>JANBXA010000651.1:123477500-124197500 GCA_030556225.1 Cricetiscus sungorus
CCACAGAATGCCAGTGCCTTGTTCTATAACTCTGTGTTGCTCCTTTGAGGTAGGCTTTCTCACTGAACCTGGGGGCCCAGTGAGTCTCCTGCATGACCTCATCCCCAGGACTGGAATTACAACCACTTGAGTGACTGCACCAGTTACATAGGTACTGGGATCTGAACTCAGGTCCTCATACTTGCCTTGCAAGCTCTTAACCACAGAGCCATCTCTTCACCCATGACCGGTGGTTTGCCTCATCCATGTGTCTTCTGCAAAGCCAACAGTAATGCCCAGCACCAGTTCCTACCAACACTGTGGCTAGAGATACTCAAAGCCAGCACGGCAATATTTCCACAGCCAACTAGCTCCTTCCCCTATAACTCCACCACATCCAGCTCCATTTTCACTGACAGTCTTCGCTTTTCTTTATTGTCTAACTCCTATGTATAACCAGAGGAAGCAAAAAAATGTAAACACATATGTCATTTTAAAAAGAGAAATACAGGCAAGTGAATCAGAAATGAAAGGAGTCATCTACAGCGTGTGGTACATAGGAGGCAGAGGGAATAAGGAAGGAGTGATAATTTCCTGTGAGTTCTTTTAAGGTTTGTCTTTATTTTATGTTTACCTGAATAAATGTGTGCAGTGCCCACGGAGGCCAGAAAAGCGTATCAGATGTCCCGGGACCATTGTGAGCATAATGTGGTTCTGGGAATTGAACCTGCTCTGGAAGAGCAGCTAGTGCTCTTAACCACCGAGCCATCACTTCCGCATCTGTATTCTTATTTTCACTCATTGACTTTAACTACATTAACAGCTTACATATTCAAAAAATACAAAGTGGGGATGGGGATGTGGTCCAATTGGTACAGTGCTTGTCTAGCGCATAGGGAGCTCTAGCTTATATCCCTGAACCACAAAATGCCCACTGTGGCAGCAGACATCTGTGATCCCAGCACTCAGACAGAGACAGGAGGATCAGAAGTTCAAGGTCATACTTGATTATGAGACAAGTCTGAGGATGGTCTAGGTCACAAGAGACCTTGGTTAGCAAAAAACAAAAGACGAGGGTGCTGAAGAGATGGCTCAGGGGTTAAGAGCACTGACTGCTCTCCTGGAGGACCTGAGTTCAATCCCCAGCATCCACATGGCAGCTCACAACTGTCTGCAACTCCAGTTCCAGGGGATCTAACACAGGCATGGTGTACAGATACACATGTAGACAGAACACCAGTTCACATAGAATAAAAATAAAAGGTTAAAAAACATTTTAAAAATCCCCAAAAACAACCCCCCCCAAAAAAACGCAAACAGCTGCAACAACATGAACAACAAATGCAAATCAATAAGGATGTGGGAAACCTCTGACACTGCATATAAACTAAATAGATAACCTTAACTTCAAATGAACCCTAAAACAAATCTACAAGCAATCTTTCAACATCAGACTCTGCACATATACCCTCAGTTTAAAGGCAACCAATTACAAGCACACTTCAACCTTAGAGGATGGTTTTTCTCATTGGCATGGGTGTGGCAATTCAGATACTACTTTGCATATCTATTAGGACTGAGAAAAGACTGACTGTGTTCATCATGTTGGCAGCCGTGCTCTCACTGTTGGGAAAGAAAATTTGGAGGATAAAGGGAGAAGGGCAAGAAGGACCTGAATGGCAGGCAACAATGTGATGCTATGATCTCAAGAGTCTGTATATGGACAAATGGAGATGTGGTCCTGTTTCTCTGTGTTTTCTAGCCCCGTCTGCTGAAAAGGCCTAGAAACAGTGACAGAGACTGCCGGTGAGCACGCGGCACCCAGATCTTCGGTCCTAAGTACTGTTCCCTACTACAAAGAGGCAGGAACTCTCAGATACAGATAAAACCATCTATCTCAGGACTGGAACAGGCAAAGAACAAAATGAGCCTGGAATATATTCTTATATCTGAAAATAAGTAATGACTCCAGAGAAATGATGCCAGTGTGACACAGGGACCAGCTTGGAGAGGTTCTTATGGGCAAAATTTAGAGCAATTTGAGATTAAAAAACAAACAAACGAACAAAAAGCAGAGATGGAATACATCTCACTGAACAAACACACAACCATGCATGAATAAACAAAAAGAGAAGTTCCTTCTTACAATATAATGACAGCTAAAATACAGACAATGACTACGTGGAATGAAAATCATCTCTCCTGAGTGTGGGCTGGACTTTGTTTTAATGACCTGAACATATTTAAAGTAATGCATGTCACTTTCAAATTGGGGTCTGCATAAAGATTGTGGCACTTGTCATATTTTCCTCCTCTGGCCCCCTTTTTATCTGTTCTGATGGAAGCTGGCCATCACGATGGAGCTGTTTCACACACCGTCCACACAACAAGAAGCCAAGGCAGAGCTCCAGCTAACAGGCAGCAAGGAACTTGGGGATCTCGTTCCAACAACCTGTGGGGGACTAAAGTTTGTTGGTAACTATTTCAGTGACGTCTTGATTTGAGGCAGAGGACCCGACCCACAAAGCAAACTTAGGTCCCCGACCCGCAAAGCTAACGGAACAGTAAATGCTTTAAGATGCTTAGTTTACATATTTTGTGACAGGACAATGGATAACTAATATACAACTACCCCTGATGCCCAGTTTAAATATAAATAACCACAAGGAAACAGTTGACAAACACAAAGGCATCCTGTAAAACAAATGGCATACAGCCTTTAGAATCTTGGTTTCATATACTGAAAGAAAGCTTAGGAACGGTTTCAGATTAAAGTGGACTAAAGACACACAATGACCAAATGTAACATACAATCCTGGGCTCAAACTTAGAAAAAAAAATAACAGCATAAAAATCATGGTAAGGGGCCAGGGAAACGGCTTGGTAGATACAGTACTTTCTTTTAAATATAAATTTTGCAGTTTTAATTTAATCTCTCCCCCACCCCTTTCTGTGTTTGTATGTGTTGAGTGTGTGTGTTTCAGGTTAGGGAGAACTGGCCCCTCCACAATGAGGCAGGATTTCTCGTCGTTTCTAGCATTGCACAGTATACTCCAAGCTAGTTGTTGGCTTGGGAGCTTTCAGCTGGTTTTCTGTGAGTGCCTCCCATCTCACCACAGACTGCTGGGTTCACAGCTGTGGTCTCCACATCTGGATTTTAATGTGGGTGCTGAAGTTCAAATTTAGTTCATCAGGCTTGTGCCTCAAGTGCTGAGGCATCCATGCCACCCAGGTAAACTATCTTCTGTACATCTGGACTCCCATCATATATGAGGTATAACTCTACCCTTTGTGGGCAGAGATAGGCAGTCCTGAAGGCTTGCTGGCCAGCTAGTCTTGTCAAAAATGATGAGCTCCAGGTCCAGTGAGACAAATAAGGTGGAAAGTGACTGAGGAACACACTCCCTCCACATATACAAACATCATACTAAAAGTAAATAAATGTTGGGCTGCAGAGATGGCTCAGCAGTTAAGAGCATTTGTTGCCCTTGCAGAGGACCCGATTCAATTCTTAGCGCCCATATGTCAATCACAACTATCTGTGACTACAGTTCCAGGGTTACAACACCTTTGTCAGATCTCTGGCATCAAGCACATGACACACACACTCACATATGTAGGCAACACACATAAAATGAGTCTGAAAAAGTAAAAACAAATAGTAATGGTAAAATTTCACTGTAGATTGTAGATGAGGGAATCATTGTCTTAATGTCATTTTCTGACTTTTATAATTGAAATGTAATTATTTAAAGGTGTAAATTTGTTCTTAGAAAATACATAACAAAATGTTTAGAAAAAACAAAGCACAATACCTACAACATACCCTCAAAAGGCTCACAAAAGGATGTACACGGTGGTGGTGCACGTCTTTACTCCCAGCACTCAGGAGGCAGAGGCAGAGGCAGAGGCAGAGGCAGAGGCAGAGGCAGAGGCAGAGGCAGAGGCAGAGGCAGAGGCAGAGGCAGAGGCAGAGGCAGAGGCAGAGGCAGAGGCAGGTGGATTTCTGTGAGTTCAAGGCCAGCTAGGCCTACAAAGTGAGTTCCAGGACAGCTAGGGCTGTTACATAGAGAAACCCAGTCTAGAAAATAAAAGTACATATACACATATCCATATGCATATACATGCATATGTAAGCACACATACAAACACATGTCTATATGTATACCCCCTATATACATAGTTGGCTGTCTGTATCTCTGAGGTTTTCTATAATGTAAGTTCAGTCAACTGCAAATCAAGAAATATTTCTGAAACAATGGACTTTGTATGTAGCTTGCCTAGTTCTTAGTTTCTTTTCTGTCTCTGTGGTAGAATATCCTGGCAATGCAATTAGAGGGCAAAGGTCATGCTAGTTCACAGTTCCAGGTTCTAGTCCATCATAGGAGGGAATTCACAGCAGGGGGACTTTGAGGTTACTGGTCACCTTCCACCCACAGTCAAGGTAGAGGGGGATGAAGTAATGCGTGCATTCTTTTGATCAGCTCACTTTCTCCACTCTTAACACAGTTCAGGAACCTCTATCCAGAGCAGTGGTTCTCAGCCTGTGGGTTGTGACCCAATGGGGAGTTGAATGACCCTTTTAGAGGGGTTACATACCAGACATTTCAATTACCATTCATAGCAGTAGCAAACTTACAGTTATGAAGTAGAAACAAAAATAATTTTATGGTTGGGGGGTCACCACCACGTGAAGAACTGTATTAAAGGGTGGTAGCTCTAGGAAATGGCACCAACCCCAGAGGGTGGGTTCTTATTACCTAAATTAACACCATCAAGATAATTTCCCACAGGCCAACCTGATCCAGGTAATCCCTAATTAATATTCTACAGATTCTAGATTTTGTCAACTTGACAAGTAGAACTAACCATCACACCTAGCACACACAAAGACCCCCCCCCACCCCCCGGTGTGATTCCAGTACCACATAAACCGCATGGGTGGCCCATGCTTGTAATCTTGTCAACTGGCAGGTGGAGCCAGAAGGATCAGAAGTTCAAAGCCACACCAGCCTGGGCTCTATGATACTTTGTCTCTAGAGAGAGAGAAAGAGGGTGGAGGATCTAGGGGTATAACTCAGGGGTATAGGACTTGCTTAGCATGTTTGAAGTCTTGGGTTCAATCCCCAGCAACACATATACACATACACGTGTATGTGTATAACACACAGACTTTCACATAAGGAAATGCTGAAGGATACTAAAGAAATGAATGAAATGCTTGCCTGTTGGAGACAGGAAGAGATAAAAGTGGGAGTAAGAAGAGGAAGAGTGGAGGCTCTCCATAGACACGGTTCATTAGTCTGCTCTGATTTTTTCACTCATTCAGCTTTGCTCCCCTTTTCCAACTGTTGTTTGTTTGTTTTTGTTTTGAGACAGGGCTTCATTTAACTCAGGCTGGCCTTGAAAGCTCTGTGTGGCCAAGGATGGGATTAACTTTTTGATCATCCTGCTTCCACTCTCTGAATGCTGAAATTACAAGCACGGGGCACTCACATATGGTTTATGTGGTGGTGGTGTGGGGGATCAATAGATAGGTTTTCTGTCAAATAACGAAATTAGAAAAATTACTAGCTGGACATGGGGGTACATTTTCATAACCACAGCACTTGGGAGGTAGAAGCAGTTGGATGAGGAGTTGAAGGCCAGCCTTAGTTATGCTTAGGGTTTGAGGCCAGATGTGGTACATGGGACCCCGTCTCCTAAGCAAACAAGTGAAATTATATGGGTCAGCAAAATGGCTCAGTTTAAAGAGCTTGCCATTGAGCCTGATAACTTGAGTTTGATCCCTAGAATCTACATAGGGAGAGAAGAGAATTGACTCCTGGAAGATGTCCTCTCTCTCTCTCTCTCTCTCTCTCTCTCTCTCTCTCTCTCTCTCTCTCTCTCTCTCACACACACACACACACACACACACACACACACACACAGAGAGAGAGAGAGAGAGAGAGAGAGAGAGAGAGAGAGAGAGAGAGAGAGAGAAATGTAAACTTTAATTACTAAAGATAGGGACAGGCTATACTGCTCAATGAAAAAAAAAAACCATTAACTTTTGTACATGCCCTGAATTTTATTCCAATGACAGTTTATACTGGAGAGGATGTGGAGAAAGGGGAACATTCCTCCACTGCTGGTGGGAGTGCAAACTTGTACAGCCACTTTGGAAATCAGGATGGTGGCTTCTCAGAAAAATGGGAATCAGTCTACCTCAAGATCCAGCAATTCCACTCTTAGGCATATACCCAAAAGATGTACATTCATCCAACAAGGACATTTGTTCATTTGTTAAGTGAAATAAACTATAGACAAAGAGACAGGTACCATACCATCTCACTCATATTTGGATCTAAAGTAGTTGATCTCATAGGAGTTGAATTGTGCCAGAAATGGTGGTTTACACCTTAAATTCTAGCACTCTTAGAGACAGAGAAAAGGGGATCTCAGCGATTTCAAGGCCATTCTGATTTATATAATGAAAAGTTAAAGGGGCTGGAGAAATGACTTAGTAAAGACTACTGGCAGCTCTTTTGGGGAACTGAGATTTAGTTTCCAGAACCCACCTGCTGGCTTACAGCCATCTCTAACTCCAATCACAGGTGATCTAATGCCTTCTTCAGGCTTCCATGGGCAGTAGGCACATACATGGTGCACATGCATACACGAAAACCCTCATGTATATACATACATAAAAAAGAAACCATTTTTAAAAGTGAAGAAGCCCTCATCAGTAAAAGCTATAACACACAGCTGAGTTAATTTTACCACCTTTAATTAATTCTCCTTTCACATTTTGCTGGGCATGGTGCCCTATGCCTTTACTCCAGGTGCTCAAGAAACAGGCTGAGGCCAGACTGGTTTATATAGTGAGTTCCAGAACAGCAAGGGCTATGTAGAGATACCCTGCCTCAAAACCCAAAAACCCAAAACCACACAAAAACAGAGCTTGCATTTTAAGTACTTTACCTAGTTTAGTTCTCTAAAGGTAACTACTTCCTCCCCTCCCTTTCCATTGTATCTTAGGTTACATATCTACACATTTACGACTGACTGGTAGTAAAATACTTATATAATGGAAGTTCAGTCAATAGTCTTTTTAATTTTTATTTATTTATTTATTTAAATTTCAAATATGAGGCACACTTTTTTTTTCAATAGTCCTTTAAAAAAAAAAAAAAAGACTTTCTGAAGTACTAGTTCAGTGAAATACCAAGCTCACACCAGAAACCATTTTTACAATCACCTCTTTTCGAGGAACAGACTAGACCAAGCAGCAAGGGCTGGCTCAAATTTACTAAAAGCATTCAAATTGTTCCAATTCCCAAGCCTCCAACAGGCATCAGGGAGTGAGAATCTTCCTATCAGAGAATGATGGAAGGAGCATGCATGGGAGGGAGTGCATAAAGCTGTCAGCCTTGTAGTGATGCTGATATACCGTTTATAAGACAACTCAGTGTGAAAAGCAATCTGGAACACTTGTTGGATGACCCCTGCCAAGGGGTTTGGGTCTACCAACTTCCATGAGGCTTATTCTTAAATTTATGGTTGGAGAACTTTATCAGCCAGATTGTCCGTTTTAATTTTCTTTTTAATTATGTGTATTTGTTTGTGTGGGTATTTGTAGGGACCTCCCTCCTTGGAGGCCAAAAGAGGGAGTTGGATCCCCTGGGAGCTGGCCTAGAACTTTCTATGCAAACCAGATTGGCCCCAAACTCACAGCTATCTGCCTGCCTCTGTCTTCTGAATAAAGGGACTAAAGGCAAGTATGTGCCACTATGCCTGATCATTTAGTAGATTTTTAAAAATAAACTTTAGTTTCTATTTTGGGGGCATATTTTTTCCTGAGCCACCTTATAATCACAATAAGTCTCAACTTTTTTCACAGAGTGAAGTATACTTTTTTTTGTTATGGACCCCCAATTTCCGTGTGCGTGCGTGCGTGCGTGCGTGCGTGCGTGTGTGTGTGTGTGTGTGTGTGTGTGTGTGTTCCACCATGGAACCCTTGTCCAGATCCACACAGGGATTGCAGTGTAGACTTACTTGTAGCAGACTTTCTGGGACCTCCAGCCTTCAAATCATAGCATGGAGACTAACTATTAGTTATGAATGTTCGGCCTTAGTTTAGGATCATTTCTGGCGAGCTTTTTTAAAACTTAAGTTTTGCCTCTGGGCTTTTTACCTTTCTTCCATCTGTATGCCCTACTCTCACGGTTTCTGCCTGGCTGCCTGGCTGGCTCCAGGTGTCTCCCTCCCTTTCCTTTTTGTTCTCCCTTCTCTCCTGTTCTTCTACTGCCTAGCTATTGGCTGTTCAGCTTTTTATCAGACCAATCAGGTGCCTTAGGCAGATAAAGCAACACTTCTTTACATGGTTAAATAAATGCAGCATAAATGTAATACATCTTTGCATAATTAAAGCAATATTCCTCAACATAGCAAATGTAACACATCTTTGCATCGTTAAAGTGATATTACACAACATCAGCTGAGAGGACCACTGGTGACAAAAACCAGTGGGAAGGAACTAGTACTTCCCTTAGTTACATCTCCATTCTATCCCCATCTCTTGCACAGTTAGAATCCCCATGGCTCCATCCCAGACAAGGCCCGTTCCTGACTATCTCTGAATTACAGTCTCCAGCCAAAAAAGAGGCAGAGTTTGCATTTGTGTGCTCCTTTGAGATCCTCCAAAAGGTCTGCAGAGAGGGGAAAGTTTTTGTGTGGAATATTCACTTACACTGTGTGAATATATATCTCTGTGATTGGTTTAATAAAGAAGCTGACTGGCCTATAGCTGAACAGAATAAAGTTAGCTGGGAGACCCAAACTGAGAATTCTGGGAGAAAGAAGAGTGGAGTCTGAAGAGTCACCAGCAGACACAGAGAGAAGCAAGATGGGCATGCTGTACTGAGAAAAGGTACCAAGCCACCTGGCCACCTGGCAAAGCATAGATAAGACATATGGGTTAAGACAAATGTAAGAGTTAGCGAGTAACAAGCCTGAGCTATTGGCTGAGCACATGTAATTAATATTAAGCCTCTGTGTGGTTACTTGGAAGCACCTAGAGGGACAGAAACTTCCACCTACATTTGTGGTCAGATTTTAGACTTGCTTCCAGATTTTTTTTTAAAAACTCAATCTGATTAGAAAGTCTTCACGAAGGGATGGTGAGAGATCAGCTCACTTTCCTGTTTCCATGTTAGTCAGCAGTGAGACTCCGTCTCAGTCTAGAACTGCAGTGGAAGAAATCAAAATACAAGCTTCTTGAGAGAGTTGGAGGTTTTTGTTTGTTTGTTTGTTGGCAGTTTTGGATTTGGTCTTTGCTGACTTTGTAGAAAAGCCTTGCTAGTATGTTTAAATATCTCTGGTCATGTGTAACACTGGTGACTTGAGCACATGAAGACAAGTGATGGCCTCCTTTGCATCTTGTTGAGGTTGGATGGTTTCTTCCCCCCTGCATTGTGGAGTAAACTCGGGGTCTCTTGCACACTAAATAAGATCTCTACCACTGAGCTATATCTTCAACCCTGAGACTAGACAAGATTTTCCTTTCCTTCTTCTATTTTTACATTTTCCCCCAAGACTGCCTTTTTAAATCTCACATAATTTCATTATAAACTGTTAGCTGAATATTAAGCTGAAAATATGAAGGGAGTTTCTAAGGTGCTTCACAATATGGAACTTTTGTGGACTGAGTCATTTATTTTGGAAATTTGATATCTATCTTGGTCACTAGTTTTGAAGGTAAGCCAGATAGTTGTCTTTTATTACAGATTTTACAGTATGATTCTTTCCCAAGTTATTATTTTTTAATCACTCACCCCATTTCGTTGAATGGTTAGATGTGGACACTACTGCACTATGCTTCAGAGACTTTGATGAACTATGGCATTATACCTGCCTCACTGGTATGAAGGAGTAGCACAGTTTTATATGACTTCTCTGAGAAAAGTTATGATGGGTTCCAACTTCCTTTAACAATTTTTTTTGATTCAATGGTTTAACTAGTGACAATTTCTTGACCTTTTCTTAAACCATATCCTGCCATGGGGTGATCCTTCTGTATTCTGTGAATATAAATTACTCTTGTTGATTACTAATTAAGCTGATTTGGTCTATAGAAAGACAGAATAAGGCTAGGTGGGAAAACCAAACTGAAAATACAGAGAGAAAGAAGGGTGGAATCAGAGAGAGAGAAGAGAGA
The DNA here is from genome assembly GCA_030556225.1 of Cricetiscus sungorus. Lineage (NCBI taxonomy): Eukaryota > Metazoa > Chordata > Mammalia > Rodentia > Cricetidae > Cricetiscus > Cricetiscus sungorus. Next base: position 123,487,678 of record JANBXA010000651.1, read on the forward strand.
GAGAGAGAGAGAGAGAGAGAGAGAGAGAGAGAGAGAGAGAGAGAGAGAGAGATGAGCCAGACGCTGGAGAAGCAAGATGTTAAAGGATAAAGTCACAAGGTATGTGACAAAAATAAATTAATAGAAATGGGTTAATTTAAGTTGTAAGAGCTAGTTAGTAATAATCCTGAGATATAGGCCAAGCATTTTGTAATTAATATAAGCTTTTGTGTGTTTATTTGGGGCTGGGCAATTAAGATAAAAGAATAGCTCTGCTTACAATGGCTTTCCCAGATGGTATTCAGAAATGGCTTTTATACACTTCCAGTTGCCTTTGTCATAGGCCATCATTTATATTCCCAATATAAAGTTGGGAATCCATCTACTTCAAGTCCAAGCTATACTACTCTTGGGTATATACCCACAGGATGCGCAATCATACCATAAGGATGCTTGCTCATCTATGTTCATAGCAGCTTTATTCTTAGTAGCTACAAACTGGAAACAACCTAGATGTCCCTCAACTGAAGAATAAATAAAGAAAATGTGGTACATTTACACAGTGGAGTACTACTCAGTGGTAAACAAACAAACAAACACCAATGACATCATGAAGTAAGGCAAATGGATGGAACTAGAAAAAAAAAAATCATCCTAAATGAGATAACACAGACCCAGAAAGACAAACATAGTATGTACTCACTTATAAGTGGATATAAACTATAAAAAAAGGGTATACAACCCACAGGTCCAGAGAGGCTAGGTAACCAGGTGGGCTCAAAGGGACACTCAGATCTCCCTGGGAAGGGGAAATAGAAGAGATTTTGAGGGTGAACTTGGGGTGGGGATGGGAACAAGAGGGATCAGGTGAGGGTGGGTATGGGGGAGAGTACTGAAAGTCTGACTGGAAAGGGGCTCATTTCAGGGTGAGGTAGAAACCTGGAGCAGGAGAAACTCGTACTTATCTACAAGGATGACACCAGCTAAGGCCCCCAGCAATAGGGGATACATAGACTGAACTGGCCAACTCCTGTAACCAGACAAAACTACCAGTGGAGGGACTGGGACACCAATCCAGCCATATAAGCTTCTGTCCCACCTAGAGGATGTGCTGGGGTAAGGGTGGCACAGAGTTGGTGTGAGTGGCCAACTAATGACTGATCCAGCCTAAGACCCATATCATGAGAGTGACCCTACCCCTGACACTGCCTGGAATGCCAGGACCCAGAAGTCGGATGGCCAAGAGATCTAGGATAGAACCAAACATGAGTGGAGGAAAAAATGTCAATGTGACGATGCCTAACAGTATTCTGCTATACTCAGAGATTGATGGTCATCAGAGAGGCTTCATCCAGCAACAGGTGGGAACAGATGCAGAGACCCACAGTCAAACATTAGACCGAGCTCTGGGAATCCTGCTGAAGACAGGGAGGAAGGATGGCACCAGAGGGATTGAGGACATCACAAAAAACTCACAGAATCAACTAACCTGTGCTAATAGAAATTCACAGAGACTGAACCAACAACCAGGGAGCCTGCATGCAACTGACCTAGACCCTCTGCATATATGTTACAGTTGTGCAGCTTGGTCTTCTTGTGGGACTCCTAACAGTGGGAGCAGGGGCTGTCTCTGACTCTTGCTGGCATTAGGCACCCTATTCCTCATACTGGATGGCCTTACTCAGCCATAACACAAGGCAAGTACTTGTTCTTACTGTAACTTGGTAGACCATGTTTTGTCGATATCCCTGGGAGGACTGCCCTTTCCTGAATAGAAACAGAGGAGGAGTAGATGGGGTCGGGAGACAGAGGAGAGGTGTGGGGAAGAGACTGGGAGGAGAGGAGGGAAGGGAAACTGCAGATGGAATGTAAAATAAGTAAATATTTTTAATGGTCCAATACTCACTGTTATTGGTAATTTTCCAATGAGTATGATTTCCCTAAAGTGAACTCGCAATGTACCACTATGGAGTAAATCTGCCTCTTTCCTCAGATACAGATCATGAATTTTTGTTTTTGATATTTAAAATTTTTATTTGTTTTCATTCTGTGTGCATTGGTGTTTTGTCTGCATGTATGTCTGTGTTAGGGTGTTGAATCCTGGAGTCACAGACAACTGTGAACTGCTATGTGGAAGCTGGGAATTGAATCCAGGTCTTCTGGAAGAGTAGTCGGTGCTTTTAACTGCTGAGCCATCTCTCCAGGCCTCAGAATCATTAGTTTGGTCCATGTCTCTTCATAACTACATATTTCTTTTGTTAAACATGATATCTTCTATATATTAAAAAGTATATTTTCTCCCCACCAAAAATCACTCAATTTATGACCAGAGCTATATCCAGTTGCGTGTTACTGAGGAAGTGGTGATGGCTTACTTGTTGATGATTAGCCTTCCTGTTTGTGGAAACATGATCTACGAACTGTATGTTTCCAGTGAGTGTGTAGGCGGTGGCAGCTTTAATACCTCCCCACGAAAGAAGAGTGATGGAGGAATGTCTGCTGCCAGGTTACAGTCATTCTCAACAGAACTACAACTTGTAAGTTACAGCTGGGTGCTTTGATTTAGAGGTGGAATGAATGTATACACACCCCCACAACACACAGGAAGATGAGTTCCTGACATACTTCCATTACCAGAACCAGAAGAAATATGAATATCCAAACCCACTGGCAGTTACTCTCAGAAAACAACAAACTTGTATCTAACTATCAACAACCATCTACTGTAATCTAATGCTACAACTTTTATTCTGTATCTCCATTAGCTTCCATTTTCATATTGCCAAAACAAAAAAACTTCAACTTCCAGTTTTTAGTCATCATTTTCTAGTTAAGCCACCCAAGATTCCACTGGAGTGAACTCTCTAAAAATACATCTCCCTTTAATAGCAGCACCGCGGAGGCAGACATTGCAGGATAGCCAAGCTTACACAGCAAAGCCCTGTTTCTGGCCTGGGAGTGGTGGTGCATGCTTTTAATCCCAGCCCTTGGGAGGCTGAGGCTGGTGGAGCTCTGTGAGTTCCAGGTCAGCCTGGTTTACAAAGCGAGTTCTAGGGCAGGCTCCAAAGCTACAGAGAAACACTGTCTCAAAAAACAAAACAAATGAACAAATAAATAAACGGACCATACCATTCTGTAGCCTCCTTGTTTAGATTATACTATTTAGACAGACAAAAGCTCACATTCACAAAATTGTCTCACACAAAACAAATTTCTCCCTCATTTTATGATCTAAAATACTGTTTCTCAATAAAGAGTATGCTTAGACACAACAGATTTTCTTTTCTGAGGCCTGTTCTCATATAGCAGAGGATGACCTTGATTCTGTAGTAATCTTGCTTTCACCTCCCATTTAGTGGGATTACAGGTGAAAGCCTTTACCATTACTACCTGGCAAAAATAAATTTTAAATAAAATAAAATTTTCCTGTTACACTATTCATTAGGGTTGTAATCACTTTGAGTTTCCACCATAGATTGAGCACTGCCCTGTTTTCCTCCATATTAATTATAGAACACTGTACATGTTATTTATGTATTTATTGTTACAGTACTAGGAATTGAAGCTAGCTGGCAAGGGTCTTGCACTTGCAAGACAAAAGTTTATCCACTGAGCTAAATACTGTATTGGCTTTTTATTTTGACATGGGGGTCTCACTAAGACTGATCTTAAATTTGCTATCATCCTGCTCTGGCTACACTTAATATTTTTATACAGATTCTAATACTTCCTCTAAAAAAATTACACAAGTAGAACAACATTATCTATCTATACTTACTTTTGGTCTTGGTTGTCAAGACACATAAGGTGACATTTGAATCTTATTTTATCTGGGAGGGGACATTGGATTACCCTTCCTTCTCTAAGTATCACTAATCTTTCTTATAAATTTGGATTCCAATTATTATGTTTTTAATGGGTAGGCAACACATAAATAGAAAAAAACTCCACAAGTTCTAAGTTAACACTTAGGACCTGCACTTTCCAGAAAATTTTTTATTTGCGAAAGGGAAATTTCGTGAAGGAAAACTATACTACCAGAGAGTTTCTTCAAAACAAACATTTGTTCAAACCATTTACCTTTCGAAGGTATTTCCTCAGGAAATTCTTCACTGTGTAAATGGCAAAAATAACTTGTGCTTGTACTACACTGGTGAACTCTGGGTGTTTTATATACCGTTGGTGCAGGTAAAGTGATAGGAGAGAAGTTTAACTTTATTATTATATACATACTTACTACTGAAATGTCTAACAGGTGAAATACCATTACAGTTCTTCCTCATTACAACACACATTGTCTATTTCAGTAAAATTTCAAGTCTGTAGGAAATAAAATTCACCACACTTGGAAGTCAACCAATTTTAAAACATGAACTTTCACCAAGAAGTTCTAAGGGCAGAGCTGAGGAGATGCAGAGTAACTGCAGTGCCTGCTGTGCAATCATGCCCGCTGGCTGGGAGTTGGATCTCAGCAGCCGTGAAACCAGCCCTGGGAGGGGGTGGTCCCACAGAGGACTATAACCCTCTCCATGGAGGTCAGAGACAGGTGGACTTCCATCCTAGTGAGAAAATGTGAGTCCTGGGTTCAGGGAAAGACCTTGTCTCAGATGACTAGGTAGAAAGTGACAGAGAATACCAGTTCCTTCATCTAGCTTCTGTATGTCTACATACACTCACACTGACACAGACACACATTTACAAGCAACTTTTACAAGGAATACATGTGCATGTATCCCTAATATCCAGACATAATATTATTTAAGAGACATTAAATGCAGTGTATGAATTTATTAGCAGATTCAACTGCAATTAGTTTAGTTCAGATCTTGGTTCAATCCCAAGAAAAGGAGGTTAAAAAAAAAAAAAAAGCAAGGGCACTTTCCATCAAATTCTGTTTCTTCACTCTAGTGGAATTAGTATTACCTCGGCCTTCCCTGGGGATTGAATCCAGGGTCTTGTCTCTCTACATGCTAGGCAAGTATTCTACCTCTTGAGTTCTGAGTTACACCCTCAACTTCTGTAGTCTTAACAGATAAATTGGCATGAGAAAATCGACACAAATCTGCTTCATGGTCAAAAGGAAAAAGAATTAAAAGTGGAAAGAGCATTATCGTTGGTGAACCAAACTACCAAATTATAGGGCACAGACTTTGTTTCTGTATTATGCAATAGTTGCATGTGATGATATCATGCTTATGTATCTTTTGAACCAAACAAGGTGAATAGGTTGTTGGTGGTGGCTGCTTTATCAATTCCAAACACATGAATCATCTATACTAAGAAGATAGTTCACCCCACGCTCAGAAAGGACTCACCTGAATTAATGAATGATTATCTTTAGAAAATATTGAATCTCCTGATAGCAAAAGAGGCTCGCTTTTCTCGCAGCTCTCCTGGCTGATGAGCGTGTCTGCATAGTTGGGCTGCGGGAAAATCAAGTGACTCTTTCGGGAGCCCGCAGTGAGCGAGACCTCGTGCGAATAGGTCTGCAGGAAAGCCTGCACTCCGTCTACGCCCACAAAGTGAGAGGCTGGAACGTCAGCCAATCCGGGTCCCGCAGCCCCGAGCAGGCGCAGTGAGTGCCAACGCCGCAGCCTGAGAGCCAGAAGCACCAGAACAAAGACCAGGAAGACGCTGGAGACCGCCGCCACCGCCACCACCAGATAGAGCGTGAGCCCCGAGCTTTCAGAAGTAGAAGGAGATGCTAGATTGTCCAGATCCGCCAGGACGTCAGGGATACTGTCGGCGATAGCCACAGTGAGCGTGACAGTGGCGGAGAGAGGAGGCTGGCCGTGGTCCTGCACAGCCACTACGAGGCTCTGCCTGAGTGCATCTCTGTCCACCAGGGCCCGAGCCGTGCTTACCTCGCCCGTGTGCAGCCCCACCAAGAAGAGCCCTGGCTCGCTGGCCTTGAGCAGACGGTAGGACAGCCAGGCATTCTGCCCTGAGTCTCTGTCCACCGCCACCACCTTTGTCACCAGATAGCCAGGCTCTGCTGAGCGGGGCGCTAGCTCCACTCCAGTAGAACCGTCCATGGGGAGAGAGGGGTACAAGATTTCGGGGGCGTTGTCATTCTGATCCAGCACGAACAGGTTCAGTGATACGTTGCTGCTGAGTGGCGGGTCCCCGCTGTCACGAGCCACCACTTGCAGGTGTAGGTCTTGGAACTGCTCATAGTCAAAGGAGTGCAGTGCGTACAGGACACCCGTGTCCGAGTTGATGGAGACATAAGAGGAAAGGGGCACGCCCTGGTGGGTGTCCTCAGCTAGGGAGTAAGTGACTTGGGCATTCTCGTCACTGTCGGGATCGTGGGCGGTCACGGACGCGATGGAGGCCCCCCTGGGATTGTTCTCCGGGATGTAGGCCCAGTAGGAGGCCCGAGGAAAAACGGGCGGGTTGTCGTTCGTGTCAGCTACACTGAGCGAGAGGTGAGTTTCGGTTGACAGGGGCGGACTTCCCTGGTCAGTGGCGGTCACTGTGATGTTGTAGCCAGGAACTCGTTCTCGGTCTAGGACTGTGTCTGTGACTAAACTATAGTAGTTTCCGTAAGATTTCTCTAATTTAAAGGGCAGGTTTTCTTGGATGGAACAGATCACCTGTCCATTTTCCCCTGAGTCTTGGTCATTTACGTTTATCAGGGCTACTAATGTCCCTCGGGGAGAGTTTTCTGGAACTGAGCTGGTGAGGGACGTGATGGCTACTTCAGGGGCATTGTCGTTCACGTCCAGAACTGTGACGAGGACTTTGGCCCGTGCGGAATATCCCGCGTTATCGGTTGCTTGCACTTCCATCTCGTAGAAACCCGATTCTTCGTGGTTCAGCTCCCCTGTTGTTGATATTGTTCCCAAATTACTGTCCAGCTTGAAAACTTTGGCCGCCTTGTCGTCCACATACCGGAAGGAATACATCACTTCCGCATTGGCTCCTTCGTCCGGGTCGGTGGCATTGACAAGCAGCAGCTGGGTGCCCACAGCCACGTTCTCCCGCACACTCACGCGGTACTCGGACCGAGCAAACACAGGTGCGTTGTCATTCGCGTCTAGGACTGTCACGAGGATTCGCGCCGTGCCGGTGCGGACCGGGTCCCCCGCATCGGAAGCGGTGAGGACCAGGAGGTGCTCGGCCCTTTCCTCGCGGTCCAGTGCGCGCTCCAGCACCAATTCCGGGTACTTGTTACCATCAGCTCCGTTCTGCACCTCCAGTGAGAAGTGAGCGTTCCGGCTGAGCTGGTAGCTCTGAAGAGAGTTCTTCCCGATGTCTGGATCCCAAGCGTGGGGAAGAGGGAACCGCATCCCAGCGGCAGCGTTTTCACTCATTTTTATTTCTAGTTCACTTTCACGGAAGTAGGGAGCGTTGTCGTTAATGTCCCGCACTTCTATTTCCACTCCATATATTTTCCCTACGTCTTCCATCAGAATCTCCAGATTCAATTGACATTTGATGGCCCCCATACACAGCTCCTCCCGGTCAATCCTGCCCGCGGTGATCAAGCTGCCGCTCCGCGGGTTCAGAGCGAAAAGTTGGGACCTACCTCTGGAGACGATGCGGACCCCGCGCTCCGCCAGCTCGTGGGGCTCCAACCCCAGGTCCTTGGAGACGTTGCCCACCCTAGATCCTTTCTCCAGCTCTTCGGGAACTGAATAGCGTATCTGGGTGGACCCGGCTTCCCACAGGATACCGAGGAGGACTCCCAGAAAGACCAGCACTTTGCAGTTCTCGCGCCATTGCGCAGGGATCATTGTCGCTTGAGGATTTTATTTCCAGTCCTGCTTTTACCACTTAAACCAGAATCCGCTTTTCAGGCCTTGGAAGCCGACAATTAGGAGGTGGGGCCAGCTCCTCAGGCCAGTTTCCTCGCAGAGGTGTTTTGTCTCAATCTATCTTCATTGTGCTTCAGGCGCACGCACGCGAAGCAAGAGAGCAGGGCTTCGCTGTTTTTTCCTCCCTCCCGTGTTGGTGAACAGCGGCGCTCACAGTCTGAACCAATTACTGCACAGTCCTGAACTCTGGGAGAGGATTATTTTTGGTTGTGTACCTTAAATAGCTCCACCTACTGTTCTTCAAGTGGAAATGGAAACGGAAAGACTCAACAGCAGTGGACAGTTCAGTGAGCATTTTAATTTTCTAAAGTTTTCCCACAAACCCACTTCCTTGAAATTATTTTCAGTAGCTGTATTTTCCTATTTTTTTCCAATAAGGCAAAATTTCAGTAGATTTCTGGAAATTTCCTAAAGGGAAGAACTATTGTAACAAGTTGAAATTTAATACTGGAAGAAAGAAGTCTCGATAATATGGAAACCCAAACTGTTGTAGTGCACATGATCAGATTCCTATGTGACAGCTAGTCAAGTGACAAAGTGACAAAGACGTATCAGTACTTTAGAGTAAATGGAAGGATTCCAACCTGGAACTGGAGACAATACTATGCAATTCTACAGGTGCATGCATTGCGAGAAGATGTTTGGTGTTGAGTAAGACTTAGTAAACAAAGTCAGGAATCTGAAGAAACTATAAATTACCTTTTCTTGAGTTACTGACATAATTTTAATAATTGAGGATTATTGGGCATACATTTAGAAGCACATCAGAGTGTAGAAAAGATTCTCAGAGATGGCTGCATATTTCATGTGTCTAGAAACTGTATTTGAGAACAAGCACTTTTTGGTGATGGCTGCGGGACAGTGGACCATAGCTGTCTCCAATGCGTAAGTATGAAATCTAACTGAGCTAGCTTCCAGCCACTGGTAGCCATAAGATAAAATAAAATTGGAAGGAAACTTACAGATACTTGTGAGAAAAGTCCAGACATAAAAGTGAGATTAGAAGAACCCCTACTATATCTGAACCCTATTACCAAATTATTATTCTATCATATTTGAGAACCTTTTTGGACATAGTATTTCTCAATTATATTACTAAAGAAAAGGCCTTACAAGCTCAAGATATTGATCTCCCAAGAGACAACCACAGACAAAAGTATAGTTCAATTTAAAATATTTGTCTAGGTCCAGCAAGAAATGGCTGGTCAAACCTAATTGAATCTGAGTTAAATTCCTGGGACACGCATGGTAGAAGTAGAAAACTGACTCTCAAAATTTGTTCTATGATCTCATGGCACACACACTACACAGACACACACAAACACAAATGCATAGTAACCTTTAAAATGACTTGACTAGCAGTGCATCATAATACTTCTATGTTTTGAGTTTTGATTAAATATATGGATAAAATATTTCAAAATCCTGGTCCATAGATTAAAGATAGGGCAGAAGAAAGACTGCAAATGAAACCGGCGATTGTGAGTATAGTGTGCATTAGAATATTCTTTTCAAAGGGGGCGGTGCACACCTTTAATTCCAGCACTTGGGAAGCAGAGGAAGGAGGATCTCTGTTTACAATGCCAACCTGGTATACACAGTAAATTCTAGGACAACAAGACCCTATTTCAAAAAACAAAAACAAAAAACAGGCAAACAAAACAAAACAAAACAAAAAATTCCAAAAGGATTTGAAAACCAAACAATTTGCGGATGAAAGGCTCATTGAAACTCACGTGAGTAGAAGCGATAGAATCAGAGACTGCCTTGTTATTCTCCACAGAAGCTTCCATAGAAAGATCTTGAGGAGGGATCATTTGTGGCGTTAAGGTAAGAAAATGAGACGTTTTTTGACAATTGGAGGCCACATAGAGATTGTAGGAGTAAGGCAGAGTCCCTTCACCATAGTTGAGAGAAACACTTGGTCTAGTCTTACAGCAGAGCCCAGGCTGAAAGCAGCCAAAGACTGCAGGACTGTGGGACTGTCGAAGGCGAAGGGCTAGGGCCAGAATCACGACGAAAAGAAAGAGCACTGAGACCAAGGCCAAGGCCACCACTAGGTAAAACTGCAGCTCACTCTGGGGGTCCGAAGGCACAGGGTCATCGCTGAGGTTTGGCAGGACCTCCTGCAGGCTGTCAGCGAAGATCAGGTGCAGAGTGGCTGTAGCTGAGAGTGGCGGTTGTCCACCATCACGCACAGCGACCAGAAGGCGCTGCCGCGCGGCATCCCTGTCGCCCAAGGCACGGGCTGTGCGCACCTCGCCAGTGCGCAGGCCCAGGCTGAAGAGCCCGGGATCGCTGGCCTGCAGCACGTGGTACGACAGCCAGGCATTGTGTCCTGAGTCTGCGTCCACAGCCACCACCTTAGTGACCAGGTATCCTGGCTCGGCGGCACGCGGCACCATATCGAAGAGCGCAGAGCCGTCGGGCTCGAGCGCGGGGTACAGCACGCGTGGCGCGTTGTCGTTGCGGTCGCCCACCAGCACGCGCATGCTCACGTTGGCGCTGAGCGGGGGCGAGCCCTGGTCGCGCGCCTGCAGTGTCAGCTGGAAGGAGCGCAGCTGCTCGTGGTCGAAGGCGCGCTGAGCGAACACCACTCCACTCTGTGCGTTCACGGTCACGTAGGACAACAGCGATTTAGGCTCCAGGTCACTGGCTATGATGGAGTAGGAGATGTGACCATTGGATCCCAAATCCGGGTCAGAGGCGCTGACTTGAGCAATGGAAGCACCGGGCGGGTTATTTTCATCCACTTGGATCAAGTAAGAGGCCTGGAGGAAAACTGGAGAATTGTCATTGATGTCCCCAATTTGCAGGGTGATGCTTTTGCTGGATGAGAGTGGAGGCTTGCCACTATCTGTGGCGATGATGGTGATATTGTATGCTGGAGTCTGTTCCCGGTCCAGGACCCCATCTGTTACAAGCTTGTAGTAATTACTGGCAGAAGATTCAATTCTAAAAGGAATCTTTTCTTTTACGAAGCACATCACTCTTCCATTTTCGTCTGAGTCTTTATCATATGTTTTGAACAGAGCCACAACTGTCCCTGGTTCAGCGTCCTCGGTTACAGAATTGGACACCGAAGTAAACACCACTTCCGGGACATTGTCGTTTTCATCGAGAATTTCTATTATAACTTTACATTCTGTGGCCATGCCTCCTCCATCCTTGGCCTCTACACTCATGGTATAAATCCTCTTGGTTTCAAAGTCTATAGGGCCTTCAGATCTAATTTCTCCATTTTGATCATCTAGGATAAACTTATTTCTAATATCGTCTCCTAGTGATTTGAAGGAGTAGGTGACCTCTGCATTGACACCCTCATCCTGGTCGGTGGCCAACACCTTTAGCACAGAGATGCCTGAGGGCATGTTCTCCCTAAGACTGACTTTGTACACATTTTGGCTGAACACTGGGGGGTTATCATTGGCATCAGTGACCTCGATTTGAATTTGAGCGGTGCCAGTTAGTACTGGTTCTCCCCCATCCTCTGCTGTCAGGACCAAGAGCTGGGAGCTCTGCTTTTCCCTGTCTAGCGGCTTCTCTAACACTAATTCTGGAGCCTCCTTGCCTTCAGCCTTGTCCTTCACCACCAGAGAGAAATGCTCGTTCAAACTGAGCTGGTAACTCTGGACAGAGTGTCGTTCTGCATCTTCATCTATGGCAGATTCCAGGCCAAACCTAGTGCCTGGAATTGCAAGTTCGTTGATCTGTAAAATAATACTATTTTGGAGGAAATGGGGCGGATTATCATTTATGTCTTCTATCATCACATTGATGTGAAAGACATTTAGGGGATTTTCTGCCACAATCTCTAAGGGCAGGACACACAGCGGGCTTTGGGAGCACAGCAACTCTCGATCGATTCTGTCGCTCACAACTATGTTCCCGTTCACGGGGTTCACGGTGAGATACGGTTTCTCTGAGATAATTCTGAGGTTTCGAGTCAGTAAATCCTGTACAGGCAGCCCCAGGTCCTCAGCGAGGTTTCCCACAACCGAGCCCAGGGCCATTTCTTCCGGAATAGAATATCGGACTTGCTCCGAAAGCCCCATGCAGAACAAAGGCAGCAAGAACGGGAAGAGTACTTGCCTCCACCGGGTCCTGCCTCTCAGTTTCACGCTGGGCTCCATCCTTCTCACAGCCTCCCAGGTGAAGGGAAGGCGCTTCGCAAATTACTTCCACCACGAAGAAGACCCAAACGGCCCAAGTTTGAGGGTATCACAGTCTCTACTTTGATTTGCTAAGCAGAAAATTCAAGTCCCCCTACTCTTTAAGCCTTGAGCGATCATTCACAATTTCAACTGGTAGAGCTCGAGAGACAGCTCTTGCAGCGAACTGGACAGCAGCGGCGCCCAGAGTTCACTTATAAAATTGCAACCAGAAGCTTTTGCAGACTCAATGGGATTAAATATACAGTTATGTTGGGACAGGAGCAACAAAGGAGTTTATTTGTCTGTTTTCCAGTGTCACTATTGCACAAAGTCCCAAGTGATGGTATCTGCAACATAACTATTAACCCAGTAAGGAGAGACTAAAAGGCTTGCCTTTCCTATCAGAGGAAACACACACATCGAAAGAACCAGGCAAGCCTTTTCTCAAGACCACGTGGAAAAATAGCCCCACCAAGTGGTATGGGAAAACTTGGCAGTGACAAAATGATACCACATATCATCTTCATTCCGACACAAGGCATAATTGCCAGAGAAGGGCACTCAAAACTATTTAGGGCACGTTTGAAATAAAGATGGCTAGCGCCATAAATTATTTTTGGTTATAGATAAATTACAAAGACTGCTAAACTTTCATTCACCCTTAAGAATTTAATGACAAAAAATTTAATGACTTGAGATATGAGCTCGTTTTCTTTTTATCCTTCTATTCAAATGAACTATATGAACTATATGTTGCATCCTAACTGAATCTCCAGTGACTTGCAAATCAACTTTCAGAACCAACTTTTTCTTTTTCACAGCCCCTAACTAGTTTAGATTGTGCTTAAAATTACAGAGCAATCTCTCCCCACCAATCAAATATCTCATGGCATTTTGAATAATCTAATTCTAGTTTGAGTGTGGCACCTTAAGTGCTCTCCCTTCTGAGTTTGGAATTCCATAAGCATAAGTACTACTCAAATAGTTTTCTTGGCTTCAAGACAAATTTAGGCATCGGTTAAGAAGAATTCCCTTTCTAACCATTGAAAAAGTATGCCCTATCATGAAATTTACAATGTATTATACTAAGATCAAACTCATAAGTGAAAAACATAAACATGAAAGAAAATGTTAATGTGTAAGTAATTTGACTCAAGACTCCAGACATGACCTAGGAATTTGGAGTTTGATTATAGAAATGATTCCTATGATCGAATCTTCTAGATAAGTCTTTTTTCCTTGTTTGCCTTTGCTTCAGATAATATGCATGTTATTGGATAAGTATCAAGGCTTCAATAGCAAGGATTTTTTTTTCTTTGTGACCCAACAATTGAATATGCTTAAATGTAATGCAAAATGAGCATAAGGAAAGTAAAAGGGAATCCAAAACTCCTAGATGGTTGAAGATAGATAGAAGATAGAAGAGTAGCAAAACAGAACTGTTCTGTAGTCAGAAGAAAAATTCACTACATGTAATGTGTAGATAAATGAGGAAAACTTCAGAGAGCATACTCCTTGGTGAAGAAGAAGAAGAAGAAGAAGAAGAAGAAGAAGAAGAAGAAGAAGAAGAAGGAGACTACCTTCCAGCCATGATAAAGATTTCACCAAGGACCTTGCACGTACTAAGCACATGATTGACCACTAAGCTATATCTCAGTCCTTAAGTCAACCACTTATACAACCCAAATACCCACTGCTATCTCTAATTTTCACAAACCATATAAACAAATCTGAATTTGAAACTTTGAGAAGCATAGAATAAAAATCGTTTCTATAGGTGAGTTTGTTACATTAAGAGCATTCAAAAAGGAAAGGAAAAAACAAGAATAGAAAAAAACCATGAAAATGCATTGCACATAACACTACAGTAATGACTCAACAGGGCAGTTATTCTCAGAACAATCTAATGAATCCACAGTAAGATAAGGAGCCTGAGAAAATGGTCTTACGTTCCTTCTCCCAATAAAGACTTGTTCATCTCTGTTTTGATAGGATGAAGCCACAACACAAAATTGAAATAGTCAACAGGATCCAAATATACCACCAACCACCAAAGAACAAAGCAGAACTGTTCTGTACTCAGTGGAAAAATCTCATTACAAATTGTGTAGATAAATGAAGAAAAGCTGCAGAGATCAGCATGCTCCCGAGTTAAGTTAAATTTAAACATTAGAAGCAAATGATAGAGACTCTGTGAAATAGAATCTGTTTGTGAGTCATCGAACTGAATCACAATTAGTTTGCATTGAGTCACCGATTACGATGATAGGCAAACAATACTGAAGTTAACGCACTACAAAGCAAGCGAAGATAATCGATCTAGCCTTTTAAAATCAAAAGAAAATATGCAAGTACCTCAAATTGACTTTGATAAGGCCCTTCTGAGTAAAAAAGCTGTTAATCTGATGATGGTAAGGGCACACAAACCAACGCCAAGTGCTCGAAATATGTATGGACTAATTATGCCCGCTCAAGTCTAATTTTCATAACCCAGCTCAGCAAAAAGTCCCTTCAAGACTTGTGCCAAAACAGCAACCATTGGGAGGCAAAGAAATACATCTCACCTGAGTATCTGTCGGGTCACATTTGCCTAAAACGGTAGCTGAGCCTTCGGCTTTCAGAAGAGGCTCACTTTTGCCACAGCTCTCCTGGCTAATGAGCGTGTCTGCGTAGTTGGGCTGCGGAAAGATGAAGTGACTCTTCCTCGAGTCTGCAGTGAGCGAAACCTCGTGGGAATAGGTCTGGAGAAAAGCGCGCACCCCGTCCACGCCCACAAAATGCGAAGGAGGCATGCCAGCCAATCCGCTGGCAGCCTGTAGCAGGCGCGAGGAGTGCCAGCGGCGAAGCCTGAGAGCTAACAGTACCATGACAAAGACGAGGAAGATGCAGGAGACTGCAGTGATGGCTACCACTAGGTAGAGCGTGAGACCTGACTCGTCCCGATTGGTGGGAGTCTCCAGACCAACCAAGTCCTCCAGAACATCTGGGATGCTGTCGGCCACCGCCACAGTGAGCCTGACAGTGGCAGACAGGGGAGGTTGGCCGTGATCCTGCACACTTACCACGAGGCTCTGCTTGAGAGCATCTTTGTCCATCATGGCGCGGGCAGTGCGAACCTCCCCTGTGTGCAGTCCCACAGAGAAGAGCCCTGGCTCGCTGGCCTTGAGCAGTCGGTAGGACAGCCAGGCGTTCTGCCCCGAGTCTCTGTCCACCGCCACCACCTTGGTCACTAAATAACCTGGCTCTGCAGAGCGCGGCGCCAGTTCCACACCAGTGGAGCCATCAGTAGGGAGAGAGGGGTACAGGATCTCTGGAGTGTTGTCGTTCTGGTCCAGCACGTACAGGGTCAGTGAAATATTGTTGCTTAATGGTGGATCTCCGTTGTCACTAGCAGTCACTCCCAGTTGTAGGGTTTGGAACTGCTCATAGTCGAAGGATTGCAGGGCATACAGCACACCGGTGTCTGCGTTGATAGAAACATATGAGGAGAGAGGTGTTCCCTGGATGGTGTCCTCAGCCAGAGAGTAAGTGACCTGGGCATTTTCCCTGCTATCCCTATCAACTGCCGTCACTGAGAAGATGGAAGAGCCTCTGGGGTTGTTTTCAGGAATGTAGGCAGAATAAGAGGGGTGAGTGAAAACTGGAGGGTTGTCGTTGGCATCTGCCACTTGCAGCAGGAGGTGCGTTTCTGTAGACAGGGGTGGACTTCCCTGATCTTTGGCTGTTAATGTAATATTGTAGCTCTCCACCTGCTCCCGGTCCAGTTCACTATTTGTTATCAACTTATAATAATTTCCATACGTCTTTTCTAACTTAAAAGGAAGACCATTAGGAATGAAGCAAGTGACCTCACCGTTTTCTCCAGAGTCTTGATCTTGAATGTTTAAAAGAGCGATTACTGTACCTGCAGGAGAATTTTCCGGCACTGAGTTAATGGAAGACGTGACGGTTATCTCTGGAGTATTATCGTTCACATCCACAACCGTGATCAGCAGCGTGGCAGTGCTCAACAGTCCCCCACCATCTTGGCCTTGAATTTCCATCTCATAGAATCTGTATTTTTCAAAATCCAGGGGCTTTCCGACTAGAACGTCTCCGGTTTGAGAATTCAACTGAAAGATTTCAGAAGCTTTGCTTTTCATTTTCCGGAATGAGTACACCACTTCCCCGTTGATACCCTCGTCTGGGTCTGTGGCATTTACGACGAGCAACCGAGTTCCAGAGCTGAGGTTTTCGGGAATACTCACTCTATATACAGACTGTGTAAACTTGGGGATGTGGTCATTTACATCGAGGACCACCACGCGAATGGGAACCGTGCCCTTACGGATGGGGTCTCCCCCATCTAAGGCTGTGAGGAGGAGGTAGTGGGAAGCCTCCTTCTCCCGATCCAGGCCTTCCTCCAGCACAAGCTCTGGATTCTTGTCCCCATCTGTCCCACCTCTTACCTGTAAGGAAAAGTAACCACTAGGGCTGAGCTGGTAGCTCTGGAGGGAGTTCATCCCCACATCTGGATCCCTAGCATTAGGAAGAGGAAATCGCGACCCAGGACTAGTATGCTCGCTGACTTTGATCTCCACCTCCTCTTCCCGGAAGCTGGGGGCGTTATCATTAATGTCCGTTATTTCCACCTCCACTCCGTAAATTTTCAGGGTGTCCTCCATGAGAATCTCCAAATTTAGCAAGCAGGAGGGCAACGTATCGCACAGTTCCTCACGGTCAATCCTACGCGCTGTGACTAAGCTGCCGCCTCGCGGACTCAAAGCGAAAAGCTGCGTTTTGCCAGTGGAGACGATGCGGACTCCGCGTTCGCGTTCTGCGACCTCCCAGGGCTCCGGGCCCAGGTCTTTGGAAATGTTGCCCACCAAGAAGCCTTTATCTGTCTCTTCTGGCACCGAGTATCGGATCTGCCCAGTCACAAACGTCAGCCAGGTTCCCAGGAAAATGCACAATCCGACCAGTGTGCTGCGGTTCAGGCTCTGAGGCTGATTCGCCATGGCCCCGTGTTAGCGCAGTTCCGTGGGGTCTTGGCGCCGGTTTATTTTTATTTTTATTTTCTGAGTCAGCTTTTGTATCTATGAAGTTCCAGGCTGTCCGCATCCAAAATATATTCCAAACCGAACGGAGGTGTTCTCATTTTCAGAATAAGGATGCATGAGTATCCATCCCTTTCAGCTTTGTGTGGTAGAAGCTCAGGAGGACTCAATAGCTTTGTCCTCCCCTTCCTTGATTGGTCAACAGCGGCGCCTAGAGCCCAATCTTATTATTACAACACTAAGAAAAACCAGGTGTCAGCAGAGGAAATAGTCACACTCACCTTTTCCGTGGATCATACACACTTGTGAAGTTGAAAACCACCAACAATAGTTATGTGATGTACAATTTATCGAGCACACGTATGAAAAGGGTAGATATTAAATGGATTTGTTTAACTAAAAAGGTTTCAAAATACTTGAAAATTCACTGATTAGTTGCAATTCCAACTGATTTTACTGATGGAAGAGACGTGGCATTTGTGGATGTGAAAACAGCACGGTCCGCAAAGTCCTCAGGTAGGATGCATGGCTATTATTCTTAATATGTTTTCCCTAAATTTTTTATTGTATTGCTATAATTGTGTGTGTGTGTGTGTGTGTGTGCGCGCGCGGCGCGCACGTGAGTGTGGGCTCATGCGAAGCCCAGAAGGTGGAGTCACGGGCAGTTGTGGGCCACCGGTTGTGGGTGCTAGGAACCGAACTTGGGTCCTCCCAAAGAACAGCAACACTCTAAACCACTAAGCCACCTCGCCATTCCCCACCAATGTTGTTTCCTTAAACGAGTTATTTTGTTTTTTAACTAGAAAAATAAAGGCAGGATGTTTTGTTCAAACTTTAAACAGCATTATGGCTCTCATTTAATTTCATATACGTCTATGTGCTAGAGGCAGAAGGACGGGGAGGAGAGAATTAGTAATAAAAACCAGGACCCAGTAGAGCATACTACACCCTCAACCCTCAATTTTTTTTTTAAGAATTAAATATGTTTGGATAGTAGTGTATTTAACCACTGCAAAGCATTTGTTATGTGTGCTGGATAGAACTGGGCATACTTCAGATGAGGCACATGCATTTTGCCACTGAGTCACACTCCCACATCCCTTCCAAATGCAGTGATAACCACAGAGTTTGGCCTAGATTTCTCATAGGAGCTTTAACTTCCAAAATAGAGCCCACTAGGTGGCTTGCTTCTTATTCCCAGAACCCAGCAAGAAGAGGCAGACAGATCTGTGTGAATTCTAGGCCAGCCTGGTCTATATAGTGAATCCCAGGACAACCAGGAATGCATAGACTTATCTCTCAAAAACCAAACCAAACCAAACCAAACCAAACCAAACCAAACCCTTAAAATAGCAGTACTATATTGGAGTACATTGGCGCACCAGCATATAAAAAGCATAATATTAAATACCTGGTTAAAGATCTTCTCGTCTGCTTCAACATTAGGAGTTAAAATACTAGCCAACAGTGCCGAGGAGCTATCTTTGTTGAGAATCTCTTGTGTGGCAGGATCATTACCAACAGATGTGAGAAAATTAAAGTCTGTCTTAGCTTGATCTCTGGGCACACACAAATTATAGGCATAGGGCAATGTCCCTTCACTGTAGTTGGGTGGAAGTACAGGTCGAGACTTGGAGCCGAGAACTGACCCCAAGCAGCCAGTGTTTGAAGGGCTGGAAGACTGACGCAAGCGCAAAGCAATGGCCAAAATTATTGCCAGGAGGAAAAGCACTGAGATCGAGGCCAAGGCCACCACTAGGTAAAACTGCAGATCACTCTGGGAGTCAGAAGGGGTGGGATGGTCGACGAGGTCCGGCAACGCTTCTTGTAGGCTGTCAGCGAAAACCAGGAGCAACGTAGCAGTGGCAGAGAGTGGCGGTTGTCCACCGTCGCGTACAGCGACCAGAAGGCGCTGCCGCGCGGCATCCCTGTCGCCCAAGGCACGCGCTGTGCGCACCTCGCCAGTGCGCAGCCCCAGGCTGAAGAGCCCGGGATCGCTGGCCTGCAGCACGTGGTACGACAGCCAGGCATTGTGTCCTGAGTCTGCGTCCACAGCCACCACCTTAGTGACCAGATATCCGGGCTCGGCGGCGCGTGGTACCATGTCGAAGAGCGCGGAGCCATCGGGCTCCAGCGTGGGGTACAACACGCGTGGCGCGTTGTCATTGCGGTCGTCCACCAGCACGCGCATGGTCACGTTGGCGCTGAGCGGGGGCGAGCCCTGGTCGCGCGCCTGCAGTGTCAGCTGGAAGGAGCGCAGCTGCTCGTGGTCAAAGGCGCGCTGAGCGAACACCACTCCACTGTCCTGGTTCACGGACACGTAGGAGGACAGCGCCCTTGGCTCTAGGTCGCTGTATATGATGGAGTAGGAGACGAGACCATTTGGTCCCAGATCTGGATCCCATGCTTTGACTTGGGTTATGGAGGTACCAGGCTGGTTGTTTTCTGGTACGTTTACCAGATAAGCGGGCTGTTGGAAAACAGGTGCGTTGTCGTTGACGTCAGCAACGTGCAGAGTTATGGTTGTGTTGGAGCAAAGAGGCGGCTTGCCCCTATCTGTGGCTGTGATAGTGACATTGTACCTCGGGGTCTCTTCCCGGTCTAGAATGCTATTTGTTATTAATTTGTAGTAATTATTGGAAGAAGAATGAATCTTAAATGGACTGTTTCCGCTTAAGCTGCACGTGACTTCTGCATTTTCCGCGGAATCTCGATCCCTTACTTTGAAGAGGGCCACGACTGTTCCAGAAGGGGAATCCTCCAAAATCTGATCAGAGAGGGAAGTGATGATTATTTCTGGGCGGTTGTCGTTTTCATCTAGAACTTCTATAATTACTTTACACTGCGAAGAAAGAGATCCTCGGTCCTTTACCTCCACATCAATCGTGTATCTTTCTGCTTCTTCAAAATCCAAGGGCTGGTGAGTTACAATGTCTCCAGTTACAGAGTTCAGAGAGAACACGTGCTGGGCCTTGTTAGCCACACCCAGGAAGGAGTATGTGAACTCCGCGTTGCTGCCCTCGTCCTGATCCGTGGCCCTTAGCCTTAGGACTGCAGTCCCCAGGGGTACATCTTCCCGAAGGCGGACTCTGTACACATCTTGACTGAACACTGGGGGGTTGTCGTTGGCATCCACCACTCGGATTCGGAGCTGAGTGGTACCACTTCGGGGCGGGTCTCCACCATCTACAGCTGTCAGCACCAAGTGGTGCGTGCTCTCCTTTTCTCGGTCCAGCGTCTTTTGCAATTCTAATTCTGGGTATTTGCTACCATCAGGATTGTCTTTCACCAACAATGAGAAATACTCGTTTGGACTTAGCTGATATTTGCTCAGTGAATTCACACCAATATCAGGATCTTTCGCAGACTCCAGAATTGTTCTCATCCCTGGGTTGACGGATTCAATTATTTCTAGGTTTATTTCATCTTTTGGGAATTGAGGAGCGTGGTCGTTAACATCCTCAATCTCCACAACGACATGAAAAATATTCAAGGGGTTTTCCAGTACAGCTTCTAACTGCAGCTCACACCTTCTCCTCTCTTTGCATATCTGCTCGCGGTCTATGCGGTCCTTCACCAGTAAGTCCCCGCTCTCCGCGTCCACGCTGAAGTGCAGCTTCTCAGCGCTAACCCGCAGCTTCCGAGAAGACACTTCCAGAACGCCGAGCCCCAGATCCTTGGCGAGGTTCCCCACCACAGAGCCGCGGTCCAGCTCCTCCGGGATGGAGTAGCGGACCGGCTGGCCCAGCGCGGGACAGAACAAAGGCAGCAGCAGGGTAAACAGTACCTGCGGGCGGCCGGGGCGCTGCCCCTGCGCGCAGCTCCCTCCCATTGCTGGCTCGGGTTCTCTCTGGGCCTTCGGATCTTCACAGTAGGAGAGCGTGCAGTCTTCTGAGGCAGAGATGCGTTCGTCCCTGGACAGCTGGACCTCAGTTTGGGGCTGGGAATCGGTGTCTTAGTGTCTGTGAGTGAGGGTTCCCTTTGGAGTGTATTCGTTTCAGTGCAGGAAATTCCAGCCTGGACACTGAGGGATCCCGGGCGCTTGTGCTGCACTGGCCGACAGCGGCGCCCAGAGGCTTTGATTGGAATTGCAGTCTGGCGTTTCATATTTTGAGGAATGTTATATAAGCGCAAATTGATAGCTAAAAGATTTGAATTTTGCTCCTCGTTGGTTTTGTTTTCATCGGGGAAATTTTTAATATTAAATATTATGTTTAATTTGTAAAAACATACTAATTTTTGGTAGTTTGAAAGACTATTTCCTTCAAATAAAAAGGCATGAAAGAAAGTAAAGGGGAAGGTACACAGATCCTAACCCATGGCCCACTGTTCCCAAATCATCCCTCCATAGGAAAGACTATCGCTCCTTTCGAGGATAATTACCTTTTGTCATCAACTCAACCTCTGTCAGTCAAGAAGTAAATACCCTTTCATTCGTATTTAGAATGCGATCCTGGCTCTATTCAGTCGTCCAGGATGTTCAGCATTGTTTACAACATCCAAAGAGTGCTGTTGAAACTCGGTTTATTTTTTCAAATAATGGAGCTGAAGCATATAATAAAATTAGTACTCTCGTGAAACAATACAGTTTCAATGAGTAAATGGTATTGTAACTCCAGAGTGTGCACTCACCTTCCATGGACCTACAGCTAAGTGCTGACACAAAAACGTCACAGATGTATTGTGAGATTTGGTAGGTCACTCCTTTTCCTAG
Source organism: Cricetiscus sungorus (assembly GCA_030556225.1). NCBI lineage: Eukaryota > Metazoa > Chordata > Mammalia > Rodentia > Cricetidae > Cricetiscus > Cricetiscus sungorus. Next base: position 123,509,381 of record JANBXA010000651.1, read on the forward strand.
TAACTTCTGCAGAGTAACAATAAATCCAAAGATCGAACCAAATTATCACTATTTCCTTGAGCTATATGTGCTCACCAATACCTCCACAAGCCATTTATTTAGGAGGGTTTCATGTATATCTTTGCTTAAATTCTGAGTTCCTGAAGAATGCCATTTGTTTCTTTGCTCTTAGCTCTTAGTTAATTTTAAAGTTCAGTCCCAGAACTTTTGTGTCTCTTCTGAGTTTCCTTTACATTGAAGAGGAAGTGTTCTTATCACCCATGCTTAGCTTCTGTTCTTGGGAACACACACATCATCTATCCTCAATCCATATTGACATTTTAGTTTAAACTACTGGCATGTTTAATTTTGAATGAAAAAAAGACAAAGAGGATCCAAAATTTCCTCATTTAACTGTATGAATTCTTGAAATCCTCGTTGGGCAAGGAAAGTCAAATTAAAAGGTTGTATGTCTCTCTCATATAGCAAAATGTTACAGAATTGTAGGAAAGGAAAGCCACTGGGATAGTGGGTATAATTATGGTTATAAAGATTCTAAGCATGTAGTTATGAATTTTTGATTGGATACCAATTAATAATTTAAAATCTCTAAGGAGTATATTCAGGTGTTGTTTGAAAAATATAACTGCAACAACATATTGACTCCATCCTTAAAGAACTGCAATGAACAGCCTTGGACTTGGCTTGTGCATCTGGCATGTCTAATGCATTTGTTTCTAATTTTGCATTTACCTAATTTTGACAAACTTGCCTTCAAAGGAGCTGTCTAAAGTGGCATGGTTGCAGCACATGGCCCATGAGGAGGACACATAGCTCAATAGACATGAAGTTCCTTTTTAGTATTCAGCAACACAAGACACAAGGCTATGCAAGGCTACTTATAACAACCTTATGGCAATCTGGGTGATTTCCATGACAGTTTCCAAAACAGTCTTAACTACCATATTCTACTCTTTAATGTTTTAGCGAGAGGCAACTGTCGCCGGAACCGAGAGTAGTTTTAAAGTAGAGATCTAATATTTCCATCACCTGGATTCAAGCCTAAATGTAAATCTGACCATAATTTTTTAAAGAAAAGGTAAAATCAACACTCACTGGCACCAGAAGGGCATCTTCTACAGGGCACTTCGAATCATCTAATAGAGACAAAGGATCTTTTTTCTCGCAGCTCTCCTGGCTAATGAGCGTGTCTGCATAATTGGGCTGCGGGAAGATCAGGTGACTCTTCCGCGAATCAGCAGTGAGAGAAACCTCGTGCGAATAGGTCTGCAGGAAAGCACGCACCCCGTCCACGCCCACATAGTGAGAGGCAGGCACGCCATCCAATCCATCTCTGGAAGACTGAAGCGCGTGAGATTTGTGCCAGCGCCGAAGTTTGAGTGCCAACAGCACAATGACAAAGGCGAGAAAAACACAGGAGACCACTGCCACTGCCACTACTAGGTAAAGGGTGAGGCTTGAGGTTTCAGAATCCTGCGGTGGCTCCAGATTGCCCAAGTCTGCCAGAACATCAGGAATGCTGTCAGCTATTGCCACGGTCAAAGTGACCGTGGCGGAGAGGGGAGGCTGGCCGTGGTCCTGCACAGCCACCACTAGACTTTGCTTGAGTGCCTCTCTCTCCAGCAAGGCCCGCGCTGTGCGCACCTCCCCCGTGTGCAGCCCCACAGAGAAGAGACCTGGTTCGCTGGCCTTGAGTAGGCGGTAGGACAGCCAGGCGTTCTGTCCTGAGTCTCTGTCCACTGCCACCACCTTTGTCACCAGGTAGCCAAGCTCTGCTGAGCGGGGAGCCAGTTCCACCCCAGTGGAGCCATCGGTGGGTGGAGTGGGGTACAAGATTTCTGGAGAGTTGTCATTCTGATCCAGCACGAACAGGGTCAATGACACGTTACTGCTGAGGGGAGGCTTCCCGCTATCACTGGCTGTCACCAACACCCTCAGCTCACGGAACTGCTCATAGTCAAAGGAGCAGAGAGCATACAGGACGCCAGTGTCTGAGTTGATGGAGATGTAGGAAGAAAGTGGTGCCCCCTCAATGGTGTCTTCAGCTAGAGAGTAAACGATCTGGGCGTTCTCTTTGCTGTCGGGATCCAGGGCGGTCACCGAGAAGACAGAGGCGCCCCTGGGGTTGTTTTCTGGGATGTAGGTAAAGTAGGAGGTGTGAGAGAAGGTGGGTGGGTTGTCGTTGATATCTGCCACTTGCAGAGTGAACTGAACTTTGCTTGACAAAGGTGGGTTTCCCCTGTCCGAGGCTGTTACTGTGATGTTGTAAGAGGATACCTGTTCCCTATCAAGGGCTCTTTGTGTCACTAGCCTATAGTAACTGTCAATGGACTTTTCTAATTTAAATGGTGCGTTCCCTGAGATGGTACAGGTTACGTCTCCATTCTGCCCAGAGTCTAAATCATGCACGTTTAAAAGGGCTATGACAGTCCCCGCGGGCGAATCTTCAGCCACTGGACTAAACAGTGATGTGATGGTCACCTCTGGACTGTTGTCATTTACATCCTCTACTGTAATCAACACCTTTGCAGTAGCAAGATAGGCCCCTCCATCTTCAGCTTGGATTTCTATTTTATAGAAACTCATTTCTTCATAATCTAGATTTTCAGATATTTTTATTTCCCCAGTGTTTTTGTCTAGTTGGAATTTCAACAATTGTGTGTCCAGTGATTTTCGGAATGAGTACATCACTTCTCCATTGGCACCTTCGTCTTTGTCGGTGGCAGTTACCTTCAGCAGCTGAGTGCCCACAGGCAAGTTCTCTGGAATATTCACTCGGTATTCAGGCGAGGTGAAGATTGGAGCATTGTCATTTGTGTCAAAGACAGTCACTGTGATGAGGGCGGTGCCTGATCTGGGAGGGTTACCTCCGTCAGACGCCACGAGGACCAGGTGGTGAATCGCCTCTTCCTCACGATCTAGGGCGTGCTCCAGCACTAGCTCCGGATACTTGACGCCATTAGCACCGTTCTGAACGACTAGGGAGAAGTGCTTATTGGGGCTGAGCTGGTAGCTCTGCAGAGAGTTCACACCCACATCCGGATCAATAGCTTCCGGGAGGGGAAAACGCATCCCTGATGCGACATTTTCATTAATTTTTACATCCAGAGTTTCTGCTTGGAATTGTGGTGCATTGTCATTGACATCCGTTACCTCTATCTCTATCCCGAAAAGTTTCACCCTGTCTTCCACAAGGATGTTAAAGCTCACGAGACAGGGCGCGCTCTGGGCGCACAGCTCCTCCCGGTCTATCCTGCCCGCGGTGACCAAGCTGCCGCCTCTCGGGTTCAGAGAGAAAAGCTGCGACCTACCTCTAGAGACGATGCGGACCCCGCGCTCGGCCAGCTCGCGGGGCTCGAGCCCCAGGTCCTTGGAGATGTTACCCACAAAAGAGCCTTTCTCTAGTTCTTCAGGAACCGAGTAGCGGATCTGCCGGGCTGCGGACTCCCAGGGCATCCACAGGAAAAGCAGGACCAGTTTGGCGCGCTCTGAGAGATTCCTTTGAGCGGCCATTGTCTCCTGTCCACAGAAATCTCTCAGCGCTCTCTCTCCCCGATCCGCTGGGCGCTCTGTGTGTTTTCTTCTTTCTGGGGCCTCAGTAGATTTCCGCAGATGGAGCACCTAAAATTCCGGGGTGATTTTCGTTGCAGCCCAGGAGCCGGTTTGCAGGAACTGAGAGGCTTTAAGCTTTGGACCCTCAGAATCCCAACTGAGCTCTGGCTCATAGGTGAACAGCGGCGCTCAGAGTCGGAAGAAGTTACTGCACCCACTATAAAATCTTCGCAAATGCATCTTTCTGTTGAGTTTTTTGTTGTTGTTGTTGTTTTGTTTGTTTTGGATTCTCCCGTTGTTTTGTTTTTTTTTAATTGGTTAAGAGTTTCATTATGTATCTTTGGCTGCCCTAGAACTTTTATGTAGACCAGAGTTAGTTGTTTTATTTTACACGACTCCTTTGATTTCTCTGTTCATTTTTTTTTTTTTTTGAGAGGGTGTGAAATTGAAATCAGGCCTTCACAGATGCTAGACAATTTCTTCATCACCAAGCCATGTCCAAGCCCTTCTCAGCTCATAGGTTACTGGGGACTGTAATACGTTAAATTGATAATATTTGCAACTTAATTTCCAAAAGGAGCATACCCAATCAAAAACGTCTCAGAACTTTGGTATTCATTCACGTGGAGACAGTTATACTCCTTTTGGTAAAATCCACTTTGAAAGATTTTTCTTTGTTGTTTAGTTTATAATTGTGTAAGAGGTCATCAAGATAGTGTATTATAACTTAACGGTTTTTTTAAAATTTAATTTTCCTTTCACAGGATTGTTTTTGCAAATATAATTAGGCTATTTAGAAATGAATTAATCAAATAATTAGAAAGTAAAGGAACAAATAGTATAGTTGCCTACCACAATGTGTTATAATGGGAAGATAAACATATCCAAGCATTTCAGGTACCAGGAACAAAACCAAAGATGCAGTGATATGAATACAGTGTAGGGAATCAAACGATGTGAGGCAAATGCTCTACACTTGAGCTAAACCCCTAACCCTGATGTAGGATTTTAAATAAGTACTTTTTTTTTTATTCCAGGTATCTTATTGTGTCAGAGCAATATTACCAATATTAACAATGTTTTCTAGGCAGTTTATTTGGTAGTTTATTGATAGTTTTGTCTACCTGCCCACACTCAGAAGGAGTCAGGTTTACTTTTACAGAGAAAAGAGGTTGTTTTAAAGTGTTTCAGTCAGTGTGGCATTCTTCAGATACTTTGTTATAGTTTTGAGACAGGTCTTATCCTCTGATCATTGGAGTTCTAGGTAGGTACTGGCTAGATCCAACCATAAACTTTCTTTTTTCTTTCAAAGATCTTAAACCACAGAGATTAAAAGCAAAAACGCAAGAGCATCTCATGGTTTCCTTGGAAAACATTTCTTTTGATATGGAGGAAGAGCTTGAGAAAAGACACAAAAGCAGTTCCAGGAAGAGGGGAGGGGAATGATATGGAAGAAAGCTAGAAGAACCAGAAGGAGAAAATCTCTCTAGGGCGATTATATGAGAAAATCTCTCTAGGGCGATTATATTAACTTTTGGAGACCACAAAACCTTAGGAATGTGAACTTCAAGTCACCTCCCAAGAGAAACACCCGTCACTGAACAGAAGTAGGAAGATGGGTAAGCTGTTGTCCTCCCAAGTGCTCATGGGCAGAAAATAGAACAGAGACACGGCCGGAGGTGGGTGGGTGGGGGGAGACAGACATAATTTACGTTTCCCTGGAAGGGAACACCGATCTGATAGTTCTGCATGCTTTAACATTTTAGACATCAAAACATATAAATCAGATGCATAAATTCATTTAAGTAGCAAGTTTGGATAGGTTACTCATTTAGCTAGATGCGAAGGCTACTGCTTTAAAATTATTTCGTGTATATCAGTGTTTGGTCCTCATACATACATGTATGTGCACCACATGCATGACTAGAGCCTGATAAAGTCAGAAGATGGTGTCAGAGTCCCCAATCCCCTGGGACTACAGAGATGTATGGATGTGAGCAACTACAGGTGCTGGGAATCGATGCAGGTCCTCTACAGGAACAGCTCTTTACCCTTGAGCTGCCTCTCCAGCCCCAAGTTACTGCTTTTGCTTGCCAACCAGAGGTTCATAAGGAATCTCCGCCCCCCAAAAACCATAACAAAACAAACAAAAAATAATATATCTCCAATTTGTTAACTTTTTTTCACTTAAGGATAAGTCAACGAAAAGTCATTTCGTCGTTGAGAAGACAGGGTGGCAGTTATACCGATTTTCAAATATGAACCTACATAGGACAACGAAGTTGCTATGGCAGAAATAAGAGAAACTAGGATTATTAAGGAATAAAACGAAACTTACCGATGTTAGAGTCTCGGCATGTGTCGTCAAATCATCCCCAACATGAAGTGGAATTAAAGACCTGGGAGAACCAGTGCAAACTATGTCTTCAGCAGAAGGCAAAGGTGCGCTACATTTCAGGAAATTTAACTCCGTCTTTCCCGTCTGCCCAACACACAGATTGTAGGAATAAGGCAGAGTCCCCTCGCTATAGTTGAGAGAAACTCCTGGTCTAGTCTTAGAACAAAGACCAGATTGAAAGCAGCCCCAGACAGAGGAGCTGGAGGAGTGTCGCAGTCGAAGGGCGATGGCTAGAATCACAGCCAGGAGGAAAAGCACTGAAATCAAGGCCAAGGCCACCACCAAGTAGAACTGCAGCTCCGCTTGGGGGTCAGGGGGTAGTGGGCGGTCACTGAGGTCTGGCAGGGCCTCCTGCAGGCTGTCAGCGAACACTAGAAGCAGTGTGGCAGTGGCAGAGAGTGGCGGTTGTCCGCCGTCGCGCACACCAACCAACAGGCGCTGCCGCGCTGCGTCCTTGTCGCCCAAGGCACGGGCTGTGCGCACCTCGCCAGTGCGCAGCCCCAGGCTGAAGAGCCCGGGATCGCTGGCCTGCAGCACGTGGTACGACAGCCAGGCATTGTGTCCTGAGTCTGCGTCCACAGCCACCACCTTAGTGACCAGGTATCCGGGCTCGGCGGCGCGTGGCACCATGTCGAAGAGCGCGGAGCCGTCGGGCTCCAGCGCGGGGTACAGCACGCGTGGCGCGTTGTCGTTGCGGTCGCCCACCAGCACGCGCATGCTCACGTTGGCGCTGAGCGGGGGCGAGCCCTGGTCGCGCGCCTGCAGTGTCAGCTGGAAGGAGCGCAGCTGCTCGTGGTCGAAGGCGCGCTGAGCGAACACCACTCCGCTCTGTGCGTTCACGGTCACGTAGGACCACAGCGATTTAGGCTCCAGGTCGCTGGCTATGATGGAGTAGGAGATGTGACCATTGGATCCCAAATCCGGGTCAGAGGCGCTGACTTGGGCGATGGAGGCTCCTGGTGGGTTGTTCTCCAACACGTGGACTATGTAAGACGCCTTCTGGAAAGCTGGAGCGTTATCGTTTACATCAGTGATGTGAAGAGTGATGGTTGTACTGGAAGAAAGGGGTGGCTTGCCCCTGTCCGTGGCGGTGATGGTGACATTATACTGTGGGTTTTGCTCTCGGTCTATGGCTCCATCTGTCACTAACTTGTAGTAGTTGCTAGAAGAAGCATGTATCTTGAAAGGCAGCCCTTTGCCTATGTCACACTTCACTTCTCCGTTGCCTCCGAAATCCCGATCTCGCGTTTTGAAGATGGCAACCACCACTCCTGGAGGAGAATTCTCCAAGATACGTTGAGAAAGAGAGGTAATGATAATTTCTGGGCTGTTGTCGTTTTCATCTAGGACTTCTATGATGATTTTACACTGTGTGGAGAGACCGCCTCCATCCTTCGCTTCCACTTCCATGGTGTATCTTTCTATTTCTTCAAAATCCAGTGGCTGGTTATTCTTAATCATTCCGGTCTTCTCATCTAGAGAGAACACGTGTCTTGTGCTCTGGGCAGTGCTCCGAAAGTAGTAACTTACCTCAGCATTGGTGCCCTCATCCACGTCAGTGGCTGTCACTTGCAACACGGAGGATCCTGGGGGCAGATTTTCTCTAACACTGATCCTATATTCCCCTTTGCTGAACACTGGAGGGTTATCATTGTTGTCCTTTACAGATATTTCTATTTGAGTGGTAGCGCTGCGAGGCGGGTCCCCTCCATCCAAGGCAGTCAGTATCAAGCGATGAGACTTCTGCTCTTCCCTGTCTAGGAGTTTCTCTAGAGACAGCTCTGGAGTTGTTCCGCCATCAGGATTAACTCTAACCATTAATGAGAAATAAGGGTTGGAGCTTATCTGGTAATCTTTAATTGAGTTCAAATTTATGTCGGGGTCAGCAGCAGGCTCAAGGGGTATTCGAGTACCAACCGACACAGATTCTAGAATTTCTAAACGAGTCTCTTTCTTCTCGAATTGAGGAGCGTGATCATTAATGTCCTCAATCTCCACAACGACATGAAAAATATTCAAGGGGTTTTCCAGTACAGCTTCTAACTGCAGCTCACACCTTCTCCTCTCTTTGCATATCTGCTCGCGGTCTATGCGGTCCTTCACCAGTAAGTCCCCGCTCTCCGCGTCCACGCTGAAGTGCAGCTTCTCAGCGCTAACCCGCAGCTTCCGAGAAGACACTTCCAGAACGCCGAGCCCCAGATCCTTGGCGAGGTTCCCCACCACAGAGCCGCGGTCCAGCTCCTCCGGGATGGAGTAGCGGACCGGCTGGCCCAGCGCGGGACAGAACAAAGGCAGCAGCAGGGTAAACAGTACCTGCGGGCGGCCGGGGCGCTGCCCCTGCGCGCAGCTCCCTCCCATTGCTGGCTCGGGTTCTCTCTGGGCCTTCGGATCTTCACAGTAGGAGAGCGTGCAGTCTTCTGAGGCAGAGATGCGTTCGTCCCTGGACAGCTGGACCTCAGTTTGGGGCTGGGAATCGGTGTCTTAGTGTCTGTGAGTGAGGGTTCCCTTTGGAGTGTATTCGTTTCAGTGCAGGAAATTCCAGCCTGGACACTGAGGGATCCCAGAGCTTGTGCTGCACTGGCCGACAGCGGCGCCCAGAGGCTCTGAGTGGAACTACAATCTATCTTACTTAGAACTCTTTCCAAAACTATGTGTTGGTCCGAACACGCAGCTATGAAATAGTCTCAAATTTTAATCTCACTATGGTATTACAGTGGCTACTTATGTATTTAATGTATTAAAAATTTTATATGATTGGAAATTTATATCACACTATGGAATATTATGTATTATATTGTGAATCTTCACATATATTTCAAACCAACCAGTCTCAACAGTGATGAACGTAAGATCAATCTTTGTTTATTGTATATTGAGTTTTCTGGATATTCAGGTTATCGTGTAATTTAATACTTCTGTTTTCAAGGAGACAGGAATACCAGTGATTTCATTTCCAGTCAATTTATGTTCTACAATCTTTTATCTGCATGCATTAGTTTAAGACCACTAGAAAGATTGTTTCCCACAATCTTTTCATTCATCAACCCAGTTACCTATGTTGTGGTCTTATAGCTAAGGGACAGTTGGGTGTTAAATCATGTGTCTGCAAGCACAACCTGAAGAGTTCAAGATTAGCCTGGGAGGTACAACGGGACCCTGAATCCAAAAAGCCAACCAAAGCTAACCAAGACAAAACCAAAACTCCTTACCTGTACTCCTGTAAACCACTCTGAATAAAAACACACAAAGGGCATGAATGTAGGAGCGGGGCTAGTTGGAAAGAGGAAGGGGGAGAGAGGGAGTGGGGCAGAGGTGGGGTGGTAATGGGAGAGTGACTGTGATTGAAATACATTACACACATGTATGGCAGTGTCAAGATTAGGATATGTGAATAAGCATCGAGAGGACAAGTGATGTTTTGTGTAGACTGTTAACTGCTTACCATGTCATAGATACCTACATCTTACATATCTGTTATGTTTCTCCAAATTAACATGCATTTAAATGTAAATCAAATGCATTTAAATTAAATCAGGAATTTAAATATACATGTGCCTCCTCAGAAGAGAATTTTGAAAAATTTCCATACTTCGTGATTAGGAAATAAGATTCTCAAGGAATTCTTATTTTCTCCCATTAACATACAGAAGAAAGAGTTTTTTTTTTTTTTTTTTTTTTACTTTGTTTTAAAGGTGAACTGAACCTGGAGCTGTGTACAACTCTACCCCTGAGCCACACCCATGGCACTGAAAGAATGCTTGAGGAAATTAAAACACCAGTGTATCATATTAGATATCCATAATATATCATATCGGTGTCCAGAGATATTAAACGCCTTACTATGTATAAACTACTGTAAGTCCACAGAAACACCAACAGTCACTAACATGTCTATGCAACACGAGTTTAGAATAAAAACACGTTTTTTTTTTTTTTTTTAGACAGAGTTTCTCTGTACGGAACTGACTGTCCTGGAACTCACTCTGTAGATCGGTCTGGCCTCAAACTCACAGAGATCCACTATCTATGCCTCCTGAGTGCTGGGATTAAAGGCATGTGCCAGGCTGTAGGACAGACATTTGGAAGCTTCCATTCTTTCCCTTTCTTTTTTCAGATGCAGGTTAAACCGGATGTGTCATGCAGGCTAACTGAATGTCTCACACAGGCTAGCCAACTACTCCACCACTGAGCAAGACTCCTATCTTCAAAGTCAAGTGTGCTTCTGCATGCCATCTGTTACTTGAATGTTGACATTATGTTTAAAAATCAAATCATACATTATTTTTCCTAATAGCTAAAGTCCTGCAAAAATCTTTTTAGAATCTCCTGCAGTATGCCCTGAGACCAGCTTTTAAGTTATATCCTATCTAAACCCCGAGGATTGGAGAATTGATCTGGGGCCAAAATTTAAATTGCCTATAACTGACAAATTTTTATTTCCCTATATTAGCAACTTCTCTTGAGCAAGCATACACTTGAAAGAAGAGTGTCAGGCTATTTTACATAACTTGATACTACAGCATTAGGTAACCCAAGCATTCAATGCTATTACCATATAGGATTCTACAATTTTCTCCATTGAAAGAGGAAAAGACAAATACTTCGTTGGGGTTTGGGGATGATAGCTGATGTTTGATTCACCATTAAAAAAGATCTTTTAGCAATATAGTTTCTATATACTTATGGTCTGAAAAAAAAAACAGTTCATTGAGGCATTTTCCTGTCATAAAACAGAAATGTGGGGGCACAGACTGTAGGTTTTCATCTGTTTCTCTAAGAAAGGGGAGCTTATTAGTTCACCCTTAGAAAAGTGTCATACCAGGAACCATTTTACGAGCAAGAGCTACAATGAGGGGCATTAGCAATAATGTTCTATTAATGTCAGTAACAAAACTCCAGCTGGAGAGATAGTAGAGAGCCACTGTGACCAACCAAGCAGCTCTATCCAAGCAAGGTAGTAAGAACATCCCCCATTGACAAGAGTTTCATAATGAGAAAGTGAAAATCACATCAGTGATGTTTAACCAATAAACTGAGAGACTAGACTCAGGGAAAACTTGAGTGGTTGCAAATATATAAATATCACCTTATGCCACGCTACAGTAAGAGCTAATTATCATAAAAATAAAGGAAAAGAGCCAAAAAAACTCACAGGAACCAAAGGAGTATCGTCAATAGGAAACTTGGACTCAACTGGAATGCACAAAGGCTCGCTCTTTGCACAGCTCTCCTGGCTGATGAGTGTGTCTGCATAGTTGGGCTGTGGGAAGATCAAGTGGCTCTTCCCAGAGTCAGGTGTGAGGGAGAACTCTTGAGAATAGGTCTGTAGGAATGCTTGAACCCCATGCACGCCAACAACATGTGATGGTAGTGCCCCAGTCAATTCACCCTTTGTAGCTCGCAGCAGATGGGAAGCATACCAACGCCTTAGCCTAAGGGCCAGTAGGGCAAGGACAAAGGCTAGGAAGACACAGGAGACCACAGCAACTGCCACCACCAGGTAGAGTGTGATATCAGAATCAGGGTCGGCAGGAGTGTTGATACTGCCCAAGTCAGCCAGGATGTCGGGGATGCTGTCTGCCACAGCCACCGTGAGAGTGATGGTAGCTGAAAGAGGGGGCTGACCATGATCCTGAACGGCCACCACGAGGCTTTGCTTGAGTGCATCCCTGTCTAGCAGGGCCCTAGCTGTGCGGACTTCGCCTGAGCGGAGCCCCACTGTGAAAAGTCCTGGCTCGCTGGCCTTGAGCAGACGGTAGGACAACCAGGCATTCTGTCCAGAGTCTTTGTCCACTGCCACCACCTTGGTCACTAGATATCCGGCCTCTGCTGAGCGGGGCGCCAGCTCCACACCAGTGGAGCCATCTGTTGGGAGGGAGGGGTACAGAATCCTGGGAGCGTTGTCATTCTGATCCAGTAGAAACACAGTCAGGGACACATTGCTGCTGAGTGGTGGGTTCCCACTGTCTCTTGCCCTCACCTGCATCTGCACATTTCGAAACTGCTCATAGTCGAAGGATTGCAGAGCATAGAGCACACCAGTGTCAGAGTTAATGGAGACATAGGAGGAGAGTGGTGCTCCCTGGATGGTACTTTCCACCAAAGAGTAAGTGACCTTAGCGTTCTCCTTCTCATCAGGGTCATGGGCAGTAACTGAGAAGATGGAGGTACCTCTGGGGTTGTTTTCAGGCAGATAGACTGAGTATGACTTTTGAGAGAAGGCAGGTGGATTGTCATTGATGTCAGCTACATACAGGGTGATGTGAATTTCTGTGGACATGGATGGGGTTCCTCTGTCTGTTGCTGTCACTGTGATATTATACTCAGGAACTTTTTCACGATCGAGAGTCTGGACTGTCAACAACCTATAGTAGTCATCTACCGAATTTTCTAATTTAAAAGATGGGTTCTCCTGGATGGAACAGACAACTTGACCATTCTTCCCCGAGTCTTGGTCATGAGCATTGAAAAGAAGGATTACTGTCCCTGGAGGCGCATCTTCCCTCACGGGGCTAAACAGAGATGTAACGGTCACTTCCGGCCGATTGTCGTTTACATCTTCTACCATAATCACCACTTTGGTCCGCCCTTTCAGTCCCCCACCATCTTCAGCCTGTATTTCCATTTCATATAATGAACATTCTTCATAGTCCAGATTTTTCGCTACTGATATTTCCCCGGTGTTTTCATGAAGATGGAATAACAGGGATTGTCTGTCATTATTTTTCCGGAATTTATATGTCACTTTTCCATTGGCACCTTCATCCGGGTCGCTTGCTCTCACTGTGAGTAGCAAGGTGCCAGGGGCCACGTTCTCAAGGACTTTGACACGGTAAACCGGTTGGTCGAAAACAGGGGCATTGTCGTTTGTATCCAACACTGTGACCTGGATGAGAGCTGTGCTGGAGCGGCGTGGGTTGCCACCATCGGAGGCGGTGAGGACCAGGTGGTGAATGGGTTCTTCCTCTCTGTCCAGGGTGCGCTCCAGCACCAGCTCTGGGTTTATAGTTCCGTCGCCTCCGGTTTGCAGGTGTAGAGAGAAGTGTTGGTTGGGGCTGAGCTGGTAACTCTGGAGGGAGTTTATGCCCACATCTGCATCAAAAGCTTCTGGGAGTGGATACCGTGCTCCAGAGGCTGCGATTTCGGGGATTTTTACTACCAAATTTTCGGCCTCAAATTTCGGCGCATTGTCATTAATGTCAAACACCTCCACTTCCACTCCATAAAGTTTCACTCGGTCTTCAACTAAGACTTTAAAGCTTAGGAGACAGGGCGCGCTCTGGGCGCACAGCTCCTCCCGGTCTATTCTGCTTGCTGTGACCAAGCTGCCGCTTCGCGGGCTCAGAGAGAAAAGCTGGGTCTTACCTTTAGAGATGATGCGGACTCCATGCTCCGCCAGCTCGCGGGGCTCCAGTCCCAGGTCCTTAGAGATATTTCCTACTATAAAGCCCTTTTCTGTCTCTTCCGGTACAGAGTAGCGGATCTGCCTGGCCCTGACCTCCCACTGCATCCCTAGCAGCGCGCATAGGAGGACCAGTCTTCTGCAGTGCTGGCGTCTGGTCCCGGCAGCCATTGTTGCTTTTGCTACGGAATTTTCTCAGAATGCTCTTTGTTCTTACTTACTCCCTAGGCTCTTCTTTTCTTCCTACAACTGTCCGATGGTATTTATCCCTCAGGAGAAAGCCAGAGCGCTCCAAGTTAAAAGATTGAGTTTTGCTCTAGTCCCGGAGCCAGTTTGTAGGATGCGCAGGGCTTTGTGTAGTTGCTGCCGTGAAAATCCGGAAGGAACGCTGAGATTTTCTTTCAGTTGGTGAACAGCGGCGCTCAGAGTCCTAAATGGATACTACACCATCCGAGACATTACATCTGCTCCTTTCCTCCGTTTCTTTCTCAATCGCCTCTTCTTCCTTCTCCTCTCTCCCATCTTTGTCTGTTTCTTCTTTGTTTCTTTCTTCCTCCACCCCTTTCTCCCTCCTTTCCTCCTTTTGTTCTTTTGAGAAAGTGTTTTAAGGAAATAGAGTTGTTTAGGCTAATCTTAAAGGCAATTCTCCTACTTCAGCCTCCAGAATACAGATGATTGATAAAGAAACTAATATTCTCTTCTTATTGTGATTTTGGTTTTTATAAGCATTTTCTTGCATTTATACTTCAAAAGCAATAACCATTTGTGGACATCTGAATTGTAAGTGAAGTAGGATGATATTTCTGTATTAACTCTCCAAACAATTGTTAACATAATTCACTTTAAATTTTGATTAGTGCACACTCTATAAATTGTTATAATTTCATTTTTATGGTGCTTTGTTTTTGTATGCATTTTTACAGCTTTTAGATGTTATTTTGATATGAAAGATGTATAACATTGATATTTCCTCTATATTTGTATGGCATACATGTTCATTTCATAATTATGTTGATCCCATTTTTTTTTTTCTAGCAGGACCTCATTATGTATCCCTGGATGTTCTGGAGCTGCTATGTAGACCAGACTGGCCTCAAATTTACAGAGAGCCTCTTGTCTCTGCCTTCAGCATGGGATTAAAAGCATACACTACTAAGCATGGCTCATAAATTACACCGAAAAAGTATATAGATGGATTATCTACTTTGAAGACATAATATTTATTCACTTTAATGATAAAATTCAGTTTCTTTAAAACTGAGTCATTCAAACAATTTTACTTGGCAATATTTTCTTACCTTACTTATTAATGTTAAAATGTTAACAAGATAGATGTGTGTGTGTGTGTGTGTGTGTGTGTGTGTGTGTGTGTGTGTGCACTTTTAAAGATTAGGTCTCACTATATAGCCCTTGGCTGTCCTGGAAATCACTCTATAGACTAGGCTGGTCTGCAACTCACGTGCTTCTGCCTCCCAGTGTTGGGATAAAAGATGTGCTGTCACAAGGGCCAGGCACAGCTAAGGGGTTTAAAGCACACATTTATGTGACCATTTAAACTTCTCCATGAGTTTACAAAGGGCTTAGGTTTCGGTGTGAATGCATGATGCATATACAGAAACTGGGAAAATAAAATTAATATTTGGGGGGAAAAAGCAAGTTTCAATTTCAATTCTTCGTCAAGATTGTGTGTGTGTGTGTGTGTGTGTGTGTGTGTGCGAGAGAGAGAGAGAGAGAGAGAGAGAGAGAGAGAGAGAGAGAGAGGACTTGTATTTTTCAGACATTATATATCAAGAATCAGAGGAAGACAGCCAGGCAGTGGCTTTAATCCCAGCACTCAGGAGAAGAGGCCAGCCTGGTCTACAGAGCGAGTTCCACAATAGCGAAGGCTACATAGAGAAACCTTGTCTCAAAAAACATAAACCAAACCAAACAAAAGACAAAAAGAATCAGAGGACAGGCTGCAGAGATGGCTCAGCAGTTAAAAGTACTGCCTGCTCTTCCAGAGGACTCAGGTTCAAGTGCCAGCACTCACACAGTGGCTCACATCAGTCTATACTCCAGTTTCAGAGACCCAATACTTCCCTTTTTTTGGGACTCTGAGGGAACCATACATGCAAGTGGTATTCAGATATACATGTAGATAAAACACTCATGCATATAAAATAAAAATTATATATGAGAACAAGAACAAAATAAATGGGAGTGCTAGCATCCTCTCTTCTTTTTCTTCCCTCATCCATCTTCTCCTTCTAGTCTGGGCATCAAACTCAGGATCTAGAGCATCCTGTAAGTAGTGCTCCACCACTGCATCTCCTCCTGTAAGTAGTGCTCCAACCACTGTATCTGCATCCCATCCTGTAAGTAGTGCTCCACCACTGCATCCTATCCTGTAAGTAGTGCTCCACCACTGCATCCCATCCAGTAAGTAGTGCTCCACCACAGCATCCTATCCTGTAAGTAGTGCTCCACCACTGCATCCCATCCTGTAAGTAGTGCTCCACCACTGCATCCCATCCTGTAAGTAGTGCTCCAACCACTGTATCCCAGCCCCAATCTTTCCTTTCCTGTAGGATTTCACAGTCCCCCTCAATTGATAGAACTCAGTGAGACCAGTCTGAAGACTTCAGCAAGTATCTTTCATGCCACAAACACACACAGTAGTTTTCATGTCTTTTTAGGGGAGTAAATGAAGCCATGATTTTGTTAAGTCTAAGAAGCTAACTATGAATAATAAACACAAGAAAGGGAACCATTAGTGAAGTTGGCGAAGAGAGATAAAATGAGTAGTTTCCTGCTTAAAGGATTAAGTTTATTATTATTATTATTATTATTATTAGAGACAGGGATTCTCTGTGTAACAGAGCTCCGGCTGTCCTGGACTCCCTCTGTAGACCAGGCTGGCCTCAAATAGATCCACCTGCCTCTCCTCCTGAGTGCTGAGATTAAAGGCTTGTGCCAACACTGGTTGGCAAATTTATTATGTACTCTAAATTTAGTGCTTGCCTATGTATTATAAAGTTAGAAAGACTGGTGGCTTAACCTATAATTCAGCATCCAGGAAGCTGAGACGGGAATGTGCAGCTCTAGGCTGGCCTCTGTCACACGATATAACTTCCAGGCCGGCCTGGCATACATGGTCCTTATAAACGATCTAGCAAGACTCTGTCTCAAAAACTGTGAGTATCAACAGGTAAATTTCAATCACTTTGAAAAAATGGTCCACTTATTTTGTTGTGAAGCTAATAGCACACACTCTCAGTATTGTGCAGATACTTCACTACACTGTAAATCTGTCACCTTTCAAACTTCTTTCTGGAGTTTATTTTATATCACAATTCATCTCAACTTCATTGAAGGAGGGAACTAGAACTTTCTGAGTCATTTTAACTCTTTTGAAGAGAACTCACGAGACCAGAACACATGCTGCATTGCCATGTAACCATAGATAGTTGTGTAGTTCAGGAAGAAAGGAACAAACGTTCGAAGGGAACTCACCGACGTCAGAGGTTCCGGGTGGGAAGTCGGCTCACTGGCATCACAAAGTGGAAACAAGGCCCCGGATGACTCAGGGCAAAGAAGGCCTTGTCCTGAACCCAATGGCTCACTACATTTTAGGAAATCACACTCTGTCTTTGCGGCATGTGCACTGTACAGATTATAGGAATACGGCAAAGTACCATCACAGTAGTTGGGAGGAACCACGGGTCTAGACTCAGAACAAAATCCAGGCTGAAAGCAGCCCCAGACAGAGGAGCTGGAGGAGTGTCGCAGTCGAAGGGCGATGGCTAGAATCACAGCCAGGAGGAAAAGCACTGAAATCAAGGCCAAGGCCACCACCAAGTAGAACTGCAGCTCCGCTTGGGGGTCAGGGGGTAGTGGGCGGTCACTGAGGTCTGGCAGGGCCTCCTGCAGGCTGTCAGCGAACACTAGAAGCAGTGTGGCAGTGGCAGAGAGTGGCGGTTGTCCGCCGTCGCGCACACCAACCAACAGGCGCTGCCGCGCTGCGTCCTTGTCGCCCAAGGCACGGGCTGTGCGCACCTCGCCAGTGCGCAGCCCCAGGCTGAAGAGCCCGGGATCGCTGGCCTGCAGCACGTGGTACGACAGCCAGGCATTGTGTCCTGAGTCTGCGTCCACAGCCACCACCTTAGTGACCAGGTATCCGGGCTCGGCGGCGCGCGGCACCATGTCGAAGAGCGCGGAGCCGTCGGGCTCGAGCGCGGGGTACAGCACGCGTGGCGCGTTGTCGTTGCGGTCGCCCACCAGCACGCGCATGCTCACGTTGGCGCTGAGCGGGGGCGAGCCCTGGTCGCGCGCCTGCAGTGTCAGCTGGAAGGAGCGCAGCTGCTCGTGGTCGAAGGCGCGCTGAGCGAACACCACTCCGCTCTGTGCGTTCACGGTCACGTAGGACCACAGCGATTTAGGTTCCAGGTCGCTGGCTATGATGGAGTAGGAGATGTGACCATTGGATCCCAAATCCGGGTCAGAGGCGCTGACTTGAGCGATGGAGGCTCCAGGTGCATTGTTCTCGGCTACGTACACCAAGTATGATGCCTGATGAAAAAGTGGAGCGTTGTCATTAACGTCACCAATGTGTACGGTGACTTTTGTGCTGGAGGAGAGGGGTGGCTTGCCTCTGTCAGTGGCGGTGATGGTGACATTGTATTCTGGAGTCAGCTCTCGGTCTAAGGTTCTATCTGTTACTAATTTATACGAGTTTTTGGAAGAAGAGATAATTTTAAAGGGTACTTCACCTTGTAGCCGACAATTAACCTCTCCATTTTCCCCAGAATCTGCATCGTGTATTTTGATCAAAGCAATTAGTGTTCCTGGCGCTGCATTTTCTGGAATCGTTTCGAGTAGGGAATCGATTGTAACTTCGGGGTTGTTGTCATTTTCATCTTGGATGTTAATTTCAACCGAACACTGTGCAACCAGGCCTCCACCGTCCCGTGCTTCTACTACTATAGAATAGTCTTTGATTTCTTCAAAATCCAGTGTCCTCTGTGTTGTAATTTCCCCACTCTTTGAGTTTAGACTGAACACTTGCCCAGCTCTGTAGAAGGAATAAGCAATCTCTGAATTCACGCCCTCATCCTTGTCAGTAGCTGCCACCTGGAGCACAGTTGTGCCTGGGGGCACGTTTTCCGGAAGACGGACTCTGTACACTTCCTGGTTGAACATCGGAGGATTATCGTTGGCATCAGTGACCTGGATCCGAAGCTCAGTGGTGCCACTTAGGGGAGGATTCCCGCCGTCTAAGGCAGTCAGGACTAATCGGTAGAAATTCTGTTGCTCGCGGTCTAAAGTGTTCTCCAATACCAATTCCGGGTATTTACGACCATCTTGTTTTTCTTTATTCACCAGTGAGAAACTTGGGCTAAGAGAGAGTTTGTAATTCTGTAACGAGTTTAAGGCAATGTCTGCATCTTCTGCTACTTCTAATATGAATCGGGTGCCTGGTTGTGCAGACTCACTTATTTGCAGCTCTGAGGAAGTGTGAGGGAATCTTGGCATGTGGTCATTAATGTCCTCAAGCTCCACGCTCACGTGATAAAAGTTCAACGGGTTTTCAGCAACAGCTTCAAATTCCAGAACACACACAGGCTTCTTCCCGCAAATCTGCTCCCTGTCCAGCCTGCTGCTCACTAACAGCTCCCCGCTGGTTGCACTCACACTGAAGTAAGGCTTGTTGGAACTGATACGCAGCTTTCGCGTCAGTAGCTCCTGGACAGTAAAGCCCAGGTCCTTGGCGAGGTTCCCCACTACCGAGCCGGTGGGCATTTCCTCGGGGATCTTGTAGCGGATCTGCTCGGAGAGCGCGGGGCAGAACAAAGGCAGCAGAAAGAGAAGGAGCGTTGACCGCCTCTGAATCCGGCGCCTCTGGGCTGCGCCCTCCCGCATCCTTCTCGTTTCCCTTTGCTCGCTCACCAGTCTGGAGACTCCGGGCTACAAGGAAGCTCCGTGCTGCGGGTTCCAAATGGACTTTGATGGCAGTTCTGGTCTATGAAACGATTCTTCTTTTGCTTGGAAGAAGCGGTGTAAAGGATCCGGCGGAGAAAGAGCGCCTCGGAAAGCGCTCTGCGGCTGCGCGAGACGTGGAGCGCCAGGCTCTCCGGTGTGGCCAACAGCGGCGCCCAGAGTCAATAGTAGAAAATTGCAGCCTCTGCTGTGTGGAGGGTTTTTGGTTTTGTTTTATTTTTCTTTTCTTTTATTTCTCTAACTAAAAACACAACCATTGTGCTTAACTAAACGTCTTATTTTAATATTATTGAACATCAATTTTAAACATCTCTTTCATATATCTTTTTATTCTTTCAAGATTGTTGGAAACACCACGTTGTTTTTATGCAAACCGACTTATATTGGCTCATTCTTTGATGATTGTGCTTTTTACCCAAAGCAAAGTGCTGCCCCTTTGAGTGAGAATTTAATAACTAATGTGACATTAGTCTTCCCATCGGAGTCTATTAGATTATTGATTCACAAATTTAATTCTTTGTTGGCTATGTTATGTTGAAACTACTTTTACTCCCCTTATTTATTTCTATAATTCTTCCATATTTATAGGTAATCAATGGTGTTTCACAATGTTTGGAAACACCAGTGCTGTTGCAAATTATTAGTTTTTTTTTGTGCTTGGGCATATCTGTTCCATCTTCAGATGTTCTTTCTTCCAGGTAATGTCCACATTATCTTTTTAAAAACAAAGAGAATCTTTATTGCTTCTTTAAGAGATGTTTGTTTGAGAAGACAGTCTCAGTAATGTGACCCAGATATAGTACAGTCTGCTAAATCCCCTTTTTCTTATTCCCAAATTATGTAGTTCCTATCCTACTTTTTTGTTGTTTATTTTTAAGACAGGGTTTCTCTGTGTAACAGCTCTGGCTACCCTAGAATATTAATTCATTCTAAAAAATTACTAGGCAAATTATTGGCTATTTGAAACACAAATTTTTTTTTTACCCATGCACTGCACTATTATTATGTAATGACGTTGGAATTGGAGGAATACACCTCATAGTAAGCCCATTACACAAAGTTACTGAATATAATGGCATTTGGTTTAACTTTATATTCTATTAATTAATTAGTGTTTGAGGCGATGGAAATCAAGCCAGGGCCGTGCATGTAGCAGGTAAAAGACAATTTTCTTTATCTCTAACAAAATGACAAAGTGCCAATGATACAGTAGTCTCCTCAAATGATTGTGCACCCAGATGTTACAGAAAGCAGGAAGGTAATTTCTACTCCAGTCTATATGTAACATAGGGTGGGACATGTCACAGTCCTTGGGAAAGACCCTTCTTAACCATCACAACCATCTTGTCTTTCATTTTTGACTAGTGATAAACTAGGAGTTAGCTTTATTCAAAATGCTACAAGAAGGAATACAGATAATATGTATAGTTTAATCTAAATTTTTTTTTGAATTGGCTAACTTATTTGGAATTTGTGTATCATTCTTGAGCTCTCACCATTTCAGATGGATGTACAGCCTGAAATGCTCATGGTAAGTCTACTAAAATTGATTCTAAAGTATTTTACAAAACTTTCCTTCTTTCTCTCTTCCTTTTTTCTTCTTATTTTTTGTTTGTTTGTTTGTTTGTTTTCAAGACACGGTTTCTCTGTGTAGCCCTGACTGTCCTGGAACTCATTCTGTAGACCAGGCTAGTCTCCAACTCACAGAGATCCATCTCCAACTCACAGAGATCCACCTGCCTCTGCTTTCTGAGTGCTAAGATGAAAGGCATGTGCCACCACCACCTGGCCAAAAGTATACTGAAGTTGAGATATTTGTTGCTTTTCTTTTGGAGGGAAGACTAATTACTAATTGAGGATTTAGATTCCATATTTCCATTTGTACAGAAGCAGATAACTATATATCTACCTCCGCGCGTGCGCACACACACACACACACACACACACACACACACACACACACACACACACCACACACACTCTCAACATTCATGCACCGGTTTCGGTTTCACTTCCTACCAAGTTCCATAGTTTAAAATGTGCTTGTTTGAAGTTTAGTAAGCAGTAGTGAACTGGTGAATGCTGATGGAGAAGTAGGTCTCAAATGATGTTTAAACTGGAGAAATCTTGCAGTGCCTACTTGTAGACTAAGATAATTGTGAAGTATTTGATGGTTACTAAGGTAATTATTTAGGATTTTGGAATCTCAACTACTTTCCTATAGTCTTAACGTAGCATATAAATGTACTAAAGTAGAAAACGTACTGTATATGGTAGATAATTAGTTCTTAACTGAATGAGTGATAAAGCAATGGGATGTCTAAAGGTCGAACAAAGTCTCATCTGAGCTTCTTGCTCAGGCCTTTATTTGGTTGTGTTTTCATACAGAGTCTCACATAGTCCAAGCTAGCCTTGAACTTAATATGGTGCCAGAGGATGACCTTGAACTTCTGATCCTCCTACTGTCACCTCCACCCCCATGTGCTAGGATTATAGGCATTTGCTACCTTGCCCAGTTTATGTGGTGCTGGAGCTCAAATCAGGATTTGTGCAAGCTAGACAAGCACTATGATAACTAATTACATTCCCAGGCCTTGTCCAACCATCTTGAAAGCAAACTAAACAACACCCTATGACTTTTAGGTGTTCAGTTTTACATTACCATCCTTTAAACGCACACAAAAGTTTTGGCATGCCTCAAACCCCCCCTGAGAGTCAGAGAACCGAACTTACCAGAGCACAAGCATCTTCATCCCTATTTTCATGGAAATCTATGGATGTTAATAAAGAATCATTTTTCTCACTGCTTTCTTGGTTAATGAGCATGTCTGCGTAGTTGGGCTGAGGAAAGATAATGTGGCTTGTCTGGGAGCCTGAAGTGAGGGAGACTTCATGAGAATAAGTTTGCAGAAAAGCTTGTACCCCGTCAATGCCCACAAAATGTGAGGGAGGTGCAGGGGTCAAACCATCTCTGGAGCCCTGAAACTGGCGAGACTTCTGCCAGCGTTGAAGTCTGAGTGCTAGAAGGACAATGACAAAGACAAGGAAGACACAGGAGACAACAGCCACTGCCGCCACCAGGTGGAGCGTGAGATCAGAATCCTCTGGGGCCCCAGGGGTCCTAATGTGGCTCAAGTCAGCCAACACTTCAGGGATGCTGTTAGCCACAGCCACGGTGAGAGTCACAGTGGCAGAGAGCGGAGGCTGGCCGTGGTCCTGCACTCCCATCACCAGGTTCTGCTTGAGGGCATCTCTGTCCAGCAGGGCCCTTGCTGTGCGCACTTCACCCGTGTGAAGCCCTATGGAGAAGAGCCCGGGTTCGCTGGCCTTGAGCAGGCGATAGGACAGCCAGGCGTTCTGTCCTGAGTCTTTGTCCACTGCCACCACCTTGGTCACCAGGTATCCAGGCTCTGCAGAGCGGGGTGCCAGTTCCACACCAGTGGAGCCATCTGTGGGAAGGCCAGGGTATAGAATCTCAGGTGCATTGTCATTCTGGTCCAGCACAAACAAGCTCAGTGACACATTGCTGCTGAGTGGCGGGTCCCCGCTGTCAGTGGCAATAACCAATAACTGCAAGTCTTGTATCTTCTCAAAGTCAAAAGATTGCAGTGCATACAAGACACCAGTGTCTGAGTTGATGGAGACGTAAGAGGACAAAGGCACTCCCTGTATAGTGTCTTCAGACACAGAGTAAGTGACCTGTGCATTTTCCTGGCTGTCAGGGTCGTGTGCAGTCAGCGAGAAGATGGAGGCTCCTCTCAGGTTGTTTTCTGGGATATAGGCTGTGTAGGAGGTATGAGGAAAACGAGGAGGGTTGTCGTTAGTGTCTGCCACAATTAGGGCAATGTACGTTTCAGTAGATAGAGGTGGGGCTCCGAGATCTGACGCTATCACTGTGATGTTGTAGACAGAAACTTTTTCTCGGTCCAAATATTTCCATGTCACCAATCTATAATAATTATCTATTGACTTTTCTAATTTAAAAGGCAAGTTCTCATGGGTGGAGCAGACAACTTGACCGTTCTTTCCAGAGTCCCGGTCATGCACATTCAAGAAGGCAATTACTGTACCAGGAAGAGAACTTTCCAACACTGGGTTAAACAAGGATGTAACGGTCACTTCCGGCCGATTGTCGTTTACATCTTCTACCATAATTATCACTTTGCTCCTCCCCAGAAGCGCCCCCACATCTTCAGCCTGTATTTCCATTTCATATAATGAACATTCTTCATAGTCCAGATTTTTCGCTACTGATATTTCCCCGGTGTTTTCATGAAGATAGAATAACAGGGATTGTCTGTCATTATTTTTCTGGAATTTATATGTCACTTTTCCATTGGCACCTTCATCCGGGTCGCTTGCTTTCACTGTGAGTAGCAAGGTGCCAGGGGCCACGTTCTCAAGGACTTTGACTCGGTAAACCGGTTGGTCGAAAACAGGGGCATTGTCGTTTGTATCCAACACTGTGACCTGGATGAGAGCTGTGCTGGAGCGGCGTGGGTTGCCACCATCGGAGGCGGTGAGGACCAGGTGGTGAATGGGTTCTTCCTCTCTGTCCAGGGTGCGCTCCAGCACCAGCTCTGGGTTTATAGCCCCATGGTCTCCCCTTTGCATGTCCAGAGAGAAGTGTTGGTTGGGGCTGAGCTGGTAACTTTGGAGGGAGTTTATGCCCACATCTGGATCAACAGCTTTTGGGAGTGGATACCGTGCTCCAGGGGCAGCGATTTCGTTAATTTTCACTTCCAGCTCTCCAACATGAAACTTCGGATTATTATCGTTAATATCAATTATTTCAATTTCTACCCCAAAGAGTTTTCCTTTGTTCTCAACTAGGATGTTAATATTTACAAGACAGGGCACACTCTGGGCGCATAGCTCCTCCCGGTCTATCCTTCCCGCGGTGACCAAGCTGCCACTCCGCGGGTTCAGGGAGAAAAGCTGCGACCTACCTCTGGAGACGATGCGGACCCCGCGCTCTGCCAAATCGCGCGACTCCAGTCCCAGGTCCTTGGAGACGTTACCAACGACCGCGCCTTTGTCTGTCTCCTCTGGCACCGAGTAGCGAATCTGTCCTTCCCCGATCCGGCACAGCGTCCCCATCAGCGTACACAACAGGACCAGCCCACCGTGCCCGTATTTGCTCTTGGAAGCGGCCATTGTTGATTCGCAAAAGAATGCTCTCTGTCTTCACCGGACATAGGCAGCTGGTTTACCTTTGGTTGTGGCGATGGAAACAGTAATCTTACAGAAAGCTGGAGAGCCACAAACCCAGGGACGGAATTTCACCGCAGTCCTGCATGCAGTTGGGCTCTGGAATCTGCCAGTCTGATTTTGTCAGTGCTGAGAATTTGATAGCTTTTCCCGGTGCATTTCTTTCCCAGCAGGTGAACAGCGGCGCTTAGAGTCCTAAATTGTTACTGCACTTTGACACAGTTAAGCCTTACAAGCAAGATGCTTATCGTTACTTTAAGTTTAAATTTGTTCATAAATATATATTTTAGGAGAAAGTGCAAATGTGTGTGGGATAAAGTGTGTTTATATTAATTATTAGATCTGTGGGTTAGCATTACATCAAATGACTGGTCTACATTCACTCCTAAAAGTAAACAGACAAGTTTTATTTACCATGGTTTCCTAGCTTTGTGCGAATGTTTTCAATATATACAGCCTAATTATGAACTCATTTTTTAAGACTACAATAGATCCATTAGAGATGATTATTTGGAGATTGTTTTATCTGGTTTAAACTAACCAGTGTAGTAGTTTCCCACAGAGTTGATGCGTTTACGATTCTTTTCTAAATGTTATTTTAACATTTTAATTGCATACTGATAATTTTTCAGATTAACGTTGTGAAAATTTAGCAGGACAAATACTTTACAATTTAAGTTTTTTTTAAAATCAGAAGTTATAATGACTTGTTATTTTATTTAAATCACTGACTTCTTCCTAGTTGAAAAATACTTGAAAGGAACAGATAAAGACACAGTTAAAAGCAATACTCTTTTCTAGGATAGTTTTTTTTTGAGACAGGGTCTAACTATGTAGCTCTGGCTGTCCTGGAACTCCCTCTGTAGACTAGGCTAGCCTCAAACTCAGAGAGCTCTATTTGTCTCTGCCTCCCCATGCTGGGATCAAAAGTGTGCACCATAAAGCTTGGTTATAATTACACTTTAAATAAGATGGCTGTTTAAGGGAGAAACACACACACACACACACACACACACACACACACACACACACAGTTAGCTTCACTACTATAACTTTCATCCTAAAAACAACAGAAAGTGAGAGATAAAATTATCAAAAGAAGCCAAGCAGTAAATGCCACTACAAAAGCACTTTCCATCAATAATTTGAAGTAGTGAGTATCTGAAGCAGATGCTATAGACTGCCCAGCAAGAGCGATGTGATGTACTATGACTTTTTGTATATGTTATTCTTCATATGCACATCAGATTGGCAAGTTTGTCTAAAAATTCTAAAGTTTCAAGACGATTTCTCTCCTAGAGGTAGTCTAATTTGTAGATCTCTACATATTTTGGTTCAGGAGAACAATGAAAAGACAGTTGAATTTTCTGTCTGAGCCATCCGGATGGCTCAGTAGACAGAAGCACTTGCCTACCAAGCCTTCTGACATGAGTTCTATCCTTGGAAGCCAAATAAAAGGTAGAAGGAAAGAATGAAATCTACAGAGTTGTCCTCTTACTTACATATCTACCCCCACATCATTTACACAAGATAGTACAAGTGATAATTTTTAAAATTATATGTTGGAGTGTGTCAGGGAGAAACAGAAATAGAGTATTGTTCATTTCTCTTCTTCAATGGGAAAGCCTATTGAAAGAGCTGCAGTACAAATAAACTCTCAAAAACCTATACTTCAATAACAGTCTGCTTTGATCTTCGAGGTTTGGGTAGTTTGTTTAGAAAGGGTCTCATATAACCTGGGCTAGCCTCGCCTCTGTTTCCCAAACGCTGGCATTTTGACGAATACTGAATCTTCTGCTAAGTAACTGACCAATACAGAATATGTTGCATAAAATTACAAGGGGCCATGGAGATAAAGCTAAGCTTAACAGATCTTATTTTGAGATTATTTTGTGGGAAAGGAATTAATCACAAGAAACAAAACAACAGATTATAGAAGCTATAACAGGTACATCAGTAGAAAAAAATCTATTTTTTTTTGTATACAGTATTTTGTTTGCATGTGTGTCTGTGCACCATTTTCATGTCTGGTACCCTTGGAGACCAGAAGAGGGCATCATATCTCATGTAACTGGAGTTACAGTTATGAACCACCATGTGGGTTCTTAGATTTGAACCCAGGTCTTCTGAAAGAGCAGCCAGTGTTCTGCTGAGCCTCAATGAATTTTTTGTTTTTTTTTACATAGAGTTTCTCTGTATAGCTCTGGCTGTCCTGGAACTCTCTATGTAGATCAGGCTGGCCTCACACTCAGAGATCCATCTGCTTTTGCCTCTTGAATGCTGGGATTAAAGACATAAGCCACCACACCCAGCCTGATGACTGTTTTTATATTTACAGCATGACCAAGCTACAACAAGTATTCATCTTATATTGTATTGAGGAACAGAGAGAAAATTCATGGAAAAAATCTCATTAAATTCTGATGAGAGTCAGTAAATTTTCACATTGTAGGTAAGCCCACTTGCTGAACATCTGAGGTTGGTATGCCATTCCTATAAGACATAGAAGTGCTCATACTTTATTATTTAAAGAATTATATGGTCACTATGAAATTTTTTTTATTAAATGTGTATAGGCTTTGTCTGCATGTGTGTCTGTGCATTGTGTGTGCCTGGTACCCTCAGAGGCTAGAAGAGGGCGTCAGATACCTTGGGACTGGAGTTATAGACAACTGTCAGCGGCTATGTGAGCCCTTGGAATTAAACCAGAGTCCTGTGGGATGTGTCTTTCTCTCTCTCTCTCTAGCCTCCGTGAGCACTTTTTAGCCCACTAAAACTTTTCATGGTGGTCTTAGGGACTGAGTTAGCATACTAGGAAGGTGCTCTAACACTTAATCACACCACTAGCTCTTCACTGTAATTGTCCTAAGAACTGGCTCTATCTGAAAAGCACATATTTTCCCAAGACGATGGGACTGAGCAGAAAGGAGTACATTATGCTCGCAAAAAACTCACCTGATGGGAGGTTGGCTCACTGGAATTACAAAGTGGAAACAAGGCTCCCGCTGAATCTCCGAACAATATATCTTGTCCTGAATTCAACTGATCAGTACATGTTAGGGAGTTAAATTCTGCCTTCCCCGTGGGTGCAGCACACAGGTTGTAGGAATATGACAAAGTCCCATCACTGAAGTTGGGGGGAATCACAACTTCTGACTGGAAGCAGCCCCAAGCCTTGCTGCTGGAGTGTCGCAGTCGAAGGGCGATGGCTAGAATCACAGCCAGGAGGAAAAGCACAGAAATTAAGGCCAAGGCCACCACCAAGTAGAATTGCAGCTCGGCTTGAGGGTCAGGGGGCAGAGGGTCATCGCTGAGGTCTGGCAGGGCCTCCTGCAGGCTGTCAGCGAAGATCAGGTGCAGAGTGGCTGTAGCCGAGAGTGGCGGTTGTCCACCATCACGCACAGCTACCAGAAGGCGCTGCCGGGCCGTGTCCCTGTCTCCCAAGGCACGGGCTGTGCGCACCTCGCCAGTGCGCAGGCCCAGGCTGAAGAGCCCGGGATCGCTGGCCTGCAGCACGTGGTACGACAGCCAGGCATTGTGTCCTGAGTCTGCGTCCACAGCCACCACCTTAGTGACCAGGTATCCTGGCTCCGCGGCACGCGGCACCATATCGAAGAGCGCAGAGCCGTCGGGCTCGAGCGCGGGGTACAGCACGCGTGGCGCGTTGTCGTTGCGGTCGCCCACCAGCACGCGCATGCTCACGTTGGCGCTGAGCGGGGGCGAGCCCTGGTCGCGCGCCTGCAGTGTCAGCTGGAAGGAGCGCAGCTGCTCGTGGTCGAAGGCGCGCTGAGCGAACACCACTCCGCTCTGTGCGTTCATAGTCACGTAGGACCACAGCGAATTAGGGTCCAGGTCGCTGGCTATGATTGAATAGGATACGTGGCCGTTGGGCCCCAAATCCGGGTCAGAGGCGCTGATTTGAGCGATGGAGGCTCCAGGAGGATTATTTTCTGCAACATGGACCATGTAAGAACCCTTTGTGAAAACTGGAGCGTTATCATTCACATCACCAATGCGCAAGGTGATACTAGAGGTAGAAGAGAGGGGCGGGTCACCCTTGTCGGTGGCTCTGATTGTAATGTTGTATTCCGGTTTCTGCTCGCGGTCTAGAACCCCGTCTGTCACTAATTTGTATGTGTTTCTTGAAGAAGTGAGTATTTTAAACGGAGCACCGCCTTCTAATTTGCAGATGACTTCTCCATTGAGTCCAGAATCTTTGTCTCGAGTTTTAAGCAGAGCGACGTGTGTTCCTGGCTCGGCGTCCTCCATTACGAGGTCTGTTAGAGACTGGAACAACACTTCAGGGACATGGTCGTTTTCATCCAGGACTTCTATCTCTACCGTACATTGTGCAATCATCCCTCCACCATCCTTTGCTTCCAAAACAAGGGAATATTCTTTGACTTCTTCGAAGTCTAATGTATCCAGAGTAGTAATTTCCCCGGTATCAGAATCCACGTTAAATTGGGCGATGTGGCCAGCTTCGCTAAAAGAGAACGTAATCTCAGAATTGACACCCTCGTCCTGGTCTGTGGCAGCCACCCGAAGCACGGTGGTTCCTGGCTGTACGTTCTCTGGAAGGCTCACCCTATATATATCTTGGCTGAACACTGGAGGGTTGTCATTGGCATCAGTCACTAGGACTTGTATCTGTGCAGTGCTATTGAGGGGTGGATGCCCAAAGTCCAAGGCAGTCAAGGTCAAGTGGTAGGATTTCTGCTTTTCCCTGTCTAGAGGTGTCTTCAATACCATTTCAGGGTATTTACTACCGTCTGACTTCTCTTTATTCACCAATGAAAAATGATCATTGGGACTTAGCTGGTAATTCTGCAGAGAATTGGTTCCAATATCTGCATCATGCGCGGTTCCTAAGATAAATCTTGTCCCTGGTTTTGTGGACTCACTTATTTGCAATTCAAAGGATGTGTGCATGAATTGTGGCATGTGGTCATTAATGTCCTCAAGCTCCACGCTCACGTGATAAAAGTTCAACGGGTTTTCAGCAACAGCTTCAAATTCCAGAACACACACAGGCTTCTTCCCGCAAATCTGCTCCCTGTCCAGCCTGCTGCTCACTAACAGCTCCCCGCTGGTTGCACTCACACTGAAATAAGGCTTCTCGGAACTGATAAGCAGCTTTCGCGTCGGTAGCTCCTGGACAGTAAAGCCCAGGTCCTTGGCGAGGTTCCCCACTACCGAGCCGGTGGGCATTTCCTCGGGGATCTTGTAGCGGATCTGCTCGGAGAGCGCGGGGCAGAACAAAGGCAGCAGAAAGAGAAGGAGCTTTGACCGCCTCTGAATCCGGCGCCTCTGGGCAGCGCCCTACCGCATCCTTCTCGTTTCCCTTTGCTCGCTCACCAGTCTGGAGACTCCGGGTTACAAGGAAGTTCCGTGCTGCGGATATTCGGGTTCCAAATGAACTTTGATGGCAGTTCTAGTCCTCGAAAAGACCCTTCTTGTGCTCGGAAGAAGCGGTATTCAAAGGATAAGCTGAGAAAGGGCTCCTTTGAAAGCAGTGCTTTGCGGCTGCGCGGGAAGTGGTGCGCCAGTCTCCCCAGTCTAGCCAACAGCGGCACCCAAAGTCCACAGTTGGAAACAACAGCCTCTGTTTGAAGTTTTTGATCAGTACTTTCCATATATTTAGTAATGTTCAAAATCTATTTCCAGAAATGAGCCAAACATGTCTGTAACGCAGTATTGGACTAAATAATCTCAAGGAGCAATAACATTGCATATTTGTTGAGCAGCAATACTGTGGGGTAATTTTTCTTCTTCTGTTTTGTATCCCTAAGCCTTATAGGCACATCCAATCTTATTTAATTCATGCTTCATTACTTTAATTCCTAAGAGTGTCAGGGTGTCGGTAATGTTTCTTCTCCTCCTCCTCCTCTTCATTTTCTTCCTCCTTCTTCATTCCCCTTCTCCATTTTCTTTTGATATAGGGTTTATTTACACAGTGTGGCTGTCCTGGAAGTAAGTCCACCAGGCTGGCTTTGAATTACAGAGATCCACCTGCTTCTGCCTCCCAAATACTGTGATTAAAGGCGTGCACCACCATGCCTGGATGAAGTGTGTGTGTGTGTGTGTGTGTGTGTGTGTGTGTGTGTGTGTTTCCCCAAAGGTGCATTTCAGATTCATCATCCAACTCATTTCATTTTTTAAAATACTTTGAACAATTGTCTTACAGTAATGTTATTTGATTCTCACTTCCACTATCTCAAGTAAAGAAATGATACAGGCTGAACAGTTAGGCCATCCATTTCCCATTATAGTTATTCTCATTATAAGCTATAAAGTCAAGATTTGAATCTCCAAGGGAATGATAATTTATCTTGTGATCAAAGGTACTAAAGCCTAAAGAACTCCTGTACTGCCTGCCTCCTATGCACTTGCTTTATATTTCAAGATAACTTCAGAATTGGAGGAAAACCTTCCTGGGAAGCTTGTTTCAATAGCTCCCTGAGTTTAGTAATAACTTCTCCTCTTTGTTTAAAAATATATTTGAGAATTTAATATGTATTGATTAGATCAGTTTCTTCTCATTATGTCTGGAAACCCTATTTACACCGGTATGCCATTCTTCCCAAAATGTAATATCATCTTCTTCCTAAATGGTTACATATCAGAACACCACAGGAGTGAAATATTCTCTCATGCTAGTAAATGATTGCTTGTATGGAAAATACCAGAAAAATACAGCATCATACTAGAAAAACCCTTTAATTAGCACTCAGAGGGTCCCAGTAGTTATTATTGTCTTATGCTTCTTATAGATAAGTGTGGTACACAAACACTCCATAAAAGAGTATGAAAGTAGTTAATTCCCAAACTCACTTATTTCTAATCTTTTGTCCCCCCCCAGAAGAATGGATAAAGGAAGTGAATATTGGTCTGGGGTTGAGAGTATGTGGTGGTTATTTTGTAGAACTAACTTTCCCAATATCTCCACAGACACTGGAGTACCACCAAAAAATACATTGTGTGTGAAGACATGTGGCTGTCTACTTCTCAAAAAGACAGTGGGGGTTGTAATAGAAGAAGAGGCTAGCCTAGTAGAGGTCTTGCTTTCATCGCCTGAGTGTTGCAGTCAAGGGAAACCACCACACCTACCTTATCTGACATATTTAATTTATTTTGACCATTTAATTTTAGTGTGATATTAAGTACCATGTCTATTTTATGCACATTTTAGTGATGCTTGACTCATTTCATTCACTCATTTTGTGTGAAGTAAGTGTGTGTGTGTGTGTGTGTGTGTGTGTGTGTGTGTGTGTGTGTGTAGACCAGAGGTGAATGCCAGGCATTGTTCCTCAGGAGCCATCCACTTTATTTTTGAGTCAGGGTGTTTTCAATGGAACTTAAGCTTCACCAGTTAGGTTAGATTGACCAGATTAATCCCAGAGATCTGCCTTTCTCTACCTTCCCTACACTGGGTTAAAAATGCATCACCTTACTTGCATTTTTCACATGAGTATTGAGAACTGATCAGGGATTCATGCTGTAGAGGAAACATTTTACTGAGGAGGTATCTACCCAGCTGGACACATTTCTTGAAGTATCTATCAAACATTCTATGAGCAACACAACTTTAGTAGATGATGCTTTACATAATTGAGCAAGTAGTCACTCTGTTTAAGGCCATGAAGTTGAATTACATGGAGATAGAAGCAAAGCAAGAAATCTTTTCAGGTTGAAAAGATGATTAATACTCTTAGAGATTTGAATTCTGAGAAAAACCCCAGGATGGTAGCCATCAACAATTCATTTTCACTTAGATAATATTTGAGTTAAGAAAATAAAGAGGGAAGTTGGCAGACGGCACAAAAATATGTTAGTCTACGCATTCACATTCTTGTCCACAGGGTTTAATTAAAAGACATCACAACCTATGTGCTTCTTGCTAAAGTGCAACCACTGGAATACAATGGTAAACCTTTCTACAATATTTTAATGGTTTTAAATCTACATTTTCCAAGTTCTTGCTTTTGCAAAACAATACAGACATTTCAGGCAAAATATAATTCTTGTGGAAATAAAGATAAAGGAAGATGGGAGAGAGCCTTTGGAGATGGCTCATGGATAAATTGCTAGATATGAAAGTGTGAGAGTCATAGTTTGGATGCCCAGAACCCATGTATGTGCCAGGTAGGCATGGTGGCCCACGTGTGATCACACAGCACAAGAGATGGAGATGGGAATCTCAGAGCAAGCTGACTACACATATTTGTCAAACTAGCTGGCTCTGGGTTTAAATAAGAGGCCCTACCTCAATAGACAAGGTGGAAAGCAATAGAAGATGACACCTGGCATCATGAGAACACTGCATGAACATGGGCATACAGAAAAAGTAAAGAAGTGAACTCACCTGTGTACTTGGGGTTTCACCTTTACATTCTTGAAAATCTATGGATGTTAACAAAGAATCGCTTTTCTCACAACTGTCTTGGCTGATTAGTGTATCCACGTAGTTGGGCTGAGGGAAGATAATGTGGCTCTTTCGAGAGTCTGTGGTGAGTGAAACCTCATGGGAATATGTTTGTAGGAAAGCCTGAACCCCATCTAAGCCTACAAAGTGTGAGGCAGGCACATCTTCCAGTCCACCACCTGCAGCCTGTAGCATGTGTGACTTGTGCCAACGCCACAGTCTGAGAGCCAATAGCACAGTGACAAAGACAAGGAAAACACAGGAAACAGTGGCCACTGCCACCACCAGGTAGAGAGTGATGTCTGAATCATCAGATTCACTGGGGATCCTGATGCTGCCTAGGTCCGCCAGGACATCAGGAATGCTGTTGGCCACAGCTACAGTGAGTGTCACAGTGGCTGTCAGTGGGGGTTGGCCATGATCCTGAACAGCTACCACAAGGCTCTGTTTAAGTGCATCTCTGTCCAGCAGGGCCCTCGCTGTGCGCACCTCACCTGTGTGCAGCCCAACTGAGAAAAGCCCTGGCTCACTGGCTTTGAGCAGGCGGTAGGAGAGCCAGGCATTTGGGCCTGAGTCTTTGTCCACAGCCACCACCTTGGTCACGAGATATCCGGGCTCTGCAGAGCGGGGAGCCAGCTCCACCCCCGTGGAACCATCAGTGGGGAGGGCAGGGTACAGGATCTCAGGGGCATTGTCATTCTTGTCCAGCACAAAGAGGTTCAGTGACACATTACTGCTGAGAGGTGGGTTCCCACTGTCACGTGCAGTCACTCTTAGTTGTAGATTCCGAAACTGCTCATAGTCAAAGGACCCAAGTGCATATAGGACACCAGTGTCAGAGTTGATGGAGATGTAGGAAGACACTGGTACTCCCTGGATGATGTCCTCGGCTAAAGCATAAGTGATTTGGGCATTCTTGTCACTGTCAGGGTCGTGTGCAGTCACTGAGAAGATGGAGGCGCCTCTGAGATTGTTCTCGGGGATGAAGATAGAGTAAGAGGACTCAGAGAAGGTGGGTGGGTTGTCATTGGTGTCTGACACATGAATGGATATGTGAGTTTCTGTGGACAGAGGAGGAATTCCACCATCTGTGGCTTTCAGTGAGATGTTGTACATAGACACCTTTTCCCGGTCCAGGTTTTGTGCAGTGACCAACCTGTAATAGTTATCAATTGATCGTTCTAACTTAAAAGGCAGGTTTTCTGGGAGAGAGCAGGCCACCTCACCATTCTTTCCCGAATCTTTGTCTTGGAGGTAGAAAAGAGCGACCACTGTTCCAGGTGGTGTATCTTCAGGGACTGGGC
The DNA here is from genome assembly GCA_030556225.1 of Cricetiscus sungorus. Taxonomy (NCBI): domain Eukaryota; kingdom Metazoa; phylum Chordata; class Mammalia; order Rodentia; family Cricetidae; genus Cricetiscus; species Cricetiscus sungorus. The sequence continues at coordinate 123,543,652 of JANBXA010000651.1, forward strand.
TGCTCACAGATGTGACAGTCACTTCTGGGGTATTGTCATTCACGTCTAAAATCGTGATCAGTACTTTTGCCTTGGCCAGACTACCAGCACCATCTTGAGCCTGAACTTCCAGTTCATAGGAGCTGGATTCTTCATAATCCAGACCTTTTAAAGTCGACAGTTCTCCTGTGAGGGGGCTCAGATGGAATATTTGTAGAAGTTCTGGAGTTATTTTCCAGAAAGAGTATGTTACTTCCCCATAGACTCCCTCGTCCAAGTCGGTAGCATTTACTGTGAGAAGTCTTGTGCCCACTGGCACGTTCTCAGGGACAGTAGCTTGATACCGCGGCATAGAGAAGACTGGCGTGTGATCATTCACATCCACCACCGTCACCCGGATGCTGGCCGTTCCGGATCTGGGTGGGTGCCCCCCGTCATAGGCCGTGAGGACCAGATGGTGAATCCCCTCTTCTTCCCGATCAAGGACCTTCTCCAGCACCAGTTCCGGGTACTTAGTTCCATCATCTCCACTTTGCACAACCAGGGAGAAGTGGCCATTGGGGCTGAGCTGGTATTTCTGGAGGGAGTTTGTGCCCACGTCTGAATCTGTAGCTTCCTTGAGTGGAAACCGCACCCCAGGAACTGCATTCTCCATGATTTTTATGTTTATTTCTTCCGTTAAGAATCTGGGAGCATTGTCATTAACATCCATTATTTCCACCTCTATAGGGTAAAGATTCATTTTGTCTTCTATCAAGATGTTAAAGCTTATGAGACACCGCGGGCTCTGGGCGCACAGCTCCTCCCGGTCTATTCTGCCCGCTGTAACTAAGCTGCCGCTTCGCGGGTTCAGAGAAAAAAGCTGGGTCTTACCTTTGGAGACGATGCGGACTCGGCGCTCCGCCAGCCCCTGAGGCTGCAATCCCAGGTCCTTGGTGATATTTCCCACAAAAGACCCTTTGTCTGTCTCTTCAGACACAGAGTAGAGAATCCGTCCTGCCCTGGCTTCCCATCGGGTCCCCAGAAGGATGGAGAGCAGCACGAATCCTCTGAAGTCCGCGCCCCTCTGCCCAGTCGCCATTGCTGTCCTGCGGATGTTTCTCAGACCCCGAGAGGTCTCCGAATGTGCTTCAGGACACAATTGTGTCCGCCCAGACCCCCAGGGTGTGGAAGAAAAGCCAGGAATCCAGCCGAATAAAGGCTTGAGTCTGGAGCAGTTCGGAGGAGGGCTAGTATCAGTCTGTCTTTTCTTTGTGCTGTAAACTCGGTGGTTCTGAGCTCTGGCACCATCTTCTCCTGGTTGGTGAACAGCGGCGCGCAGAGTCCTTTCTAAGTAACTGCACCATCTTGAAGCAAAATGTACTGACTTTACAGAAAGCTGTTTAATTCTTCAAAACTTCTGTTTATTTAAGTTTTTTTTTTCCACTCTAGATACCACGGATATACTTTAAAGATAAATTTTAAGGTATAGACTATTAGATAAATCCAAATACCTTTAAGAATATCTTTCAAGAAGCAACTTTGAAGTTATGTTCTTGAGCACCAATTCATATTTTAGTTAGAGAAAGTAAAGCTTCTGCAGCAAACATGTAAACGTTATTTAACTCTATATGGCAAATCTACACTGTAAATACATCTCCATATAATATTTTACCTTCCTGCTAAATTTTCTGTTGATGAACCATTCGTTTGGAGCTCTGTTTAGTTTATTTCTTACTTAATATACAGGTATTTTACAACGACTCTCTCTGCTAGTTTATTCTTTCCTCTTGACAACTGTCACCTCGACTGCTGTTTGACAAGAAATGCATGATTTGGGCAGATGATAAATAGCCAAGTGATCTTGCAGATTTGTTTCCATGAGGATTCAAAACCCAGTATATGGTCAAACTCTGACAGCTTAGCTTGGTATTATTTATTTGCATGGTAAGTTGCTCAGAAAGTTTCCTTTATTTCACGGTGTCCTGATGTTTAACAGTTGATCAGTTCACATGAATCAATGACTACCCCGAGAGTAGAGTCTGGTATAATTTTCTTTTTATTATTATTATTGTTTTCTTATTTTACATATCAATCCCAGTTCCCTCTCCCTCCCTCTTTCCTTCTTTCCCTCCCTTCCTCCCTCCCTCCCATGTCCCCCAACCACCCTCCCATCCCACCCCACCCCAATCTGGTAGATTTTTCTACAGTGAAATGTTTTATTTGTTCAAATTATATGGTCACAGGTGAAAGACTAAAATAAACCAGGAAATGTTGATGGATATTCAAGATGTAGTTTAAAATTACTCAAAATTGATGATACAGTAAAATAGTTCTGGTCTCTCAGAGCTTATAAAGCAAATAATAGCTATAGATTGTTCAACATTAATATTGAATTAAAACAAAATCAAAGAATCATATTACCAGTGTTCAAACAAACCGATTTGAAAACTCCTGATTGGGAACAAACTCTTTCTATAATAACTACAAACATGTAAACGGCACATTATTGATTTAGGAAAACACGAATTATGCCTATCTTTCTTTTTTATTTTTTTAAATTATTTTTTTCTTATTTTACATATCAATCTCAGTTCCCTCTCTCTCCCTCACTCCCTCCCATGCCCCCCAACCCCGTCATCCCCTCCCACTCCACAGGGAGGGTGATACCTTCCAGGAGGGATCAACAAAATCTGTCAAATCATTTGGAGTAGGGACTAGGTCCTCCCTCCTGCCTCTAGGCTAAGGGAGTATCCCTCCATGGGGAATGTGCTCCCAAAGTCCTTTCATGGACCAGGGATGCATCCTGGTTCCACCGTCAGAGGTCCCTTGGACTGCTCAGGCCTTGTAACTGGAACTCATGTTCAGTCCAATTATGCCTATCTTTTTATTTTAAAGCATAAACTATTCAAGTATGGTGGTAGGCAGGAGAGTCACAGTTTAAGGCCAGCTTGGGCCACACAGAGATTTCTAAGCTACACTGTGCTACACAACAAGACCTTTTCAACAATCTATTTTAATAGTTTTGTTTTTCTCTTTCTGTCTTTCCCTCCTTTCCTTGTTCATGGTATTTTATTTTTCCTCTTTCTATTCCTTTCTTCCTTCTCCTTCTTTCCTTCCTGCCTTCCTCCCTTCCCCTTCCTTCCTTCCTTCCTTCCTTCCTTCCTTCCTTCCTTCCTTCCTTCCTTCTGGCAGTGTTTAAACCAAGGGCATCAGAAAAGCAAGGCAAGCTCGTTGTTACCTAGCTTTGTAGTGCTGAGGACTGACATGGGGGCTTCATGCTGGCAAGAACTATGCCAAAGAGCTGAATTCCAGCCTTTTCATTTATTATTACTGTCAGCATCAGGTTACAAAGGAGAGCCTCATACATTTTCAAAATGTATTTTAAGCTAGGTTTTTATTACACATGCATACCAAATTCAGGTGTATAAGCAGCCAGTCTGTTCCCTTGTCAGATCATGGGATCTTCTAACTCAGTGTTGGGAAAAATTTCAATGTTCAACCACACAGGAAGTTATGAAATCTTCTGAATCTTATTAATTCTTGGCTATCAATTTTACACCCTTCTCCTTTGAGGCAGCTTTTCACGAAGCACAGGCTAGCTTCAGACTTATGCCTCAGCCCTCGAAGTTCTGGAATTAAGATGTGCATTACCACACCTACCTAATCATTGTCAGCTTACTTTTGAGGAGGGCCAATCATAGACTCTCCCACCTCATCAGGCGTCCCTTTCTTGTTATTCACCATTTTCTGCTTGGTAATCCATATCATTATTTGTATCTTTGACTATGAAGAATAAAAACAATTCCTCTAAATGAGAATCCTTATTTCCTTCAACTACTTAAAGTATTTGTATTAAACTTTGTATTAAACCCTAGTTCCTATATGACAGAAGCTTATTTTCTTTAAATGTTAAATTATGTAAATTCCTTTGTATCTGTTAAACCTTTGTCCTGCAATTTTCCAGTCAGTCTGTATTTTTAGAGATGTTTCCTTCAAGTGATTTTATATTAAAACTCATTTTCATTATTAAATACTACTAAATACCTAATACACATATGTCATTGTAATTAATTTAACAATACAACAATTACAATAATGGTGATGTCAACAAACACTAGTTTAGTATACTACTTTATTGCTGGAAAAAAGATTTCACAAAGGTGTTTTATTTCATCTTCCAGAGTTGTGTGAAGTGTTAAAGCAAGGTTTAAAAATTTTAGTATCAAATTTTTTCAATATCAATTGAAAGACCACAGACATTTTTATTGGCTTAAATGAGTGACAGATGGTTTTAAGCATATTATTCAGTTTTTTAAACACCAAGATTAGGTAGCCCCTTCCACAGGCATCAGTGATTTTTAAAATTTAATTCATAAGAAGTAAAAAGGGCTGTTTCTTTTTTTCTTTTTTTATTAATAATATAATTTAAAAATTTTCTTTGCTATCACTGGAGTGGCAGCGGCCAAAATGAAGTTCAGTTCATTTGTGATCTCTGACCGAAGCAAGAACCCTAAAGAGCATTTCAACACACCTTTCAACATTTGGAAGGTTATGTGTTTTCCTCTTTTCAAAGAACTGAGACAAACGCGACATTCAGTCTATGTCCTTGTGAAAGGATGCCACAGGATGGCAGATCAGCAAAGCAATCCAGCTTTAAATGTAGTCTATATCGAATAGGCACAACAGGAAAATGGTAATGGCACAATGGTCCATTGGGCACTTACCCCAGCAATCGATTTATAACCAGGCCAAAATTAGACAAAAGTCATAAAAGATTCTGGAACAGAAAGTCAACTCTCACCAAGCAGGACAGGAAAGGGGAAATATGGGAATAAACAACCAAGATGCAGAGATAAAGAATGTACACATCACTTTCACTAAGAACCGACAAAAGCTGGTAGAGTGCTTGCCTAGTAAGCACAAAGGCCAGGGTTTGATTCTTAGCACTTGGTAAACCAGGCATGGTAGTACACACCCCTGAGGGTTAGGGTCCTCACAATAAAACACCTTTCTAAACACTCACCTCTCATTAATTTTATTGGGGACCAAGCCTTGGATCTCTGGGAGACATTTCATATGCAAACAATGACACCCATGATTCATTGCAGAGAAGAACTAATCATCGTTCAAAGAGAACATTACAATTTCCTGTTTTTTTTGTTTTTTTTTTGTTTGTTTTAAATAAAAGCAATAGCCTTACCTGATCAAGAGAGTCTTCCTCTTTACAAAAAGTTGAGTCTTCCTGTGTTAATAAAGGCTCATTTTTCTCACAGCCTTCCTGGCTGATGAGTGTGTGGGCATAGTTAGGCTGGGGAAAGATCAGGTGGCTCTTCCTGGAGTCTGCTGTGAGGGAGACCTCATGGGAATAGGTCTGCAGAAAAGCCTGCACTCCATCAATACCCACAAAGTGTGAAGTGGACATATTTGGCACACCTTTCCTTGTGGCCTTCAGTGGTCTTGCCTTATGCCAGTGCCACAGCCTGAGCACCAGCAGCCCCATCACAAAAGCAAAGAAGATGCAAGAGACAGTGGCCACTGCCACTACCAGGTATATTGTAAGGCTTGAATCATCAGACTTGTGTGGAATATCAAGGCTGCCCAAGTCAGCTAGGATGTCAGGAATGCTACTGGCCACAGCCACGGTGAGTGTGACAGTGGCTGAGAGAGGGGGCTGGCCGTGGTCCTGCACAGCCACCACCAGACTCTGCTTCAGAGCATCTCTGTCCAGCAGGGCCCGAGCAGTGCGCACCTCTCCTGTGTGCAGTCCCACTGAGAAGAGCCCTGGCTCGCTGGCCTTGAGCAGACGGTAGGACAGCCAGGCGTTCTGTCCTGAGTCTCTGTCCACCGCCACCACCTTGGTCACCAGGTACCCAGGCTCTGCAGAGCGGGGCGCCAATTCCACACCAGTAGAACCCTCAGTGGGTAGGACAGGGTATAGGATCTCAGGTGCGTTGTCATTCTGGTCCAGCACAAACAAGCTCAGTGACACGTTGCTGCTGAGTGGGGGTTTCCCTCTGTCACTGGCTGACACTAGTAGATTCAGCTCTCTGAACTGTTCATAGTCAAAGGAACACAGTGCATACAGGACACCAGTGTTGGAGTTGATAGAGAGGAAGGAGGATAGAGATGTACCCTGGAGGGTTTCTTTGGTCAGAGAGTAGGTAATTTCGGCGTTCTCCTCACTGTCAGGGTCCACTGCCTCCAAAGAGAAGATGGAGATGCCTTTAGGGTTGTTCTCAGGGACATAGACAGAGTAGGAGGAACGGGAGAAAGCTGGTGGGTTGTCATTAATGTCTGACACATCCAAGGAGATGAACCTTGCTGTAGACAGAGGCGGTGTTCCTCTGTCAGTGGCTGTCACCGTGATGTTGTAGGAGGACACCTGTTCCCGATCCAGTTTTTTAGCAGTCACTAATCGAAAATAATTGTCTAAGGATTCTTCCAGTTTAAAAGGGAGACTTTCTGAGATGGAGCATGCTACCAGGCCATTCTGTTCAGAGTCTTTATCATAAACTTGAAAAAGAGCAATTACTGTTCCTGGAGGTGCATTTTCAGCAATTGCTCTGCTACCAGATGTAACCACTACTTCTGGAGCATTGTCGTTCACATCCAAGATGGTCATTAAGACTTTTGCTCTGTCTTGCAGACCTGGCTGATCCCGGGCTTCAACATCCAGCTCATAAAATTTTGAATCCTCATAGTCTAGAGTCCCAGAAGTGGAAATTTCTCCAGTTACACGATCCAAGCAGAAAATCTGTGAGATCTCTTCTGTGATCTTCACAAAGGAATATGTTATTTCTGCATGGACCCCTTCATCCTGGTCAGTGGCATTAACTGTTAACACTCGTGTACCCACTGGCAGATTTTCAGGAATACTCACACGATAGATAGGCTGAGTAAACACTGGAGCATTGTCATTCGCATCTACGACAGTTACCAGAATTCGTGCCATGCCTGTTCGGACGGGGTCACCACCATCCATGGCAATAAGGGCCAGGTGGTGAACCGCTTCTCCTTCCCTGTCCAGCGTGTGCTCCAACACCAGCTCCGGGTACTTGGGCCCCTGGGCTTGGCTTTGCACATGTACTGAGAAGTGACTACTGCCACTGAGCTTGAAGCTCTGAATGGAGTTCACTCCCACATCGGGGTCATAGACATCCATTAGTAGAAAACGAGAGGATGGAGCTGCATTTTCAAGAATTTTCACTTCCAAGTCTTCCTTTAAGAAACGTGGTGCATTGTCATTAATGTCTACTATTTCCACTTCCACTGGATAAAGATTTAATTTATCCTCCACAAGGATATTAAAGCTCACGAGACAGGGCGCGCTCTGGGCGCACAGCTCCTCCCGGTCTATCCTGCCCGCGGTGATCAAGCTGCCGCCTCGCGGGTTCAGGGAGAAAAGCTGCGACCTACCTCTAGCGACGATGCGGACCCCGCGCTCCGCCAGCTCGCGGGGCTCAAGCCCCAGGTCCTTGGCGATGTTTCCCACGAAGGAGCCTTTGTCTAGTTCCTCGGGAATAGAATAGCGGATCTGCCCAGCTTCGGAACCCCACAACCACAACAGGAGATTGAAAAACAGGAGTAGCTCGCCCCAGAGCGAGCGCCTCTGCTCAGCCGCCATGACTGACTTGTTAAAGACTTGCCAGTGATTACTGGTAGGACAAACAGCTCCGCCCCACGTTGTAATGCACAAAATCAGAGATAAAGACCCTTAAATAATGAAGAGACCGGTTGAGAACCATCTCAGGTTAGAATTCCTGCACAGCTTTGGTAACTCAACAGGACACAGCCCACTGATTTTCTTGCTCGGGTTAGGGAACAGCGACACTTAGAGTCTAAAACTTCATACTGCACCCGTTCTGTGACATTGGTAGAGGATTTTATTTCTGTTTAAGAGAGTGAATGAAATAGAAGAATAATACGTTCAATTTAAAATGATCTTAAGTGTCCCCTTAAAAATACTTATTTTTGTGGGAATATTTCTTGGAATCTTGTGGAATAGAAATGGTATCACACTTTTCTGGAAGCCTTGAGGCATCACCTGCATTTGCCCACTTTTAGTAAGGTCACTGATAACCACAAACACATTCTGAACGATTTTACTACAGTGTAAACAGTAGAAGAGCTGCCATTTTTAGGTATCATAATCTGTTCCTAATAACATTTAAAGAAAGGCTGTAACATAGGATACATTTGTATGTGCTTTCTAAAAAAAAAATGTACAGGAAGTGAAAATGTATAGGCTCTATACATGTAAAGTCAATAATTCTTTCGAGACAGGGCTACACCTTTAGCCCTGACTGTCTTGGAACTACCCTCTGTAGATCAGGCTGGTCTTGAACTCAGAGGTCCACCTGCCCTTGCCCCCGGAATTTCTCATGTGATTCCTTCACTGTCCATCCAGGTCACTAAAGTCCAAGATTTCTGAAAATTCCCTTTCTCAAGAAAGATGTTTAATCCAGTTGTGATATCAGCCCCGCAAATTCTTTTATGTCTCCTTGAATTAAAAACACATACTTATGTCAACTAAAACATTCTCCACTGGCGGATCTCTGGCAACTGCTCACTTTAGGAGTAGTGAGTTTTTAAGCCATCCCCTTTAGGAACCGTTTGAAGGCAGATCAGCCTCATATGTGCTGACACTCCACATCTGCTGTGAACAAATGCAGACCATATTCATTCCTAGCACCCTCATAACACTGATCTGTATGTGAATATGCCAGTGCTACATTGAGACAAACATACATTCACAGGTGTTTTTAACACAGACCTCATATTCAAAACACACCCCATTATCCATGCCATGATCCCCTTAAACTGTTTTGTGTGGCATATTTCTTCTTGTATGCATCAACATTCATACTGATAATGAGTCTTCAGTTGAAAAAGAGTACTTATTTTGGTACCTGTCTTCCATGCTAGATAAAACATTTTAATGCATTTATTTGTTTATTACATTGTATACAGGATATTTGTGATTGACTGCATGCATGTATAGGGCTGTGTTTAGTTCAGGAGAGAATGTCTGGAGTTGGGAATTGTGGTGGTTTGAATAAGAATGGCCTCCACAGTTTATATATTTGATTGCTTAGGGCATGGAACTATTTTAAAAGATTAAGAGGTGTGGCCTTGTTGTAGGTGTGGTCTTATTTAAGAAAGTATATCATTGCAGGGTGTGTGTGTGTGTGTGTGTGTGTGTGTGTGTGTGTGTGTGTGTGTGTGTGTGCGCGCGCGCACGCACACGCATGCGCTTTGGGGTTTCAGCCCAAACCAGCCTGTCTGTCTGTCTTTTCCTGCTGCTTGTGGACCTTGATGTAGAATCCTTAGCTAGTACCAAGTCTGCCTGCATGCTGCCCTGCTCCCACCAGAACAATGGACTATACCTCTGAAACAGCAGTCATGTCTGATTAAATGCTTTCTTTTATATGAGTTGCAATGGTCATGAGTCTCTTCACAGCAATAGAACAGTGACCAAGACAGGAATATAACACAGTATTAGCATGCTTGTTTTGGGATGTCAAAAGCTTTGAATTCAATGCCAAGCACTATAAAAGGCCTATTTTAGACATCCACCCTCCAAATAATGACGCAGACACTTATTGTCAATTAAGAAAGCTTGGCCTTAGCTTAGTATTATTTTTAACTAGCTCTTTTAACTTAAATTAACCCATTTCTATTAATCTATGTGCTGTCATATGGCTTGTGGCTTCTACCTATCCTCCTGCATGTCTTGCTTTCTCTGTTTCTGGCCTTTCTTCTTCCCAGAGACCTCTCATTCAATTCTTTATTAATCCAATCACAGTGGCACATCTTCATATAGCATAAGGGAATATCCTGCAACATTTCCCCCTTTTTGTTTAAATAAAAAGGAAATGTTATAACTCTAACATAATCAAACTTTATGCAATAAGAACAATTGTCAAGCTAGAATTACATTTACAATGTCCAGTCCATTTGTATTTGGCAAATTTAGAGAAAACACTCCATTATCTATCCTTTCTTGGTGAGTCCAAAGTTTTTTACCTAATTTACTTTCTATCACGACTAAAGGAAACTGTAACTATAACTATTTACTCTTCAACACCATCAAAAACTCAAGAAGGGTATAATATTACCCGAGTAAACAGGAAGTACAGAGCAAGTAACTTGCAAAACTAAGATAACAGATAGATTTGGATGCCTGGCCAGTCAACCCAAGGTTCTTCTGTAACGTTGGGGCATCCATTTTTGGCTTACAGGCCTAGAATATCTGACAGACTTTTCCATGAAGCAGGGAATTTTTGAAGGACTTCCTACCCTGTCTTGGCAAAATTCTGTAGTTGCCTTTTTTGGGTACTGCTTGTCCAGTTTGGACAGAACACTGTCACCAGTCTAGGCAAGAGAAATTTCTTACCCAAATGGTTAGCTTCTGCCAAAAAGAAAGCAAACTCCATATGGAGGTCCCTTTTTTGAAGTAGATTGGTGCTGCCAGGAACATACATGTCTCACTGTCATGAAAATCCTTATGTTATTATGATGACATTTTATATGCCATATTCTGTAGGTCTTTTGAATGTTTAAAAATCACCTACCTACCTAAAATATAACTCTATATAACCTTGAAACCATACCTAACATGACTATAAGTTTGTTATAGATAAATAACCATTAAATTGTATTTTTATTATCCTAAATAGCTTTCAATGACTAAAACTTTACAGTTTAAAATGAACTGCATAGGTATTATACTGTAAACAAGAACAGAAATGTATAACAAAAATAACCATAAACTTGTATCAATATACAAAAATCCATACCAATGTAAAATAATTGAGACCAGTGGTTATTCAAAAGTAGACTCAACAATTCACTCATTTATCCCTCCATTTCTATACTATACCCCCTTTTCCCTTCATAAAAAAATCCCTGAATCTAATCTTGTTTGTTCAGCCTTTTTTCCTGACCATGACCAATAACAACTTGTAACCAACCCCCCTAAATGATTACAAACCCATAACCCTCCAAATGACCAAAATCACACACACCACCTCTTGGGAATGTGGGCATTGTGTTATCTAGGCTGCTTTATGTTGTCTGGAGGTGATGGAATCTTTAGAGAACACTTAGAACATTGAGATAATAGTCAAGTCATGGAAACAGTAGCCATAACATTTGTCCATTCTCTGTGCAATGGGAAAGTGCAAGACTTATCTGCAGTCCCAGCTAAAATAGTCTGTGTGGCTAGACCATATCAGCCAGAAGACTTGAAGATGTCCTGGATGTAGAGCTCTGAGAAAACTGTGACAGTGACTCTCTGAGAGGCTGGATCACCTGGGCCACCTGTTTTAATGGTGTCTTTCCCCCCTGCTCTGAAAACACACAAACTTTTAAAGGTAACATGTATATTATCTGCATTAACACAACTACGGACTGTACATTGTATACAATCCTCCCAAGTTGATTTTTTTGTTTTATGTTTGAGCAGGTTCATCACCTGTCTTATGTTTTTGTAGGTTTACTTATTTATATCTATAGTTAAGGTTTTTCAGGAGCCCCCCACCCTAGGTCAAACCCAATTCTGTTTAACCTTGAACACACCCACAGCCTTTCATTTCCTATGGAAACAAAAACATAACCTCTTCCCCAACACAATACATTTAAAAAATTCCATTTTAAAGTTGAGGCACTCCTAAAGTATCTAGGCTGGTTTAATCCAGCAGTCCCTCTTACAATCCCACGTATCTCAGCATTTGTTGTTTGTTCATTGGCAATGAAAAAAAATTAAAGTCAACAAGACACCATGTAGGATCCAGACTCTTTGTGTATTTCTATCTTTATGTGGCTTATTCTTTTTACATTATTTTATTCTCTTTGATGATTTATCTCATTATTCATAAACTATTTTTATGACTGTGTTTAGTTTTTAAGCTTATGCACATTTTTAAAAACACATTGCAACCTGTTTAAAGGTTGTTTCATCTGGATCTGTCTTCACTGAGGACTACAGAATCCTGAGTGTGGGGACTATTGTGTCATCTTGAAAGAGTGTAGCTTCTTGTGGTTGTACAAACCCCACAAATAAGATAATGACCATAGCTCTAGGTCACTGACTAAGAAGGAGTAGGCTACTTGGCCAATATGCCCCAAATCAGGATATGAAGGACTTACTTGCATGATGGATGCTCTAGGAGGGGTTGTTGTCAGTTATATGGAACATATAGGAGGCCAATAGAAAAATGAGTGTCAACACTGATGGTTGAGATTTACAGAATGGAGTCTGGGCTGGAAGAATGGAACAGATTATGTTTGTTCATTATGATAATGCCCCTACACTCTGGAATCTGCTTTTCGTATAAGGCTCCATTTGTTACCTACGTAAATATGTGTTTCAAATCCTGAATTATTATAAGTGGAAATTTTCTTTTATTCAGAATTTCCTCATTATATTTTGAAATATATAGTGTGACTTCCACTATCATTTTCTTGCACCCCAATTATGTATATCTTCCTTCATTCAAAGGCTAATTATTCACCAGTGATGGGTTTCTCCCTTTACTGCCCAGCTTGAACTGTTTAACCACCTTATCAGCACTGGTAAAGGAGTAGGTGGTCTATTCATTGCTGATCTCATCTGGGGCAGCAGCCATCACTCTTGGTATCCAGGAGTTAGCAAAGGGGTTCTCAGAGACACTTACCTGGGTGGCCAGCCCCTGTCCACTGTTCATCTCTGTTCAGGGGCACTTTCTGTACAAGTAACGTCTGACATCTGGGTTCTCCTTTTGAAAATAGTAAAGTGTAACCAGGGCTGAGGCAGTGTGTAGTGGTTTGAATGAGAACAAACCCCATAGGCTTATATACAAATGATGGGGGAGTTGGTAGAATTGTTTGGAAAGGATTGGGAGGTGTAGTATCATTAGAGGAGGTATAGTATTATTAGAGGAGGTGGAGTATCATTAGATGAGGTGTGGCCTTGTTGTAGGATGTGTGGTGGGGATCAGCTTCAAGATTTCAAAACTCCATGCCATCCCAAGTTGGTTATCTCTCTCTGCCTCATAGCTGTTATCTCAACATGTAAGTTCAGCTACTGCATCAGTACCATGCCGGCCTGCCAGCACCTGCCTGCTGCCATTTTCCTCACCATGATGGTCATGGATTCACCCTCTGAAACGGTAAATCTCCAATAAACTCTTTCCTCTGTAAGCTACATTGACCATGGAGTCTCTTCACAGCAATAGAAAAGTAACTAAGACAGGCAGTACTATTGCAATGGACTGACCCCTATACCAGTGTCTTGCAAGGATTCTGGAACACAGATGGGCCCAGGTAGCTCTAATGTGGTAATTTCCAGATCAGTGTTATTTCTGTTAATACCAGTTGTTTTTTGTTAATATTCTTGACCATCCCACTTATATGATAAAAATTTAACAGCTTTCCAACCATTTGAAATTCCAATATACAGGTCGGCTTCCGACCACAAGTCAGATCTTGATCTGAAAGGTCACTCACAGGTAAAGTTCCCTTCTCTGTGTTCCTGGCAAAGTGTTTTCTCAGCATTAGCCACTGGATATGGGTGAGCAAATTCTGCACTCCCAATCTTCGGTAAGGTTTCTCAGCAGCATGCTCACAGCTAGCTTTTCTGGAATAAATTACTAAATCTCTGTGATCACCAGGCAGAACACAGACAGAAGAGAAGAAAAAACATAGCTGCAGCCATGCCAGGCTTGGATCCAGAGATGTCTCTTCTCTCATGCCTCTCTTGGTGGTTCTGGGATTCCAGAACACATGCTTTGTCTTTGTGGTAGGTTCTCTGACTGATGGACAGATTTGCAGACAAATTCAGGATTCTCAGATAATTTTGCTGTGGCTGCAGGAGTCGATACTTTGCTCATCACTAGCCAATGGTGGCAACTCTACACTTGGGCAGAGGAGCTGCAGGAGAAGCCACTAATGGCTCCAAATAAAGACCTAGTTAGAGTAATATTTTTACTGTATACTGATGCTAAAAGCAACCTTTTTATTGTCAGAATATTTTAAATACTTCCTATGCATTATGGCTGCTATTTCTTCAAATTGGAATTTTATATCCCTCCAAATTGTGCTTCATTCACAAACTCTCAAGTAGTAGATGTTACCTTGTTGCAATAATGTTTACTGATATTATTACAATTTTGACTTCTATTTTCATAAAATGGTCATAATGACTCCTCTGTTTATTTTAGTAGACCCGAGGAACGAATAACATATTTGAAAAGTATGCAAATGAATGAAAGTGCAGAAATTTTCTTGAAATACCAGTTCAGTAGCTTCTATACAATTTCCTTTTATTTCCTTTTATTTTAACTTATAAAAGTTCTAAATACCATAGCTCTGAGTTTTTGTTGTGTTTTATATCTGAACACACACACACACACACACACACACACACACAGAGAGAGAGAGAGAGAGAGAGAGAGAGAGAGAGAGAGAGAGAGAGAGAGAGAGAGAGAGAGAGAGAGAGAGAGAGAGAGAGAGAGAGAGAGAGAGAGAGAGAGAGAGAGAGAGAGAGAGAGAATAGGGTCCCATCCTATAGCTTAGGCTGACCTGGAACTAGAACTTGATATTGGCCCAAGTTGGCCTAAAATTTGCTATCCTCATCTTGCTCCAGACTCCTCAGTGCTGAGCTTACAGATATGTATAAAATATTATCTTTCTTATCTAATCTTCCTCTCAAAAAGCAAACCCAAAAGATCAGTGATTTTTTTTAAATAAACTGTATAGTAAGAAGCAAGAGATTATCTTTTCCTGTTTCCAAGTATTTCCTTTTAATTAAATAAGTATGATTTAAAAATGAATTTACCAGAACTTGAAGGTAAGACATACTGCTGAAGATACCACACACTTGAGTCATAGGACATGACAAAATCAAGCTGGTACCTACCCAGAAGCTTCATCCCTACTGGCTAGTTGTAGGTGGAAGGATTGGAAGGTTCTGTGCACACTGCCAAAGGAGAAAAGCCATCTACAGCCTTCACCAGCTATGAACCCTGTGAACTACAAAAGCAACATGCCTGGCAAGAGACTGTCACTGGTGCAATAGTGGGATGAATGTTATGGGGGTAACCAACCACTTCCTGATTGGATTGAAAGCCTGCTCCCAAGAAAGAATTCACCCCTGGTACCATCAACTGAGACTGAACTCTATGGCTGCCCAAAGTTATTGGCGCTAACAGGACATACTAATTAAACTGTCCCTTACCTGTTTATCTTTATACACATCTATTAGTGCATCTCTCAGTCTTTATCAGAGAAGCTTCTTCTTGTAGTAGATAGTGAATAACACAGACACCCATAATATTTAACAAGCAGAGAATAAAAGACTGGGGAGAGTTCAGGTATAAATGGGACATACACCTACACCTTTCCCTCCAAAGCTCAGCGGTCTGGACATGTCAGTGCTGTTGCACACATGAACTCACAATTGCAGAGCCTGCATTCTCAAGACCTGTACAAGATCAAGCCAACCAAAACACTATCGTGAATGAGGAGCTCAAGAAGTCTCATCCTTATCTGACTCCTGAGTTTTTCTTCATAATAGAACCATTTAGATAAATGCTTCAATTGGTGGTTGCTGGGGGAGAGAGAGAATCAGTTTTCTTCAGGGATGTGGGCTCTGAGAGGCTACCCATTCTCCGGTAGATTACTCTGTGTTCCTGTGCATTAGAGGCAGTACTACATGAACTCAGTGGGGTTATTTTTAAAAAGATCACATAAAGTTCAGAGGAAAAAGTGACGGTGATTAGAAGGGACTTGGAAGGGGAGAATTGGGGGTTGATCAAATCTCATATGCATGTAAGAATTCTCATGCAATAAAAAAGATTAAAAAAATAAACTCAAAAAAGCAAAAACTGTGGTTGGAATGCAAAATGAAATAAAAAAATAAACTTAAAGTGAAAAAAATTCACTAATAGTACTATTCATGACCTCATTAAGTTGTCCTCAATTGTATTTTTTTCCAAAGTAGGTTAACAATGGTAAATTATTTGAACTTGGGTGGTGAGATATGAATCCTTATAGCTGAATATATGAAAGAAAGATATTAATGTTTGTGTTTCCTTGGTACCCAGTTTACCATATAATCATTTAAACATTTTTAAAAGAGAGTCTCTCACATAATTCTGACTGTTCTGGAATTCACTGTGTAGACAAGGCTGTTCTTGAACTCACAGAGATCTTCCTGCCTGTGCTTCCTGAGTGCAGGGATTAAAGGCGTGCACTGTAACGCCCAGCCCATTTAAGCATTTTTAATTGACATTCTTTTTTAGTCAGTAAACATGCTGGCTTCAATAGTTGTGACTTGTGTCTTACAGTTTTTTTTTCTAAGACAGGTTTTGTGTGTGTGTGTGTGTGTGTGTGTGTGTGTGTGTGTGTGTCTGTGTGTGTGTGTTAGTATTCCTGTCTGCTCCAGAATTTGCTTTGAGACAAAGCTACCTCAAACTCAGAATTCTGCCTGCCTCTGCCTCCAGAGTGCTGGGATTAAAAGTGTGCACCACCACCACTCAGCTAATGTCTTATAGTTTTAATTATATTTCCAAACTAGAAAACCGACATAAAGAAGACTACCTTTAACTTATGTAATACATTGTTATTCTAAAACTTGTCAGGTATATAGCAACATGATCCCAGTTTATAATATAAAGCATTAGAATGTCTTAGACTGCTCATCATGCCCAGGACTATATACATCCACTGCCATTATTATCATTATTAATTTGGTGGTGGTGTGCAGAGGCTAGAGGTTGCTGTCAGGTGCCTTCTATCACTCTCTTATTTTTGAGACAGGGTCTTTCATTGAGCCTGGAGCTCACTGATTGGCCAGTCTGATTGTACAGCAAGTCCCAGGGACCTTCCTGTCTCCATCAGCCCTACTTCGACAGCACTGGGGTTTAGACATGTACCCAGCTATTTTGTTTGGACATGGGTTCTGGGCATGGGTTCTTTCAAAAATTATTTTTATTTTATGTGTATAGGTGTATTGTCTGCTCGTATGTGTACCAAGTGTATGCCTGGAACCCATGGAAACCAGAGGAGGGTATCAGATTCCCTGAAACTGGAGTTGACAGTTGTGAGTTGCCATATAGGTGATGGGAACCCAACTGGTGTCCTCTGTAAGAGCAATAAGTGCTCTTAACTGCTGACCCATCTCTCAAGCTTTGGTGAATGTTTATACAGCAAGGACTCAACTGAGCATCTGCACTTTCCAAACGTTAAATAAAAATCAATGAAACAAGACTTTCAAAACATACAAGAGCAAAATGCCTTCCCATTACTGAGGAGTACTTCACTCTTAGGGGAATCTTTTCCTAACATACATGCAACTAATACTTAAAAGAATATAATGTATATTGTGTACATATAGTTATAGCTTATAAAACAAGCACTTTATAATGTAACACCTATTATTTGTTAATAGAGATGTAAAGGATGTTTCCCCATTGTACAAAGCTTGTTTCAAGATACATAACCAAATACAAAATTTTCTTTAAAAGTAATGGAGAGGGGGATGGGAAGATAGCTCAGTTAATGAAGTGCTTGCTGATTGATTTACAAGTATGATAACTTGAGTTTGGTCCCAATAAGCCATTTTTAAAATCTGGAATGCTGGCAAGTACTTGCAATCCTAGTACTGGAGAGGCAGAGACAGGAGATATGTGGGGTTTCCTGGCCAAACAATCTAGCCTGCCTGGTGAGGTTCAGGCCAATGAGAGACTATCTCAATAAGGTGGATGGTGCCTGAAGAACAGTATCTGAAGTTGTCCCTGACCTCTACAAGCATCTGTGTGCACGTGTGTACACACACACACACACACACACACACACACACACACACACACACACACACACAGGAAAGACATATTTCCACAAAGAAGAAAAGGATATCAACATCTATGCTTGTATATGTTGAGATAATCTTTTTGTACACTGTATAAAGATGTGTCTGTTTAACCTTGCCTGCCTAAGGCACCTCCTAATAGGTCTAATAAAGAGCTGAGCAGCCAATAGCTAGGCAGGAGAGAATAGATGGTACTTCTAGGAAAAGATAAGAATTCTGGGAAAGAACTGGAGATGTTAGAGATTGGCCAGCCACATTCAGAAGTAGTTGGACCTAAGGTACTGAGGAGAGGTACTGATCTACATGGCAGAACATGGATTAATATAAACAGGTTAATTTAAATTTTAAGAGCTAGTAGCTCTTAAACAAGAACAAGCTTAAGCTAAGGCCAAGCTTTCACAATTAATAAAAAGTCTCTGTGCTATTTGGGAGCTGGTGGTTCAGAGAAAGACCAGTTACAATCACAGATTCTCAGTTTTAAAATGTATTAGCTTTGTAGTAAGTCTACTGTCCATATTGTTATGTTATATAATAGTTAATACTGTTATCAGAAGAATGTACATATGTTAGTTTATATTTTAAATGTTTAAAAAATGAAAATCAAGTGTTCCTTGGTTTTAAGTGTGTTGATAAACCTTTCATGTGTCTGAAATAACAACTCATAATCCCACCTTAATATCTACTTTAATTTCTACCAATTATTCCTAATTGAAGGTTTAGTTACATGAAAAAGTGCAGAAAATGAACCAAGTAGCGATTCCCTTACATAATCCATGTGCCTGAGATTTGACACTCATAAATAAGAGTTTCTTTAAGGAACATTTATTGACCTAAAATAAGGTCATCCCTAAGAAATGAATTTTAAAATGTAAAGTATTCTGAAATCATCTTGACTTTCTTCAATACAATTCTGATACCCTTGAACAAATCAGACTTGAGTTTACACATGGGAGAGACGCAAACATTGAGAGATGTTGATTTTGATAAATGAATTGGCAGAAATAAGCAGATGCCAGGGACATGGCACATTTATACAGGTTGAAAATAGCAGTACATCACTCTTTGGAGATATTTACATATGTCACAAAGTAAATCAGAATTCTAATGTTACTTCTCACTTATTTATTCTCCCAGTGATGATACATATGCAATAATTACATGGGTTAGTTTACAGACTTTTCTAGTTTTAGAATGTTGTGATCTTATCATCAGTATATATCTGATCTACACATCCTTTTCTTTTCTTCCTTTTTTTTGTTTTGTTTTGTTTTGAGAGGAGATTTCATTGTGTAGTCTTGGCTATCCTGGAACTATCTCTGTAGATCAAGTTAGCCTCCAACTCATGGAGATCCACCTGCCTCTGCCTTCCAAATGCTGGGATTTAAAGTGTGCACCACCACCATCTAGCCTAATCTACATTTCTGGTAGGAATTGAGCAAAAGCTTTCCTTACTGTATACTGATTTGTGAAAGAATCATAAATTCTTAACTACATGTATACTAAAATCTAAACTACATACAATATACGCTACTGTCTTAGTTACTATTACATTGCTGTGAAGAGGCATCATGACCAAGATAACTCTTATAAAAGAATTTATTGTTTTTAGACAGACTTTCTCTGTGTAGCTCTGGATATCCTGGAACTTACTCTGTAGAATAGTCTGACCTTGAACTCAGAGATCCACCTGACTCTGACTCTGTTTCCCAAGTGCTGGGATTAAAGGCATATGCTATCACTGCCCAGAAAAGGATGCATTTAGTTGGGGGTGGCTTGCTTACAGTCTTAGAATTTTAGAGATGATCATCATGGTGGAAGGCACACAGATATCCTGATCAACAGGATGATCTGATCCCCCCTCCCTGTTCAAGGGTACCAGGCCAGGCCCAGGAGAGACTGGGCCTGGTGTGAGTTTTTGAAATCTCAAAGCCCACCCCCAGTGACAAACCTACTCCAACAAAACCACACCTCTTCTTCCTTCCCGAATATTTCCACTCCCTGCTGATGAAGCACTCAAATACGAGCCTATGTGGGCCATTGTCATTCAAAGCACTACCCCTGCAAAACATGTCCACTAATGGCGTGTAGACAAATATCCCAAAAGGAACAATACACCTAACAATTTGAACTAATACAACAACTCTTCTAGTAACAGAATAGCTATCCTTAAACTCGCAACATTTTAAAGGAAAATGATTACATTTATCAATTTATTTTAAGGTAAGCCTACTGCCATTAGCTAGATTTTCTAAAATATTCACACATTGAGAGAAGATATACAGTCCCAAATATAACTTGAAAACTACCCATTACTGAACAAAATTGAGTTAAACTCCAATACAGCAAATGAATATTCACTATGTAACTACTAGATTTTGACTCTACCAGAAAAATGAGTGAGGGAACAATGAAGAAAATACTCTAGTGCTTAGTGATAGAGAAAACCAACCTGAACAGCTCCGGGCTCTCCTTTGTTTGCCTGTGTATTATGAGGTATCAGGAGCGGCTCACTCTTTTCACAGCTCTCTTCACTAATGAGCCTGTCAGCATAATTGGGCTGGGGGAAGATCAGGTGGCTTCTTTTGGAGTCTGTAGTGAGGGAGATTTCATGGGAATAGGTCTGCAGGTAAGCCTGTACCCCATCCATGCCCACAAAATGAGAGGTAGGCATGCTGTCCAATCTGCCTGCGGAAGTCTGAAGCAGGCGTGACGTGTGCCAGTGCCTGAGCCTGAGGCCCAACAGCACAGTAACAAATCCTAGAAAGACACAGGAGACTACTGCCACTGATATCACCAGGTACAGTGTGAGGTCTGAATCCTGGGACTCTGAAGGAGAGTTGTTGCTGCCTAAGTCAATCATTATGTCCGGGATGCTATCCCCTACAGCAACAGTGAGTGTGACTGTGCCTGAGAGAGGGGGCTGGCCATGGTCCTGGACAGCCACCACCAGGCTCTGCTTGAGAGCATCTCTATCTAATAAGGCCCTTGCTGTGCACACCTCACCCGTGTGAAGCCCTATGGAGAAGAGCCCTGGCTCACTGGCCTTGAGCAGACGGTAGGACAGCCAGGAGTTCTGTCCAGAGTCTCTGTCCACTGCCACTACTTTGGTTACTAAATATCCAGGCTCTGCAGAGCGGGGTACCAGTTCCACACCAGTGGAACCATCAGTAGGAATAGCTGGATACAGGATCTCAGGTGAGTTGTCATTCTGGTCCAGCACAAACAAGTTCAGTGACACGTTGCTACTGAGTGGAGGATTCCCACTGTCCTTAGCTGTCACTAGTAGCTGCAGGTCTCTCAAGTGCTCAAAGTCAAAGGACTGCAGGGCGTACAGGACACCAGTGTCAGAGTTAATGGAGACATAGGAGGACACAGGAGCTCCCTGAAATGTATATTCAGCCAGGGAGTAAGTGACCCGAGCATTATCACCACTGTCAGCATCGTAGGCAATCACCGAAAAAATGGGGACACCTCTGGGGTTATTTTCTGAGATGAAAGCGGAATAAGAAGAGCGAGAGAAGGTGGGTGGGTTGTCATTTATGTCTGCTACTTTTAGGGAGATGTGGTTTTCTGTAGACAGGGGAGGAGTTCCATGGTCAGTAACAGTCACTGTGACGTTATAATCCGAAGTCTCTTCTCTATCCAGTGCTCTTGTTGTTAATAGGTGATAGTAATTATCAACTGATTTTTCCATCTTGAAGGGCAAGTCCCTAGGGATAGAACATGAAGTCTCTCCATTCTCCCCAGAATCAGCGTCGTGAACGCTAAAGAGCGCAATTATGGTTCCGGGTAGACAGTCTTCAGAAACGGAACTGGTGAGGGAGGTGAGTATCATTTCTGGGACATTGTCATTCACGTCCTGGACTGTGACCAACACCTTAGCGCTGGCAAGAAGAGCGCCTCCGTCTTGGGCTACCACCTCCATGACATAGAATCTGGATTCTTCATAGTCCAGGGATTGAATAGTTGAGATTTCCCCCAGATTAGAATCGAGTTGGAAAGTCTCGGAAATTTTGTCTTCCTCGTTGCGGAAAGAGAAGGTCAGTTTCGCGTTGATTCCCTCGTCGGCATCAGTGGCGGTTAGTGTGAGGAGTCGAACGCCCACAGGTGTGTTCTCTGGAACACTTACTCTGTATTCGCTTTGAGTGAACAGGGGTGCGTTATCGTTTGCGTCGAGGACGACCACGCTGATATGGACAGTGCTAGAATGTATTGGGTTTCCGCCATCCAACGCTGTGAGGATGAGGTCGTGAACAGACTCTTTCTCACGGTCCAGGGGCTGCTCCAACACCAGCTCTGGATGCTTTTGCCCGTCAGATCCGCTCTTCACATCCAGAGAGAAGTGCGGGTTGGAGCTGAGCTGGTAACCCTGGAGGGAATTCACACCCACATCCCCATCTCTCGCAAAGGGGAGCACCAACCGTGTACCTGCAGCTGCGTTTTCATTAACTCTAACTTTTAACTCCTCATCGCGGAACCGGGGGAAGTTATCATTAATATCAAGGATTTCCACTTCTACTCCATAAATTTTCATCTTATTTTCAACCAAGATATTAAAGCTCACGAGACAGGGCGCGCTCTGGGCGCACAGCTCCTCCCGGTCTATCCTGCCTGCGGTGATCAAGCTGCCGCCTCGCGGGCTCAGGGAGAAAAGCTGCGACCTACCTCTGGAGACGATGCGGACCCCGCGCTCCGCCAGCTCGCGGGGCTCGAGCCCCAGGGCCTTGGAGATGTTTCCCACGAAGGAGCCTTTGTCCAGTTCCTCCCGCACAGAGTAGCGGATCTGCCCTTTTCCTGGCGTGCACAGCGTCCCCAGCAGCATGAAGAACTTCAGCAGGTCGCTGCAGCTCCAGCGCGTCGGTGGATCCGCCATTGTCTTTTCTTCCTTTGCTTTCCTCTTAGTCCTGGTTCAGCCCGCTAGTTCCTTATTTCTCTAAAGCTAAGGAGAGCGGAAGTTGGGATGGGTTGCTTTCCCCAAAAGCTCGTCTGGCCTGTTTGGTGTGGAGGAAGCTGGGAGCCGGTCTTTTCTATGACCGTTTCTTTTCCAGTCTGGTGAACAGCGACGCCCAGAGTCCTAACCAGTTACTACACCAATTCTATTTTTCATCCCCCTCAGTTCGGTTATTTTCATTTCCTAGTTTTTTGCTGTGTGTTTAATATATTATTGTGTAGCAGTGTTTATATTTAATTAAGTTTTAATTCTGACAATAAGCCTTCCACAACCTGAGATCAATACAATTAGCCTTACTTTACTTCTCCAGAAAAGTTTGATTTTATGTACCACTGAGTCTTTGTGTTTTACACACATCAAATTTGTTTAACCAAGAAATTGAAATTCTTACCTTTGCTGATGTCAAGACTTCATTTTTATCAGGATAAGTTTATGAAAATCTGCCTAATAGTACATTAGTGTGCCAGGGGATAAACCCAGTTCTCAATGTATCTTTGCAGAATGGCCCATATTTGCTGTCACATGCAGAATAATAGATGGTGTGCTTGTGAAGATTTTGAGAAGGTTTTCAAGTTTCCAATCTAAGGCTATAAATAGCTTCATTGTCTCATACAGTTGAGTTACCTGCATTACTTATGTCTTCCCATTATTGCACTCAAAACACCTATAGTCATTTTGCTGTGACAAGAACTTGGTAACAACCAGTACAGTGACTGTGGGAGATGGGGCTTCATTTATCTCTCATGGAGGAAATTATAGGTAATTAGCAGTAGCGAGTGGTCTATTTGTTTTGAGGCAGATATTTAATGTCATCACTCTTGGAGAATAACAGATGAAAAGTATGGCAAAAAACAAGAGACAGTTCAAAGAGCCCCTCCTGTGGGGAAACAACAAATCATATCTAATAACTCGTCAATAGGAAAAGATTTCAGTTGACACCTGTAGTTTTCTTTATCAAGACAGGGTTGATTCCTATAATTTTAGGACTTGAGATAAGGGTCACTTGGTAGAGTGCTTGCTGTGGAAGCATGAGAACCCACATTTTATCTTTAGCACCAGCAATAAGTACATACACAAATAAATGAGAAAATAATCCAAAACATACCGTTTTAAATGTTTTAGTAGCAATTGGCACAGCACAGGTTGCAAACTTTTCCACAGGTGCATATTTTTTCTTAAGCACAAGTTATTTATGAAGACCACAACTCACATTGACTTTTAGAATTCACTCTTTGTAATAAATATTTCAGGCTTCATTCTTTGTTAATCCTTTAAAAAGAAACCCGAGGGCAGCTGGAAAGGTGGCTCAGCAGTCAAGAACACTGGCTACTCTTCCAGAGAACCTGGGTTCAATGCCCAGCACCCACGTGTTGGCTCACAACCATTTGCAATTTGCAGTTCCAGAAGATCCAGTGCCTTCTTCTAGCTTCCATGGGTACCAGGCACACTTGTGCACAGACATACATGCAGGTAAAACACCCATATACATAAAGCAAAAACAAAAGTTAGAAAAAGCTTCCAGGAACCCCACGCCACTCTGCTTGTAGGACACTCACAATGTTTGTCAACAAGGAAGTTGAACATTACCCTATGCACCATGTTTTGTGGCTAACAAACCACCTCCTGTGGTGATGTATTTCTTTCATACTCAATTTTCACAAACTAGTAGGATGAGGACCATGTTTACTCTGAATCACTATGAATGTAAGAGAAAGCAGAACCGAAATTTGAGTATTAGAGATCTGTCATGAAAAGAGCCTTTTAAGCTTCCAGTATTGATTGGCTTTGGGGAGGGGGGTGGAGAGGAAAGTAAAGGTGAAGAAAAAGAAATACTCCATACTGTGAACACTTGTAACGATGGACAAGTAAACCGCACTCGCAAGGTAGATTGCCTCTGTAAGATGTGATTGGATAAGGTCAACGGACTAAAGGCGGAGCATCGTTCAAGGCTGACTCACAAGACAATGAAACATGCAACGAAACCACCAAAACTACTTAGTGATTTATTATGAAACATTGAAGCCCTAAGTAGAAAAACGAATTAAATGGAAGCTCACCTTTGAGACAGAATCCGAGACAAAAGGAACCTCAGTGTTTCCTAGAGTATCTGGTATCCAAGAGGTGTCGTCACAGAGGAGGTCCTGAGGAGCCACTTCTGGAGTTACATTGAGAAAATTAAACTCTGTCTTAGCTGACTGTGAGGCAATGCATACATTGTAGGAATAAGGCAATGTCCCCTCACTGTAATTGGGGAGCACTCCAGTCGCAGGGTTGGAGCTGAGACCAGGCTGAAAGCAGCCCCAGACAGCTGAGCTGGAGGAGTGTCGCAGGCGCAGGGCAATAGCCAAAACCACAGCCAGGAGAAAGAGTACTGAGATCAAGGCCAAGGCCACCACCAGGTAAAACTGCAGCTCACTCTGGGAGTCTGACGGCAGAGGGTCATCACTGAGGTCTGGCAGGACCTCCTGCAGGCTGTCAGCGAAGATCAGGTGCAGAGTGGCTGTAGCCGAGAGTGGCGGTTGTCCACCATCACGCACAGCTACCAGAAGGCGCTGCCGCGCTGCATCCCTGTCTCCCAAGGCACGGGCTGTGCGCACCTCGCCAGTGCGCAGCCCCAGGCTGAAGAGCCCGGGATCGCTGGCCTGCAGCACGTGGTACGACAGCCAGGCATTGTGTCCTGAGTCTGCGTCCACAGCCACCACCTTAGTGACCAGGTATCCTGGCTCGGCGGCGCGTGGCACCATGTCGAAGAGCGCGGAGCCATCGGGCTCCAGTGTGGGGTACAGCACGCGTGGCGCGTTGTCGTTGCGGTCGCCCACCAGCACGCGCATGCTCACGTTGGCTCTGAGCGGGGGCGAGCCCTGGTCGCGCGCCTGCAGTGTCAGCTGGAAGGAGCGCAGCTGCTCGTGGTCAAAGGCGCGCTGAGCGAACACCACTCCACTGTCCTGGTTCACGGATACGTAAGATGACAGTGCCCTTGGTTCTAGGTCGCTGGCTATGATGGAGTAGGAGATGTGACCATTGGATCCTAAATCTGGGTCCGAGGCGCTGACTTGA
Organism: Cricetiscus sungorus; assembly: GCA_030556225.1. NCBI lineage: Eukaryota > Metazoa > Chordata > Mammalia > Rodentia > Cricetidae > Cricetiscus > Cricetiscus sungorus. Next base: position 123,569,472 of record JANBXA010000651.1, read on the forward strand.
GCGATGGAGGCTCCAGGTGGGTTATTCTCAGCCACGTGGACCAAGTAGGAGGCCTGGTGGAAAACCGGTGCATTGTCGTTGACATCTGAGATGTGGAGTGTGATGATTATGTTGGAGGACAGCGGCGGCTTACCCCTGTCGGTAGCTAAGATGGTGACGTTATATTCTGGAATCTCTTCCCGGTCTAGAGTTCTGTCTGTCACTAGTTTGTAATAATTCTTCGAAGAAGATTTCAATACAAACGCTGCATTTCCCAAGACATTGCAGTAAACGTCTCCATTTCTTCCAGAGTCTTTGTCCTTCGTTTTTATCAAGGCGACAACTGTCCCTAGTGGAGAATCTTCCGGTAGAGGAGTAAATACGGAAGTTACAATTACTTCAGGGGCACAGTCGTTCTCATCCAGAATTTCCACTTGGATACTGCAATGCGATGCTAGGTCTCCGGGATCTTTTGCTTCTACATGCAGGGAGTAACTCTTTGCAGTCTCAAAATCCAAATGATCCTTTGTTGTGATTTCCCCTGTCCACTTGTCTAAGTTGAAAAAACGCTCCACTTGTTCGCCCACATTGTGAAAAGAGTAAATGATCTCTGCATTGATGCCCTCGTCCTGGTCGGTGGCTGTCACTTGAAGCACGGAGAAGCCTGGTGGCACATCCTCCCGAAGGGTGACCCTGTACACATCCTGACTGAACACTGGAGGGTTATCATTCGCATCTGTGACTTGGATTCGGATCTGGGCGGTGCCACTTCGGGGAGGATCCCCCCCATCCACAGCCGTGAGGACCAGTTGGTGAAAATTATTCTCTTCTCTGTCCAGAAAACGTTTTAGGATCAACTCAGGATACTTGCGTCCATCTGGGCTCTCTTTCTCTGTGACTTCAAAGTAGTCATTGTCACCGAGGTAGTATTTTTGCAGCGAATTAGAACCAGCATCCGAATCGAGGGCTGGATCCAATGGAAATGCTTTGCCTGGTCTGGTGGACTCTCCAATGTTTAAATCCACCACACTCTGTTTGAACTGAGGAGCGTTGTCATTTATATCCTGAAGAACTACAGCTACATGGAAAATATTTAATGGCTTCTCAGCGACAATATCGAATTCCAGAACACACAGAGGCTGCTTCCCGCAAACCTGCTCTCTGTCTATCCTGTCACCCACAAGTAAATCCCCGCTCTCTGGATTTACAGTAAAATATTCCTTCTCTGCGCTGACCCTCAGCTTCCGGGTGGGCAGATCCTGAACACCCAGCCCCAGATCCTTGGCGAGGTTTCCTACCATCGAGTTCTTGGCCAGCTCCTCGGGAATGGAGTAGCGGATCTGATCGGGGAGAGCTCCGCGGAACAATGACAGAAGGAAGGGCGTCAGTATCTGCAGCCAAGGGGCCATTCCGTTCCCAGAGCCCCGCCTCATCTTCCTGGCTAGCGCTGGCGCTGTGCTCCTTTGTCGGTGCGGGTAAGCACCCCTTTAGTGGCTGAATCCGGTTAGCTCCACTTTTCTTGGGGCTTTTTGCTGTACTCAGATGAGTACCGGTTTCTCTTCTATGGTTGGTTTGCACAGGAAGTTAATCTCCTTGTCTCTCAGAAGCGTCTGGGAAATGGTCTTTCTCTTCTTTTGACCTACAGCGACGCCCAGAGGTCTTCTTGGAAATTGCACCGAAGCTTGCAAACGTTTGAAGGTTTGTTGTTGGTTTAGATTTACGGTGTATTTATTTGTTTTAAAATGGGTAATATATTGAACTTGTTCCAAATTCAGAAGCTATATGTGGTATAAGTCCTTACTATCATCTATGAGTCGTGTAGCACATATCTGTCAAGTGAAATGTGTCCTGGGTTTCTTGTGTATGTTTTGAGTAGTGAAGCCGACCTTTAAATAAACGTTGTCCCCTCCCCTCCTTTTATTCAAATGGAAGCATTACACCGTAACGTTCTCCATCTCAATTCTTTCGTTTAGCACCCACATATGTAGTCCGTCTCGACTTTCGGTAAAATATTTTGTTTAATACTAGGACACAAGGCTCTGCATTTATTTCTCATGTAGTAATCCACCATGTGGATAAACAGTAACTTGTCCAATCAGAAATTGTATTTTCTTAAGAAAGCCCAGTACTAACTTATACAAAAATAATTTTCTATTATAATTTGTGATAGCAACTTATAAATTATTTACTGTTCTCTAAATCATTGGCTGTTACTGGCCAGTAACAATTGGCATATATCATTCTGGCAGAATATATTCTTAATGCCAATGTGAATGTGTCTTACCCAATTTTAGGCCAACTCAATAAACACCTCTGAGTCATATTTTATCTCCACAGTGTTTGAAATAATGTGTCCCGAGATAGCCTCTCCCCCTATTCATGTGTTACCTCTTTCCTTAGCCTCTCCCGGTATTCATGTGTTTCTCCTTCCTTAGCCTCTCCCCCTATTCATGTGTTACCTCTTTCCTTAGCCTCTCCTCCTATTCATGTGTTACCTCTTTCCTTAGCCTCTCCCCCTATTCATGTGTTACCTCTTTCCTTAGCCTCTCCCAGAATTCATACGTTACCTCTTTTCTTGCTCAGGATCAGCTTGTTACCATGCACCTCAATCCCACCAACTCCATGTATTGCACACAGCTTTACACTAACACAAAGCCACATAGAATCAACTCGGCTTTCTAAATCATATTGAGCCTCATCCCACTATCTTACTACAATCCCCACTTACAGAAATCCTATGACTTTGTGAATAGATTTTCATTAATCCTGGATTAGTTCATAGTACTATGTGGAAGCTTAGGAAATAAAAGTGTTGCATATCTTTGACACACAAAATACTTTATGTCTCATCCCTGGTCACATAGTGGTAAATCTTCCAAGAGTAGCTTGCAGGGGTTCTGACAGGTGGAATGAGGTCAGTTGACTAAGTGATAAGAACAATCAGTCCAGAACCCACATCAACCAACCTCACCTGAAGAAAACCAGAAAGATTTAAGAAAAGTCTGTTTTGTTGGGACTTAATGGTCATGTTTTGACAGGGAATTTAGGAATTATGAAAATTACTCTTATAATTTATTATACAAAATAGAATTTTCAATATTTGTGATAATAACAAAGTTGTGTCAAAGGAATCAGATATTCTGGTGTATTTTGTATCAGCAACAACAAAATATTTGAGTTGGGTATAGTGGTACACACCTGTAATTGCAGGCCATTGTGGATAGGCTATATAGTGAGTTAAAGGCCAGTCTAAGATATGCAGTCAGAACTTGCTTAAAAATTATTTGAAATATACCATTCCATAGAGAAGTTAATATTATAGCTAGAGGTTAAGTATTTTCCTCACCACAATAAATTGTTGTTGTGGAATATTCTTTTACACCATGTGAAGATGTGTCACTGAGATTGGTTTAATAAAGAGCTAAATGGCCATTAGTTAGGCAGAAAGAGGTTAGGTTGTACTTCTGGGGGCAAAGAGAACTAAGAGAGAAAGAAAATCAGAGTCATCAGTTGGATGCAGAGAAGGCAGGATACGAAGGAGGAGAGGTAGAAGTCACGAGCCATGTGACAGTACATAGATGAATAGAAATGGGTTATATGCTATGTAGTTATAAGAGCTAGATAGAAACAAGCCTACGCTAAAGCCAAGCTTTCATAATTAATAAGAAGTCTCTCTGTGTCGTTGTTTGGGAGCTGGTTGGTGGGACAGAGAAAGACTTGCTACAAATTGTCATTGTATAATTATAATAGAAAAACCCTTTCAAGGAAAGGGAAGTAAACACAAAGCAAAGAACAGTTGAATGTCATAAAGGAAAATTAAAAAATCCAGATTATGACATGAAAGATGGCTCAGTGGCTAAAAAGCACTGGGCATCACACCTCTCAACCTGAATTTGATCCCTTGGACTCACATAGTGGAAGGAGAGAACTGATTCCCCAAAGTTGTCCTCCAACATATAGATACACATATAATAAATGAAACTGTGGTTAAAATACTTTAAAACAGTCAGCTAAGATTCCCCATTAACATCACTAGAAAGATGACGTAAAATTCCTTCTATTCACCAGTCAATTCTAGCCTTCAAATGTAATAGGAAAATGGCATTTAGAAATTCAATGGATTAGAGGTATAAAATTAAGAATTGTTTTAGGATTTCTCTGTATAGCTGTGGCTGTCCTGGAACTCACTCTGTAGACCAGGCTGGCTTCAAACTCACAGAGATCTGCTTGCCCCTGCCTCCCAAGTGCTGGGAGTCAAGGCATGCACCACCACAGCCCAGCTAAATTAAGGAATTCTTATCAAAACCACCACTGAATAAAGACTATGAAGGATAAATAATAGGTAAGCATGGTTTGGAGAGTAACTTAGTTGCAGAGAGCTTGCTTCATAAATCCAAAGCTTGTATTCAACTCCCATAATTAAATAAAGAAAATAAGCTTATTAATCAACAAATAACTTTTTATGTAGCAAAATCAAGGGGCTATAAAGAAGTGCATATATTTGATACAACACACATACAACTGGAGACACTTTATCAAACCTCATGTCTGTGTTTTAGTAAGGTAAGATCCATTACAGGAGTGATTCACTCACCTGAAGAAGACTGGAGTCTCCTTTTATTTCAAGCAAGTCTTGAGATACCAGGGGAGGATCAGTCTTCCCACAGCTCTCCTGGCTGATGAGAGTGTCTGCATAATTGGGTTGTGGAAAGATTAGGTGGCTCTTCCCAGAGTCTGCTGTGAGGGAGACCTCATGAGAATAGGACTGTAGGAAAGCATGCACTCCATCCACACCCACAAAGTGTGACGTATGCATGGATGACAAACCATTATCTGCATCCTGAAGCAGGCGAGTTGCATGCCAGTGACGGAGCTTGTGTATCAGCAGCACAATGACAAAGGCTAAGAAGATGCAAGAGACCACAGCCACAGCTACCACCAGATACAGTGTGATGTCTGCATCTCCCTTGTCAATGTGAGTGTTGATGCTGCCCAGATCGGCCAGTATGTCTGGAATGTTGTCTGACACTGCTATGGTGAGTGTGACTGTGGCGGAGAGAGGGGGCTGACCATGGTCCTGAACAGCCACCACTAGGCTCTGCTTGAGGGCATCTCTGTCCAGCAGGGCCCGTGTAGTACGCACCTCGCCTGTGTGCAGCCCTACAGAGAAGAGCCCTGGCTCACTGGCCTTGAGCAGGCGGTAGGACAGCCAGGCGTTCTGTCCTGAGTCTCTGTCCACTGCCACCACCTTGGTCACCAGGTATCCAGGCTCTGCAGAGCGGGGTGTCAGCTCCACACCAGTGGAGCCATCAGTGGGGAGGGTGGGGTACAAGATCTCAGGAGTGTTGTCATTCTGATCCAGTACAAACAAGCTCAGTGACACATTGTTACTGAGTGGAGGATTCCCACTGTCCCTGGCTGTCACTAGTAGCTTCAAGTCTTGAAACTGCTCATAATCAAAGGAACGCAGTGCATAGAGGACACCAGTGTTTGAGTTGATGGATATGTAGGAGGATAGAGGTGCTCCCTGGATAGTGTCCTCTGACAGAGAGTAGATTACCTGGGCATTCTCGCCACTGTCTGGGTCCTGTGCTGTTATGGATAAGATGGAAGCTCCTCTAGGGTTGTTTTCTGGAATGTAGGCAGCATAGGAGGCATGGGTGAAGGTGGGTGGGTTGTCATTGATGTCCACCACCTGCAGTGAGATATAAGTTTCTGTAGATAGTGGTGGAGTCCCCTGGTCAGTGGCGGTTATTGTAATGTTATATTCAGAGACTTCTTCCCTGTCCAGAGTTCTGTGTATCAACAACCGGTGATAATTTCCATAGGTCTTCTCAAGCCTGAATGGAAGGTTATCTGGGATAGAACAAGAGACAAGACCGTTCTCTCCAGAGTCACTATCATGCACATTGAAAAGTGCAATCACTGTGCCTGGGGAGGAAGCCTCCTGGATAGAGCTGGTGAGAGAGGTGATGGTGACTTCTGGAGCATTGTCATTTACATCCAGAACTGTCACCAGTACCTTACTTCTGGCTCGAAGACCAGGCCCATCGTGGGCTTCTACGTCAACATCATAGAATCCAGAGTCCTCATAGTCCAGTTCCCCCAACACTGTTATGTCACCACTCAGAGAATTCAACTGGAAGAGCTGGGATATTTTGTCTCTTACGTTCCGGAAAGAATATGTCACCTCTCCGTTGGCTCCTTCATCTGGGTCCGTGGCTTTGATGGTAAGTAGCCGGGTGCCTACAGGCAAATTCTCCTTCACACTGACGTGGTACTCTGGCTGAGTGAATACAGGAGCGTTGTCATTGGTGTCCACCAGTGTTACTTGAATTGTGGCCGTGCCAGAGCGAACCGGGTCGCCTCCGTCGAAGGCAGTGAGAACCAGGTGATGAACTGCTTCTTCCTCGCGATCCAAGATGTTCTCCAGCACCAGCTCGGGGTATTTAATCCCATCTGCCCCACTTTGCACGTCCAGGGAGAAGTGGCCATTAGGACTGAGCTGGTAACCCTGCAAGGCGTTCACCCCTATATCCGGATCAAAAGCTTCAGGAAGAGGAAACCTTGTCCCAGGAATTTCACTTTCAGCGACTTTTATTTCCCTCTGCTGTGCTCCAAAGCTGGGAGCATTATCGTTAACATCGATAATTTCCACTTCTACAGCAAGAATCCTCACTTTATCCTCTAGGAGAATCTCCAGATTTGCGGTACACTTTGGGGATTTGTCACAGAGCCCTTCCCTGTCGATCCTCCCTGCCGTCACCAAGCTGCCGCTCCGCGGGTTCAGAGCAAAGAGTTGTGTCTTACCTCTGGAGACAATGCGGACTCCGCGTTCCGTCAGCTTCCCAGGCTCCAGCCCCAGGTCCTCGGCGATGTTGCCCACCGCAGAGCCCCTTTCCAGCTCCTCTGGCACAGTGTACCGGATCTGTTCTGCGCGGGTGTTACATAGGGATCCAAGGAAAATGCAGATCCAGATTAGTCCCCTGCGGTCTGATCCGAAAGGAGCCGCCATTGCAGTCTCGCTGCAGAAAGTCCTGAGCTTGGGCGTTGAGTCTGTGCAGGCCCGAAGAACCCCACAATCTTTTGGTGTCAAGATAATGTGCTTGCACCTTTGGACGCTGGCGCTCCGGGGAGTCCAGATTGATGTTTTCCTTAGGGCCAGAACCAGTCCTTTGTGCTCCGGAAATTTTGCTTTTATTAAATACTCGATTTTCATCCCTGAGTGGTGAACAGCGACACCCAGAGTACTAAACTGTTATTGCAATAAATTCTTGCTAAAACACCACCACACACTTTTCCCTTTCCTAATCCTCCTTTTCTAAAAGGCATAAATGTCAAAATCCTATTGTTTAATTTGCAGGCAAAATCCAGGAGTGATCCAAAGCTTCCTATATATCAAACCGAGTTAATGTACGTTAGAATAATATAGTGGTTTTTGGGAAAAGGATTATTTTCTACCTCTTTTTAGTTGCTACATTGTTCATCTCCCTACATCATTTTCACTACTTTGTAACGTATGAGGGTCACATCCATTCCTCCTAGGGATAGGACTGGGTGTGAAGAGTGGAGAAAAGGTAACAGTGAGAAAACAGAGGCCCATGGAACCTGGAGGTCCAGCTCCAGTTACAACCTGTGCAGAAGTACATGTCCTCATATGATTCACCCTTGGGATTCTGGGATAGTTTTTCAATTCCATTGCAAGAAAGGTGTCATCTGTGCAAGAGATAATCTTATCCTTGGGTAAGGGGAGATATTCTGGGTGTGGGATAAAATAGTTAATGTTATGTACAGGACATTCTAGGTCATACACCATGTCATCACTGTCATATTCACAGCATGCCCTCAATTTTTACAACAGCAACTTGTTTTGTTTTCCAAGACAGGGTTTCTTTGTGCAATAGCCCTGCCCGTCCTGGAACTCACTCTGTAGACCAGGATGGTCTCACAGAAATCTGCCCGACTCTGCCTCCTGAGTGCTGGGATTAAAGGTGTGTACCACCACCATCCAGCCAACAGCGACTTTCATAGACTAAAACATTTTCAGTGTTTAATGAGTCAAGTGCAAATCAAACTCAAATGATGGGCAAGTATTGAAATAAATGATAGCACCAACACAGACAAGTTAAGTTGAAGATATTTCAGTCCAGGAATGGTGGTGCACCCCTTTATCCAAGCACTGAGGAAGCAGAGGCAGGTGGTTCTCCATGAGTTCCAGGTCAGCCAGAATTTTGTAGAGAGACTCTGTCTCAATCCCACAAAAGATATTTCAGATTTTTCTTATATCAGACACATTAAGTGGCCTCATTTTACCATCACCAAGTCTATTATTTCTTTTACCACTGTTTGATATTGCTTAACCACTGATTTCAGTAAAAAATAGTAAAAAAAGGAACTATTTTAATAGTTGTGTACGCATCACAATCATCACATATGTCACAGCTTTCTTGGGAAATCTGAGAAATTTTGAGACAAGTCAAAAAGCCATCTACTATTTAAATTATTTCTTGCTTAACAATTAGCATATGCAAATGACCAAACTTTTAAGGAGTCATAAAATCCTATTAATTACTCATAATTAAATGTTTAGTTTTTTAAAAAGTAGGTTAAATGTGTTTTTTTGTTTGTTTTTACAATCTTTAAAAGGTTTATTACATGCTCAGGAGTTGGAGATTAAAATGATGTCTTGAAAATAACTGAAGATATGCATAAATATCTCAAAATGTCTGTAGATTTGACTCACAGAAATTATATGAGTATAACAAGAAAGATATAAAATGTTTCATAAATAGAAACTTCACAATCCTTACTATAATGGTGACAAAGTAGAAAGAGGATAAAATAAATGATTAAAGAACAGTCAAAAGATCCATGGAGAGGTTAACAAGATGGTTCAGGTGGTAAAAGCTCTTGCAGGCAAGCCTGGCAATCTGAGGAGTTTGATCCTGGGGGTTCCATGAGTGAAAGGACCAAACTGACCCCATGTTGTCTCTTAACCTACACATGCTCCCTATGGCACACACTCCCCACAAATAAGTGTTGAAAAGAGAAACTTGGATATTATAAGTATTAATAATACTGGCCCAAGTTAGTGTTTCAAATATCAAATGTGTGATAATCTTTGGTATTCGTGGTAAGACAAATAAGTGCTAACAGGTTGAGTTATTGGAAGGTAGCATTAAACGGATGTATTGCAATAAAAAGTTGTTCAGGTGATAAATTTAATTGGTGAAGATAACCATAGACTTTAATTTAGGCAGAAAGAAATATTAATATGCTTATAAAGAGTTAAAGATGATTTTTAAAAATCTGTCTCAACTCCAGTAAGAAGGGTATTAATATTATTAAGGATGTTGACCTATAGCAAATAGTCTCAAGCAAGATTTGCTAGTCACACAGAAACACCAACAGTAAAGACCGAAACTGGCAATCAGATGACCAAGATGACTGAGCAACCAAGAACATTATGCATCCACAATACTTCTCCCACTAAATAGTCTCCAAACTATGAAAAAAATGACCAGAACAGATTAATTTGTGCATGATCAAGAAGCAAATAGGGAAATAACATTTAAATCGCTCTACAGAAACTTACCTGAAGAGAAGAAGGGTTGTATGAGATTTTGGGATCTTCATTATTGCCATCTACAGCCACAGAAGGGTCATCACACAGGAGATCCTGAGGGGGAGCAACTTCTGGTGCCACGTGGAGAAATTTAAACCCCGCTGTAGTCGTAGAATGTGAGGCAACACACAGATTATAGGAATAGGGCAATGTCCCTTCGCTGCAGTTGGGAGGAACCACAGGTTGAGACTTCCAGCCCAGACCAGGCTGAAAGCAGCCCCAGACAGCTGAGCTGGAGGAGTGTCGCAGGCGCAGGGCAATAGCCAAAACCACAGCCAGGAGAAAGAGTACTGAGATCAAGGCCAAGGCCACCACCAAGTAAAACTGCAGCTCACTCTGGGAGTCTGACGGCAGAGGGTCATCACTGAGGTCTGGCAGGACCTCCTGCAGGCTGTCAGCGAAGATCAGGTGCAGAGTGGCTGTAGCCGAGAGTGGCGGTTGTCCACCATCACGCACAGCTACCAGAAGGCGCTGCCGCGCTGCATCCCTGTCTCCCAAGGCACGGGCTGTGCGCACCTCGCCAGTGCGCAGCCCCAGGCTGAAGAGCCCGGGATCGCTGGCCTGCAGCACGTGGTACGACAGCCAGGCATTGTGTCCAGAGTCTGCATCCACTGCCACCACTTTGGTGACCAGGTATCCGGGCTCGGCGGCGCGTGGCACCATGTCGAAGAGCGCGGAGCCATCGGGCTCCAGTGTGGGGTACAGCACGCGTGGCGCGTTGTCGTTGCGGTCGCCCACCAGCACGCGCATGCTCACGTTGGCTCTGAGCGGGGGCGAGCCCTGGTCGCGCGCCTGCAGTGTCAGCTGGAAGGAGCGCAGCTGCTCGTGGTCGAAGGCGCGCTGAGCGAATACCACTCCACTGTCCTGGTTCACAGATACGTAAGATGACAGTGCCCTTGGTTCTAGGTCGCTGGCTATGATGGAGTAGGAGATGTGACCATTGGATCCTAAATCTGGGTCCGAGGCGCTGACTTGAGCAATGGAGGCTCCAGGTGGGTTATTCTCAGCCACGTGGACCAAGTAGGAGGCTTGGTGGAAAACTGGTGCATTGTCATTTATATCTGTGATGTGCACAATAACACATGTTTTGGATGAAAGGGATGGCTTGCCACTGTCGGTAGCCATGATAGTGACGTTGTACTCTGAGGTCTGTTCCCGGTTCAGGGCCTTGTCTATCACTAGCTTGTAATAATTCTTGGAGGTGGGTTGTAATTTGAATGGAAGTTCTTCCTGGATGTGGCATGTCACCTGGCCATTTTGTCCAGAATCCTTGTCTCGAACTTTTATGAGGGCTATTACTGTTCCAGTGACTGAGTCCTCTGGAACTTTGTTAGAAAAGGACACAAATGTCACCTCTGGAACATTGTCATTCTCATCAAGAATTTCAATCTGAACATTACAGTGAGCTGTGTGCACCCCTCCATCCCTGGCTTCTACACCCAACATGTACCTGCCCTTTTCCTCAAAATCCAACATACCATTAGTTGTGATAGCTCCAGTGTTTGCGTTGAGACTGAAGACGAGGTTAGTACTTGTAGGGCCATTAAGGAAGGCATAGGTGATCTCTCCATTAACACTCTCATCTTGATCGGTGGCTGTCACTTGCAGCACGAAGGTTCCCAGGGGCATGTTTTCATGGAGGCTAGCTTTGTAAATGTCCTGGCTGAATACTGGAGCATTATCATTGGCATCAGTGACTTTGATCCAGATCTGGGTGGTACTGCTTAGGGGTGGGTCTCCACCATCGATGGCGGTCAGGATTAAGTGATGGGAGCTCTGATGTTCCCTGTCTAGAAGTTTTCCCAGCAGTAATTCTGGGTATTTACTTCCATCAGGACTTTCCTTCGTTGACAAGGAGAAATGCGGATTGGGGCTGATAGTGTACATGTTCAATGAATTGCTTCCCACATCTGCATCTCGTGCAGAGTCCAGAGGGAATTTTACTCCTGGTAAGGCTGATTCACAGATCTCCAATTCAATGCTTTTCCCAAAGAAATGAGGTGCATTATCATTAATATCTTGGATGGCAACAGTTACATGGAAAATATTCATCGGGTTTTCAGTAACCGATTCAAACTCCAGTGCACACTCAGATTTCCTCCCGCAAATCTTCTCTCTGTCTATCCTGCCACTCACTAACAAATCTCCACTCTCCGCACTCACGCTGAAATAATCCTCTGCACTAACTCTCAGTTTTCGGGCGGGCAGTTCCTGGACACTTAGCCCTAGATCCTGGGCAAGGTTCCCCACCAGAGAGCCCTTGGCCAGCTCCTCTGGAATGGAGTAGCGAATGGGCTGGGAAATGGCGCCACAGAACAAAGGCACCAGGAAGTGAAGCAGTACCTGATTTGCCATCGTTCCAATGCCTCTCGGGTTGCTCTGCCGTTCTGAGCTCGCAGGGAAGCTTCTTTTCGAGGATTTTGAAAAGACAGTCTGTGCTTCGGATGTTTGTGATTTGAAGGCAGGAATTGTCAGGCGATTAAAGGGTATACAGGAGCCGGACGGACTCATAGGTTCCTGAAAAAGCAAGCCCTAGCTGGACCCCGCAGAACGCGGAACCCTTCTCTTCTCTTTGGTCAACAGCGGCGCCTAGAGGCTGTCTTGTAAAACTGCGTATCGTGCAGCTGTTTATCTTTTGTTTTAACTTGATTTGCTTGGCATTTTCTTGTTTATCATCATTTCATGAATGCTTTTGCCATTATACATCCATCTTCTCCATTTCACAAGGTGTATTTTTTTCCTTTTTCCCAGTTTTGGAGAAAAATGACATCACTGTATGGCACTACTGAACTCAGGCCTGACTGTCGTCTTCCAATTAAGTGAGTGGATTTTCACCTTTATTATTCAGTGAACTCTGGCCTTTACCTTTCTGCAAGTTTATTGAAGCAATTTCATTATTTAGTATTTTAATTTCTCTGTATAAAAAGTTTTGCCGAATTGACAAAATAATGATAGTCTTTGCAATAGAGAGAAGTGGTGTCTCCTGAGATATTGTAATGTATTGATGGTCTTTGCAAACCATGCTATTTTCAGTTAAGTGCATCTGAGCCTGATAGTGTATTAAAAGTATCAGTGTAGTATTTGGGCTTTTATAATTGTGAACCTCGTGTAAGCCATATTCATTTTATGAAACCAATTCTTTCTAAATATGCAATACTTTATAAACCAGATTCTCAACTTCAACCAGTCTAATACCATTAATACACTCATGTGGAGGTCAGAGGACAATATACTGGAGTCAGTTTTCTCATTCAATCATGTAGGTACCAGGGGTAGAACTCAGGTTGTCAGGCTTGGAAGCAAGCAGCCTTACTCCCGAGGTATCTCACTGGACATAAGCACTCCATTTTAGAACTTGATCCTGGACTTGGGTAACTCAAATAATTTCTAATGTACCAACAAATAAGATCACAATGGCTTAAATGCACCTCTTAAATTTCATGTGTTAGAACCTCAGTCTCCCAATCCATGATATAACAGTGTCTAGAGGCAGGGTCTTTAGGAAATGCTTGAGCCAGGGGGGCTTTGCATTCATTGGTGAATCAATGATTGGTTACTGCATTATCATATAAGTGGCTTTGTTGTAAAGATAGCAGTCTCTGAGCTACCTGCTTTGTTTTTGTCATGTGATGCCCTGACATGTGATGCCCCTTTAGAAAAGGCCCCAAGCAGATGCTGAGCAGATGAGAGTGCAATGTTCCTGGCTCCCATCAACCAGATAAATAAATCTTTATTTCAAAGATCAATTTCCATGTCTCAAGTGTCTTCTTAGAGCAGCAGAAATGAATGGAAAATCCTTAGCTCACTGATTTATTTTATTTTGAAGTGCTCAATCATCTCCATTAGAAATACAATATTATATTTCCCCTAAGATTCCCCTTTTCTTTATTTCCTGCCTTTACATTTGATTCCACAAGATTCCATCATATATGTAGATCTTGAATGAGAATATAGTTTTATACGTTTATAGACATTGTCTTCAGGGTCTATTGACACACACATTTCAATGTTATATTTTCTAACATATTAAGGGAAAAATTTGTTCCTTTGAGAAACAATGAAATACATTTAGGCTCATTTTTTGGATAACCTTTTTTTTGTAGCTTCAGGAGTAAAATAATTTCATAGATTTGAGAATGGACCTACAACTTCTGACCTAAGGAAGTTCTAGAAGACACTCAGGATTCCTATTTCGTTGCTGTAATCAGTGGTCTGGGAATATCTTGCAGAGACAGAGAAATATTTTCCTGCTATTTGGAAAGAATATGTTTTGTTTTGGCATATATTCATTGTAGGTGAAATTGGGTTTCACTAGACATTTTCATAATATGTATATATGAATATATATGTATATATATATATATATATTTCATTACACTGGGCATATGTCCCCATAGCCTCCCTTTTCCCTTCCCTACTGTTAATCCCTGTTTCCCTAGAAGTTTCACTTTTGCTTGCATACCATACACACGTGTATCATTTTATGTATCTGTATAAAAGTTAGGGTCCACAAATGAGAGAAGACATAGTATTTGTCTTTCTGAGATTGACTTAACTTGCTTAATATAACTAATGAAATTTAATTATCTACAATTGCATTCGATTTCCTGCAAATAACAAAGCTTCATTTTTCTTTATGGCTGAAAAATTCCATTGTGTATACATATACACCACATTTCCTTTATTCATTCCTCTATTGATGGACATCTAGGATACTCAGTCATTGTGAACAGTTCTGCAATTAACAATGACATGCAAGTATTTCTGGTACGTTGACTTCGAGTCCTTTGGGTAAATATCCAGGAGTGATACAGCTACACTTCAGGTTTTTAAAAAAAATCTTAACGGGTGATAAATACCAGTTCTTGATACATAATGGTTTAGGTGAGTGATAGTTCCACCTTCAGACAAAAAGTTTAAATCACCACACACACACACACACACACACACACACACACACACACACACTTTAGTTACAAGGGTTTAATCATCTGATTAATCTATGCTTTTCTTTTTGAGACAGTTCTTTCTATTTTTCCCAGGTTGTCTTGAACTCTAGGCTTGAGTGAGCCCATCTTCATAGTTTCCAAGGTTGCTGCAACTATAAGTATACTGCTGTATCTGTTTCCTTCATTTCCTTCATATTTATTTTACTTTTTTTTTGATTTATGTACCAACCCTAATTCCCCCTCCCTTCCTTTTTGTGTCCTTGAGACGTAAAACTTGGGCAGGTCGTAATGGCACACACCTTTAATCCCAGCACTGAGGAGGCAAAGGTAGGAGGATTTCTGTCAGTTCAAGGCCAGCCTGGTCTACAAATTGAGTTCTATGACAGCCAGAGTTGTTACATAGAGAAACCCTGTCTCAAATAAAACAACAAAGCCAAATCCAAAACCAAACAAATGATGCAAAGACTGTGCTGTGACTTGGAAAGGTTCAGGCAAAGTGTTTTGAGAGCATATAATACTTTGTATTTATCCTTTTTCTCCACTTGATTGTGTCAGTCAGCATAGGTCAGTGGGAAGAGTGACAACATTCAAATCACAGGGGTTATAATGTGAAAGGGCAGGCTGAGGTACAGCTCAGTGGTCCAGCAGATGGTCAACATGTGCCAAGATCCTGGGCTCTACCCCAGCAACTGAACAATTGGAATGAAATTATGAATGGCCCATTTATCACAGGTGTATGGAACACTTTTGAGTCAACTACAAGGCTCTTCTCTCATTACAGTTACTCAAGAATATAGGCAGAAGGAGCAACAATAATTTCAGAGGGTAGAGGAGAGAACTAGAATTCTCAAAATGACACTTAGAGTTGCTTTCTGGAAGTGCCATGTTACTGCCAATACTCACAATGTATTGGCCAGAAATAGCTACCTATTCCCACTCAGCCATAATAAGGTCAGGAAGTACAGTCTTCTCATATAGGCAAATGGGCACAGTTAGAGAAAACAGAATGTACAACTACATTGTTGCTTTACTTCTCAAATACGGTTAAGATTTTATAAGAACCACACTCAAAGAAATAAACTCACCTCAAGCAGGTTGGGGTCTTCTTTTGTTTCGAGTAAATCTTGAGATATTATAAGAGGCTCGCTCTTCCCACAGCTCTCCTGGCTGATGAGAGTGTCTGCATAGTTGGGTTGTGGGAAGATCAGGTGACTCTTCCTAGAGCCTGCAGTAAGGGAAACTTCCTGGGAATAGGTCTGCAGGAAAGCTTGCACTCCGTCCAGACCCACAAAGTGAGAGGCTGGTACACCAGCCAATCCAGTTCCCGAAGTCTGTAGCAGGCGCGATGAGTGCCAGCGTCGTAGCCTAATTGCCAGCAGCACAATGACAAAGGCCAGGAAGATGCAGGAGACCACAGCCACTGCCACCACCAGGTAGAGTGTGAGGTCTGAATCTTTGGGATTAGCAGGGGTATGGATGCTTTCCAGGTCTCCCAGGATGTCAGGGATACTGTCAGCCACTGCTATGGTGAGTGTGACAGTGGCTGAGAGAGGAGGCTGGCCATGGTCCTGCACAGCCACCACTAGGCTCTGCTTGAGGGCATCTCTGTCCAGCAGGGCCCGTGCAGTGCGTACTTCACCTGTGTGCAGTCCCACTGAGAAAAGTCCTGGCTCACTGGCCTTGAGCAGGCGGTAGGACAGCCACGCATTCTGTCCTGAGTCTTTGTCTACTGCCACCACCTTGGTCACCAGGTATCCAGGATCTGCAGAGCGGGGTGCCAACTCAACACCAGTAGAACCATCTAAAGGGAGGGCAGGATACAAGATTTCAGGCATGTTGTCATTCTGGTCCAGCACAAATAGGCTCAGTGTCACATTGCTGCTGAGTGGAGGGTTCCCGCTGTCACTAGCTGTCACCTGCAACTGCAGGTCCCTAAACTGCTCATAATCAAAGGAGCAAAGAGCATACAGGACACCAGTATTGGAGTTGATGGAGATGTAGGATGACAGTGGCACCCCCTGAAGTGTGTCCTCAGCTAATGAATAAGTGATTTGTGCATTCTTGTCAGTGTCCAAGTCCTGTGCTGTAACAGAGAAGATGGAGGCTCCCCTAGGATTGTTTTCTGGAATATAGGCTGAATAGGAGGTGTGTGTGAATGTAGGAGGGTTGTCGTTGATGTCAGACACATGCAGAGTGATATGACTTTCTGTGGACAGTGGTGGGTTTCCCCCATCGGTGGCTTTTAGACTGATATTATATAGAGACGCTTGTTCTCGATCCAGAGACTTAGCTGTCACTAAGCGATAGTATTGGTCTATTGATTTTTCTAGAGTAAAGGGCAGGTTTCCTAGGACAAAAACTGTGACTTGCCCATTCTGGCCAGAATCTCGGTCATGCACACTGATAAGAGCGATTTCTCGTCCAGCAGGAGCTTCTTCTGGGACTGAGCCTGTGAGGGAAGTGACTGAAACTTCTGGGGCATTGTCGTTCACATCCAGAACCGTGACAAGAAGCTTGGCTCTTGAAAAAAGACCTGGTCCATCTTGTGCTTCAATTTTGATTTCATAGAACACAGCATCCTCATAATCGAGACTTTTTAATATTGATATATCTCCAGTCACCGAATTGAGATGGAAAACCTGAGCAATCTTCCCAGGCATTTTATCTAGAATATAGGACACTTGAGCATTGAACCCCTCATCAGGATCAGTGGCATTCACTGTGATCAGCCGGGTGCCCACTGGCACATTTTCCAGAACACTGACGCGGTACTCTGGCTTAGTAAACAGGGGCGGGTTGTCATTTGCATCCAAGACTATCACCTTGATGCACAACTTGCCGGTGTGGACAGGGTCTCCACCATCAGAGGCAATGAGATCAAGCTGATGAACTGCCATTTTCTCACGATCCAAGGCTCGCTCCAACACTAGCTCTGGGTACTTGGCGTCATCGGTGACGCTGTTCACAGCCAAGGAGAAATAGTCATTGGGGCTGAGCTTATAGTTCTGCAAAGAGTTCATGCCCACATCTGGGTCAAATGCAGTTTTAAGTGGAAATCGAGTTCCAGGATCTGTTAACTCACCAACTTTTATTTCCAATTCCTCTATTGGAAAGCTAGGTGCATTATCATTAATATCGCTGATAGTAACTTCTACCTCAAATATTTTCAGCTTATCCTCCACAAGGATGTTAAAGCTCACGAGACAGGGTGCGCTCTGGGCGCATAGCTCCTCCCGGTCTATCCTGTCTGCAGTGACCAAGCTGCCGCTTCGCGGGTTCAGGGAGAAAAGCTGCGACCTACCTCTAGAGACGATGCGGACCCCGCGCTCCGCCAGCTCGCGGGGCTCGAGCCCCAGGTCCTTGGAGATGTTTCCCACGAAGGAGCCTTTGTCCAGTTCCTCCCGCACCGAGTAGCGGATCTGCCTGAAGCCATCCACACACTGCGTCCCCAAGAGCGCGCACAGCAAAGCCAGAGCTCCCGCAGTTCCTAGTCCCAGATGAATCATTTTCTTCCTTCCCTTCCCTCCCCCACCTTCCGAATGCTCACGATGCGTCCTAGTCTTACACCCTCAAGGAGCTAAATCTTTCATGGATTTAATTCACACACCACAAACCTGGCTGATGATGTATTGAGCTTAGTAGCTCGTCCTCTCTTCTCAGACCGTTCTTGGCGTTTCTTTGCAGCAGGGAAATGGTGGACTGCACTTCAGCGGCGCCTTTTCTTCTTGTATGGTCAACAGCGACACCCAGAGGCCCAATTGTTCACTGCACACTCCCAGGTAAAACCAAGTAACCCCCTTTTTATTCCTTTTCTTTGGAGGCAAGGGGACTAGTACTGATTTCACATAACTGAACTGATATTTGTCAAAGGGTGTGGCTTCAAGTTATTTTTCTTTGGGATGCTGCACTCTAACCTTAACTCCACCACTATTGCTTCAGGTAAAATTACCGTTTCCCAAAGGTTCAGTTTTATACCTACACAGAAACATCCATCATATTTATGGATTATAATTCTTGAAGTTTGTCTTTGATATCCTGATATACTTATTAGTTTTAATGTTTTTCACTTAACTGATTCATCAAATATACATACGATTAGGTGTCAGACATTTTTTTTTTTTTTGAGATTTAATGTGGAATATATAGACACAACCCGTTCATTCACAGAGTTTATGAGGGTGGAAAACTGTTGGGGCTTACCATGCAGTGAAATAACTACCACACAGAGAGAGGCCAAAGAGGATGGGAAGGTCTCCAACCCGGCTGTGGAGCTTATCGAAGGCCTTATTGGGAAGCCTGAGAAGAGTGGACCAGGAAAAAGGATTGGGTGTGAGAGAAATTACAGACCTTGACTTCTGAAGATGTTTACCTCACCCAAGTGCAGAGGTGTGGTGGTGCATGCTTTTAATCCTGGGACTTGGAGACAGAGGTAGGTGAATCTCTATGAGTTTGAGGCCAGCCTGGTCTACAGAGTGAGTTACAGGCCAGACAGGGTTACACAGTAAGGTCTCATCTCAAAACATAACAAAACAAATAGCAATAGAAATTCAAACTGTCATTTCAATCATGATGCATTGTATGTGTGTCTATAAGGTATTTATTCTTATGGGTTATTAACTCCTTAAAAGGAACCCTGTTTTTAATTTTCTTTTGTTTATACTTTATTATATATGTAAAGATATTGTGACACACTGTCCTAAAATGAATTCTGATTTTATCTCACAGAGACTTATGATGTACAAACAAACACATGGAATACTTAATACACTGCCCCAAATTTTCTATCAGAGATTTGTAGATGTGATAATGACCCCAAGCACTATGGGAGATGTGAATCTACCTAGTACGAGTTTCAATTAGTGCACAGCTACTTTCAAATAAAAACAAACTGACTCTTAGCATTAGCTATGTTATTAAGTGCATGATCAACACACTAAAAATAAAACAGAATGGAGAAGGAAAAGCACCATGTGTTTATGAATGGGAACATTTTTGTCATCTGAGGAATAGGAAACTTAGATAAAACAGCATGATATGGTCCCCGAAATCCTTCTATCTTTTCCATAAGCAAGGCATACCAAGAATAAGAATTAATTTTCAAGATTAAAAAGTCAATATGATTTCCAGATGTGAGGAAAATGAAGTTTTGGTGGAGAGAAACCTGCTTACTGTTACTTTACCAGTCTGTTGTTGAGAGCACAATAAGCCCCCAGGAGCATGGCTACTTCTAGAGACTGTTGTTTTCAGCTAAGCAGAGACATCATGGCATACTGAAACTCTAAGGAACATATGTCCTAGGGTGAGGCACGAATCAGTGGCAAAGTGCGTGCAAAATGAGGTCTCAGTTTCAATATACAGCTCCTACACACAAACATGTTGGCTTGAGATATAGTTGAGTGTGAGAGTGTCTACCTGTGGTACAAGGCCATGAATTTGATTCCTAACACTGAAAAAAATTGTATTTGTATAATTATTTTTGTCTCTGAGACAGGGTTTTATTTTTGTAGTCTTGGCTAGAGCTTGCTATGTAGACGAGGCTGGCTTAGAACTCACAGAAATATGCCTGCCTCTGTCTCCAAAACACAGTGTTAAAGATGTGTGCCACCATGTCCAAATAAAATGTCTTTACTTAAACAGGTATGGGTATGCAAAATGAGGAAAATAGGTAACTTCTCTAAAATCTGAAGGAGAAATACTAAGAGTAAATGAGAAAGAACCAAGTCAAGTGTTTTATAATTCACACACAGATTCAAATATAAGCAAGCCTTACATTTTAAAGGAACTCTTCAATTAAAATAAAATCCAGTGTATTCATTACCCACCCACCCACCCACCCACCCACCCACCCACCCCCCCCCCACACACACACGCATGCACGCACACACACACACACACACACACGCACACACACACACACGCATGCACGCACACAAACACACACACACACACGCATGCACGCACACAAACACACACACACACGCATGCACGCACACAAACACACACACACACACACGCACACACACACACACACACACACACACACACGTTATATAACACACATTGTGATACTGGAAAGCCACCTCAAGACCCAGTGCATGCTAGGCTGGTACAGTACCACTGATCACCAGCCTTTCTGTTTTTAAAAAAGAATCACTGATCCAAGTACTTGACATGGTTTTCCCATGGACGGAAAAGTTAAGAAACCAGCCCAGTTTCCAACAGTAGACTTTTGATGATCTAAATGTCACCATGAACTATTAATCCATGAGTTTCATTCATTCCACAATGATTTTAACTTCCCTTACAGCCCATGAGCACCCAAAACTACCTAGAAATAGTTCAACTGAACCCACTTAAATACATCTTCAAGGAAACATGGGATTAAAATGTGTAAATTAAACACCTGGGCAACTAAACAAATGGGTAAATTCAGCAAAAGAACATGAGCATATTGCAAAAAAGAATTACCTGAGAGGTTTCTTCTCTTTGATTGTCAAGAAGGGATTGAGGTGTTGAAAGAATATCAGTTTTTTCACAGCTCTCATGGCTGATGAGAGTATCTGCATAGTTTGGTTGAGGGAAGATGATGTGACTTTTCCCTGAGTCTGCAGTGAGTGAGACTTCGTGGGAATAGGTCTGCAGGAAAGCACGCACCCCATCCACTCCCACAAAGTGTGAGGCAGGGATAACGCCTAAACCATCTCTTGAAGCCTGAAGCATCCGAGACACATGCCAGCGCCGCAGCCTGAGTGCCAGCAGGGCAATGACAAAGGCCAAGAAGACACAGGAGACCACAGCCACTGCCACCACCAGGTAGAGTGTTAGTTCTGAATCATCAGAGTTGGCAGGGGTCCTGATGCTGCCCAGGTCAGCCAGGACCTCAGGGATGTTGTCAGCTATTGCTATGGTGAGTGTGACAGTGGCTGAGAGAGGGGGCTGGCCGTGGTCCTGCACAGACACCACCAGGTTCTGCTTCAGAGCATCTCTGTCCAGCAGGGCCCGAGCAGTGCGCACCTCACCTGTGTGCAGTCCCACTGAGAAGAGCCCTGGCTCACTGGCCTTGAGCAGACGGTAGGACAGCCAGGCATTCTGTCCTGAGTCTTTGTCCACTGCTACCACTTTGGTCACCAGGTATCCGGGGTCTGCAGATCTAGGTGCTAGTTCCACACCAGTGGAGCCGTCTGTGGGGAGGGCAGGATAAAGGATCTCAGGCACGTTGTCATTCTGGTCCACCAGGAACAGGCTCAAGGACACATTGCTACTCAGTGGAGGGTTCCCACTGTCTATCGCTATCACCCACAGCTGCAAGTCTTGGAACTGCTCGTAGTCAAAGGAACGCAGTGCATAGAGGACGCCAGTGTCTGAGTTGATGGAGATGTAGGAGGACAGGGGTGCCCCTTGAAAAGTATCTTCAGCTAAAGAGTAGGTTACATGGGCATTGCCATTACTGTCAGGGTCATAGGCCAGCACTGAAAAGATGGAGGTACCTCTGGGGTTGTTTTCAGAAATGTAGGCAGAGTAGGACCCTCGCAGAAAGGAGGGAGGGTTGTCGTTGATATCTGCCACCTGCAGTAAAAGGTGGTTATCTGTGGACAGAGATGGGTTCCCTCCATCTTTAGCCCTTAGAGTGATGTTGTAAAAGGAGAACTCCTCCCTGTCAAGGGCTCTGGTTGTAACCAGTCGGTAGTAATTGTCCACTGACTGTTCTAACTTGAAAGGAAGCATCTCAGGAAGTGAACACATGACAACAGCATTCTGTCCAGAGTCCCTGTCATGTACATTGAAAAGCGCAATTACTGTTCCTGGAGGAGAGTCTTCAGGAATGGAAGCAGTGGCAGATGTCATGTAAAATTCCGGGGCATTGTCATTGACATCTAGAACAGTGACAATAACCTTCATCCTGGTTAGAAGGCCTGGGCCATCCTGAGCTTCAATATCGATTTCATGGAATTTAGCTTTCTCATAATCCAGACTTTTTGTGATTGTTATATCTCCAGATGTTGACTTTAGCTCAAATACATCTGCAGCTTCTCCAGGGGCTTGCTCCTGAAAATAAGTCACTTGAGCATTGTATCCCTCATCAGGGTCAGTGGCTGTCACTGTGAGTATCCGAGTACCTACAGGCATATTCTCAGGAACGCTCACACGGTACTCAGGCTGTGTAAAAACAGGAGCATTGTCGTTCACATCCAGGACCTTCACACGGATGCGGCAGGTGCCAGATCGCACTGGACTGCCCCCGTCAGAGGCGACTAGAACAAGATGGTGAACTGCCTCTTCCTCGCGGTCCAAGGCACGGTCCAGTACCAGCTCTGGGTACTTGTTCCCATCGGCACCAGTTCGCACATCCAGAGAGAAGTGGCCATTTGAGTTGAGTTCATACTTCCGGAGGGTGTTCTCGCCCACATCTGCATCATGTGCACTCTTAAGAGGAATCCTGAATCCTGGCATAGTCGTTTCACTGATCTTTAGTTCCTGCTCCTCTACTCCAAAGCGAGGAGCATTGTCATTAACATCCGTTACCTCCACCTCTACGGAATAAACAGTCAGTTTATCTTCCAGTAGTAGGTTAAAGTTCATCAGACAGGGTGCACTCTGGGCACACAGTTCCTCCCGGTCTATCCTGCCTGCAGTAACCAAGCTGCCACTTCGTGGGTTCAGAGCAAAAAGCTGTAACCTACCTCTGGAGACGATGCGGACTCCTCGTTCTGCCAGAGCCTGGGGCTCCAGCCCCAAGTCCTTGGCGATGCTGCCCACGAAGGAGCCTTTGTCGATCTCCTCTGGCACGGAGTAGCGGATCTGTCCAGCTCTGGCCTCCCACAGGGAGGCCCAAAGGGCGCACAGCAGGACCAGCATTCTGCTCCGGGGCAGCTCCTGCAGCGTCGCCATTGCCCTTCTGCAGCTGAGTTTCCTCCCAACCAGCTTCCAGCACCGTGGGGGAGTCCAGTCCTTATCCTCCAGGGTCTGAGACGACCAGTATTCACCGGTGGCAGGTCACCCAGGAGAAAGAACTAACGGGCAGCTGGATTGAATTTCCTTGCCTCCTCTGCGACCGGAAGCTGCAGACAGACCTCCAGCCCCTTGTGTTATGCCAGCCCTTCAGTGGGATTGGTTGGCTGCCTTTTACTCCTTAGGTGGTCAACAGCGACGCTCAGAGGCCTAGCCAGTTTCTGCATTTGATGATCGCCTTTGATTTTAAGTTGCACTCAAGAACGACTCTTCGTATTTACTGTATTATTTACAGTAGAGGTATGTATTTAAAGGGAGGGACTTTTTCAGAACTCATAAGAATGGTGTAAATATATGTAACCCTGAGAGTGGTTGCAACGAAAGTATTGTAGAATGTTTAAGTCTTAAACCAAGTGATGTTGGCCTTGTTGAGTCATGCTATCTCCCGTCTTTTTCTTACATATGCTCAGACAAAAAGATCAACATTAAAACATGGGCTACATTTTCTTACAAAGTTAGTTTTTTCTCTGTTGCTTAGCATTTAACTCCAAAACTTGATATTTAAATTGTTGATCAGTAGGTATTTAACAGCATGTGTGCCTGACACAAGGTTTGATTGAATCTTAGTTGGAAACCAGTTCTCAGAAACTTTTCAGGGTAGGGAAGAGGTAGAAAAGTAAAGGGGTTATTATTAAAGAGAATCGATGCCAAATTTGGTGAAAAGCACTGAGCCCTGGGGACATGCAGAGGAAGGGGACCCAACTTTTGTTTGGGAGTTACAAAAGGCCTTTCCTGAATGCTACTTCACTTGAATCCGGACAGATAGAATGGATCAAGAAAGAGGCTGGAGTAGCATTGTAGAAACTCAGAACCAGTGCTTGGGCTGGGAGACAGCTAGGAACAACATGGGAATGGAAGTGGCTATAGCTGAATAAGGCTCCAGCAGACAGGGCACTTTACATTAAGAATCTGTCACTCAAAGTTGTTTATATTGTTCAGTACTCTTTCCCTTTCTGTATTTAGTATTGCCTGGATGACGCCATGGATGTCTCCTTACTCCCGTTTGGCTTATATATGCAAACATTTATATATAATGCATTGTTTAAAAATACACTTTGAAGTATTTAAAGCACATAGACCACTATAGGAAGTAACATAACCAAGCTATGTGTACATACCAGTAGGCTTTATTTAATTTTAACATATTATATTTAAATCTTATACCTTTTCTTTTGAGTAATTTCACAATCACAGAATGGTTGCAAAAAATATTACAAATAAATCTCATGTATAGCAGTCCCTTGGTAGCAGAGGGGGCTTGGTTCTGTATCTGAGGATGCTGGAGTTCCTTGTGTAAAATGATGTAGAATTTGCAAATGATCTCTGTACATTCATCTGGGTAGTTTGCTATCTCACAATTATACATGCTAAGATAACATAAATGGTTTATGCACATGTTTAGGGACTATGATAGGGTTTCCAAATACTTTCAATTTGTGATGTAGGTTCATGCTGTTGGACTTGTACACTTTACATAAAGTTCACTGTATTCTGTGCCCACATTACCCTAAATGTTAACTATTTTAATGTTCCCCAGTGATTCCATGTGCGTTTCAGACATGATGTCCCTTTACTTTTTCGGGATTCCTTTATTATCAGACTATGAAATCAACTAGGCTTTGATGCAGTTTCATTATCTAGCCTATACCTTTTAGTAATGATTTGCCCATTGCTACAATGTCTTTTTTATAGCAAAATAAAATATTTTTTAGGCTTAGGATCCAGCCCAGGATCTTAAATTGTACTTCACCAAGTTTCTGCAGTGGGTAGAATCTGAACAGTTCCCCAGGTTCTGGACTTGAAGATTTGGCCTGCTCTTCTGTAAAACATTCTTCCTTGTTTGGGTGTGTTAGATCCCTTCTTCTTAGGTTCATATTGTGAAGGTCTGATGGGAAGACATAGGAATGATGTCATCTCCTTCTCAGTGCATTTTCTTGGGAGCCACATGGTGTCAGTGCAAAGTTTTTGTTATCTTTAATCACTGGTAACATTCTAGAAAATTTCTAGTTATTTGCAGTTTTCTCTATTGTAAACTTACTGTTTACTGATTAATAATTAACTTGTCCAATCTTTTTTTTTTTTTGCTTTCCTTCTATCCTTTATTCTTTCTTTCTTGATATGTGGTTTCTTGTGGCTCTATTGTAGTAAGTTTTTTGAAATTCATGATTATGAGACTTCCAACTTTTTTTTCAAGATTGTTTTTTCTGTTTGGAGGGGTCCCTTGAGATTCTATATGAATTTCAGGGTGGAATTTTTTCATTTTCATTTCTGCCCTAAATCCCATTATTAGAGTTTTGATATGGACTTCAGTGAATATGTAGATTGTTTTAATTAATTCTGAACATTTTACTTATTTTTATTATTTTTAAATTTTAAACTGTTATTATGTATGTAGGGAGAAAGCCTATGAAGGCAAGAAGAGGGCATCAGATCCACTGAAGCTGGAGCAATGGGTAGTTGAGAACCTTTTGAGCCTTTTTATTTGTTTGCTCTGCACGTTCTTAGGGAATCATGCTGAAATCAGCTATTATTTTCAAAGTTGTGCTTGTAGGTGATGGGAGTTCATAATTTTCTCTCAGTTTTACAACACTATTTTTTATTGCGATCAAGCCATTTCTTAAATGAATTTCTTAAATACTATAACTAGTGCTTGTTGCTTTAAATATGACTTTGTTTTTGTATTAATGGTCTACAACATCTGCTTTCGTTTGTGCATGTGTGTACACAAATCTTTAACTTCAACATTTCGGTATAGATTTAAGAATCTATCTTGTCAGTAGAATATATATTTTAAAAAATCAACCAATGCATCAATCTGTCTTTAAATTATAAGAGCCAAGAAAATGCAGAGATGAAATAATTGATTAGTTGAAAGTGTAGTTTTGTGTCTAAGAAGAAAATAAAACTTCAGAAGACACACAGCAGGAATGAAATTTCCTTAAAAGCCACCAGAGAAGAAACAGATTACTTTAAAAAATGACAACTGGATGACGGAAAAGTTCTCATTTGTAATAATGACAAATGCTAGGAAGACAATGCATTTTGAAAGTTAGACTTATACATTTAAGTAAAGGACTGTTTTTTGTTTTGTTTTAAATTGTCTCACCTAGTTCTCTTCCTTACCATTTTTCTCTCCTGAGATCCCCGTTTGACACAGGGTCTCATGTAGCCCAGAATAGCTTCAAACTGGATATGTAACTAAGGATGACTCCTCTCACCTCAGCTTCTTCAGTACTGGAATTATAAACATGTGCCACCATGCCTATCTGTTGTTGGTTCTAGGATTATTTATTAGCCATACATGGTGGTGGTTCATATCTGCAGTCCTAGCACTCAGAAAACCCAGATAAGAAAATCACAAGTTAGAGGTCATCCTGGGCTATGTAGCAAGTTTCAGTCTAACTAATGAGTACAGTGAGAGTCTGTTAAAAAATATTTCTCAGGTTCCAAGCAATAACTAGGTCTTTGAAGTGCTTCAAGACTGTGTGGCAGTGCTAATTTGGAGAATGCAGCACAATGAGTAGACTTACTGTTCAGTGCATCTGTGTTCATCTCCCCTGACCTTTAGCTTGCAACGAAGTTCAAGCACAGGAATTGGCAGGGGAGATTTCCTGAAACTCCCGGATTTTCAGTAACTGATGGTTCTCATTGCTTAAATTGGTTTCAATCAATAAGCCAATCCTAGGCCACTTAGATGTAGTAGTAGAAGGAAGTAGTCTGTATCACACTGCTGGCCTTCAATCCTCATTTAAATAGCTTTAGACTGACTCCACACTAATATGGAATATATCTTGATTTTTTTTCATTTTCACCACAAGCACACGCGTGCACGCGTGTGTGTATGTGTGTGTGTATGTATGTGTAGAGAAGCTTTACAATAATTTCTCAAGTTGCATGACAAAATTTATGTCCATTACCCTTCATTTCATAAGTTATTTAAAGAGATATATTTTAAGCACATATAACTATCTCTTAATGAGAGATTATAGAACTAAGAAGTTTAGTAACAAATCACAGTTTGTATAGATTATTTTCATTTTAGATTAACACAAGTAAAATTATGACTTTTGATGATTTTTACCACTGTCTCTTCTGAATATGTGGGTAGTCAACTTAGAACAATGAAATGAATTAGCTAGACATAAGTGAGAAATAGAAGACAAATTAATTTCTGATACAGTTCTCTTCCCCAAAGGAGCTAGGCCTTCACTCTTTATCCTCACCACTCACAGTATGACTAAGGCATCCTTTCCATGACATGAGTTTCTGCTCTCCACCCTGTTTTGAGACAGAGTACTGGGATTCTAGGCATGTTCCCCACCCATGGTGTGGTGATATATTATTTATTATTTAATAAAGATTGCCTGAAGTATCAGAAAGCAAAGGCAGCCACACTAGTTAACTATAGAAGCTAGGCAATGGTGGTACACACCTTTAATCCCAGGACTCAGGAGACAGGCAGATGGATCTCTCTGAGTTTGAAGCTACCCTGAACTACACAAGAGTGAGGAGTAACAGAGCTCATGGCTTTGATCCCAGCAGTTAGGATCATACACCTTTAATCCCAGCACTAGGGAGGTGGAGACAGGAGGATACGGCTAGGCAGAGAAATGACTATAAGGAGGAGGAGACAGGAATTCAGAGCTTTTGTCTCTGAGGATTCCTGGAGGCAGGATTGCCATTTTAGCTGCGTAGAGGCAAGATCTACTGGCTTGAGTGCTTTGCTTTTCTGATCGTCAGCTTAAAACTTGGACCCCAATATATCTTTGGATCATTTATTATTCATGTTACACATGGAATGCCTATAGAGATCTAAAAGGGTAGGTTACCTGTGTTGTCACTACATGCCTGAGATCACAGCACTCCAGTAGTCTGAGGCAGGAGGATTATAAATTTAAAACCATGCTGGGCTACAAAATGAGTTCAAGTCCAGCCCAGATACCTTATCAAGACCTTGCCTCAAAATGGTAGCACTCATCTAGCATGCATAAGCCTTTAGATTTAATCTCCAGTGGCATGAAACAAAAATAAACACACCTAACCACTACTGGGGTATAATGGAATATACCGTTTAGAAAATAAAGAAAGAAAGCATGTACAGACATGAATTATTTTCATTGATATAGCTTATAAGGTCATTATAAGTTTACCTGAGAAAATATTTTCTCTTTATCTTCAAGCAGAGACTGAGGTGCCGACAGAAATTCCCTTTTCTCACAGCTCTCTTGGCTGATAAGTGTGTCTGCATAGTTGGGCTGTGGGAAGATAAGGTGGCTCTTGCGTGAGTCAGCAGTGAGTGAGATCTCATGGGAATAGGTCTGTAGAAATGCATGTACCCCATCAACACCTACAAAGTTGGAGGCAGGAATGTCAGTCAATCCATTTTCTGCAGTCTGGAGCAAGCGTGAGGAGTACCAGTGTCGTAGCTTGAGCATCAAGAGTACAATGACAAAGACTAGGAAGATGCAGGAGACTACAACCACTGCCACCACTAAGTAGAGAGTGAGATCTGAATCTTGGGGATCAGCAGTGGTCCCAATGTTACCCAGGTCAGCCAGGAGTTCAGGAATGCTGTCAGCCACTGCTATGGTGAGTGGTGGACAGAGGAGGCTGGCCGTGATCCTGCACAGTTACTACCAGGCTCTGCTTCAGAGCATCTCTGTCCAGCAGGGCCCGAGCAGTGTGGACCTCACCTGTGTGCAGTCCCACTGAGAAGAGCCCTGGCTCGCTGGCCTTGAGCAGACGGTAGGACAGCCAGGCGTTCTGTCCTGAGTCTTTGTCCACTGCTACCACTTTGGTCACCAGGTAACCAGGCTCGGCAGACCTCGGTGCTAGTTCCACACCAGTGGAGCCATCAGTGGGGAGGACAGGGTACAGGATTTCGGGGGCATTGTCATTCTGATCTATCATGTGCAGATTCAGGGATACATTACTGCTGAGTTGTGGGTTCCCACTATCACGAGCCATCACCCTTAGCTGTAAATCTCGAAACTGTTCATAGTCAAAGGATTGCAATGCATAGACAACTCCAGTGTCAGAGTTGATGGAGAAGTACGAAGACAAAGGCACTCCATGAATAGTGTCTTCCACCAGGGAGTAAGTCACTAGTGCATTCTCATTGTGGTCAGCATCCTGGGCCTTTACTGAGAAGATGGAAGACCCTTTGGGGTTATTTTCAGAAATGTAGACAGAGTAGGAGTCCTGTTCAAAAAGTGGAGGGTTGTCGTTGATGTCTGTCACTAGCAGCGAGATATGAGCTTGCGTAGACAGGGGTGGAGTTCCCTGATCTGTTGCTGTTATTGTGATGTTGTACCCAGAGCTATGTTCTCTGTCCAGTGTTCGTTCTGTTACCAAGCGGTAATAATTGTCAACTAATTTTTCCAGTTTAAAGGGTAGGATTCCAGGAATGGAACATGTGGCATGACCATTGTTACCAGCATCTTGATCGTGCACACTGATAAGAGCAATTACGGTCCCAGGAGGAAAGTTTTCTGGCACTTTGGTAGTGACAGAGGTGATTCCAACTTCCGGGGCATTATCGTTAACATCCAAAACAGTGACCAGCACCTTAGCTCTAGCCATGAGTCCAGCACCATCCTGTGCTTGAATTTCCATTGGATAAACCTCGTATTCTTCAAAATCTAGTGGTTCTTTATTTGTTATTTCTCCTGTGTAAGAATCCAACTGAAATTTCTGGACCACGCTGTGGTCTACGTTGTGAAAAGAGTAAGTTACTTTGCCATTAGTTCCCTCATCTGGGTCTGTAGCATTCACCTTGAGAAGTTGCGTGCCTAATGGGACATCCTCAGGGACACTCACGTGGTACTCTGCCTGACTAAATGAAGGTGGGTTGTCGTTCACATCTACCACCTGAACACGAATTTGCAGAGTTCCCGAGTGTACTGGGTTACCGCCATCAGAGGCAGTGAGGACGAGGTAGTGTATAGCATCTTTTTCTCTGTCTAGAGGGCTCTGCAGTACCATCTCTGGCTGTTGTGGTCCTTCAGGTCCCTGTTGCACATCCAGGAGAAAGTGAGGGTTGGCGCTTAGCTGGTAGCTCTGAAGTGAATTTATACCCACATCAAGGTCTTGCCCAAGAGGCAGAGGGATCCTGGTACCTGGAGTCGTTATTTCACTCATTTTTAATTCCAGCTCTTCTAACTGGAATTTGGGGGTGTTGTCGTTAATATCAATTATATCTACTTCGATAGGGAAAAGCTCCATTTCATCCTCCACAAGGATGTTAAAGCTCACGAGACAGGGCGCGCTCTGGGCGCACAGCTCCTCCCGGTCTATCCTGCCCGCGGTGACCAAGCTGCCACTTCGCGGGTTCAGGGAGAAAAGCTGCGACCTACCTCTAGCGACGATGCGGACCCCGCGTTCTGCCAGCTCACGGGGCTCCAGCCCCAGGTCCTTGGCGATGCTGCCCACGAAGGAGCCTTTGTCGGTTTCTTCTGGCACAGAGTAGCGGATATTTCCAGTGCCGGCTTCCGATAGTAGTTCCAGAGAAAGGCACAGCAGTATCAGCAGGCTCCAACCGGTTAGCTTCTCCGAAATCGCCATTGCTTTCTGGCTTCCTACTTTACTCTCAATCTGTTATCAAGGATGTTGTTTTTCTGCTTTTCCTGGGTCTGCTTTACCTTAATATTTAAAACAATTACAGCAGAGAGATGTCCAGAAATATGCTGAGCAGTCGCAGGCAGACATGTTCATTCTGATATGGTGGAGAGTCTAACAGTCACACGCTTTTTTTTTTTTTTTTTGGGCGGGTAGTTAGAGCATGTATCCCCCAGGTTGGTGAACAGCGGCTCCCAGAGTCCTATCAAGTTACTGCACTCCTTGGAGAAGTAATCAGGTATCTTTTTTTTTTTTTTTTTTTTTTAAGTTCTGGTCAGGGAAATAGTTAACTTTTACAATAGTATGTATGTATGTATGCACGTATGTATGTGCACACATATATGTATTATATGTAAAGAATAAACAACATTCACTTCCTTATAGATAATTTGTTAAATTGCATTGTGCTGGAGAACTCAGTAGTTCAAATGATCAGCTTTCCTTGTGTGCTATTGAAAAAATGAGAACTCTCTAACCACAAAGAGGAGAAAATCAGCCTCCCATTTACTCTGTTGTACATCCTGACCATCTGATAATTTCTTGAACCACAAAGAGAAGTTTGGGGGATGAAAAAAATATTGGAGGGGAAAAAAAAATCAACTTTCAGATTTCAGGGTACAGTTTCAAAATCTTGTCCAGTCCAGTTTGCTTTGAATATTTTAAAAATCCTGGGATTTGGAAGGCCATTTAAAACTATATACTTATTTCTCCCTTTTCCTGAAGGAGCTTGTTAAGAAAGATTTAAAATTCCCCCAATATATTTTGAATAGAATAAAATTGGGGTTTTGGAATCTTGTTACAAATATCACATAAATATATAATTTAGACTTCAAACTCAAAAGAAAGAGAAGTTGTAATATTATTCTTCATAGATGAAAAAAGTCACATTTATTTTTAGGGAGGCTGTAGGAACAGTAGTTGTTCTACAATCATGCATTATATTCTCCAAGAGAATAAATAGCTGTATCTTTTAACTAGGATGATGAGGATGTCACTTTATTGTTTGGAGATGCTGTGGCAGTTGCCCACCTTGGCTCATTTCAGGTTGGCTGGCAAGCCTGCTGCAGCAGCCATGGAGCTTGACATCTGGTCCTTTCACTATGAAGAGAATAATGGAACAGTAGTGGTGTGAACAAGGTCAAAGTAGGCAAAGAAGGAATGTTATCCATCGAGTTTGCATAAATGGAGAGCAGCTCCTGAGAAGTGCCTTGTATAGACAGTAAGACATCCCACTCTGCTACCAGATCCTGGTGGAAGGGAGTTCTTGGAAGGTTCAGAGCTCTTCAGAGCTTGGAGTAGAGCTGGAATATTTAGAATGGTGAGCAAGGCTAAAGATGCGGTCAACAAACTGACAATCAAGATGAAAGTAGGAACAACCTGAGAATATGGAAGTGTAACTTCCCAATGTCATGCCAGGTCTGAAGACTTGGTTCATTATAGAAAAGAACTTTCAGCTAACACAGTTCCTTCTGCTAAAAGTGCTGTGATGGTAGGCCATTCTGAGAACGTTCTGAGTGTTGTCTCAGGTTTCAGATCAGCTGCAGTAAGGGCAAACTTTTACTGACCTTCACACATTCTGAACTAAGGAATTACATTCAGTGAAAGATATGCTTGTCAGCTAAGTGAAATGCTGACAGATATGGAAAGTTGTTTGTTATTTTGTTAAAAAAAAAAACATGAGAGAATGGTGGTTGGGAGCAAACCAATTTAAATAGAACAACCTGAAAATGAAATGGAAGAGTGAGAGGTGAAAGCACAAGGAGAAAATGACTATGAATAGATTCCAAAACAATTAAAAGAGAGGTGTAATGATCTGAGATGGATGGTCATTCGTTTGTTCATGGTATCGGCTGAGAGAATAATGGGAGTCACTCCTCCCAAAGCCAGCGGTGCAGCCTATGGATAAGAGTGTTCCTGTGAAGTCACTGTTTTTTTGTTCGTTATGATGAAATCCATTGTAAATCATTTAAAACCACATGAATAAACCAGTATATATTTTATAAAATATACATGTACATATATACATATTTTCCTGTCATTTTATCACATTCTGAGTCCTGACCCACATACCACAGTGGCATGACACTCCATGATGCTCTGCTGATCTCTGAAATACACTAAGAAGTGAATTTCAAGGCCAGGAACAGTTGCAATTTTTGTTTGTTTTGTAATGATTAATTCTATTAAAAAAGGAAATTATCAGTGCAGAAGTTATGACTCTGGGATTTCAGTAATAAAATGGTATTTTCTGTGAAGCACTAGCACAAATTACTAGGATATGTAAATATATTAGGGATCTTTTCATTACAGATAAGTATTTTCTTATAAATATATGTTGATTTTATGATTTCTTGGTTATTATACTTCATAAAAGCTGAGTTTTTGATGGAAGTGTAACTCCATTGGTAGAATGCTTGCCTAGCATGCTTGAAGCCCCAGGTTCAATCCACAGCAATGCAGAAATCCAATTACAGGTGTGCATACCTGCAATCTTGGCAGGAAGTTAGTGTCAAGAGCATAACAAGTTTGAAGTCATCCTTAGCTTACACAGTGGGTTTGAGGTCAGCCTGGGCTACAGAAGACTGTTTCAGATAAAAACAAAATAAAGATAAGGAAAAAGGAAATGCTTGACTCTTACATTAATAAATTATTAAATGAAACATAAATTTCTTGTGCAATCATAACTTGAACAAATTTATCTCTTGGTTGTTGTAGGTAAAGAAAAAGTAATTGTCTTTGCTTAAATTATAAGTCCCATAGATTTTGTTGGTCTTCCATTACTATCTTTAAATAAATAAATGTTATACTTGATAAAGAAAGTTATTAATTACAATGCCTTAAGTTAGACTAATTTATTATTCTGACAGGAATATGGTATTGGTACTCTAGATTTTGGCATTTTAGGAACAACTGAGACAAGTGCTGGTAGCCAACTAGACATGACAGCCAAGAAAGAGTCATAAAATGAAGGAAGAAGGACTTGACAGCCATATGAGTCTTTCTTGGAAGGACAATTTCTGTTCTTATAGAACTAAATATACAGTTTCTCAAAATCTCAAAGGCAAGTATGTCGACCTCAAGAGTAGTAACTTAGTGATGCAATAAATCTCCATTATTGCAAGGAAGGAACTCTTTAATAAACAATAAGATTTTTCTAAACATGTTAGTATATGCAAACTTCTTCCAAAAGGAATTATGAACTAAAGAGGAAGAATAAAGCACACAAAAGTAATCAGTAAGCTGGGTAGTGGTGGCGCACACCTTTAATACCAGCACTCAGGAGGCAGAGGCACGTGGATCTCTGTGAGATCAAGGCCAGGTCTACAGAACGAGTTTCAGGATAGCCAGAGCTATACACAGAGAAACCCTGTCATGAACCCCCTCAAAATCAATGAACTTGTAGAGCTTCCCACCCCCACCCACAAAAGACAAGCAGGAGCAACTCATAAAAGACTGTATGTACTAAATGAGAACATTCAGACTTACATGTGTATGTATAAAGTTAAGGCTTCATTATTGACACTACAGGCAGTGTCCAGCTGGAAGATCTTTCTGAAGTTGATCTGAAGAAATTAAGATTTTATGATAGGTAGAGCCATGCACAGATTGTACTAACAGGTGAGTCTCTCTGAAGTTGGCAGCAACTCCAAAATCATGCTTCAGAGAACAGGGTGACAGACGTCCCTAGTGTTGGGGCTAGAACAATATTACAGGCCCAGTATGACATCTAGAATCCCTTTGAGGATGTCAAGTACAGAAATTAAGGCAAGGCTTCCAAAACTGAAGCTCCATCTGCCTAGTAGTGCTATGCTGGGTACACTGGGGTTTGGCAGCAACTCCCAAAAACTCATGACAGTGACCAAGTACAGTGTAGAGATGCTACCTCATAAGACCTGGTAGATTCTGTCTCTGAGACAGTAGGCCATGCTGTGTGAGTGGCTAGGTTGAAGAACCACATTAGTTGGTTTGAAATATATAATAGGGCACTCAGCCCTTGAGCTTGAAGTTGGCTGCTTTTGTCAGCAGGTAGACAGGCTTCACTGGGCATAGCAGTGCCTTACCTAGGTGACGCTCTTGGCAAAGCATCCTCCTTGTATTTTTGTAACAGTCACCCACACCCACAGAGAGGCTAGAATGGCATTGGGCCAGTCAAACCCTGGTTATCAGGCCGAGAATTACTTTAAAGGCAGCCTCCTGGAATGCTACCACAACCTGCACTCACTGACATAGAGCAATAGCACTCTCTTGGTTCGAGGTCAGGAAGAAACAGGAATTATGAAAGACTCCCAGGCTCTGCTCAGAAGTCTTAAAGTATTCAATGGGGGCTTGGGTGGGTGTTCCCAGTCCCTTGACACAATGTGCAATGATCCATATCTGTAATTCAGCACTCAGGAGGCAGAGACAGAAGAAGGATTATAAATTTCAGGCAGGCTGTGCTACACAGCAAGACCCTGTCTCAAAGAAAAATAAGGGATCAGGATGTGGTTCAGTATGAAACACTTGCCTTGCACAGAAAAGATCCAAGTTCAAACCTCAGCACCACAAAAAGAAAAGGGAGGAAAGGAAACAATGGCTTGTCTGAAAAGAACCACTTTGATTGCTTTTTTGTTTTGACAGCATTTCATTTTGTAGTTCAGGTCTTCTTGCTCAGCCTCCTGGATGTTGAGGTGACAGGCATGTACCATCACTCCCTGTAAGCAGAGCATTTTTATTGGTGAAAATGCTTGAATAATGCTTGTGCTGGAGAAAAGGGATATCTCACCCTGTGAAGGCACTGATGGCAAGAGTGTACTTTAGGGTCTGCTCCCATTTAGGATTCCATCTGTCAGTAGGTGACAATTATATAGTAGTAGTTTTTGGAGGTGAACTGTCAGTGGGATCATTCCTTCTACAACAGTTTTCACCTCTCCGTTTAAGCAAAGCTCTTGGTTCTGCTGTTTGGTTACTAATAGCAGTTCTTACCTGAAGATGCCTGGTTGACAGTGACCCGAGCTGCACTTGGCTCCATTTCAACTGGGACTTTGAAAATGGGTCTTTAGACTACCTCCAATCTTCTGTCCCATGCGGTTACCGCCTTTTTTAAAATCAAAATCAAGTACTGTTGAAATCTGGGGCAGCAGATCTATTCTGTATGAGTTGTGAGATTGTGTGGAAATAACAGGAAAACTCTACCTTAACGAAGTCAATGAGGATCAACTGGAATGCGCTATCGGCGAGGATGGGTTCCCTTGCAGGACAGCAGGGCTGCATAGCTGAGGCTCAAAAGTTTAACAATGGCTCTAGTTAGGCTTTATCCTGCCCTGTGAACATCACTGAGGAATGGCAGTCCTGTTTCTCTGGTCCAGGACTTCTTTAGTAGTAGTTCCCAATAGTAACTGCTGCATTCATTTCTGGAGTCAGGCAAGATGGTCACTGACAGTTATGTGATACATTTATAGAGTTATTGTCGTGTCCGAATCTTTAAACACCGCTAATAAGATGCTCTCCAGAATTTCCAAAATGGTCAATGCCACATGCTGCTGTCATTTAAGTTCAAGACGGTTCTGTCTATATGATTTTCGGTACATTTAATTCTTCAAATCCGAGAGGCTTACGTAATTTCTCTGGTGGATCTGCTGCATTGATCGGTCATTCTCAAGCTGGTCTCTGCTCTTTTGGCTAGATGTAGTAGTTCTCAGCACTCACCCTCAGATTCCCCACACTTAAACACTCAGCCTTCTTTTGGAATCACGCAGTGCAGTTGGGGTACGGTTCTCTGAGCAGTACAAAGACTGCAGGAAGGGAGGCGGCGCTTCCTGCGCTCTGCGCGCTTGCTCCGTGGGCGACTTCCTATCCATGCAGCTGTGACGTGAACTCACTCCCTGTAGTTGCTCCCAGATTCCCAGGAAGGAAAAGGCAGCATCTCACTCGGAGTCATTAATCATCCTGACGTCGAAGACCGGAATATTGCAAGCAGAGAGTAGGAGAATGGGCGACGAAAACAAAGAGGTTCAAACAGAGCGCAGGGAGTTCGTGCATTTTTTCGGATGTGTTTGCTAAAGCCCGCGGGGATCACTAGGTCAGAATGACCATTGACTGGACCACAGCGGCACCCAGAGGTTCAGTGTGGTACCTATCACAAATTGCTTCCAAAATCCCTCAGAAGATGGCACTTTGCTTCATTTCCTGGACTTGTTTTTAGAATACCAGTTACATTAATGTGAAGAGTATAGATTGTTTTTGGCAAAATATTAATAAAACTATCTTTTCTCAAAATTTAAATGAAGCAATCCAATCTATTTCAGCTCAATTTAAGGATCCTCATACAATTTCTCCTCGATTTTCTTTTCCTGTGGTGCAGAGGATCAAAGCCAGGACCTTGCGCTTGCCTAGACAAGTGGACAAGTTGTGTACATACAGCTGTATCATATCCCGCTCTTGGAACTCATTTTTGAAAATTATACACTAAAGAAATAATTTTCTTTGAAGAGAAAGGGGGCGGGGCTACTTGCCAGGCATGGCAGGGCACACCTGTAATCCCAGCACTTGGGAGATATGAAACGACGAATTCGAAATTACCCAGGTCTACACAGAGAATTCCAAGTTAGCCAGGATGATGTAAGAGACATTATCTTAACAAAAATGTTCTCTTCACTACAGAAATTATCCACTGTTAAAATACAATTCCTGGAGATGGCTCAGTGGGTAAAAACAACTTGCCAGGCAAGCATGAGGACCTTAGTCTAAACAGCTAGCAGCCATTTAAAAAGCTGATGGCTACACTGGCTCCCGCAACCACGGCACTCTGCTGGGTGGAGAGAGAAGGTCACTGGGACTTGCTGCCTGACAGCCTAGCTCCAGGTTCTTTGACAGGTCCTGACTCAGGGTGTAACAGGGAGAGCAATAGGAGAGTATACTGTATAACTTCTTCTGGCCTTCACATGTATGTGCACGGTCGGGTGAGGGCCTGTAAACACTGACACACAAAGACACACACAAAGACACACACACACACACACACACACACACACACACACACACACACACACCACATGTAAGCACTGACACAAAATAAAACAATACATTCTTAGTGTAAATTCAAATATACAATTTTCTGTATAAAACATTGAAAACACAAAAACTAAAACTACCTAGAATTGTATTTATTTAAAAATTTACCTTAGGTGTCTATCCCAATGCTTTCAATATACATACATTTAAAAATTCTCCAAATAACCTAAGTTCTTTCATGGGTATTATTAGTTACTCCTACTCCTTTTAAAAAGATATATAGTTTACATTTAAACTCTTAATATACCCTGTTGTGGGGTATCCACTAGCCAACACTGCTTGGACATGGGTTTAAGCTAATAGAAAGTCTTTATTAGCTGGTCAGCAACCACACTGTGTATTCTGGATCCCAGTATAACCCCAAGCCTTTCTCAGGGAGAGCTTTTAAGCACAAAAAACCACATTCTAGATCGGCATACTTCAATCAACAAGAACAGCTAGCAAGAAGCAGAACTATAGAAGCCTAAACGCAAGGTTAGTATATTTGGAGACTTTCCCAGAACTATGGGCTTTGATGGATTAGGTCTTTTTCATTTTAGTAGGTAGTACTGTCTATGTGCTGAGCTTTATGGCCTGACTGGTACTCCTATCATGTAGTCTGTTGTGCTAAAGTTTGGGACCTTGTTATACACCTAAGGGGAAGATGAACCCATTCACAATGTGTTGGTTCTGATAAATCTAAAACGATAATGAGAAACTCACTTTAAAAAAAAATTCTTAGGCTTTTCACCTCCATGGCCATGGCTAGAGTGAGTCTGGGACCAACCAGTTCAGGTTGAATCCCCCTCACACCCTTCCCTGGAAACTCCCTGGATTGGCCCCAGATCTCGCTCCCACTGTGTCATGTCCCCAACTAGAGCTCTCCTGGTGCTCTGATATACACCTACCCACCCTCACCAAGAGCCCGCCCTCCCCCTACCCTGTGCCCTCCCCTGCCCACAGTCCCACAGTTCTAGTTAAGCAATCCTGCCACCTTCCGGGAACTTCCTGGAACTGTTCTGAGCACACTAGACCTGCCTATCCACGTGGGACCACCCTGAATCCCTGCCTGCCTGATCTCTGAACCCCACCGCAGGTCCTCTGCTGGAGTTCTGGGCCCCTTCCAGAGATCTGCCTATCACCTCTGGGCCATCCCAAGTCCCTGCTGGCTGGATCCTTGATCCCCATGGCTGGGACTCTGCTAAAGAGGCCTCAGCTGGAGAGTGCCAGGCCTGGCCAGATCTGCCTATTCCAGTAGGAGCATCCTGAGTCCCAGCCTGTGGGATCTTTGACCCCCATTGCCAGGCCCCTGCTGAGGAGAGACCTCCTAGAGAGCTTGGACCACACAGAGATATAGACATGGAACTTCTGACCCACCTGAGCCCAGAAAGAGAGGGGGGAGGGGGGAGGGGAGAGGAAGAGGGGAGGGAGGGGAAGAGGGGGAGAGGGAGAGGGACCCCACCTGCACCCAGTGGAAGAAACGATGGGAAGATGGCAATACAAGAAAACACCTAACCATAGAAAGACAAGCATGACACCACCAAAATCTAGGGACTCTACACCAACTAGACCTAAACACCCCAAAGCAGATGAAGCAGAAGAGAACGACTTAAAAAATATCTTCATAAAATTGATAGAGGCCCTCAAAAACCATGTGAGAAAATCCCTTAAAGAAATGGAAGAAAAAACAAACAAAAATGGAAGAAATGAACAAATCTCTTAAAAAATGTATGGAAAGCAAAGAAAAAACAATTAAACAGGTGAAGGAAATGGTTCAAGACTTGAAAACTGCAATAGAAACGATAAAGAAAACACAAACTGAAGGAATGCTGGAAATAGAAAAACTGGGCAAACGATCGAGAACTACAGACACAAGCATAACCAACAGAATACAAGAGATGGAATACAGAATCTCAGGCACCGAAGATAAACAAGAGGAAACAGATTCATAGACCACAGAAAATCTTAACTCCAACAAAACCTTAACAAAAACATCCAGGAAACGTGGGACACTGTGAAAAGGCCAAACCTAAGAATAATAGGCATAGAGGAAGGTGAAGAAGCCCAGCTTAAAGGTGCACAAATATATTCAACAAAATCATTAAAGAAAACTTTCCCAATCTGAAGAGGGACATGCCCATGAAATTACAAGAAGCATACCGAACACCAAATAGACTGAACCAAAGAAAAAAGACCCCTCGACACATAATATTCAAAACACCTAACATACAGAATAAAGAAAGAATATTAAGAGCAGCAAAAAAAAAAAAAAAAAAAAAAAAGGCCAGGTAACATATAAAGGCAGACCTATCAAAATTACACCTGACTTCTCTATGGAAACTTTCAAGGCCAGCAGGTCCTGGATAGATGGTCTACAAGTACTAAGAGTCCATGGATGCCAGCCCAGGCTACTATACCCAGCAAAACTCTCAATCACTATAGACGGAGAAAACAAGATATTTAGTGACAGGGCCAGATTTTCACAATACATATCTACAAATCCAGCCCTACAGAAAGTTCTGGAAGGAAAACTCCAACCCAAAGAAGTTAATTGCTCTTACAAAGACATAGGAGTAGATGCCAGAAGATAATCAAAATCAATAAAGTAGAAGCCAGGAAAACAATACAAAAAAAAATCAATGCAACAAAGAATTGGTTTTTGAGAAAATCAACAAGACAAACAAACCTTTATCCAAACTAACAAAAAAGCAGAGAGAGAACATGCAAATTAACAAAATCAGAAACGAAAAGGGGGACATAACAATGGACACTGAGAAAAGCCAGACAATTTTCAGGACATACTTTGAAAACCTGTACTCCACAAAATTTAAAAATTCAGAGGAAATGGACAAATTTCAGGATAACTATCACTTACCAAAATTAAATCAAGAACAGACAAACAACTTAAATAGACCTATAACCCCTAACGAAATAGAAGCAGTCATCAAAAGCCTTCCAACCAAAAAAGCCCAGGGCCAGATGGCTTCAGTGCAGAATTCTATCTGAAATTCAAGGAAGGGATAATACCAATAATCCTCAAATTGTTCCACACAATAGAAACAGAAGGTTCATTATCAAACTTTTTTTATGAGGCTACAATCATCTTGGTACCCAAGCCACACAAAGACACAATTAAGAAAGAAAATTAGACCAATATCCCTCATGAACATTGATGCAAAAATACTCAATAAAATACTGGGAAACTGAATTCAAGAATACATCAGAGAAATCATCCACCATGAACAAGTAGGCTTCATCCCTGGGTTGTAAGGATGGTTTAACATACAATATTTTATCAATGTGATCCACCATACATACAAACTGAAAAAGTAAAAATCTCCTAGATGCGGAAAAAGCCTTTGACATAATTCAACACCCTTTCATGATAAAGATCAGGGATAACAGGAACATACCTAAACATAATAAAAGCAATATACAGTAAACCAACAACCAACATCAAACTGAATGGAGAGATGCTTAAGGTGATTCCTCTAAAGTCAGGAACAAGACAAGGCTGCCCTCTCTCTCCATATCTCTTCAATATTGTACTTGAAGCTCTAGCTAAAGCAGTAAGACAAAAGGAGATCAAGGGGATACAAATTGGAAAGGAAGAAGTCAAACTTTCTCTATTTGCAGATGATATGATAGTTTACATAAGCGACCCAAAAAACTATACCAGGGAACTCCTACAGCTGATAAACACCTTCAGCAAACTAGCAGGATACAAGATAAACTAAAAAAAACCAGTAGCCCTACTTTATTCAGACAACAAAGGGCCTGAGAAAGAAATCAAAGAAACATCACCCTTTACAATAGCCACAAACAACATAAATTATCTTGGGATAATGCTTACCAAACAAGTGAAAGACCTATATAGCAAGAACTTTCTGTCTTTAAAGAAAGACATTAAAGAAGATACCCTAAAATGAAAAGATCTCCCATGCTCTTAGATAGAAAGGATAAATATAGTAAAAGTGGCAATCTCACCAAAAGTAATCTACAGATTCAATGCAATCCCCATTAAAATCCCAGCACAATTCTTCATTAACCTTGAAAGGATAA
This sequence comes from Cricetiscus sungorus, assembly GCA_030556225.1. Classification (NCBI taxonomy): domain Eukaryota; kingdom Metazoa; phylum Chordata; class Mammalia; order Rodentia; family Cricetidae; genus Cricetiscus; species Cricetiscus sungorus. The sequence continues at coordinate 123,611,742 of JANBXA010000651.1, forward strand.
TAATCAACTTTATATGGAAAAACAAAAGAACCAGGATAGTCAAAACAACCCTGTACTTCAGGAGGCATCACCATCCCCAACTTTAAGCTCTACTACAGAGCTATAGGACTGAAAACAGCCTGTTATTGGCACAAAATAGACAGGTAGACTAATGGAATCGAATAAAAAACCCTGATATTAACCCACACATCTATGTACACTCGATTTTTGACAAAACAGCTAAAAGTATACAATGGGAGGAGGAAAGCATCTCAACAAATGGTGCTGGTACAACTGGATGATGACATGTAGAAAACTTCAGATAGAATCATGTCTATCACCATGGTCAAAACTCAAGTCCAAATGGATCAAAGACCTCAATATAAATCCAGCCACACTGAACCTCTTAGAAGAGAAAGTGGGAGGTACCCTTGAACAAATTGGTACAGGAGACTGCTTCCTGAACATAACTCCAGTAGCACAGACACTGAGATTGACAATTAATAGATGGGACCTCCTCAAACTTAGAAGCTTCTGTAAGGCAAAGGACACAATTGACAAGACGAAACGGCAGTACACAGACTGGGAAAAGATCTTCACTAACCCCACATCTGACAGAGGGCTGATCTCCAAAATATACAAGAAACTCAAGAAACTAGTCTCTAAAACACCTATTAACAATGGGGTACAGAACTGAATAGAGAATTCTCAATAGAGGAAATCAAAAAGGCTAAAAAACACTTAAGAAAATGCTCAACAACCTTAACTATCAGGGAAATGCAAATCAAAACAACTTTGAGATACCATCTTACTCCTTCCAGAATGGCTAAAATTACAAACATCAATGACAACTTATGCTGGAGAGGATGTGGAGAAAGGGGAACACTCCTATACTGCTGGTGGTAGTGCAAACTTGTACTGCCATTTTTGATATCAGTATGGCAGTTCCTGAGGAAAAAGGGAATCATACTACCACAGGACCTGGCAATCCTACTCCTAGGCATATACCCAAATGATCCATATCCATGCAACAAAGACATGTGCTTAACTATGTTTATGGCATCATTATTTGTAATAGCAAGTGCCTGGAAGCAACCTAGATGCCCCTCAACAAAAGAATGGATAAAGAAGATGTGGCACATTTGCACAATGGAAAACTACTCTGTGGAAAAAATAACAATGGAATCTTGAAATTCGAAGGCAAGTAGATGGAACTTTAAGTAACTTTATGAATGAAGTAACCCAGTCATAAAAGAGGAGCATGGTATGTACTTGCTTATATATGGATTTTAGACATAGAGCAAAGGATCACCAGCCTATAATTCACACTTCTAGAGTAACTAGGATACAGGGAGGATTCTAAGAGATTCATATAATGTCTCTCACAGAAGGGGGAAGGGACATGGTCTCCAGAGCACATGGGGAGTGAAGAGAGAACTAGGAGAAAGAGAAGGGTGGGAGAGGGAAGTAAGTGGGACTAGGGAGATTGAGCCAGAGAGGAGGGAGGGAGGGAGGGAGAGAGGGAGGAAGGAGAGAGAGAGAGAGAGAGAGAGAGAGAGAGAGAGAGAGAGAGAGAGAGAGAGACAGAGAGAGACAGAGAGAGACAGAGACACAGAGAGAGACAGAGACACAGAGAGAGACAGAGAGAGAGAGAGAGAGAATAAAAGAGGGCACCATTATAGGTTTGCAGAGAAAACTAAACCTACAGAAATGTCCAGAGATCTACAAGACTGACCCCAACTAACCATTTGAGCAACAGTGAAAAGGCTACCATAAATGCCCTTCTCTGATAATGAGATCAACAACTAACTTATCCACCATCATGGAGCCCTCATCTAGTAGCTGATGGAAACACAACACATCTAGTAGCAGAAGCAAATGCCCACAACTAAACACTGAGCCAAGCTGGAATCCAGATTCAGAGAGGGAGAACATGACCAGGCTGCAGAAACACATAGAGACAGCTGACCTGAACAAGGAGGAGCTAATGGGCCCCAGATTGATAGCTGGGGATCCAGCATGGGACTGACTCAGACCCCCTGAACATGGGTCTCAGCTAAAAGGACTGAGCAGTCTAAGGGGCCTCAGACAGTGGAACCAGGATGTATTTCTGATGCACAAAACGACTTTGGGGGCACATCCCCCATGGAGGGATACTCCCTTAATCTAGAGACAGGAGAGAAGGCCTAGTTTCTACTCCAAATGACTTGACAGATTTTGATGACCCCTCCTGGAGGACATCACACTACATATGGAGTTTGGGTGGATGGGAGGGAAGGGTAGTTGGGGGATATGAGAGGGTGGCAGAGAGGGAAAGATGGAGGGAGAGGGAACTGGGATCGATATGTAAAATAAAAATAAAAATAAATTAATCTATATATAAAAATAGTTCTTAGGATTATAGGCTTAAAATTATAACCCTGGGGTAGTTTCTCAATCTTGGTATTATTCTGAGCTAGATAATTCTTTTTTTTTTTTTTTTTCTGAAACAGAGTTTTTCTGTGTAGCTCTATAGACCAGGCTGCCTGCCTCTTCCTCCTGAGTTGTGGGATTAAAAGTGTGGACCACCACTGCTTGGATAGGTAGATAATTCTGTATTATGTGAGTTTGTGGGGGAGGGGAGCTGTTCTGTGCCATGTTGAACATTATCTCCAACCTTCTCTCACTACATGTCAGCAGATCCTGCTTTCACAACTGTGACAGCCCAAATGTCTGGACATTAATAAAGATCACCTTCTTCCAGCCACTGTTAGAAACATAGGTTTACTGCATTTATGAGTAAAGTACTGTTGAGCCAAGGATAGGTATATGGCCGTCTTAGTCAAATGAAATCAAAAGACAGACTCTCCCCTGAGTTCAATCCAAAGAACCACAACAAATATACCTAACTAAACAAATAAGTTAGTGAGATGATTAATCTTGATAGTCAACTTGGTTCCATCTGGAATCCAATAAAACCCAAGCTGCTGGGAAGTTTTCTGAGAAATATTTTGGATTAGATTATTTGGCCTCTCTGGTAAGAGACAGCCACCAATAGGTTACTCTAACTAAATCCTGCAATTCCATCTAATAAATTCCCCTTTAACACACTAACACACACACACACACACACACACACACACACACACACACACACACACACACACACACACTTCTGTTCCGATAACAAACCGTGAAGAATACAGTAAATAAGTAAGACTTTGGAAGAGCTACTCCCTCAACTCATGAACAAGTTCTCCATTGACACTGGAAGGTTAACTGGTGACCACAGCCTGTGGAAGTTTACAAGCACAAGGGGCAGACCCAAAAGGACAGCAGAAAAGATACAGACTCTTCAAAATCAGAAGAGAAAAAGTCTTAGTAGGCCGTGTGCAGAGGCAACTGTATTATACCTCAAGACTTGAACACTCCGATCAGTAATCCTCAGCCACGTATGGCAAGCATGAGTACTTGATGTGTGGCTAGTGTAAACTGGGAAGATTTAATTCAAAGAAAGAATGTAAAGCATGCCATTAAAAATTTTCACATTGGTGACTTTATTATACTTACATTTTAGAAACATGATTTAGTTATTTTCATTTGCTTGTTTTTGTCATTTTATTGTGGTTATCAGGCAATATTTAGTTACGTAGTTTTTGGTAATATTAATAAAGCTCATAACACTGCACATGCTAGGCAAGTGAGCTACTTCTCTAAAACCACATCTACGGCTCCCATCTGTAGACACATCATATTTATTTATTTAAATAGAAAGAATCCTACTTGGTTTAGAAACTGCATATGTTTTTAGATAGCTTGCTTTTTAACTTTTAAAATATATGGTTATTTACCAATACATATGTTTCCTTTCGGGTAGAATATTTGCTATTTCCTCACTGTGATGGCTATTTTTAGGTTGTCAACTTGACTACATCTAGAACTAACTAAAACTCCCCAAAATGGAGGGGCATACCTGTGAGGGATTTCCTTTTTGCTTAATTTGAATTGGGAAGAGCTACTTGTTATATGGACTTTTAAGGTGGGAAGATACGCCTTTAATCTGGGCCACACCTTCCACTGGCAGCCTATAATTTCACTGAAAAAGGAAGCTCTTGCTTGTTGCCTGCTTGATCTCTCCTGCTAGCAAATCCATTCCTTCACTGGTATTAGAGCCCACTTCTTCTGAATTAAGGCCTATACTGAAGACCCGTCTCATGAACTGAACAGCTACTGGATTCTTGGATCTTTCTTCCACAGACAGCCATTTTTGGATTAACTGAATCACAGCCCATAAGTCTTTCTAATAAATTCCCTTTATACATTTGGGAGACAGACAGAGATTCATTCTATAAATTTTCTTACCCTAGAAAACCTCAACTGATATACTCACTTCTAAAAATCTAAATTAGAAAATACAGGCATATGTTCTCATCACTCACAGATGTTTTTGAATTTCTAAAGTATAAGCATCTCCCTAAAAAGAATTCCAAAGTTTTAAAATGGGATTTTCAAATAATATGGGATTAGCAGTTGCCTGTTATTCTCTTTAATCACAGAAAAGAAGCCCTTGAAAAGCTTGTTACTACACTAGGAAATTAACTGCTTTCTTCAAAACTTTGTTTCACCAGCATTACAAATAGAATGGAATACTCACTTTTTTGTGCATTCAGAATTTTCCCCTGTATCCATTACATTTGGGGAAAAAAACCTTAAAAATTTCAAGATATGAAGTTAATGGTAATGTGGTAAAATCTTTAGTTTTGAGGTCACATAGTTTCCCTCAAAAGAACAGCATTTAAAAAACATGGAATGGGAGGGTGGTGGTGGTGGGGCATGGGAGGGTGGGAGAGAGGGAGGGAAGAAGGGAGGGAGAGGGAACTGGGATTGATTTGTAAAATAAGAAAAATAAATAAAAAATAGCAAAAACATGTGACACTCAAAAACAGAATTTATTTTAGGACTGAAGGAGGCAGATGTGGTGGGAAACCTTTAAAATGAGCTAGTTATCCTTGAAAATTTAACTAAAACACACTCAGACACACATTTGGTCAATGAAAATTTCAGGAATTAATTTCAAGTTATATTTTGTGACAAGAATATCTGAGCATTATTAAGCTCACAGGGAATAAATGAAAAGTAGTATTTGGATTCTTTTTATATATAGCCATGGTCTCATAGTTTCTATGGTTAGGTAAAGCATTGTCCAGAGGTCAGCATGTTAAACACATCTACAGACATAAGTGTAATTAAGAGTTAACACAAACATTTTCATTAAATAGGGGTGAATGGGTTATATGCTGTGGTGCTTTGAATGTGAGGCTCCTGTAGCCTCACATGTTTGAATGCTTTGTTCCCCATTTGTTGAACATTTGCAGAAGGACTAGAAGGCATGGTCATGTTGGAGTAGGTGTGTCACTGGGAGTAGGCTTTAAGGTTTTTTAAAAGCCCATGCCATTTTCAGTTACTTTATTTCTCTTGCTTGTGGATCAGGATGTAAGCTCCCAGCTACCACTCCAGCACCATGCCTCCCAGCTTGGTGCCCTGCTCTCTACCATGGTTGTCATGGATTCAGCGTCAGGGAATGTAAGACCAAATAGGCAGTTTCTTCTATAAGTTGACTTGGTCATGGTATCTAAGCGCAGCAATAGAAAAGTAACTAAGACAACTGGAGATTATAAATGAATCAATCACAGTATTCTTAAAACACATTATAAAATGAAGAAAAATAATGTACCTGAAAGGGTATGATGTTTTCTTAAAATTAACATAGAAATTAGTACAGGCCATTTTAATTTTCTCTTATGATAAAGTATTGCAGTCTATTTAAAAATATTCAAATACAGTGTGTTAGATTTTAGTCCCCAACCCCATTATTCAAATACAGTGTGTTAGATTTTAGTCCCCAACCCCATTATTTTGGTTTTTCAAGATAGGGTTTCCCTGTGTAGCTCTGGCTGTCCTGGAACTCGCTCTGTAAAACAGGTTTGTCTCTAATTCATGGAGAATGACTGTCTTTGCCTCCTTAGTGTTGGGATTAAAGTTGTTTGTGATCACTGCCTGGTAGTTATTAGTCCATGTAATAAGTGGTTTTGTGTGTGAACTTGACACAAACTAGAATCATCAGAGAGGAAGGAGCCTCAGCTCAGGGAATACCTCCTTGAGATCCAGCTGTAAGGTGTTTTTTCATTTAGCAATCAATGGGAAGGGCCTAGCCTTCGTGGTTTGTGCCATCCCTGGGCTGCTGGTCATAGATTCTATAAGAACGTGGGCTGAGTAAGCTAGTGAAAGCAAGCAGTCCACCTTTATGGCCTGTGCATCACTTCCTGCTTCCTAGATCCTACCTTGTTTTGATTTCCTGTTCTGATTTCATTCAGTGATGAACAGTAACAGTGATGATGTGTAAGCCTAATACCCACCTACACAACTTGGTCTTTGGTCACAGCAATAGGAACCCCATCTAAGACAGTTCGTTTGACAAGATATCTGATGTAAATTAAGGGAAGAAAACATTTATTTTTGCCTCTTGGTGTTAGTGTCTTTAGTTGCAGGCTGCCTAGCTCAATGTTTCTGGGCCTAATGAAGCACAGCCTAAATCCAGAGGGGTATGTAATAGCAAAGGTGTCCAGCCCATAGTGGTTAAGAAGCAAGAGAGATAAAGCAAGAATAAGAGACAGCTCCCCAAGGCATGTCCCAACTGCCATTTGTTCTCCAACTACACCCACCACATACTTTTCACCATATCCCAATAATTTCATATTCTCCATCAAGAGACTAAACACATTGATTAGATCAGAGTCTTCAGGATTCAATCACTTCTATGAAGCACATCAACCAAAATACCAGTGCCTGTTGGGGGACATTTGATACTCAAGCAGGATCCACTTTACAATTAACACTGCATTTAACTAGGAAGTTGCTATAAACAGCTCTATCAAATTTTAAGGTGGCACAGAACAGTTTTTTTTATCTCATAAACTTTTATAGGATATAGACTACATTTTCTTTAAAATAGACCAACAATTTTATTCAATTAGCAATTGTATGTTCCTCTTGTTTTTATTTTTTTATTTATTTTTTTTTTGGACAGTGTCCCACTATGTAGTGCTGACTGTCTTGGAAATGTTGTGTAGATCAGGTTGCCCATCAAGTCACAGAGACTTACTTGTTTTGGCCTCATGAGTGCTGGGAGTAAAGGTGCTGATCACAAAGCCTGGCTCCTATGTTCTTGTATTAGGCCCTGGGACACAATGAACAAGACAAAAGCTTTCTACTCTGAAGCCAATTAAGTATGTGAAAAATAAAGTGAATTTTGGAAATGCTAATCACATTTTAAGAGGGTAATTTTAATTTAAATATGGTTAATATTTTAGAAGACATAAATCACAATGACTCTGGTGCCAAAGAGATCCAACTGAAACAATAAGTGAAAATTGGTATCAAGAAATGGAAACAGCCATGTGTGATGGAGCACTTCTTTGATCCCAGTACTCAGGAGGCTGTGGTGCTACATCATCTATGATTTATTAAAGCCACTGGAGATCAAAATATCAAAGCAGCCATACTAGTCAGCCATAGAACTAGACGGTGGTGGCAGGTGTCAGGATTAAGAGTTCAAGGCCACACAGAGCTACACCAAATATATTCAGTCCTAAATATAAAACAGCTTATACAAAGAAGATCTCAGCACCTGCCTTTAATGCTCATGAGAGATATTTAAGACAGGAACAGGGTCTCGGGGCTGGCATTCATTCTTCAGACACATTAAGGATAGGAAGGCATATATTCTCCAGCCATACTGAGGAGAAAGCAGTCTGAGGCTTGTTGAGAGCTCTTGGAGACAATATCAGCCCCTTTAGCCTGAAGTAGAGGTAAGAGCTAGTGGCTTGGCTACTTTGCTATTTTGATATTCAGCTTGAAGCCGTAACATTAATATCAGTCTCTGGCTCTTTTAATTTACATGTTACAAAAGGCTCTTAATTCCTGTTTCCTCTTCCTCATATTCATTTCTCCACCCAGCCATATCACTCCTGTCTCCATGAACACATGACTGTCCATGGTACAAACTGTACCAAAACAGTAAGACAGTAAGAAAGAAGTGAAATAAATTCTATAATAAATCTTTAAAAATTACCTGCCAGTAGGAGCCAGGACATGTTTGGGATGGTGGCTGTTATCCCAGCACTTAGAAGACTGACTGGGAAAGAAGCCCTAGTTCAAGGTTACACCTAGGTAGGGCTTCAGAGACAATGTATCAAAATAGATATAAAGGCTTCATATAACACTTCAATATTAACAGACCTTCAGACCTTAGCAGAACTGATGGAAGTACCATTAAGGCCATAAGACAGTACTACCTGCTAAAATGAAAATAAAGACCTAATACATTGATGCCCATGGTTCTGGGAGTCTCCAAAAAGTGTACTAACCTTGGTTTTTGGCTTCTGTAGTTCCATTTCTGGCTAATTGTTCTTGTTAACTGAAGTATGTCACATCAGGTCATCGTTTTTGTGCTTAAAAGCTCACCCTGAGAAAGGCCAGGGGGTACATTGGCACCCCATATATCTAGTGTAGTCTCTGACCAGCTAATAAAGACTTTTCATTGGCTTAAACCCATGCCCAAGCAGTCTTCTCTGGTGGACACCCCTCAATATAATCAGACCATTTTGTGTTTCAGGCAATTCTGTCCTAAATAAATCCTTGCCATCATAAAAGCATTTGTTTACATTTATATCTATCAAACATATTGTCAAAAAGAATCACTCTTGTTCTTTGGAGACCCACAAAAAAAAAAAAAAAAAAAAAAAGAATCCAAAGGCTTACTTTCCCTCAAGTTGAATTAACACGATTGATTATACACTTAGTATTATATAGTGAATAGAAATATTGTCTTACTCCGCTGGTATGGGTACTTTACATTTTAGTTTGTGATTAGCTCCCAAAGATTGTAGGGGAGGCAGGCTGGGTATGCCGCCCTGGGTAACAAAAATGCTTTCTACAAGGACGCCCTTATTTCCGGAAATCTCTCCTTAGACTAGAAACTGTCCCGCCCTAGGACTCCATAAAAGTGCTATCTTGGAGGACACACTTGTGTCTTTCTCCTTGGAATCCTTAACTTTCATTTCCGAGCCAAAGCTTTCCTGAAAATAAGAATTTTAAGCCTATTCACAGCAAGTTCTCACGAGAAGGCACCGTAACTGAGACACTGCGCCTGCGCGCGTCGAGACGCTAGTACTTCCGGCGGAGCGGCCGGCAGTGCCGCCGCGTCTACTTCCGGTTGGTGACGTAGCGCCTCATTTCCTGCTTGTGATCGGCGTTGCTGGTGGGGGAAGCCAGGCAGTCCGCTCTGGAGGCGGTGCTTAGAGTCGCGGCCCGAGCGATTTCGGGCCGCGGGACCTGAGCCTCTCGCGGGTAGCGCGCAGGTCGCCGTGCTGGGCAGTCGAAAGCGCGGAGAAACCGAAAGGCGGCCGCGCCGCTCTCCGCCGCTCGCTCTCCGCCGCTCGCTCCCCGCCGCTCGCTCCCCGCCGCTCGCCCCCCGCCGCTCGCCCCCCGCCGCTCGCTCCGCCCGCGAGAAGCCGTTCATAGTCGCCAGTGGACTGACTGTAAGTACCCCAAGCGAAAAGAGTTCACTGCACCCTGCTTTTTAAATATGTTATGGGAGAGAATTTGAGGATTGATTGTGACTGTCTGCCAGACATAACGCCTGTGCCTAACACCCCTCCTCGTGCGCCCGTTTCCTTTGCTGTTTGTTTTGCGCGGTAGCGGCATCTAGAGGCTCCCACTTGGTAGTGTATCTAGTAGACGAGTGAATTTTACGGGGAAGGAAAAAGCCAAAGGTGCAGCATGTTTAGAGATAGGAATGGAGACTTAATTTAAAAATTAAGACACAATAGGCACCAGCTGGTGTTCCATTTAGTTGCCGTTTTCCTTAGAGCTCGTTAAGAATTTAAAATCATACTAACAATAGTGCCCTTTTTAACTGTTGTAGGAGCTGAAACTTTTTAGTGCAACAAGTATTTATTGGAGGAGTAACTCGCAAGGAATTAAAGATGAGTAAGAGCAAAGATGATGCACCTCATGAACTAGAGAGCCAGTTTATCTTACGATTGCCCCCAGAATATGCTTCTACTGTGAGGAGGGCTGTGCAGTCTGGACACGTCAACCTGAAGGACAGACTGACCATTGAGTTACACCCTGATGGGCGTCATGGAATTGTTAGAGTGGATCGAGTTCCCTTGGCCTCAAAGCTGGTAGATCTGCCTTGTGTTATGGAAAGCTTGAAGACCATTGATAAAAAAACCTTTTACAAGACAGCGGATATCAGCCAGATGCTGGTATCCACAGTAGACGGAGACCTCTACCCTCCCGTGGAGGAGCCAGTTGCTCCTGCGGATCCCAAAGCAAGCAAGAAAAAAGATAAGGACAAAGAGAAAAAGTTTGTTTGGAACCATGGAATTACTCTACCTCTAAAAAATGTCAGAAAGAGAAGGTTTCGGAAGACAGCAAAGAAGAAGTATATTGAATCTCCCGATGTGGAAAAAGAGGTGAAGCGGTTGCTGAGTACTGATGCAGAAGCAGTCAGCACTCGCTGGGAGATAATTGCTGAAGATGAAACAAAGGAGACAGAAAATCAAGGCCTCGATATCTCCTCTCCAGGAATGTCTGGCCACAGGCAGGGCCACGACTCGCTAGAACATGATGAACTTCGAGAGATATTCAATGACCTCAGCAGCAGCAGCGAAGATGAAGAAGATGTAAACATCATCGACACCGAGGAAGATCTGGAGAGACAGCTGCAAGACAAGCTCAACGAATCAGATGAACAGCACCAAGAGAATGAAGGAACCAATCAGTTGGTTATGGGAATTCAGAAACAGATTGATAGCATGAAAGGCAAGCTCCAAGAGACCCAAGACAGGGCAAAGCGCCAGGAGGACCTCATCATGAAAGTAGAAAACCTGGCTCTCAAGAACAGGTTTCAAGCTGTTCTGGATGAACTCAAGCAAAAGGAAGACAGGGAGAAAGAACAGCTTAGCTCTTTGCAAGAAGAGCTAGAGTCACTTCTGGAGAAGTGAGAATGTTAATTTCTGTCCTTAGCCTGGTCAGCTTGAGAACAGTTTATTTTCATCGTAAGATCTCAAAGTCGTTCTTATTCCCTGATATGCTAGGAGTTGTGTTGGATTTTGTTGAACAAGTTTTCATTCTTTAGGAAGTAGGATTACATAGGCAGCTGTTGGTAAGCTGTGAGATCAGTGAGATGAACAGTGGTGCTTTAATCACTTCACCGTGGAACTTTATTATTGCTTGTCTCTTTTCCAGAAGTTTTTTTTCTTGTTCTTTGGTGCTAAGATCAGTAAGAAGCTAGCCTACAGGCAGTGAAGTTAGTTTTGTTTGTTTTTTTTTTTTAAGTTTTTAATTTTTAAAATAGATGTATATAGTAGCCATTTTATTAGCTACTCAGCAAGTTTCCACATGTAGAAAAAAATGTACCTTATTGCAAAAAGTTGTTTCTTGCACAATAAAAGTTACTAATTTTCACATAATGTTTATCTTGTTGTATGAGTAGTGAGAATTAAGGTGGATTCATAGAGTTTAATTATTGAATGAGGTGGTCAATGTTTGTAGATAAAGATACATGCTGTTCTTTTGTTTTTTTCAGAAAAAGGAATGCACAGGGGTAAGGAGATGGAGAAACTCACCTTTGTGTTATTTTAAATTTCTATCCACCTGGAAGTTTGAACACACTGGGTTGGTCCAAAGCCTTCCTAAACTATCCTAGGTTTATTAAGTTTTAAGATTATCTGTGTAAAGTACTGGAGTCAGAAAAAGGTTATCAGATAAACCATTCCACTTGTTTGGATTAAGATTACATTCTTAACTAGTGCCAATTTAATTGCTACAGGTATTTAATAGACTGATGCTTGTTCATGTTATTTCATTAGTATTTCCCATTATGAAAGCCTCTGTCCTGGTCTGGTATTTTAAAATTTTGCACACATAATTTTTACGTTCTTTGAAGCATTTGATGTTTCACAATTGAGTGGTATTTTTAGAAAAAAAAAATCAGACTGTTAAGGAGCATAGTTAAAATTAATTTGTGCCAGATGGGTTTGTAAGTATTTCCTCATAAACCAAAGCTCACTTAAATTTTCTGTTTATCAGGAAATATCAGTGGTAAAGTGTAGAAAAATCAGTTATTTAAACTTCAAGTCCAGAATCAAGTTGTGTGCCATAAAATATTTCTTAAGATCAGAAAATGATGTTTTTTTTAACAAAGTGGCAGGTGAAAAATTCTAAGTTTATTTGAGATATTTTTCTACGCTTAAAGAATTGACACTGGAGAAGATAAGAGTATTTGGCCAGTTTTTACTAAGATCGGATATAGGTGATTCTTGAAGGTCATCAATATTTGAAGGGAAGGATCTTAGGATGCACGTCTTTTTGTTAACAAAATAACCCACTGGTCTGATCCTGGTTCAATTATTACCTCTACTTGTATTCTCAAATCTATAATTTCAGTCTGATGTGAATTTAAGATTTAATATATTCACCTGTGTCCTGGAAATATGTAAAAGCAGCCCCCTGGCAAGCCAAGTATATGTGTTCAACATGGAAGTCACCGAGCCCCTTCCACTGAGAATTTGCTCTTTTGTTTTGCTACTGCCAGCAGGCCCAGCTGCTGAAGCCTCAAACCAGAACCTTAACAGCTCGAGGTCAAGGCATACGTGTGTTTGTATTATAGATCAGTGATTTTGTTGTGTGATTTTGGGCCCATATTTTTGGTCTCTGTTTGCTTCCATTTTTGTGTCTCTGAAATGGAGGTGATAATATTGCTAGCCTCACAGGGCTGTTGGGTTAGTGACTTAAATCATGTGACAGATATACTTAGAACAATAACTGGAATATAGAGAGTGAACAGTGAACAAAGAAACATTCCCATCTAGTGGACTGGATCATAATATGTGTTAAACAGCCTTGAATTAAAGAGAGATTGAAATGATAGCAGAGTGTTGAGTGTTTACAAAGAACCTTTTTTTTTTTTTTTTTTTTTCCCATTCACAGTGTAGCCCAGGCTGGCCTTAAATTCAATTCTCCTGTCACAGTCAAGTGCTAGGATCGCAGGTGTGCATGACCAGGCCTGGCTTAGGAAACAGCTATTTTAATTAAGAGTTTCCTTCAAATCAAAGATTCTAAATCAAAGCTTGTAATTTGGAAAGTTTGCTTCAAATATCTGCAGCATAGAAGCTGCCTTAGCTTATTCCTGGAGGTGTATTGTTTGTTTCTGGGCACCTTTGTATTAATATTAAAAAGTGGCATAAGGAATGATTGTCACATATTATTTAAAAGATAAACACTTAACTGAAGATTGGGATCCAAATAAATCCTGCGTTATTGTGAAAGATTCACTTTTCTCCTGCATATCTCTACTAAGAAGTATGATAAAGAACTGAACGTTTTTCTATACTTTTTTCTCGTGTGTGTGTGTGTGTGTGTGTGTGTGTGTGTGTGTGTGTGTGTGTGGTGTGTGTGTGTGTGTGTGTTGCTGAGCCTTGGGAATGCTAAGCAGTTGCTGGATCATTGAACTCCACACAGGTCTTATTTCCATGAACAAGTTTGAAGACCTTTAAAAGAAATAATGCTTTAAAATACTAAGGAAGATTCCATATAAACATGTAATGTAGAGATTCTACAATAAAAGCAGCACCCTCTCATACTAGCTTCCTAGGATAATTTATGTTAACATTTTAAGATGTATTATCTCATGCCTTTATTTGGTATATACACACCAGTTTGCCTTTATGTAGTTTTTTTTTTAATAATGCAAAATTATGGTTTTGTTATATAGACCCTTTAGAAACTTGTCTTTTTCCCTAATGTTATCTACTGCTGATAATTATTAGCAGTGAAGATAGGAACTCATTAAAGTCTGTGCTCAGAGCTGTTGATGTCCTCCAAGATCCCTAATCTCTGAAGCCAGGTAACTTCCCCATCTCACAGAGAACAGGAAGTTTATTTTCCTGTATAAGTTGAACCAATGAAGACCCCATCAAAGCAGGCACACATTACATGTGAATGAGGTGAACACCAGCTGGAAAGGAGTTTGTGTGCAGCCTATGTGTGTTCACTGGAAGCACCTTGTTAAATCAGTGTTTAGGTATATACACACATTTGAGATTAGATGATTAGAGCTGGAGAGACGGCTCATGGTTAAGAGCACTCAAAGGACCCAGGTTGGGTCCCAGACCCCAGGAGGTGGCTCTCAACCAATTGCAAGTCCAGTTCTAGGGGATCCAACCCTCTTCTGATCTCCATGGGCACTAGGCTGACTCAGTGGTGCACGTACATGCAGGTGAAACATTGGCAAAATAAATCTTTAAAAAAGTCTTAGATGATTATCTCTAAAGAAAAGGTATCGAAGAGAAAAGAATTTCCAGTGTTGGCAGTTGGACATTTTCCAAAGAAAAGGCCAGGTCATCTGCTGGGAAAAAAAGAAGTGTGCCTTTTACCATGCACAATCTGATTTTTAATGCCTCACTTTTGTTTTTCTTGAGACAGGGTCTCTTTGTAGCTAGCCCTGGCTCTTTTGGAACTCGCTCTTTATACCAAGTTGGCCTGGAATTCAGAACTGCCTGTCTCTGCCTGGGATTAAAGGCATGTGCCGTTAAGCATGTCTAAAGCTTCACTTTTAAATAAAGTCCAGGAAAGCTAAATGAAAGTTTTCCAGCACAGTCTGACTCCAGATTTGCTTTCACCACTAAAGTAGTTTGTCTGTACAACTCAGATTCCAGTCTCTCCTGCCCCCAGAGAAGAGCATTTGGCTAGAGGTGTTTTGTTTTGTTCCATAAACTCAAAAGTACCAGTTCCCAAGTATTTATCTTCTCATATATTAATTTTTGAGGCAGAGTGTCACTATGTATCCTCTGCTGACTTCAAACTCACAAAACCTGCCCCTGTTTCCTGAATGCTGGAGTTAAAGGCATGGTTCCCCACTCAAGGCCTGTCTTCTCTATTTTAGTTCTTTTTCAGTAGGCTGTGACACCCTTTAAATCCAGACTAGATGAATTGAAAGCACTCCCTGGTGTCATTTTGCATGCTAAGAAACCAGGAAGTCTGGCCCCTAAAGGGGGAAGCATCCTTCCATTCTCTTGGTGTGGTACTGAGGATTTAACAGCCTTGGCCCACCCAACTAGGCATACGCTGTACCACTGAACTATACCCCAGCTCCAGTAAAGCGTTTCCTCCTACGTGTTTATGGGAGAAGTGGCCCTGAAAGCATTCTGCCAATGCCCGCGGGGACGGTGGGGCACTCGTGAATGCGCGAGGAGGGGGGGTTATTCCCAAGCGGCTGAGGAGTGCGGCGGCGGCTTGGGTTGAGTGGCCTTGGCTGGGAAACGGAGATACAGGGCCCTCAGCGGCCAGCCGTGGGAGCCCACCGAGACTTGCCTTCCAGCGACACCCACAAGGGGGTGGACAAACATGAAGTCCACCCTGCCATCCAAGCCACCATAGATCTCACTGCGGGCGCCATTGGGGGTGCAGCGTGCGTGCTGACTGGGCAGCCCTTTGACACCATGAAAGTAAAGATGCAGACATTCCCCAAACTGTACAAGGGCCTCACCGACTGCTTCCTAAAGACCTACAACCAAGTGGGCTTCCAGGGCTTATACAGGGGAACCAGTCCTGCACTGCTAGCCCACGTGGCCCAGAACTCTGTCCTATTCATGTGCTATGGCTTTTGTCAACAGTTTGTTAGGAAAGTGGCCAGAGTGGACCAGAACGCACAGCTGAACAACTTTCAGACTGCTACTGCGGGGTCACTGGCCTCCGCATTTGCTTCGCTGGCCCTCTGCCCCACTGAGCTCGTGAAGTGCCGGCTGCAGACCATGTATGAAATGAGGATGTCAGGGAAGATAGCACAAAGCTATAACACAGTTTGGTCTATGGTTAAGAGTATCTTCATGAAGGAGGGCCTCTTAGGCTTCTATCATGGACTCTCCACCACTCTAGTCCAGGAAGTACCCGGCTATTTCTTCTTCTTTGGGGGCTATGAACTCAGTCGATCGTTTTTTGCATCAGGAAGACCAAAGGATGAACTAGGCCCTGTCCCTTTGATGTTAAGTGGAGGCTTTGCTGGGATCTGCTTCTGGCTTACCATATTCCCAGTGGACTGTATTAAATCCAGAATCCAGGTTCTTTCTATGTCTGGGCAGTCAGCAGGATTAATCTCAACCTTTGTAAGTATTGTGAGAAATGAAGGGATATTAGCCTTGTATTCTGGAATGAAAGCCACTATGATTCGAGCCTTCCCTTCCAATGGTGCTCTATTTTTGGCCTACGAGTACAGCCGGAAGTTGATGATGAGCATGGTGGAAGAATACTGAAGAGTCTGAACCCTGTCTGAGCACCTGAGTGTGAGAACTATGGCTGTAGGTATCAAAGGGTTCAAGACCAACATGGAGTTATCTTTGACTGGGAATTTCGCGTTTGTCTTCCCTTCTTCCAAACCTCAAACTTAGTGAAGAAATCTTTATATCATATGGTTTCTTCCCACAATCATACTGAAATAGGAAAATCACTGCTTTTGCTGGTGGTGGAATCTACGCTGGGAACCCGAGACCCTATGTACCTAATCTTAAGGTTACCTGGGCCACTTCATAAACCTACATGTGTATCTTCGATGGTTATGTGTTGTGAGTGAAACATAATTTAGTTCCCCTTTTAGTTTCAAGTATCATCAAAACATTATTTCTTAATCCATTCAAGATGTGGGTTGTAGTTTAAAATCTGCTTAATGTGCACTGTACTAAGCTGTTTAAAGTTTTTAAAAATCTTTAAACCAAATCATTCACATTGATTTCTGAGAAGAGAATGTACCTGTGTACCAGCATGACTTCCACATTCTTGAGTAAAATTTCAGACTGGGAGTCATCCTGGATTTTCTTCTCTATTCTTAAATAGGGTGGTTCATTTTCAAAGCGTAGTTACAGTCTACACTGCAATACTATTGTTAGGCGGGGCCTTGTGTATCAGGCCTTTGAAAATGGTGTGGTCTTTATGTGCACTCATTCCCTTTCTCCTCTTCCAAAGAAGCCAGGCTTTAGATTGAGAAAAGAGATAAAGGCATGGGATTATGATATGGGGCTGTGATGATCCCTGAAGATCTGCAGTTCTCAACCTGTGGGTCGCTTGGCCTTTGTGTGTGTGGGGGGTTGAACAACCCTTTCATAGGGGTTACATATCAGATAGTTACATTACAATTCATAACAGTAGCAAAATTACAGTTAGGAAGTAGCAGCAAAAGTAATTTTATGGCTGGGGGTCATCATTGACAAGAGGAGCTGTATTAAAGGGTTGCAGCATTAGGAAGGATGAGAACCACTGATGTAGATGAAGAGAGTTCTAATTTGCTTCCAGTCCTGGGTCCTGACCTGGGCACGAGTTCACAGTGTTGTATTGGCTCACTTAGGGATTGTTGATTCACTTTAGGTCTGTACCGTCGCCCATTCTTGCAGGAAACAAAGTACAGAAGCCAAGAAAAGGTTTTGTTCTAGTTGATGACAGAGTGAGAGTCCCCATGGGTGATGTTATCTCTCAGGCAAGACCAGTGTGCACTTTTTGCTATCATTACACAGTAAACAATGTGAAGGAGGTGACTCACTGTTGAAGGTCACCTTGGGTACATAACTGTTTGCAGTAATTTCAGTGTCAAAGCTTTCTAAATTTGGTGCTGGTGGTCAGTGAACTTTAATTTAATGACTAGATGTCACAATATAAAACAATGAGCTGTAAGGAAACTGGTTTTACTAAACTACATGTATGCATTTAAGCACAGACAGTATCTCCCAACAAAACCCCCAAATACACCAACACAAGATGTAAATCCCTTTCCCAAATCATGATTCAACTTGCTCCCAACAGACATGGAGTTAACCAGCTGTTTGTGGGCCATCTGATTTTAGAAAGTCATTTTTTTTTTGAGACAGGGTTTCTCTGTGTAGTCCTGGCTGTCCTGGAACTTACTCTGTAGACCCGGCTGGCCTTGAACTCAGAGATCTGCTTGTCCCCTTGTGTTAGGATTAAAGGTGTGCACCACCACTCCCTTACTAAAGTAAATTCATGGTTCTGTCTTGCTACAAGACCAACAGGGTCTTTTCAATAACAGGTGTTAAATACCTTTAAACCTTAAAGAAGGTGAGGTACCAGTCTTAATAGTCTAATTTATGTGTTTCCTGTGCCAGGCCTCTAACTTCCCTTTTAAAATCCATTAACCTGTTATAGTAACTCCAAACTCTAGTTCCAGAAGCAAGATCCGGGGAAATGAGACACTGACAAATAAGGGCATCTGGGCAGAGTTGGCAAAAAGTTTTGCTCACTATGCCTAGTTTCTCAGGACTTATGGTTGTTTATTCATGTATTTGCTTCTAGTTAAAACCATTTGCTATTTTACTTTTAAGTTGTTTCTGTGTTTAAGTTATATAGGCTATTCTTGAGTAGCCAGCATCTACAGAGCAGTTCTTCATCTAAGTAGGCCCTTTTTAAAGCAGGGTAGAAAATGGGACTGGCTTTTGGCAGGGGTAGACTCTTTTAGTCTATGTAGCCCTTCAGCATAGGGCTATATGAGTTAGCCTGGTAGCTCTGCTTTCAACAAACTTGCTTCTCACATTCTATCCATTAAAAGTTTAAATGCCTTCAATAGAAGTCATATGAGGCAAGCAAGAGTAAATGGGAGTAGAAAGGAAACAAGCTTAAGGAAAATTTCCAATTTAATTTTATAACCCTAGGTTTAACATCTGGGTACATTTTTATTGTTTCAGATCTCTAGATTAGGCAGAAGTAAGATATGAGCAGTGGAACAGTTGGGGACAAACACTATTGTCTAATCTTAGATCTGGGGCAATAGGATACCTGAGCCATTAAGCAGTTATGAAACCAGGTCATGAGATCTCTTGACCAGGTGAGAAGATTATGGGAAATCCCACAGCTAATCTACATGGGAAGAGACAAACCTTCCACCAATCCAAAGGAAGAAGGATGGGTGATGTGACCAGGTGACATAGAAAAAGAGAAAATACCAGAACCTGAGATCCTATCCTCGGACACTCCTCTCATATCTTTGAGAGGAAGTATTTAACCTATTAAACTTTACTTAATTCTAATGAACTTTGTTAAGAGCAGGTTTTCTGACAGCCTGGACCCACTGCCACACCAGCCCCAAAACCACACAGAGATGCTGTATTAGATATAAAGCTGTTGGCTAGTTACTAGTTCCTTATCAGCTAGCTCTGTCTTGAATATTACCCCATTTCTATCAATCTAAGTATTTCCACATGGTCTCATCTTACCGGAGAGAGTGGCTGGCGTCCTACTCTGACCCCCATGTTGAATCTCTTCCCTACTACTTCCTCTCTCCTCCTTGCCTTCTAGTCCCACCTATCTTGCTTTACTATTGGCCAACAGTGCTTTATTTATTAACCAATATGAAAAACACATTTATAGAATGACATCTCCCATCATCTCCTCTTTTTCTGTTTAAATGAAAAGGAGGGTTTTAACCTTAACAGCAAAATATGTAACAGTTATCAAATAAGAACCACAGTTAACAACATTTAGTTCATTAACATTTAGCAAGATTTAAAGAAAATATTTTATCATCCATCCTATCTTTGTGAGTCTAAAGTCTTATATGTAACTTATCTTTAATCCCAACTAAGGAAAACTATAACCATAACTATCTGTCTTCAACTCCTTAAAAGACCACAGAAGGAATATATATAAACTGTAGAAATGACAGAGACACCTCCTGCCTGGGTAGTCACCCAAAGTTCTGTAATGTTCCATCTTCAGCCTGTAGGTCATAGTGTGTCTGGCAGACTCCTCAGCAAAGCAGGAAACTTTAAACTGTCCATCTGTACTGACAGTTTGTCAGTCATTTTTCTCTGTGTCCTGTAGACCGTTTGGCAGACTCTTACATGAAGCAGGAACCCTATAGCAATGTCCATCTTGTATCAGCAGCCACTTTCCTGTGGGTTCTGCATGCCCAATTTATACAGCATAAAGTCAAACAGTCCAGACAAGAACAGTATCTTGCCCAAATGTCTAGTCTTGCCATATTAAAAGCAAACTCCATAACATGTTTCTTCAATGTTCATCTTCCTTTCTGACACAGATGGTGTTACCAGGAGCAGTTATATCTCACTGTCAAGAAAAACCCTAAAGCAGTTTAAATGCCATATTCTGTAGGTCTTTGAAAGGTTTGAAGTATGTCTATTCATCTCAAATACATCTCTGTATATCTAGAAATCCCTAACTAACAACTATAAGTTTTGACCATTATAGGTAAAAACCTAACTTAAGTTTTGATTATTATAGGTAACTGTCTATAATCTATACTAAATTATATATTACATTTCTAAATGAGCTATATAAACACAATACCTAAACAAGAGGAGAAATAGACATATCACAAAATTGACCTTACATTGCAACAATAAATGAAAATCCATTACAAAACAAAGTATTCATATCTATACCACAATCCCCTTTTTACCTTTAAAAAGACTGGTTGTGGTCATTAACCATTTATAATCAACCCCATATACATGAAAACAAACATTTATAGACAATATTTGGGACTTTGGGCATCGTTCTTTCCAAACTGCTTCCTGCTGGTGGGGGGCACTGTCATGGGAATCATAAGAAGACACAGAAATGCTGGCTGAAGTGGTCTTTAAGGCTGCCTTGTCCCAGATATTTTGAATGTTGGATCACCTGGAACTCTGTTTCAGGGGGTCTTGCTTGATCAAACCATGTCTGGAAGGAATCCACAGCTTTTCATTTTCTGTGGAAACAAAAATAGAAATCCTTTTTCCCAGTAACCTGTCCTAGGACTTAAATTTTGAAGTCAAAGCATTTCTGAAATATATAAATTGGATTAATTTAGCAATATTGATAATCAAGCATTGTAGCATTTATTTCTTCCTTAGTAATTGAGCAATGTACAGACAATATCATAGCATACAGTATCCAGACTCTTTTGTTTTCAATTTTTATGTGGCTTTTTATTACTCTATTTCTTTTACTTCTATGTTTTCATTTTTTGAGACAGACTTTCTCTGTGTAACTTTTATCTGTCCTGGAATTAACTCTGTATACCAAGTTTACTTTGAAATCACAGAAATCTGCTTGCTTCTGTCTCCTGATGGCTGGAATTAAAGGTGTGTGCCACCACACACAGCTACTCTCTGTCTTTTTATTATTCTTTTTAAAACCATTTTATTCTATTTCTTTTTCTCTCTCAAGACTATGTATATTTTTGAACACATTGTAAACCTTTAGAGGTTTTCCTTAATCTGAATCTGTCCTTTTTATAAATCTTTATCTTTTTCTGGCCATGAGTCTTTTATCTGGTAAACAAGATTGGTTAAATGAAAGCCATAGCTGTGTTAGCCATGGTCTATCAAAGATGGCGGTGGGTACTTTTACCGCCAGAACTGATGGCTTTGCTCACTGCCTTGGTCTATCCAGTAGCATGTTGCTGGCTTGGAGATGTGGTCACTGCCATTGCCAGCTCTTTTTTTTGGGGGGGGAGGGGAAGATAACTTTTATTTATTTTAAAAATATTTTTATTTTACACATTGATCCCAGTTCCCTTTTCCTCCCTTCCTCCCTCCCTCCCTCCTTCCCTCCATCCCTCCCTCCCTTCCTTTATCCCTCTCTCCCACCCTCTAATGTCCCCCAACCACTCTCCCCTCCAATCCCCCCTAGTCAACATGTAGGGTGATGCCCTCCAGGAGGGGGGTCATCTAAATCTGTCAAGTCATTGAAGTAGGGACTATGCCTTCTCTCCTGTCTCTAGGTTAAACAAGTATCCCTCCATGGGGGATGTGCCCCCAAAGTCCTTTTGTACATCAGGAATACATCCTGGTTCCACTGTCTGAGGTCCCTTAGACTGCTCAGGCCTTCTAGCTAAGACCCATGTTCAGGGGATCTGAATCAGTCCCATGCTGGATTCCCAGCTATCACTCTGGGGGGCCCATTAGCTCCTCCTTGTTCAGGTAAGCTGTTACTATGTGTTTCTGTAGCCTGCTATTGTTCTCCCTCTCTGCATCTGGATTCCAGTTCTGCTCAGTGTTTAGCTGTGGGTGTTTGCTTCTGTTTCCATCAGCTACTAAATGATGGCTCCATGATGGAGGATAAGTTAGTTGTTGATCTCATTATCAGGGAAGGGCATTTATGATATCCTTTCCACTGTTGCTCAAATTGTTAGTTGGGGTCAGTCTTGTAGGTCTCTGGACATTTCTCTAGGTTCACTTTTCTCTTCAAACCTATAATGTCTCCCTCTTTTATGCTCTCTCTCTCTCTCTCTCTCTCTCTCTCTCTCTCTCTATCTCTCCTCTCCTCTCCTCTCTTCTCTCCTCTTCTCTTCTCTTCTCTCTTCTATTCCTCCCCTGACAAATCTTCCTAGTCCTATGTGGTTTCCTCTCCTCCCTTTCTCTTTCTTCTAGTTCCTTCTATACTTACTGCCCCTCCCTATATGCTCAGGAGATCTTGTCCCTTTCCCCTTCTGTGAGGGACCTTGTATGAATCTATTAGAATCCTCCCTGTATCCTAGTTTCTCTGGTGGTGTGAATTACAGGCTGGTGATCCTTTGCTCTATGTCTAAAATCCACATATGAGCAAGTTCATACCATGTTCCTCTTTTTGTGACTGGGTCACCTCATTCAGGATGGTTTCTTCAAGTTCCATCCACTTGCCTGCGAATTTCAAGATTCCATTTTTTTTCTCCCACAGAGTAGTATTCCATTGTGTAAATGTGCCACATCTTCTTTATCCATTCAGTTGAGGGGCATCTAGGTTGCTTCCAGGCTCTTGCTATTAAATAATAATGCTGCTATGAACATTGTTGAGCATATGTCTTTGTTGCATGGATGTGGATCATTTGGGTATATGCCTAAGAGTGGGATTGCTGGGTCTTGTGGTAGACTGATTCCCATTTTCCTGAAGAACCGCCATACTGATCTCCAAAATGGTTGTACAAGTTTGCACTCCACCAGCAGTGTAGGAGTGTTCCCCTTTCTCCACATCATCTCCAGCATAAGTTGTCATTGGTGTTTCTAATTTTAGCCATTCTGGCAGGAGTAAGATGGTATCTCATAGTTGTTTTGATTTGCATTTCCCTGATAGCTAAGAATGTTGAGCACTTTCTTAAGTGTCTTTCACCCTTTTTGATTTTCTCTATTGAGAATTCTCTATTCAGTTCTGTACCTCATTTTTAATAGGGTTATTTGGTATTTTTGTTGACTAGTTTCTTGAATTCTTTGTATATTTTGGAGATCAACCCTCTGTCAAATGTAGGATTGGTGAAGATCTTTTCCCAGTCTGTGGACTGCCGTTTGGTCTTGTCAACTGTGTCCTTTGCCTTACAGAAGCTTCCAAGTTTGAGGAGGTCCCATTTATTAATTGTCAATCTCGGTGTCTGTGCTACTGGAGTATATGTTCAGGAAACTGTCTCCTGTACCAATTTGTTCAAGGGTACCTCCCAGTTTCTCTTCTAAGAGGTTCAGTGTGGCTGGATTTATGTTGAGATCTTTGATCCATTTGGGCTTGAGTTTTGACCGTGGTGATAGACATGGGTCTATCTGAAGTTTTCTACACACCATCATCCAGTTGTGCCAGCACCATTTGTTGAAGATGCTTTCCTCCTTCCATTGTATACTTTTAGCTGTTTTGTCAACAATCGAGTGTACATAGATGTGTGGGTTAATATCAGGGTTTTTTATTCGATTCCATTAGTCTACCTGTCTATTTTGTGCCAACACCAGGCTGTTTTCAGAAGTATTGCTCTTGTACACACCATTAAGTTGTTAGCAGAGCTCTTTAAAAATTCTTTTGTTTTTTTTTTTTTGCCGCTTATGCTGAGTCAGGAAACCTTCCTTAAAGGAGCCACACAAATCTCTGTTTGTCTCTACCAAAACAGAGTCTAACTGAGAAAAATGATGATAC
This sequence comes from Cricetiscus sungorus, assembly GCA_030556225.1. Classification (NCBI taxonomy): domain Eukaryota; kingdom Metazoa; phylum Chordata; class Mammalia; order Rodentia; family Cricetidae; genus Cricetiscus; species Cricetiscus sungorus. The sequence continues at coordinate 123,635,700 of JANBXA010000651.1, forward strand.
CAAGATGCCTTGTTTGTCTCTGTTCTTTTGTTTTTAAAATCCTTTCTTAAGGTTTTGCTAAGTTTTAAGTGAAAATTCTTTCATCCATGTTGGACACCGTTTTGCTAAGAGTAAGTTTTCTGCCGGCCTGGACCCACTGCCTTTCGAGACCCCCAAAACACATAGAGATGCTGTATTAGATATAAAGTGGTTGGCCAGTTACTAGTTTCTTATCGGCTAGCTCTGTCTTAAATATTAACCCATTTCTATCAATCTAAGTATTTCCACATGGTCTCATTATACCAGAGAGTGGGGCTGGTGTTCTACTCTCTCCATCCTCAATGTTGAATCTCTTCCCTACTACTTTCTCCTCGTCTCCTAGTCCTGCATATCTTGCTTTCCTATTGGCCAACAGTGCTTTATTCATTAACCAATACAAGAAACATATTTACAGAATGACATCTCCCATCGGAACTTGGCTTGATGAGGCTCTCTGTGCATCTTGTTGCAATCTCCGTGAGAATGTAACTAAAGAGACTCCTGTAATCAGACTCAGGTCTGCTGGTAAGGTGTTTTGGTATAATCTTTCTGTACACTGTGAAGATGTGTCTTTGCCAAGATGCCCTTTGATTATTTTAATAAAGAGCTTAATGTCCTATAAATAGCTAAGCAAGAAGAGGTTGGGCAGGACTTGTGGGCAGATAGAGAAGGAGAGGAGATGAATCTAGGTGCTTGAGAGATGCCAGAGGACAGAGAGGAAACAGGAGGTGCAAGATGGAAAAGAATAAAACATCATGGGGCAAAATGTAGATTGATATAAATGGGTTAAGTTATTAGCTAGTGAGTGAGAGAAGCCTAAGCTATAGGCCAAAACAAGTCTTTTTTTTCCCTTTATTTTTGTGAGCTTGTGACCCAAAGAAAAATCCGTTTAGAGAAAGGTAACATTGTCCTTTCTCATGAGTAGAGGTGTACTCTTGACCTCCTCAGATGTCACTCTGCTTTGCACGAATGGGAAAAATCTACATTGCTTTTCTTTTCCTTATCTTTCCTCCTTTCCCTGTGGATGAAAGTCCCAATCTTTCCACAGTGTAAACTACCTTCTTTTCTGGGTCAATGTAACCATTTACTAGGACATGAAGACCAAGGAGAAGGGAGTTTGACAACTTTCAGTCTAAAAAACCCACTCCTGACTTTAACAACTTTTTCTTTTCCATTCTTTCTTCTCTTTTCCACCTCTTATAATAGCACCAGTCTCCCTTTCATTTCCAAAGTGTCTTGGATCTAAAATGGAACAGGAACATATCTATCACCTACTGTCTGTGCTATTCCTCAATGCCTGTGGGTACTTCCCAGTTTACATTTTCCTCTTTGCTGCCCTAGAATGGACCCTAAGATGCCAATATGCAGAATGTGTGTTTTCTCTCTCATTCCCCTTCATCCTACCTTGGCTCTTAGCCTTCCAGTTTTCTGTAAACCTTTTTTTCTGCAGGTGTCTGACTATTGCTTTACATGTGCTTCATGACTTAAGTACTTTTTCTGTTGTGAATATGAGGGCAAAGGTTTCCATTTATTCTTTCTGCTCTAAACTTAATGTCAGGACACCTTTCTGCTGCATGAAACAGCTTTGGGGACAGAACATTTCTCCATATTATCCAGGCTCTTTGCATTTGTTCTGTTGATGATGGCTAGGAATAGCAAGAACTTCTTTTGTTCTGTGTCAGGATGTTCACTACAACATTTGGAAATGTTTGAGTCAAGCTCCTGAATGGTCTTTAGTTAATCTGAGGGTATTCTTAAAGGACTATACTCCTGAACAAATCATCACAATTTACTGGAAGTAGAACCTGTAGACAGATTTTTCTTTGTGCCACCAGCTCACAAATAATGATATGGAGACTTATTATTAATTATGAAATCTTGGCCTTAGCTTAGGCTTGGCCCACTAGCTCTTATTTCTTAAATTAACCCATTTATTTTAATCTATATTCTGTCAAATGACTTATTACCTCACCTCTCCATACTGCTCACAGTGCTTCATGGGGACTCTGCCTTCTTCTTCCTGGGGTGCTCTCTGTATGTCTGGAAGCCCCATCAATGGTTCTGTCTAGTATTGGCCATTCAAGTTTTCATTACACCAATCACAGCAACATTTTCAAACAGTATCCCACAACATTCACCCCTTTGTCTAAATAAAAAGAAAAGGTTTGAACTCTAATACAGTAAAACTATATACAATAAGAACAATTATCAAGTAAGAATTACATTTACAATGTTTGGTCCATTTGTATTTGTCAAATTTGGAGAAATTGCTCTATTATCCTATCTTGATGAGTCCAAAGTTTTATACCTAAAACATGTTCTGTCATAACTTGTATTGCCATCCTAATTTTTTTAAGACCTTAAAACATTTTAGATAAACAATCTAAGCTTTTATGTTTTTTAACCTATAAACTTTGCATCTTTTATGTAAGTTTTTTTCTGAATTTGGTAACAAGCAAAATTGTATAACAATCCCCATCAAAGACCCAGGAGAACAAAATATTACCTGAGTAAACAGGAAGTGCAGAACAAACAACTTCCAAAGCTATAGAATGACAGAGAGAGCAGGCTGCCTGGACAGTCACCCAAGGTTCCTTTGCAATGTTGTGGCATTCATCTTTGGCTTACAGGCCTAGAATATCTGATAGCCATTTCTGTGAAACAGGAATTTTGAAGGATTCTCCTACCTTGTCTTGGCAAAGTTCCACAGTTGCCTTCTTTTGTGTTCTGCTTGTTTAATTTGGACAGCATTCTATCAGTAGTTGAGGCAAGGGCAGTTTCTTGCCCAAATGGTTAACTTTGACATATCAAAAGAAAACTCCATATGGAGATTCTTTGATGCCCATTAACTTTTTTTGAAGTAAATTGGTCTTTCTAGCAGCAGACCTGTCTTGCTATTATGAAAAGCCTTATGTTATTAAAACATTTAAATGCTATATTCTGTAGGTCTTTGAAGTGTTTGAAGACTATCTTATTTAAAATATATCTGTTTGACCTTGAAAATATAGCTAATATGACTATAAGTTTGATTGTTATAGATGACTAACTACTAACCTGTATTATCCTGAATAGCTTTCAAGGACTACAAGTTTACATTACATTTTAAAATGAGCTGCATAGGTACAATACCTTAAACAAGAATAGAAATACATACACAGTATAATAAAAATAATCTTAAATTTGAATCAATATACAAAAGTCTATACTAATGTAAAATATTTGAGACTAGTGGTTGTTCAAAAGTAGACTCAACAATCCACCCTTTTATCCCATCATTTCTATACTATATCCTCCCTTTTTCCCTTCAGAAAGAAATCCCTGAATCTAATTTTCTTTGTTCATTTTTTTTTACTGACTGCAACCAATAACAACTTTTAGCCAACCCCCTTAAACAATGACAAACATCCATAATTCATCAAATGACCAAAAGCTACCCACCCCATCTCTCAGGAATATGGATGTCACGGTCTCTAGATTGCTTCTTGTTGTCTGGGGGTGATTGTCTTTAGGGGATGCTGAGAAAATTTGGATAATGGTCAAGTCCTGGGAGAGCTAGTTGTATTAGTTTTTATTTAGTCTCTGTTAAGGGGAAGTGTAGAGCTTATCTGAAGTCTTGTCTGGATAGTCTGTGAGGCTGGACCATCTCAGCTAACCACTTGGAAATTGTTCTAATGCAGAACTTTGAGGAAACTGCAACAGATGCATTCTGAGAGGCTGGATTACCTGGAATACTTGTCTTTATTGGTATTTGGTCCTTCATTTCTGAAAAACTTCTAAAGATATCATATATCTGTATTAATACAAGTATGGAATGTGCAGTGTGCACAAGACAGCTAAAGATTTTTTTTATGTTTGAGCCTGTAAAAGTTACATCAACTGTGTAAGTCCTTTTGGACTGTATAACCAAACTGTAATATAATAAGTCATAAGGATTCTGTATGCAACAAATTTATCATTTTTTTTCAGTCTCCGAGCTGTACCCATAGTATAGGGATCAGCATATATTCACCTGTCCTGTAGTCCTTTTTGGTTTCTTTATTCAGTCTGTAACCAAGATTTTCAGGAGGTTGCCTTAATCAAATTTTATCTTCATTAATTTTGTAGAGAACCTAACTTTTTGTTTCCTATGGAGAAAAGGCATAACATCCCCCAAAGCAACATATTATCTGACTTTCATTTTGAAGTTAAGATGTTATTCAAATATATCAATTGGTCTAATTTAGCAGTTTCCATAATCCAATATCTCTCAGCAGCTATTGTTTTTGTACATTAGTATTTTAACAATTTGTAATCAACAAAGCACCATACAGGATCCAGACACCTTGTATATTTCCCATCTTTATGTGGCTTTTTAAAAAGATTACTTTACTCTTTCTTTAAAGACTTTATTATTTTAAACTATTTTTTCTATGATTCTCTCTACATCCACTTCCTTTTTCTTTATTTAGCATCTAAGTGCATTTTAAAAACACTAACCTGTTCAGAGATCTTTGTGGCCTGCACCTAGCTTTTTTTTGTATGCATGTCAGTCTCCTCTGACTGACTACATGAGTCAAATCCCCAACTGCCAGTTGTCACTGCATGGCTGTGCTTAGCATATTGGTTCACTGGTGGTTGGCTCCACCCCTCCTGGTTCTATGAGAGCCTAGTCTCAGTTTGGTGGTACCGTTCCAGAGCCACATTTACCCACCCCAGCTCTGAAAATTTGTTGTGTCTGCCTGAAGCAGGAGTTTGTACCCAGTGCTGGCTGCTCAAGGGCTCAGCTGTACAGCAGAGCCTCTTAAAAGTGCTGCACCTCTGTATGCCCTCTGAAACTACCCGAGACGCCACGTAATTAGGCCCTATGTGGATTTCGAGCCTCCAGTGTTGGATGACAGAAACCCATTTCATTGTTCACACCGTCAAGAGGATCTGAGAAGTCACTTACTATGAGAACTTTTCTCTTCCTGGTTGATTTACATGATACCATCTTTTGGCTGCCTTTTCCTTCCTTCCTTCCTTCCTTCCTTCCTTCCTTCCTTCCTTCCTTCCTTCCTTCCTTTCTTTCTTTTTTTCTTTCAGGATCCCAGTCCTTAACTTTATTCCCAATCTCTTCCCATGGTTCAATACAGGACTTACCCTACCAAACTTACGTGGTACTGAGGATGTGAAGGCCCACTTCCTCCTTTCCCCAGTCCCTAGATGTAGAATTAAAAGCTATAAGTGGCTTCTATGTTATAGAGGAATTCTATAAAGAACTGACAAAGTGTGTATAACTACACAACCCTAAACATGGCTAAAACTAAGCAAAGAGGAGCCTGATTAATAGTTGGATGGGAGAATTGATAAGGAGATTGGCTACACCTGATCCTTGAGGCTAAGGGCTGAGGCCCTGGGTATGTTATCTTAGGGACAGCTGTTAGAGAAGGTGATACCAACTCACCGTGAGAACTAAATCTCTTTTTCTGATGGGAGACACACAAATTATAGGGGAGCTGGTTTTCTGTTTGAGATGGTGCCATTCGACTCAATGAAAACTGAAGGCACCCCAAGACAGTTGTGTCTCTCATGGAGGCAGGGCTCTTTCTTCCTACTCTGTTGGAGAAACTCCCAAACCGGGCTTTGTAGCAGTGCACACATACTGAGAAGCTAGAATCAATTTGATTCCCAAACTTTACAGAAAATTATTTTCTTTCACAACACAGCCTCAGCACTGAAGGTGGGAAGATGTTCCCTATACCTAGGCACCCCTCTTCAGAGACTGCCCTTAGCTCCAGAAAGACTCAATTAGAGCCTGTTTTAGGTGATTTATTTCTCTGGGGGAAGTCTGTTTTACCATTTATATACTTCTCATTGCTTCTAACTGCAGCAAGGAATTAAGTAAAATCTGGCTTTATAGAATGAAAATAATTAGATAATTGAAAATTTCAAAGGATGGTTTTCAAAAACATGTCTTTCAGGTAGATTTTTCTTCTCGGATGAAGAAAGCTGTTCATTCAAAGGAGAAAATGAAACTTCTGGAAGACAAACTGTCTCAGGGTTTCTATTGCTGTGAAGAGACACCATAACCAAGGCAACTCTTACAAAGGAAAACATTTAATTAAGATGGCTTAACATTTTCAGAGCTTTAGCTCATTGTCATCATGGTGGGACATGGTGGTGTGCAGGCAGACACGGTGCTAGAGAAGTAGCTGAGATTCCTACATCTTGATTCCAAGGCAACAGGAAGTGATTTGAGACATTGGGTGTGGTTTGAGCTTATATGATACCTCAAAGCCCGCCTCTACAATGACACACTTCCTCTAACAAAGCCACACCTCTTAATAGTGCCACTCCTGGGGGGGGCATTTTCTTTAAACCGTCACAGAAATTATTTGAACAGACACTAAGTCTGAGAGGCTAAGCCTATTACCCAAGCTCCAGAAAAGGCCCAGAACTGCAGATGATGGTAACTAGGGAACAATCCTACTCACCCTTAGCTAATGCTCTAACAACATTGTAAGGATGACAATGCACCGGATCTAACCTGTACCACTGGATTCTTTCTGTTGATCTCTCTTCCTTTGGTCTTTTAGGGAAAAGTACCATTTAGTAGCTTCTCTTAACCCTTCAGGGAAACAGATGCCTTTTAAAGTAAAAATTAAAGGAGTTAAGAGGTTCTTCTTAAGTCCCTAAGAATAGCCAATAGGGAGATTTGCCTTGCTTTAATAGTAAGGACTGTTTAATTTTGGTCACATCCAATAGGAAAGCATCAACAGAAAAATAATGTCCCCAGAAAGAGGGTATTATTATTTCCTCTTCTGAGAAATGCTAGACAATTGCACACTAGGTGCAGATGCCACCCAACACATCTCCCTCATTGATTCACAAATGCAGCTTTTGTGCTGGGAGGAAATCACTTTCTTGCTTTTGGAATAATGGAGAATTCCTCCTTAGGGATTCAAGTTCTATTTTACTGCTGGTGTTATGAAAGGACTTTCACATCTGTGCCACACAAACTGAGGGACGGTCTGCTACTTCTAAGAGGAGGCATGGCAGGATGTAGACCTTTGTTCTGAGTTCAAAGCCTACCATGCCTTTACTGTCATGTAATGCCATGTGAGTTTGTAGCACATGGCACTTCTTGGTTTTCTGTTTGCCTTCCCTTTTCACTTTGGCATTGGCAGTGGGAGCAGACTGGTCTCCATAAGTTCTTCAGTAACTCACATCTTCTTCCTTGGGTTTTCTTATTCTCTTCAGTCAGCAATCTCATGTTGGTAGGCTCTCTCTGTGAGAGTTAAAGGACTGGGTGAGTTAACTGTTTCATGAGAATCCTTCCATTGTCATTTTGTGTGCTTTGAAATCTATCACATATAGTCTTTTCTCCTCTTGTTTCTTTTAAATTGTTTTCATCATAACATTTTCATACATGGCTATCATAATTTGTTCATATTTTCTCCACCCCAATATAGTACTGTTCTAATCCCTTCCCATTAGTCTTCTTCCTTCCTCCCTCAAATAGTTGTCCTTCTGCTTTCATCTCCCCCCATCTCTCTCACTCACACACAAAACACATACAAACACAAACACACACATGGTTAAATTTAGATTCCATATGAGAGAAAACATGATGCTTTGTTTCCCCCCACATACTCTTTTGTCCTGCCTTTCCCTGCTCTCAGAAATCTCCCCTTCTGCATAGTCTCCTCTTCTACAACAGGAGAGAATAGTGGCGGGTGTGTGTGTGTGTGTGTGTGTGTGTGTGTGTGTGTGTTCAATATGCCACACACATTCACATTTAAATCTATATTCCTCACTATATTGATATAGGTTTTGCTGCTGTGATTAAATATTCTGACCAAAAGCAACTTAAGAGGAAAGGTTTTTTGCATTATCACTCACCAAAGGAATAAGAAACCACAGAGAGGTGCAGCTTATTGTTTTCTTCTTAGTCTTACATTCAGGTACCTTTCTTATAGTCTCCAGGACCACCTGCTAAGGTGTGGTTCTGCCCACATCAATCAAAAAGTGCCACACAGACATGCCTACTGGCCAGTCTGATGGAGGCAATTCCTTAATTGAAGCTTCCTCCTTCTAGTTTGTGTCAAATTGACAAAAACTAACCAGCATACTCATAAAAGAGAAAAATGTGACTTGTGTCTTTCTGAATCTGGTTTATTTTGCTTAACATGGTTTTCAGTTCTATAAATGAGACAGTTTACTTTTTTTTTCTTCTTTGAGACATGGTCTTGTTATGAAGCTTCCCATGGATTTGCACCATCCCTAGGAAGATTTTTAAAAGACACACTGACAGTAAAAAACCAGTCATGTTTATTTAAGTAGAGGACCAGTGAGGTGGCTGAGCTAGTAAAGGTTCTTGACACCAGGCGTGATGAACCGAGTTCTATCTACAGGATCCAAACAGTGGAAAGAGAAAATAGATTCCTGCAAATTGTCCTGTGACTTCCACATGTGTTCCTTGGCATGACCTCTCATTCCCAAAGTAAATATATAAATGTAATTTTATAAAATAGAGGCCAGGTGATAGTGGTACATTCTTTTTATCCCAGGACTCAGGAGGCAGAGGAAGGCATATCTCTATGAGTTTGAGGCTATCTTGGTCTACAGAGTGATTTTCATAATATCCAGGGGTGTTACACAGAGAAACCCTGTCTTGACACCCCTCACCTCCAAACAGGGTTGGTGAGATGTCTTAGTAGGTAAAGTGCATGTTGTCAATCCCTGACAACCTGAGTTTGATTTCTGGAATCCACATACTAGAAGTAGAGAACTGTATCCCACAAGCTGTCCTCTGACCTTTGCAATACTCCTTTGGATTGTTATATTTATGTGTCTCTATATAGACATAGACAAGACAAATAGACACACAAAAGTGTTTAAATTATGTAAAATAAGTAAATGTGTGAAAATTTGGGGCAGTGGGAGAAAGGATTTATTTTTCCTTACAGCTTATAGTCCATCCTGAAGGGAAGTCAGGACAGCAACTCAAACAGGAGCTGAAGAAGTAGAAACCATGGGAGATTGCTGCTTACTAGTTTGCTATCCATGGCTTAGCTTGCTGGGTTGGCATACAACCCAGGACTATCTGCCTAAGGGTAACATTGACCCCAATGGGCTTGGCCCTTTCACGTCAGTCACCAATTTTAAACTATGTTCCACAGACTGGCCTACAAGAAATGTTATGGAGGCATTTTCCTCAATAAAGGTTCCTCTTCCCAGATGACTAGCATGTTCAAGACAATTGACCCCTTTTCAACTTGACCTATCAATACAACACTATTAAACAACTTTTCATTTCTTGTTTATTCTCAAGATCTCATATTAATATCAATATCACAGTATAAAACATTCCAACTTTTAAAAGCTTCCCAAACATTCAAACACTCTGAAAGTTTAGTCGCTGAGCTGAGGGTTGGTGCAATGGTTAAATGCACTTGGAGAGGACTGGGTTCAGTGCCTAGCACATAAATGATGTCTCACAACTGTAACTCCAGTTTCAGAGGGCCTGACATCTCCTCTGGCCTCATACGGTTCACATACATACACTCAGACATCCGCATATACAGATAATGATATTAATAAACTTTAAATGAAGTTTAACCTTTAAAATATCTGAAGTTTCTCCATTGTTGGCTCCTTTAAAATTAAAACTGAAACAATACTTTCCTACCACAAGAGGGAAGAACCAGGACACAGTTAGAATCAAAGCAAGGCAAAACCAAGCTCCAATAGTGTAATAGCTTCATCGCCTCATAATATTGGAGACACCAGGACCATGAAATGGCAATCAAGGACAGCAGCAAGTGTGGTAGGGAGACAGTTGAGTTTATAAGGCAAGATATGTGTGATATGGATGGCAGAGCTGGAGAAGTGGGACTGCATGAGTCCTTTGGAACCCAGAAGATTTTGTTGAATGTTTTTCTGTGCCTTTGAACTGGGATTTTTCTCCTTTCTCTATCCCTATTGGTCTTAGGTTTGGTCTTTTCATGGGTCCCAGATTTCCTGGATGTCTTGTGTTAGAAATTTATTGGACTAAGAGAACACAGAAAGTGTGTAAGAGCCAGAGGGGATGGAGGGCACAAAAACAAAACAAAACAAAAACAAAAAACAAAAAACAAAGTTTTCTAAATCAATGTGATCTATCACTTTCAATCAAATCATAGAAGAAAACTTTCCCAACTGAAAGGAGGATATGCCTATAAAAGTACAAGAAGCTTACAGAATGTCAAACAGGCTACATGAAAAAAGTCCCCTTTCAGAACACTCTTACACTGCTGGCGGGAGTGAAAACTTGCAGAGCCATTTTGGAGACCAGTATGGCGGTTCCTCAGGAAAATGGGAATCAGACTATACACAGGACCCGGAAATCCCATGATCCACATCCATACAACAAAGACATCTGTTTAACTATGTTTGTAGCAGCATTATTTGAATAGCAAGAACCTGGAAGCAACCTAGAAGCCTCTCAACTGAAGAATGGATAAAGAAGATGTGGCACATCTACACAATAGAATATGACTCTGCGGAAAAAAACCAAACCAAACCAAACCAACCAAACAAACAAACAAAAAACAATGAAATCTTGAAATTCACAGGCAAATGGATGGAACTTTAAGTAACCATCCTGAATGAAGTTACCCAGTCACAAAAAAAGGAACAGGGTATGTACTCACTCATATATACATTTTAGACATAGAGCAAAGGATCACCAGCCTGTAATTCACACTGCCAGAGAAACTAGGATACAAGAAAGATTCTAATAGATTCATACAAGGTTGCTGACAGAAGGGGAAGGGGACAAGATCTCCTGAGCATATTGGGAGTGGGGGACACTGAGTGGAAAGGGAGCTAGGAGGAAAAGAAGGGGAGGAGAGGAAAGCACGTGGGACTAGGAAGATTGAGTCAGGGGAGGAATAGATGAGAGGAGAGACCATAAAAGAGGGAGCCATTATAGGTTTGAAGAGAAAAGGGAACCTAGAGAAATGTCCAGAGACCTACAAGACTGACCCCAACTAACAATTTGAGCAACAGTGGAAAGGCTATCATAAATGCCCTTCCCTGATAATGAGATTGATGACTAACTTATCCACCATCATAGAGTTCTCATCTAGTAGCTGATGAAAACAGAAGCAGACACCCTCAGCTAAACAATGAGCCAAACTGGAGTCCAGATGCAAAGAGGGAGGACAAGACCAGGCTACAGAAACCCACAGAGACAGCTGACCTGAACAAGGAAGAGCTAATGATCCCCCAGGCAGATAGCTGGAAAACCAGCATTGGATGGACTCAAATCCCCTAAACATGGGTCTCAGAAGGCCTGGGCAGTCTAAGGGACCTTTGACAGTGGAACCAGGATGTATCCATAGTTCATGAAAGGACTTTGGGAGCATTCCCCATGGAGGGATACTCCCTTAACCTAGAGGCAGGGGGAGGGCCTAGTCCCTACTCCAAATGTCTTCACAGATTTAGATGACCCCTCCTGTAAGGCATTACCCTACATGTGGAGGGGGGTGGGATGGGATGGGAGGGTGGATGGGGGGCAAGGGAGGGTGGGAGCGAGGGAGTGAGGGAGTAAGGAATAGGGAACTGGGATTTATATGTAAAATAAGAAAAATCAATTAAAAGTTAAAAAAGACAAGAGTCCCCTTTCCACATAATAATAAAAAAACTAAACATTCAGAATAAAAAAGAATATTAAAAGACACAAAGGAAAAAAAAAACTCCAAGTGGCATATAAAGGCAGACTTAGAGAATTACAACCGACTACTCCATAGACAAGTACTGGACAGATATTTTGCAGACTCTAAGCGACCCCAGATGCCAGGGCAGACTACAATATCCAGCAAATGTTTCCATCACCATAGATGGAGAAAACGAGATATTCCATGACAAACCAGATTTAAACAATATCTATCCACAAATCCAGCCCTACAGAAAGTAGTGGAAGGAAAACTCCAACCCAAGGATGTTAGCTGTGCCCACAAAAACACCGGCAAAAGATAACCTCAAACCAAAAAACCCCAAAGAAGGGAAACAAACACACTACCACCACCACCACCACCACCAAAAACAAAAAAATAAAAGGAATTAACAATCACTGGTCAACAACATCTCTTAATATGAACAGACTCACTTCGCCAAAGAAAAGACACAGGCTAAAAGAATGAATATGAAAATAGAATCCATCCTTCTGATGCACACAAGAAACACACCTCAAACTCACAGACAGACATTACCTCAGAGTAAAGGGTTAGGAAAAATTTTCCAATTCAATGGACCTAAGAAACAAGCTGATGTAGCTATTCTAGCATCTAACACAATAGACTTCAAACTAAAATTAATAAAAAAGAGATGAAGAAGGATATTTCATATTCATTGAAGGGAAAAATCCATCAAGATGAAGTCTCAGTTCTGAACATCGATTCTCCAAATACAAGGGCACCCACATTTGTAAAAGAAACATTATTAAAGCTTAAACAACTTATTAAGCCCCTCACATTAATAGTGGGAGATTCCAAAATTCCACACTCACCAATGGACAGGTCTGCCAGACAGAAAACAACAGAGAAACAAGGGAACTAGCAGATGTTACAACTCAATGAACCAAACAGGTATCTACATAACATTTCACCCAAACACAAAAGACTATACCTTCTCAGAACCTCATGGAAAATTCTCTAAAATTGACCACATACTTGGTGATAAAGCAAATCTCAACAGATTAAAAAAAAACTTGTAATGGTTTAAAGAGAAGAACTCTATGCTTTATGAAGGTATGTTCTATACCATGGTTGAACCTCAAATCCAGTGTAATAGGATGACTGAAAGATACTCCTGTTAGGTTGATTGGGATACAAGTTCTTAAGGCCATATATATTCCTGAGTGTATTTCTTTTTTTAAAACAAAATACAAAAAAAAAAACCTCAAACAAACAAACAAAAAACCCAGCCTACAAAACGACTGCAGAAATGGAGAACTGGAAAGTGCTTGTCCTTAAAATATGTTCAACATGGAGTGTCAAATAGTTTTCTGTTGCAGAAAAATGTAAAGGAAACTGTAGTAGTTACAATTTCCTACTTTAATTGTATCAGAATGCATAGTCTGGTTCTTGGGTTGGATGTGATTTGGATTTCATAGGATAATCTCCTGAAAGGATAGTCTCAAGTGTGGCAGTATGGATAGGTAGTGACACTTTTAAGAGACAAGGCCTATAATGCTGTCACTGGGAGTACTACCCTCTGAAGGTGTTAATGTTGTTTTACAGGGACCCTTGTTAGTCCTTGTATCAGGATTACTGTCAGAGAGTAAAACTATCCCGTCTCTACTCTGTCTGACTTCTTGTCACACCATGTGATCTCCTAAATATTCTTACATTCATGAGGCTACTTGCTACTATGTGACATTACAAGGCTGCCATGACCAGATGACAAAATGGTAAGATTAGAGCCCTTTGTCTTTTAAAAACATGAGTAGCAGGAAATACCCTATGCCTGGTAATGGCGCCACATTAGATATTAGGGAAGCATATTACCCTTGATTTTTTCCCCAGTTTGTCCTTCATTGGTACAAGATTATTTTTTAATACAATATATCCAGATTACATTTTCCCCTTCTTCTACTTGTATCTGGTCTCCCCAGCCCCCCTACACCTCCCAAACTACTCCATTTCTGGTTGTCATTAGAAAAGAAGAAGCTTCTAAGGGATGACAAAATAAAATATAAGCTGAAGCAAAAACTTTCATAGTGAAGTTGGATTTGAGTCAGTAAATATGTATCTTATATAATTACATATTATATACTATATTATTTATATTTTGTATCTATATTATGTTTGTTATATTATCATATAAATAATGCATAATATGTACTGAGAGATTTTGTTATTCCTTGTGTTTCTAAATTTGCTCAAACATAATTTTCCAAAGCCAAAATGTTGAAGAAAATTAAATGCATGGGTCAGTGTCAGTTATGGCACAGGCATTGGAATCTTGACATCACAGTTGTCTCTCACCTTGACTACTAAAGAATCCTCAGCTTTCAGTGGTTGGTCTGCTAACCACTGTAGCCATCTTTGAAGTTTAGTACCAATGAACGTAAGAATTCAAGTCTATTTAAAGGCTCTGCATTTCAGATTCCACGGTGAAGGTATGTTTTAAAAACTAGTTTTGATTCTCTTGATAGAGTAATGGTATCAGAAAAAGTTCTATCTTGATTCCTCTAGATCATGTGAAATAATTCATAGCTCAGCACTGGCCTCAAGAAAAGCTATTCATGTTAGCAATATTCAGTGACAGTCCCCCAAAGAAACGAATAATGGGGTAATGATGTCTGTAAATGTAGGAAAGTGTCTAAGTTATGAGAGAGAGAGAGAGAGTTATTCTCTGATCCATATAGTGGTTTTACCCACTATGACCACAAAGTTTTATTGGAAACTGTTCAGAATTAAACCCCAAATCTAAAAAAAAACATTAATAACCCCCTGTATCTTATTGTATCACCTTGGGTTAAAGTTAGAGTTCAACAACAACACAAATTACAGAAAGCCCTCAAAGCCATGGGAATGGAACAACTCTCTGAACAGTTGAACAATGTTAAGAGTAGTTTTTTCCACCAGTCTGGTCCGACCGCCTTGCCAGCCCCAAATGATACACAGAGACTCTGTATTTGATATAATGTTGTTGGCCAGTTACTAGTTTCTTATTAGCTAGCTCTGCCTTAAATACTAACCCATTTCTATTAATCTAAGTATTTTCATGTGGTTTCATCTTACCGGAGAGAGGGCCTGGACCTCTCTTCTCTCAAGTCTCTACATGCTGACTCCTCCCTATTACTTCCTCGAATCATCCTTGTTTCCTGGTCCCGCCAACGTGCTTCCTATTGTCCAGCAGTGCTTTATTCATTAACCAATACAAGAAACATATTTACAGAATGACATCTCCCATCAGAACAAAAACCTGAATTACCACTGGGTCAAGGAAGAAATAAAGAGATCAAAGACTTTCTAGAATTCAATGAAAATGAATCCACAACAAACCCAAACTTATGGAACACTATGAAAGCAGTGCTAAGAAGAGAGTTCATAGCACTAATTGCCTACATAAAGAATCGGGGGAAAGCTTACACTAGCAACTTAACAGTTCACCTGAAAACTCTAGAGCAAAAAGAAGTAAAATCAATCAGGAGGAATAGATGTCAGGAAATAATACTCTGAGCTGAAATCAATAAAATAGAAACAAAGAAAATAATACAAAGAATCAATGAAACAAAGTCATTTCTTTGAGAAAACTCACCAAAAATAGACAAACCCTTTCCCAAACTAACCAAAGGGCAGAGATAGAATATCCAAATTAACAAAATCAGAAATGAAAAAGGGGACATAGCAGTAGACACTGAGGAAATCTGGAGGATTATGAGGTTATATTTCAAAGACCTGTACTCCACAAAATTGAAATATCTAAAAGAAATTGACAGTTTCTTTGATAGGTACCACATACCAAAATTAAACCAATCCAAATAATCTTTATTTAAATAGACCAATGACCCCTAAGGAAACATCCATTAAAAGTCTTCAAAAAAAGTTCAGAAACAGAAGGTTTCGGTGCAAAATTCTATCAGAATTTCAAGGAACAGCTAATACCAACAAGCCTCCAATTATTTCACACAATAGAAACAGAAGGAACATTGTCAAATTCTTTTTATGAGGCCCACAGTCACCCTGATGTGCAAACCACACAGAAAAGCAGCAAAGAGAATTAACCCCCAAATATACAAGTAACTCAATACATTAGACATCAAAATACCAAATAATCTAGTTAAATCGAATGCAGATTTACACAGAGAATTCTTTTTCTTCTTTTGGTTTTTGGAGACAGGATTTTTCTGTGTAGTCCTAGCTGTCCTGAAACTAGCTCTTGTAAACCAGGCTGGCCTCCATCTCACAGAGATGTGCCTGACTCTGCTTTCCAAGTGCTAGGATTAAAGGCATGCACAATCACCACCTAGTTTAAACAGAAAATTCTTAACAGAAGAATCTTAAATGCCTGAGAAACACTTAAATGTCCTTAGCTATCAGGAAATGCAAGTCCAAATGACTCTGAGATACCATCTTACACTTATCAGAATGGCTGAGATCAAAAACCTTAAGACAGTTGTAGTGAGCTATCTACCCGCCCACACCTGTTGCACTGACCACGCTCATTGGGGGTTGGGACAGAGGCGGACACGACATGGAGGTACTAGGTCTGGGGTTGGGAACCCTGGAGCTCTCTCTTGCTTCCTGGGTGGAGAAAGAGAGTATCCAGAGGCATCCTTGGGACTGGAACCTGATGGCGTTCATTGGTCTCTGTTGTAAGTTATTTCTCTCTGAATAAACATCTATTCAACCTATCTGTTTTCCACAATCCTTATTTTCCCACAATAGACAGTCTATGTTAGAATGGATATGGATTAAGGGGTACACTCCTCAACTGCTGGTGGGAGCACAAAGTTGTTTAGCAACTTTGGAAAACAGTATGTGTTTTCTCAGAAAATTGGGAACCAAGCTACACAGATCTTGGGCACATACCAAAAGGATGTTCAGGGACACTTGCCCAACTATGTTCAGAGCAGTGGTATTCATAGTAGCCAGAACCTAGAACTCAAGGCAGGAATCTGGAGGTAGAAACTGAAAAAGAGACCATGGAATAATACTGCTTATTGGCTTGCTCCCCATGTCTTGCTAAGCTTGCTTTGTTATACATGCCCAGGGATGGAAATTCACTAGAAGAGCTCATAGTATTCAGCACAGCCTTAATTTATCAGAACAAAAGATACAGAACAGAATCAGTAAAGAAAACCAGTGCATATAATGAAGTTGGGAAAGAAATCAGATGCAGGATTCCCATAGTATTTAAACACTGGAGTGCCACAGGATGTGCTTAATTCTTCCAGTATCAAACCATAACACTAGTAAAGCACTGTCTGCCAGAGAAGCAAGCTAACTTGGGACCAGGAATCCAGTTATTAGTGTGAGAAATCCTTGGGCATCTTCCTCATATAGAATTCTACACTCCAGAAGGAGAATAGATGTTCTGCACAAGCCACATGTTAAAGAAATCATCCATTTTAGTTAGGAATTGGTGGTGGGAACATCTCTAGAATCTGACTTTCAGTGCCAGCTAGAGGTTTCAGACTCAGGCTCAATGCTACCTATTCCATGCACAGTCTACTACTTGACCATTTGATAATGTGCCTTTATGACAACATCATTACCAGTAGAACTTCATACAGCATGAGGAGAACACCATGAAGCATTGGTTCTTTGTCAACAACAAAGTAACTGAAGATCTATCTTAGAAAGCTAAGCGTCGGTCTCCAGTTTTGAACTAAACTTTTTAAACTTTGTGTAAGTCACCCACACAAGCACTACTGTGGTCAGTAAGTCAAAGCTTATTTGAATATCTTGTATGCTGGGCTAGCATCATGGAACTAAAGGTTTCTAACTTAGTTGCTGTGAAGAGACACTGTGACTAAAGCAGGTTAAAAAAGAAAGCATTTAATTGAGGGCTTGCTTACAGTTTCAGAGGATGTCTTAGTTAGGGTTTCTACTGCTGTGATGAAACACAATAACCAAAAGCAACTTGGTAAGGGAAGGGTTTACTTGGCTTATGCTTCCACATCACTGTTTATCAGGAAGGAAATCAGGACAGGAACTCTGGCAGGGCAGGAACCCAGAGGCAGGACCTGAAGCAGAGGCTATAGAGGATGCTGCGTACTGTCCTTCTCTCAAGGCTTGCTCAGCCTGCTTACTTACAAAACCTAGAACCATAAGCCTGGGGCTTGGCCCTCCTCCATTAATTATTAATTAAGAAAATGCCCTATAGGCTTGTCTATAGCCAGGTATTATGGATACATTTTCTCAATTGAGGTTCATTCCTCTCAGATGTGTCAGCTTGATATAAAACTAGCCAGCATAATTGACCTTTTGTCAACTTGATACACAAACATGTAATTTCTTAAGCCCAGACTCTACTTTCTTGTTGTTCCCAGTATCTCCTATTAGTAATACATTATGGAACATATTACCAGCTTTAAAAGTCCCACAATCTTTACAAATGCAAATGCTTTAAAATTTAATCTCTATAAATTCAAATCCTCTAAAAAACTACACAATCTCTTTAAAATTTTCAAATCTGTCAACTGTGGACTCCTGTAAAATAAAAAAATAAGTTCAATTTCTTATTTCAAGAGAAAAGAATCAGGGGACAGTCACAATAAAACCAAATTCAAAGTAAAACAAAACAAAACTCCAAAAATAACTCAGTGTTCAATGTTTGAAATTCACTCGATATTTTCTGTGATCCTCCAAAGGGCTTGGGTCATTTCTGTAGTTCTCCTATCTGAAGCACACGTAGTACGCCTTTTTGGCTCAGGCTAGCTACACGCCATCTCTGATGCTGTTCTTGGTGGTCACCTCATGGTACTGGCATTTCCAAAATGCTGGGGCCTCTTGCTGCAACTGGGCTGCACTTCCCACCACTATCCTCTCCCAGGCCTGTCTTCAGAAAATCCCGCCCCCACCACACAGTTCCAGTCCTCAGTTGCTCTCCCTGACTCTTTTATGACTTCAAAACCAGGACCATCTGGATGACTCTTACACTGTCTAGTTTGGCTGAGAATGCAAGGTACAACCATGTTCACCTCTGGAACACAGATTCTGTGTACTGACCTTCTGGAAACACTTTAAATAAGACTGTTAATCACAGATCAGTCTTCAGCTGCAACTAACCAGCATCCATTGTCCAGCAAAGCCCACCACCTCCAGTGACACACCTGTTCCAACCAGGCCATGCCTTCTAATCCTTCCTAAGCAACCTATCAACTGGGAATCCAACATCCAAACACATAACTGCATGGAGGCCATTCTCTTTTAACCCACCAGAATTCCTCAATAATAAATTCAACTCCAGAGGGCACACATGGTACTTCTAGACCAGTTTAAAATAGTTGAAAAAGGACACATGCAGAGGCAAGACAGATGATTCAGTTAGTGAAGTACAAGCATGAGGATCTGAATTTGGATCCCCAGAAATGTGTGGGCATGGAAGCATAAATTTATAATCCTAGTGCTGTATATCCTAGTGCTGGGTTGGGTAGAGATGGGTGGGTCGCTGGAACTCTTCAGTCAGTGAATACCAAGGTCAAAAAGAAACCTGCTCTCCAAATATAAGACAGAACTCGATAAGCCCTGAGGTTCCTGCCCTGCTCCAATGATCACATCCTTTAGTGAAGTTGTGAGGCTATAAATGTTCCTATTATAGCCTAACACCATAGAAACATTCACTTGAAGTTTATCAGCTCGATATTGATTTGAGTGATGATTCCAGAAGCTGTCAGTTCTAGCTGAACAAATTTGCTCTGATGATATCAAACAAACCAACTCAAGAGTGTGTGCATAGGAAAGTGCCCTGCAGCTGCCTCATTATCAGCACTCACTTATGAGGGAACAGACAGCAGTCTTTTAGAGTCAGTGTTTAAAAAGAAACACCAACAGTTTCAAAGAAACGGACAAAGCTTCCAATAACACAAAACAAAGAGCTAATGCTCTAGTCCCTGCCTTTACCTCCCCAAGTACCAAATGTGTTAAAAAGAAACAATGTGCCACAATCTTATCCAATGAATTGAAAATATCATGCACAAACTCATGGTCTCAATAATTTGGGGATCTCTGTGACCTTCACAGCCAGAAGAAAGATGATCTTAGGGAGGCTAGAAGGAAATTTGATTCAACACTACTCAGTAGCAGATATTGATTCAAATTTCTGGAGTCTGACTTCGAATAGTATATTTTATGCATGATTAAGCACAGCACAATTTTGTGAAAACTTATTCTGGTGATAATTAACTCAACCCTACATTCACTACAAAGGCATATATAAATCTCTTGGAGGAGCAATGTAAGCTAAATACAGGTCAGACTGACTACACCACCACTCTTGTTAAAGCCCATAAAGACAGGATCTGGGGTCTGGGGAAGAATCTTATACCAGAAAAGTCTCTGGCCACCCAGGTAGAGCAAAAGTCACCATATACTAACCATGTCTCCTCCCAATCTTCTGGGAGAAACAACCAATCTTGTATACATAACTAAATTCCAGGTTCCCCTAGAACTTATCTGTGAGCAGAAAGACCTCCATGCCACCTACAAAATACCTGTTCCCTAGCTATCCTGGGAGCTGCTAGCCCTTTAAGATGTGTGACTTACTTGTGAAAGCAGGTCAGTAGGAGCCGTGCTTTGAAGATTGTAAGATGGCCCCTGGTCTTGGCTTATTTTTGCTTCCTGGCCCATTGTCATGTGAAGAGGTTGTCACACACCTGAAGGGCATGCATTGCATAGCTATGCTGTGTTTTCTGTGCTAGAATCCTCTGAAACCATAGGTCAAAACATATCTTTACTCCTATAAGTTGTTTCAGGTATTATGGTCACAATCAGAAAATATTAATAAATTCACCTTTATAGTTTTGGCATAATATAAAGCAATAATCACACTTTTAGCCTCAGAGATTTTTGTCTGGAAAGATTGTGTGTAGGAAAGAGAAAACCGTTTTCAAAGAAAAACAGTATATGGCCTAACAAGAAAGAAATACATGAGTAATAACACCCAGAATTACTATAGTGTTTTTATGTAATCTCTGCTGTGGTTTAGACGTGAAATTATCTGTCAAAGGCTCATATGTTAGCTTGTTTCCCAAGGAATGGGGTGTGAGAAGAGGCTGAACCATGAGAGCTCTCACTAAATCATGTATTTATCCATGGATGGATTCATAGTTTGCATGGCTTTTTCAGGAGGTGGTGGAAACTAAGAGGCGGGTGCCTAGTTAGAGGAAGTTGGTCACTGAAGGTATGACCTGGAAGCCTGTACCTTACTTTTTTGCTTCTTTCTTGCTGCTATGAAAGGAGAGGCTGTATACTATGCCACACCCTCCTGCAGCCTTGATGCTATCAAGGCTCATAGGGACAGAACTAACTAGATTCAGACTGCAACTTCCAAAACAAATTATTCTTTCTTTTAGTATGTTGTCTTTTCAGATATCTTGCTATGGCAACAAAAATGTGACTAGGAGAAAATTGACATCCAGGGACAAATAAATCAACCTGGAGTCCAAAAATCCTTTCTAAAAATATTTTTGGACTGAATATTCACATTTACAAACTTTATATAGCATTTTAACTGCATTGAGTATTTGCAAACTCTGGAGATGATTAAAGTAAAATATGCAGAATTAAAATACAAATCCTGACCCTTCAGAGATTAGGGATGAGGGCACTGCAGAATCTTATGTGGGGAGTAGTCTGAGAAAAAGTCTTCAGACAATTCCAAGAAGCCTACTGGGTACATCTGTTGGTTTTGCTATTCAAATATAGATTTATGGACAATGAGTC
Source organism: Cricetiscus sungorus (assembly GCA_030556225.1). Taxonomy (NCBI): domain Eukaryota; kingdom Metazoa; phylum Chordata; class Mammalia; order Rodentia; family Cricetidae; genus Cricetiscus; species Cricetiscus sungorus. The sequence continues at coordinate 123,657,119 of JANBXA010000651.1, forward strand.
AATATAAAATTATGATTTTAATTCAGTTAGTGAGAGAAATCTTGAAAAATATTTTATTGACAGTTAATAAATGTGAATATTCACAGAGACCATCATATATGCTATTGACGCCATTCTGTGGTTGAAAAAGGATGCGATCTTTGGGAAAGTTCTGGTTCTCTTAAACTTGTGACCATGCTGTTTTGCAGCCTTTCTGATAAATCCGTTTCACTCTTTCTTCATTCCTTTCCACAGTGCTTACTGAACAAGGTTACCCGGGGAAGCTGATGCTCCTAGCCCAATAGCATTGGGTGTCCTGTGACTCAGGGTTTTATGGGGTAGGTTCTACAACAACCCAGAATTGTTGTAGAAAGAACTGCTTGATGTTGATTTGTCTAGTTCCTGAATGGTTTTGTATGTTGTTGTCTTGTTTACCTACTCCTGTATGACTAAAAAAAACCCAAATAATACTAATGGTGGTGATGGAGATGATGATGATGATGATGATGATGATGATGATGATAGAAAACTGATATCAGGAAAGGGATGTTGCAGTTACTGTATTTGAGTAGTTCAGAAGTCTATATTTTCAGCAGGAATTTGAAAAATTGGGAGAAGCAGGCTAGGAAAAAATACCCTAGTAAATTTCCTGCTGTAAATGCAGCTTAATGGGTGATGCTGAGATCTCAGGTGGAAATGAGCTGTCTATTGGGATATAGGCTAGAGGTCATTTATGTTGCATTCTGGCCAAATATAGTCTACATTTCCCCTATGTCCTGAGATTTTGTTTGAGGCTAGGTTTAAGCTGATGGACTAATTAATCTAGCAGAGGAAATTCCAACTCAGAAAAGCATTTAAGGTTGTTGCTTGAGTATCACTGGCTGCTTTTAGTCAGATTTATAATGAGAGCCAGGAGCTAAACATAACAGCAAAGTGAAACATCTATCAAGGACAGTTGAAGGAAGGAAGGAAACAGAGTTATTCCAGGAGAGAAGCCAAGCAGTTGTCAGCCATCAAAACTATAAAGAGGGGCTAGTCGAACCTGTTGGAGTTTGTAGTGGCTTGAATAATAATGACTCCCATAGGCTCATATATTTGACAGCTTGGTCATCAGGGAGTGGTACTACTTAGAAGGATTAGGAGGTGTGACCTTGTTGGGGGAGGTGTGGCCTCGTTGGAGTAAAGTCACTAGGGTTGGGCTTTGAGGTTTCAGAAGCCCAAGCCAGGCCCAGGGGCTCTCACTTTCTGCTGCTTGTATAATTAACATTCCAGGTTCTCCTAGAGCTTATCTGAGAGCAGAAAGATCTATGTTCCTAGTGCTTATCTGAGAGCACAGAGATCTCCACGCCTCCTACAGAATAGCCATACCCCAGCTATTTAGGAAGGCTGTGAGCCCTTTAAAGTGTGTGGCTTATTTGCTGAAAGTAGGTCAATAGGAGCCAGATGGAGATCTGGATGTAGCATCTCTGGTACTGTAGCATCATGTCTACCTGCATGCACCAACCTCCGTGCTGTTAAGAGAGTGGACTAACCTTCTGAAACTGTAAGTAAGCCTCAATTGAATCCTTTCCATTCTAAGAATTGCCCTGGCCATGATGCCTCTTCATATCAATAGAATGCTGGCTAAGACAGAAAACAAGTTGTTACCAGGGAGGGGATATTACTGTGACAGGTGCTGAGAGCCATGTAGGTTATGATGGCCTGTCTCTAGAAGTTTCAGAGACTATTATTAAGTGGCTTAGAGACTGTTCTTATGATTTTTTTTTTAAGATCGTGAGTGCTTTTTGCCCTTAACTAAAAAGTCTGCTTGAGGCTATATGGAGTAGTTTTGGACTGATGATGCTGAATAAGTGATTTCAAGACAGCCTAATACTGAGTGCATCCCATGATTGTCAGTGGTCACTACTGTGCAGATCTATAATGGAAAGAAACATGATTAGCAAATAATTACAAAATTACAGTTTGAGGAAAAAAGAAATACAAGGTTAAGGGAGTATCCCTCCATGGAGGATGTGCCCCCAAAGGCCTTTTGTGCACCAGGAATACATCCTGGTTCCACTGTCTGAGGCCTCTTAGACTGCTCAGTCGTTTTAGCTGAGAGTCATGTTCAGGGGTCTGAGTCAGTCCCTGCTGGATTCCCAGCTATCAGTCTGGGGCCCATTAGCTCCTCCTTGTTCAGGTCAGCTGTCTCTGTGTATTTCTGCAGCCTGCTCTTGTCCTCCCTCTCTGCATCTGGATTCCAGTTTGGCTCAGTGTTAAGTTGTGGGTGTTTGCTTCTGTTTCCATCAGCTACTAGATGAGGGCTCCATGACGGAGGATAAGTTAGTCCTTGATCTCATTATCAGGGAAGGGCATTTATGGTAGCCTTTCCACTGTTGCTCATATTGTTCAATCTTGTAGGTCTCTGGACATTTATCTAGGTTCACTTTTCTCTTCAAACCTATAATGGCTCCCTCTTTTATGCTCTCTCTCTCTCTCTCTCTCTCTCTCTCTCTCTCTCTCTCTCTCTCTCTCTCTCTCTCTCTCTCCCCCTCTCTCCTCTCGTCTATTCCTTCCCTGACTCAATCTTCCTAGTCCCACGTGCTTTCCTCTCCTCCCCTTCTCTTTCTCCTAGTTCCCTCTCCACTCACTGCCCCCCCACTCCCCATGTGCTCTGAAGATCTTGTCCCTTTCCCCTTCTGTGAGGGACCTTATATGAATCTCTTAGTTGTATCCTAGTTCCTCTGGTGGTGTGAATTGTAGGCTGGTAATCTTCATATATGAGAGACTACATACCATGTTCCCGTTTTAATGACTGGGTTACCTCATTCAGGATGGTTTCTTCAAGTTCCATCCACTTGCCTGCACATTTCAAGATACCATTGTTTTTTTTCTGCAGAGTAGTATTCCATTGCCACATCTTATTTATCCACTCTTCAGTTGAGGGGCATCTAGGTTGCTTCCAGGTTCTTGCTGCTACAGATAATGCTGCTATGAACGTAGTTGAGCACATGTCTTTGCTGCATGGATGTGGTTCATTTGTGTATATGCCTAAGAGTGGGATTGCCAGGTCCTGTGGTGGACTGATTCCCATTTACCTGAGTAACTGCCATACTGATCTCCAAAATGGCTGTACAAGTTTATACTCCCACCAGCAGTAGAGGAATGTTCTCCTTTCTCCACATCATCTCCAGCATAAGTTGTCATTGGTGTTTCTAATTTTAGCCATTCTGGCAGGAGTAAGATGAAATCTCAAAGTTGTTTTGATTTGCGTCAGGGAATAGCTAAGGATGCTGAGCATTTTAACTGTCTTTCAGACTCTTTGATTATTGAGAGTTCTCTATTCAGTTTTTACCTCATTTTTAATAGGGATATTTGGTATCTTGTTGACTAGTTTCTTGAGTTCTTTGTATATTTTAGAGATCAGCCCTCTGTCAGATGTAGGATTGGTGAAGATCTTTTCCCTGTCTGTGGACTGCCGTTTGGTCTTTTCAACTGTGTCCTTTGCCTTACAAGAGCTTCTAAGTTTGAGGAGGTCCCATTTATTAATAGTCAATCTCAGTGTCTGTGCTACTGGAGTTATGTTCAGGAAGTAGTCTCCTGCACCGATTTGTTCAAGGGTACCTCCTCCCACTTTCTCTTCTAAGAGGTTCAGTGTGGCTGGATTTATGTTTAGGTCTTTGATCCATTTGGACTTGAGTTTTGTGCGTGGCGATAGACATGGGTCTATCTGCAGCCTTCTACATCCATCTTCCAGTTGTGCCAACACCATTTGTTGAAGATGCTTTCCTCCTCCCATTGTATACTTTTAGCTGTTTTGTCAAAAATCAGGTGTTCATAGGTGTGTGGGTTAATATCAGGGTTTTTGATTCGATTCCATTGGTCTACTTGTCAATTTTTGTGCCAATACCAGGCTGTCTTCAGGACTATAGCTCTGTAGTAGAGGTTAAAGTTGGTGATGGTGATGCCTCCTGAAATTCCTTTATTGTATAGGGTTGTTTTGTCTATCCTAGGTCTTTTGTTTTTCCATATAAAGTTTATTATTATCCTTTCAAGGTCAGTGATGGTTTGTGTTGGGATTTTGATGGGGATTGCATTGAATCTGTAGATTGCTTTTGGAAAGACTGCCATTTTTACTTTGTGTATCCTACCTATACAAGAGTATAGGAGATCTTTCCATTTTCTGGTATCTTTAATTTCTTTCTTTAAAGACAGAAAGTTCTTGCTATATAGGTCTTTCACTTGTTTGGTAAGCTTTACCCCAAGATACTTTATGTTGTTTGTGGCTATTGTAAAGGGTGATGCTTCTCTGATTTCTTTATCAGCCCCTTTGCCATCTGAATAAAGTAGGGCTACTGATTTTTTTTAGTTTATCTTGTATCCTCCTAGTTTGCTGAAGGTGTTTATCAGCTGTAGGAGTTTCCTAGTAGAGTTTTTTGGGTTGCTTGTGTAAACTGTTATATCATCTGCAAATAGAGATGACTTTGTCCTTTCCAATTTGTATCCCCTTGGTCTCCTTTTGTTGTCTTATTGCTTTAGCTCGAACTTCAAAGTACAATATTGAAGAGATTTGGAGAGAGAGGACAGCCTTGCCCCTGATTTTAGAGAAATCGCCTTAAGCTTCTCTCCATTCAGTTTGATGTTGGCTGTTGGTTTACTGTATATTGCTTTTATTATGTTTAGGTATGTTCCTGTTATCCCTGATCTCTTCAATACCTTTATCATGAAAGGGTGTTGAATTTTGTCAAAGGCTTTTTAGCATCTAGGGAGATTATCATATGGTTTTTCTTTTTCAGTTTGTTTATATGGTGGATCATGTTGATAGATTTTCGTATGTTAAACCATCCCTGCAACCTAGGGATGAAGCCTATTTGGTCATGGTGGATGATTTCTCTGATGTATTCTTGGATTTGGTTTGCCGGTATTTTATTGAGTATTTTTGCATCAATGTTCAGGAAGGATATTGGTCTGTAGTTTTCTTTCTTAGTTGTGTCTTTGTGTGGCTTGGGCACCAAAGTGATTGTGGCCTCATAAAAAGAGTTTAGTAATGAACCTTCTGTTTCTATTGTGTGGAACAATTTGAGGAGTATTGGTATTAGCTCTTCCTTGAATTTCTGGTAGAAATCTGCACTGAAGCCATCTGGCCCTGGGCTTTTTTTGGTTGGAAGGCTTTTGATGAGTGCTTCTATTTCGTTAGGTGTTATAGGTCAATTTAAGTTGTTTGTCTGTTCTTGATTTGATTTTGGTAAGTGATAGTTATCCTGAAATTTGTTTGTTTATTTCGAATTTTCCAATTTTGTGGAGTACAGGTTTTCAAATGACTTGAATGCTGTGTGGATTTCCTCTGTGTCCATTGTTATGTCCCCATTTTTGTTTCTGATTTTGTTAATTTGCATGTTCTCTTTCTGCTTTTTGGTTAGTTTGGATCAAGGTTTGTCTATCTTGTTGATTTTCTCGAAAAACCAACTCTTTGTTGCATTGATATTTTTGTATTGTTTTTCTGGTTTCTACTTTATTGATTTCAGCCCTCAAATTGATTATTTCCTGGTGTCTACTCCTCCCAGGTGAGTTTGCTTCCTTTTGTTCTAAGGCTTTCAGTTTTGTTAATTCTCGAGTGTGACTATCCTTTTTCTTCATATGGGCACTTAGTGCAATGAACTTCCCTAGTAGCACTGCTTTCAATGTGTCCCATAAGTTCAGGTATGTTGTGTCCTCATTCTCATTAAATTCTAGGAAGTTTTTAATTTTTTTATTTCTTCTTTGACCCAGTGCAATTTCGCATTGTTCAGTTTCCATGGGTTTGTAGGGTTTCTGTGATTTGTGCTGTTGTTTAATTCCAACTTTAAAGCATAATGGCTTAATAAGATACAGGGGACTATTCCATTTTTGTATCTGTTGAGATTTGTTACGTTGTCTAGTACATGGTTGGTTTTAGAGAAGGTTCCTTGTGGAGCAAAGAAGAAGGTATATTCTTTTATGTTTGGATGGAATGTTCTATAGATGTCTGTTAAATTCAATTGAGACATAACTTCTGTTAGTTCTTTTGTTTCTTTGTTAAGTTTCTGACTGGTGGTCCTGTCTAGTGGTAAGAGTGGTGTGTTGAAGTCTCCCACTATGAGTGTGTGAGGTTTTATGTGAAATTTGAGTTTTAGTAGTGTTTCTTGTATGAATGTGGGTGCCTTTGTATTTGGGGCATAGATGTTCAGAATTGATACTTTGAGCTGATGGATTTCTTCTGTGATGAATAGGAAATGACTGTCTTCATTCCTTTTGATTAATTTTGGTTTGAAGTCTAACTTGTCAGATATTAGGATAGTCACACCTGCTTGCTTCTTGGGTCCATTTGATTGGAAGATCTTTTCCCAACCCTTTACCCTGAGGTAATGTCTGTCTTTGAAGCTTGCGGCACGCACCTCAATCAGTGAGGAAGAACGACCACACCTTGAGGATTCTTCTCAAATCATCCTTTATTGGAGAGCCTCTTGATTGAAGGGAGAGCAGGAAGCGAGGGGCCCGAAAACCCAAATGCAGCTGCTTATATAGGGGAAAAGGACACGGGTTGTACCCTGATTGGTCACAGCCGAACTGCAGACACCCGATGCAGTCTGAGGAGGCGTTGCCCAACATGGAATTGTTCACTGCATCCTGTAGGGGAGCGGTCGACATCCTGCAATGGTGGCGGCTCTTGGCTCCCCACAGTTCCCCCTTTTTATTTTAATATGAGCAGAGCAATGGTAGATGGTCTTATTCCCGTTCATGTCCTCACCTCATGATGTGAAGACCGATCAAGGGATGCCACGTTCATAGATGGCACACCTTCTCCCGTGCAATGGAAACTTTATTCTATTCCTGGGAGGTGCAAAGGCTGTGTCATCAGAATCCCATACGTGCCTTCCCCAGTGCAATGGGGCATTATTATTCCCCAGGGGGTGCAAAGGCCATGTGGAGAGGTCCTATTTGCTCTTTAAGGCAGAAAGCCAGATTTGCGTGGAGGAGCCAGACTCCAAGGCAGCCAGTGCTTGAGAGATAACAATCTTGTCCCTTCTGGTCTGGGCTTGCAGTCGACATATTAACCAAAGGCAGATCATGCATCCCCCTAAGCAGCATGCCAAAAACATTCCCACCCCCACCCATTTTTCAAAGAAGGAGACAGCTGAGGAGATCCAGAATAGAACAATTAGTAAAGGAAAAATTAGATAATATAAACAAGAAGGGAGGATAAACACATACTGGGGTAGGGGAATAAGAGGTGCTATTAATAATAGTCTGATTTTTCTTAACATAAGCCTCAGTAAGATTCATGGCACACAGACATGGGTTTGGGAAGGCTGACAGGATCCCCCATCTCAGTTCTGCCTTCCCTGGAGTCCACCAGGTCAGAAGTAGCAGCAGGACGATCCACCGAGGGGGTGGATTCCTCATCCCATGGCTCAGTGGCATCTTCTACGTCTCTTGTCAATCGAGTCGGGACCCAATGGGGCGTCTCTTGGTTCTGTGGAAAAACACAAATAGCTCCTCTGGATCTCGTGATAACCGGATCCGGTCCATGCCATTTGTTATCTATTACATCCTTCTACATAACCATCCTTCTATCTGATATAGGGGTGTCCATGGCATGCCTCTCTGCTGCCGTCCTTCCATCATCATTAGAAATTAAAAAATTGAGTGTGAAGAGTGCAAGAGAGACTCTCTCTCTGGGGGAGGCAACCTCCGCTATTCCCCCCTTTTGTTTTTGGAGCATTTCTTTGAGACTTCTGTTAGCTTGCTCCACAATACCCTGGCCTTGGGGATTATATGGCAATCCCAAGGTGTGTTGCACTTGTAGTTGGGCGCAAAATGCATGAAAACCATGAGATGTATAAGCTGGGCCATTATCAGTTTTTAGGTGTTGGGGCTTTCCCCATGCCGCCCAGGCCTCCAGGCAGTGAGTCTTCACATGGGATACCCGTTCTCCCGAGAGAGGAGTATCATGAATGACACCGGAACAGGTGTCCACTGAGACATGTAGGTATTTTAATCTGCCAAATTCATTCATATGAGTCACATCCATTTGCCAAAGAGAATTAGGTTTGAGCCCTCTGGGGTTAACCCCAATATGAGGGGGATGAATAAAGGTTACACAAGATTGGCAAGTCTTTACGATATTCCTGGCTATATTTCGGGACAATGCAAATTTCTTTCTCAAGGTATTGGCAGGCACATGATATAGTTTATGGAATCCTTTAGCTAACTCAATCAGGTCTGCTGCCAACAAGGCTATGGCTCAAGTGGCCTGGTCCGCCTGTTCATTAGCTGCAGACATTGGGCCTGGGGGCAAAAAATGTGCGCGGATATGACCAACATAAAAGGGAGTCTCTCAGTTTAATATCTGGCTCTGGATTTGTGCCAGAATGTTAGAAACCATGCTGGCCTGCCGAATAGAAGCGGCAACTTCAAGGGAAGCAACAGTATTGACAACATATTGTGAATCAGAAAACAAATTAAATGTTTATTTATTAAATTAAATTTTTTAATTAAATAAATAATTAAATAAATTTAATTTATTAAATTAAATGCTCAGGATATCTTTTGAATGCTTCCAGGACCGTTAACCATTCTGTAATTTGAGGTGTATCTGGCCGAAATTCCAACATTATGGGTTTTTTTGGCCCTCTATTATTATTGCACCTCTTCCAGTTTTAGATCCATCAGTAAAAATAGTCAGGGCCCCAGGCAAGGGCTCCTGAGAGGTTGCCTTGGGAAAATAAACCAAATTTTTACTCAACAAAATTAAGCAATGGATGTTTTGGATAATGATTATCTATAACATTTGAAAAAGCACAAACTAAGATAGACCATTCATCAATTGTGGCTGCTAAGACTTCAACTTGTTGCCTCGTGTAAGGGATAATCAATTTATCAGGCAGCTTAGCGAAATGAGTCAGGCTAAATTTCAGGCCCAACATGGCTTGTGCTGCCATAAGTTCGGGGTAATATTGATAGTTCTCATTCCTATTGAATTACCATGCAGCCACCATAAAGGACCATTTTGCAATAATACACCTGTGGGAAAAGTCTTTGATTTCAAAATGCATAAAAACAATGGCAAGGTAGGATCAAACTGATTTAATTGAGCTATCATGATAGCTTCCTCTATTTTCTTCAAGGAACCTAGTGCGGCAGGAGTCAAGGTCCTACAAGAAGTAACGTCTGGATTGCCTTCCAGAATTGAAAATAAGGGCATTATCTCTGACCGAGGAACATTTAAATATCCTCTGATCCAATTAATATCTCCCAACAGCTGTTGGAAATCATTGAGAGTTCTCAATTGTGATGTGCGAATCAGAATTTTCTGAGGCCGAATGGTTTTTGGGGTAATGACGGCCCCTAAAAACTTTAAAGTAGTGGACTGTTGTATTTTATCTGGCGCGATGAAGAGTCCCCATTTATTTAAAGTAGAGGTGGTCTCTTGAAAAGCCTTAAGGAGGACATCCTGAGAGGAGGCGGTTAGCAAGATGTCATCCATATAATGGATGATCCTTACTAGGGGGAATTGTTGCCTTATGGGCTGCAAAGCTGCATGCACCATTAGCTGACAGATGGTAGGGCTATTGGCCATGCCCTGAGGAAGGACCTTCCATTGATAGTGAGTATCGGGCTGTTCATGATTAATGGAGGGCAGGGTGAAAGCAAATCTTTCCCTGTCTTGTGGGCAGAGGGGTATTGAGAAGAAACAGTCCTTAATATCCAGAGTCATTGCCAGCCAATCTCGGGGCAAAGCTGAGAGCAAAGGGAGTCCTCTTTGAATAGGGCCCATAACTTGCATTTGGGCATTTATGGCCCTCAAGTCATGCAACAATCTCCATTTTCCTGATGTTTTCTTTATAACAAATATAGGAGTGTTCCAGGGGGAGATAGAGGGTTCAACATGCCCCAGGTGCAGCTGTTCTTGAACCAATTGTCTGGTGGCCTCCAGCTTTTCTCGTGATAGGGGCCACTGAGGGACCCATACCGCTTTTCGGGTCAACCAGGGTATGGGTATAGAACCCTCCATTAAAGCCGTTTTCTCGGTGGCCCCTAGGAAAAACCCAATCCCTGTCCCGCGCTACCGTCTCACCAGCAAGAACGACGCGGCACACTCAGGATCCTTCTGCAGTAAAGCTTTAATGCTCTTGAGAGGGAGAGCATAAGCTTACAGGACAGAGAGACCCCAAACACACAAAACCCATCCCTTATATAGGCTAGCAGCCTCTGCCTTGGACGTGTCACCCCCTGACTGGCTGCTGCTCATCGGCCCATATGACACCACGGGAGAGGCAGGGACCCAGGGTTTGACAGTTACCCAGCGCATGCGCATCACTCCTGTCTACCAACGGTACTTGTAACGGCTCCCTACATCTCCCCCTTTTTTATTTATTTTAAACAGAGTCAATTAATAGGAACAGAATTAATGAGGCTTCCCAATTTTCAGAAGGTAGGTCACCCATATAACGAGGGATAGAGACAGGTTGTTCCTCCCAGATCAAAAATTAAGACCATGTGCGAGAGTCGCTATGGGGCTGTCAACTCACCCCGAAGTGACCTCGACCTGTCCTCTGCCATTTTTCTGGGAAAGGGACACTAGGGCAGGCAACCCTTATGCAGGACACATGCCTCCCAGAGAGCCAGGCAACTCCCTGTGCGATGCTTTGCTCGGCATCCCTCATGGGCTGCTCAGACCAGACACTCTACCCTGTGCAATGAGCCTATGCTCTGGGTGTGCAAGAGCTGTCTGACCGGCGGCCTACTGCTTAAGCATTGTTAGCCAAATATCTGTGGAAGCCCCCTGTTCCAAAGCTACAAGCGCTTGGGTGATAACCACCTTGTCCCTCTTATTTTGAGCCCTGAGCCTACAGACCAGCCAAAGAAGCAACAACAGTCCACAACAAACGGCTGCGCCAAACAATCCCACCCCCACCCATTCTTTGAAATAAGAAACAGCTGAGGCAATTCATGACGACAATCCCTCCATCAGAGACAAGTCAAGACGAGTGGAGTTGACCTGGATAATAGCGGCTCTCAGCTCCCGAAGTGTCTGCTCAAACTCGGAGGTTCAATTCTGCAACATGAACTGAGAAAGACTTTTAGATAAATTAGCTGCTTTGGTAAAATTCTCATATTGGATGGAGGTGACATATAGGCCGGGGAGCTTTTGCTCACAGCCTAATTGGGCCATCTGCCACAACATGTCCAACCGCTCCTGCACTAAATCAATGCGCTGGTTTACCAGCATCAGGCCACCCTGTATCTGTATCAGGCCACCCTGCTTATCCAGGGCCTCAGAGACAGTAGCCGACAAGCCATTAATAGCCTGTACAGTTTGCACCGAGGTGGATAGTGCAAGGGCAGAGGCTGTCACTGCCGCCGTGACCGCAGTAGTAGCCATGATGGCAACAATAATTGCTGAGATTCTAAAGTCCCTCTTTTCTCGAAATAATGTCATGCTGCTGGTCGCCTCTATTGGAACAGGCACAAAGCGCGGCATTCGAGTTACCACCGCAAGGGGGAATTTTTGAGCATCCCAACATAAAGTATAGTAACATCTACTGGACTCACAATACTCTTTTATCTGATTATATTTCACAGGCGCATGTAGCCGCTGCGATGCGTCAATGCCCTCAAAGATGGGAAAGGTGAGACGCATTTTTCTTTTTACTTTTTCTGGAAGAAAGGAAAATGACCTTGGGCGCGTCTCATAAAGCAGAGGCGCCGAGGGAACCACTTGTGAGAGGGCCGTTTCAAATGGCCGTCTCCGAGGTTTTTTGCTAGTTTGCATATGGTCATCTGTATGGTATCTTTCTTCCTCATATTTAGCAGCCTCCTCATCTAGCTCAGCTTCTTCCTCAGTATCTAAGACCTCATCCCCTGAGCTTTCAGAATCATTGGAGCTATCAAGATTTAAGGCTTCAAGCTCATGTATAGGGTAAAAGCCAGATCCTCCCTCTGGTTTGACAGCAGGGAGAGGATCCCTGTGATCTGGTGGATACACCCCCTTGTCACTAGACTCACGGGGGGGGGGGCTTTTTCCTTCTTGTGGACGGTTTTTTTTCTGCGCACGCCCAACCTCTCACTACACTCGATTTCTGACATGCTATTCTGGACCTCCTCAAGGGTACTTTGACACTTTACTAACAGGATAGCGGAAAAGATCAAAATGGCCCCAAGGACAAGCACTAAAGCCTTGACACTACTGTCCCAAGGTGGCAACAGTCCCAAGCCAAAGTCCAGAAAAGACTCTCCGAACGTACCTACCTGCAGTTCTGAATCCTCCTTGTAGCCAAGGGGTCTCCGATGGTGCTGACAATGATGAGGTCTCGATTCCCGGGTTTCGGCACCAGATGTCCCGCGCTACCGTCTCGCCAGCAAGAACAACGCGGCACACTCAGGATCCTTCTGCAGTAAAGCTTTAATGCTCTTGAGAGGGAGAGCATAAGCTTACAGGACAGAGAGACCCCAAACACACAAAACCCATCCCTTATATAGGCTAGCAGCCTCTGCCTTGGACGTGTCACCCTCTGACTGGCTGCTGCTCATTGGCCCATATGACACCACGGGAGAGGCAGGGACCCAGGGTTTGACAGTTACCCAGCGCATGCGCATCACTCCTGTCTACCAACGGTACTTGTAACGGCTCCCTACAAATCCCTTCCTGTCTGGTTTTTGGGTGGGCTCTATGGGGTCCTGCCTGCCTTGGAGGCATTTCCCCAGACCCTGGCAAGGGACATAGCCTTGTTGTCTCATCATATTTTGGCTAGCCTCAGAATAATCATTGGTCAATCTAAGCTTCAATTGACTTTGAATGTCTCGTCCCCATAGGTTAATGGGAACTTCGACCATAAAGGGTTGTACTTTACCTTTTTGATCTTCCATTCTTCAGGTCAATTCTTTTGCACTTATGTGTGGGGTGTGTGCATAACCTAATCCTTGCAGGGATTGTGATGATTGTTGCAATGGCCAGTGTTTTGGCCAAGCTTGTGCTCTTATAATACTACGGTCTGCGCCCGTATCTACTAGACCTGCAAAGATTTTTTCCTTCTATTTCTAAATTCAAAATGGGCCTTTGATCAAGGTCGATGGATAGACATGCAATATCAACCCCGGTGGATCCCAAAGCTGCTTTCCCCCTGTCTTTATTCAATGATGGGAAGCGCCCATGTTGTGAGGGCAAGATCAAAAGCTGGGCTATACAGTCTCCTGGGGCTATGGAAATCACGCCGTAGGGGGAGTGGCAAAGGACTTTAATAGTTCCCGAGTAGTCTGAATCTATGACCCCAGGAAAACAATTAGTCCTTTCATAGTGGACGAGGAGCGTTCCAATATAATGCCTACTGTCCCTTTTTCCAGGGGCCCAGTCATGTTGGTGTCTATGATCTGGACTCCCATGTCCTGAGTTAATACCAATCCGGAGGTGGCACAGAGGTCCAACCTTGCGGAGCCTGTAGTGGCTCCCCTGACCGGAAGGACTGGTTCAGGTTGGGAGTTGGAGCTGGGCTCTGTATTGCCCCAAATATTTTTGGGCCCTGGGGACGGGGGCCCCTCATCCCGTTTTTGAATCCTGGGTGTGCATTTGAGGAATAGGCTGTCCATTAATGTCTTTAATTGATCTACATTCATTAACCCAATGTTTTCCCTTTTTACATCTAGGGCAAGTGCCCGGTTGCCTTTGATTAGCCTGTGTGGCCTGACTGGAGCTCATCTGGCCTTCTTTATTGGGGCATTGCTTCTTAAAGTGCCCCAGTTGGCCACATTTAAAACACCCCTTCCCCTTCGGGTTTCGAGCTGCTCGAGTTGCAGAAAGGACTGCAGCGGCCAATCCTGCATTGGTCAAGGGTCCCCCAATCTTTCTGCAGGCTTTCAACCAGGCTTCTAGTCCCCTGTCTTTTATAGGAGTTATAGCCCTTTGACATTCTTTTGTACTTTGTTCTAAGATGATCTGTTGAACAAAGGGCATGGCAGTGTCTAAATCTTCTACTATTCTCCCTGCCACCTCAGTCATTCTGGCTACAAAATCGGAGACTGATTCGTTGACTCCCTGTATGATCTTAGTAAGGTTGCCTGCTACTTCCCCTTTATTGGGAAGTGCTTTCCATCCCTTATAAAAAATATCTGTTATCTGCTGATAGATTTCGGCATGATAGCCGGTCTCATTGATTGCCCAGGGTCCTTGACCCAGGAGCATATCAGCCGTCCATTGAGGGTGGCCATTTTGCATATTCTGTCTTGCTTGTATGAGCCCTGTCTGTAACCAAGGACTTATAGTCCAGTAATTGCCCCTTGGTGAGACATGCTCGAACTATCTCAAACCAATCTGTGGGAGTTAGGGCCATGGTGCCAAGTCGACGCAACAAAGAGATCGTGTAACTTGCTGTGACCCCATAGGTTCTGACTGCCTCTACTAAATCTTTTAATTGTTTATAAGGAACTGGCTCATAATGCCGTTATTAGTTTGAGGGTCTTCAAAAAACAGGGAATGCGGAGGCCAGGTGCCTCCATGTATCCCTTTTTATAAAATGGCAGCCTCCTCCCGTTTGAGCATAGGAAGGAGGCACAGAGGGAGGCCAAGATTCCCGGGGTGCAATGGGGACATCGGCTTTTCCCATGGAAACGTTATAGGCAGGAGGCCGTCGCTGTCCGTACCTTTCTCCTTGATATTTAGCTGCAGCTTGTTCTAATTCCTCCCCCTCTTGGGCACTTAGTTCTGATAGCTCCTCACCTGAGGATCCATCATTCAAGGATTCTTCACCTGATAATCTTAAATCTGAAAATTCCTCGAGGACCGGATAAAAGGAGTCCCCTTTATCTTCTTTATCCTTTTTTTCTTCCTTTTTTGTTGTTTTTCCTTAATATCTTTATATTTTTTTTCTTTTCTTAGGCCTAGTTATTTCTTCCCCTTTTGAATCTGACTCTGAAAGACTATCCTGATGTTTTATAAGTGCCTTGTGTCCTTCCTTAAGTGTTCCCTTTCTGCATTTTTGGCACCAGAAACAACAAAAGAGAATAACAAAAACAAGAATTACAAAGGCAAGGCAGAATGCAAACGGAGAAACCCCAGCAATCAGCATTCCCAGAAGACTTACCAATGTCACCACTCTGTGTGTCGAGTTCTGAATCCTCTTCGGCCCCTCGCTCGGTGTCCGAGATTCCCGGGTTTCGGCACCAGAATGTGGCACGCACCTCGACCAGCGAGGAAGAACGATCACACCTTGAGTATTCTTCTCAAATCACGCTTTATTGGAGCCTCTTGATTGAAGGGAGAGCAGGAAGTGAGGGGCCCCGAAAACCCAAATGCAGCTGCTTATATAGGGAAAAAGGACACAGGTCATACCCTGATTGGTCACAGCCGAACTGCAGACACCCGAGGCCTCGGGATTGGCCAGAGACACCGTTCCTACTGCGCATGCAGGAAGCGCGGGACACGATGCAGTCCGAGGAGATGTTGCCCAACATGGAATCGTTCACTGCATCCTGTAGGGGAGCCATTGCCATCCTGCAATGGCGGCGGCGGCTCGCGGCTCCCCACAGAAGCTTAGATGTGTTTCTTGTGTGCAGCAGATGGGTTGATTCTGTCTTTGTATCCATTCTGTTAGCCTCTGTCTTTTTATAGGTGAGTTAAGAACATTAATATTGAGGGAAAATAAGGACCATTGATTGTTAATTTTTGTTTGTTTTAGATTTGTTGTTGGCAGTGGTATTGTGAATATATTTGCCCTGCTTTATCCATTGGATTCTGGTAAAGTGTGATTATCTGTTGCCTATGTCTTTGTAAGAGCAGTTAACTTCCTTGGGTTGGAGTTTTCCTTCCAGAACTTTCTGTAGGGCTGGATTTGTAGATATGTATTGTGAAAATCTGGCCCTGTCACTAAATATCTTGTTTTCTCTGTCTATTGTGATTGAAAGTTTTGCTGGGTATAGTAGCCTGGACTAGCATCCGTGGACTCTTAGTACTTGTAGAACACCTATCCAGGACCTTTTGTCCTCGAGAATTTCCATGGAGAAGTCAGATGTAGTTTTGATAGGTCTGCCTTTATATGTTATCTGGCCTTTTTCCTTCACTGCTCTTAATATTCTTTCTTTTTCTGTATATTAGTTGTTTTGATTATTATGTGTTGAGGGGTCTTTTTTCTTTGGTGTTCGGTATGCTTCTTATACTTTCATGGGCATGTCCTTCTTCAGATTGGGAAAGTTTTCTTCAATTATTTTGTTGAATATGTTTTCTGCACCTTTGAGCTATGCTTCTTCACCTTCTATGCCTATCATTTTTAGCTTTGGCCTTTTCACAGTGTCCCACGTTTCCTGGATGTTTTGTGTTAAGGATTTGTTGGATTTAAGATTTTCTTTGGTCGATGAATCTATTTCCTCTAGTTTATCTTCAGTGCCTGAGATTCTGTATTCCATCTCTTGTATTCTGTTGGTTATGCTTGCATCTGTAGTTCCCGATCATTTGCCCAGAAGAGTAAAATAAGGAAGAAAATAAAATGAGAAAAATAAAAAATCTCATTGTGGAAGCTGCAGTGCAACCCAACAAGTCACAACATATACTCCTTTGTCCATACATCTCTGCATGCAAGTTTTCAGTGCAGAGAGTCGTTGATTTGTTTCAAGGTCCTCGGTCTCCACTACACATTCAAAGCTGGGTCCCCACCAAAACTGTTCCTGGACATCCCACTGCTGCCCTATACTATGGAGACCCTGCAACTTTGGGTCTGAAAGTCAGGTGCCTTCATCTGCTCCTGCAGATCACAGAAGGGGTAGATGTTGGAGCAAGCCAAGTCTTAACCCTGGTTCTGTGCCTGGGCAGCTGTAGGGCTGGTCTTCCAGATGGAGAATGAGGACAGTTCTTCCATGGTCACAGTTTTGGGGCTGGCTCTCCCACACCTGTGCTAATAGTGGTGTGTCAGTTGTGCTGCTGTGACAAGGTGCAGGGCCTGCTCTCCCAAGTGTTGTAGTTGGTGGGGGTAGGGATGGATTTCCCACACCTCTGCTCAAAGGATTGCCTCTGTTTGGCTGCCCTGGTGAGATGCAGGGCTTGCTCTCCTGAATGTTTCAGCTACTAGGGGTTAGAGACAACCCTGCTGTTCTTATGATCACAGGCCAGCTGTCTCACCTGCCCAGGCTTTGATGGGCAGGGGAGGATTGTTGATGGGTAGGGCAATCCTCCTGTGACAATGCCATCTGCTAACAGATGAGTAATGTGACAGCTTTTCCTTATTCACTGATTTGGCCCTGGTTTACCCACACTTCCACCAACAGAGTTGGTTCTTTCTATTGTGTTGCACCAGGGCCTGCTCACCCCAGTGCTGCAGCTGGTAGGGGGCATGGAAAACTCTCTTGCTCTTATGACCTCAGGGCCAGGTCTCCCTCTTGCCTCAGGTGTTGATGGGTGGAGGGGAGATCATCTTTTCCTCACCTATGCTATCACAGGCAGATGAGAAATGGGGACAGCTCTCCCTTGCTCACATCTTTGGGGCTGGCTTACCCACACACAGATTAACAGATTTAACTCTATTATATTGCCTTGATAAGGTGCAGGTTCTGTTCTCCTGAGTATTGTAGCAGCTGGGGGCTAGGAGCAGCTGACCACTGGGCCAGCTCTCCCACCTGTCCCAGACAATGATGGGGGAAAGGGCACCTCTCTTCAGCCCATGAGATGATGGATGGTGCTCAGTCTCTCATGCTCCCATCCTTAGTGATGGATCACCTTTGTTTTCTTCAACAGGGTTATCTCTACTGTGTTTCCCAGGCAAAGTATAGGGCTCACTTTCCTGTGTGCTGCGTCTAGTCAAGACAGTCAGCTCCCTCAACATTTCAGCCCACTCTCTTCCTCTATCATCTATTGATATTTGCCTGTGTCCACAGAACCTGAACCATCCTCTCTCTCTCTCCCCCCCTCTCTCACACACACACTCACACAAGATACCATATCATAGTCTGCTCACACTAATAATGGCCTTCTGGCTGATGCTACGAAGAACTGGGTGGGCCTCTGTTTTCTCTTTGGAGTGTCGGTAGGAAGCACCAGGCCTGTGTATGTGCCTCCCTGTCCCACTGTGACACAGGACTGGGCTATGTTTCTTTATCACAAGAAGAACACTATAGTGCCCAACCACCTAGTGCTTATGGCAAGGCTCCTATTTGGTGCATGTGGCCATGCACCCTGCCACATGGCATGAATTTGGAACTTGACTGAAGTTACACTACAGTCCAGGGTTAGGATCCTGTGCCCCCACTTAGCTGTATTGTATCCTCCACCTATTTCGGTCTTGGTTGTGCGGTGCCTCCTGCTTGAATTGGCCCTTGCAGTCCTTAGGGTCTTAGGGGGCACCCTCTGTGTCCATTGCCCATTCAGGCCCAGGTTTGGAGGATTTTTCCTAATCTTGATGAATATTTAATTATTGATTCTTACTCTCTGACTAAATAATATGAAATATTTCAAGATTTGCATGTTTCCTGTTTGTATGAGTTCTCTTCAGTATATATACTCACATATATATTAAGGAAGAAATATACTTCATCACATTTCTTTGGTTATATAATTTCTCTTTAGCAAGTTCCTTCACATAGCTTTGAAAAATTATATATATGTATGTATATATATTTATTACATTAAAATTATCTCTGTTTAGTATGAGTTCTTATATTTCATGAGGAATGAAGACATATTTTTCCAGCCGAACATGTTTTTCCAGTTTTTTTTCTTTCTATTAAACAGAGAGGGTTTGAGGAGATTTCTGAGTGCACTCATTGCACTGTCTTCTATTCCTAGTACCCACATGGCAGCTCACAATCATCTGTAACTTCCATCCCGTGAGATCTGATTTCCTTCTTTGGCTTCTGTGGGCAGCAGTTACTTTATATGCTGCACAGAAACATATACAGGCAAAGCACCCATACAAATAAGAAGAGAGTAAAAGAGATAGGAAGAAAGAGTATTTATTTATTTCACATGACTATGGATATTATAAAGTCCAACAATATGTTACATGCAATTTAGGAAACCAGCTATACTAGTACTTCATCCTAACAGTCCTCCCCTATTCAGGGAGGGTCATCCTTTATGACTAAGCACACAGCTTCAGGAGGGATGAACATGGAACAGTGAGGGAGGAAGGGGACACCTGCCTAGTCATCCAGATCAGCCAAATCAACCATGGTGGTCAACGTGGTGACAGATGTTGCAGCCAGATTGCCCTCATGTCTGCAGCTAAACCAGCTGTAAAGCTAAGTTCAATCCAAAAATCCCGAGACTATATGAGCTGGCTTTTGAAAGTACTGGAGTCTAAACTGGAGTTCTATTATTCATAGGCAGGAGAAAGTTGGTGCTCTTGATGCAGAAGATAACTAGTACCAGTTTCTCTTGGGTGAAAGTGGATCTTCTCTATCTGGACTGATGGCCCAAATTCTCATTTCTTACAGAAACACAGACACACCCAGGAATGATGCTTTATTGGGTCTTTATATATCCCTTAATCCAGTCAAGTTAGCTCTTAAAACTAATAATTATATATAGTTTCTCTCCAATGAACACACAATATATAATGTGTTGTAAAATATGAAGAATAATTGGAAGATTTTTCATATTCAAATTGTAGAGGCTTGCTTCATATTTGTACTCACATAGAACCTACGTATTTTTATAATTGTAGAATGCTCCCATTTTTCTCACATGTTGTGCAAATTTCAAGGAAGATTAAATGAAGATTTTCCACATTCATATCCACAAGTCTTCTCTTCAATGATAGTTCTTACATGCACATTCGAATATAAGAAACAAAGACTTTCTCACATTGTATTCTATCCATAGGTTAGAAATTTCATATGAGTTCTCACTTATACCCTAATAGATATTTAACAAAAGAAAGTTACCCCCAATTTTTACACTCAAAATGTAATTGGCATAAAAAAAACTTGGAAGGAATTTTCACTATTCTTATATTCATGAGACCTTTCTTTACTGAGGTTGTAACATATGGTAGGTGAAAAAATCATGCTTTCTAAATTTTGTATTCTCACAGCATTTGTCTTCAATGTATCCTATACATGAGTTCTAAGATTCAAGGAACATTTAACTCATATTGATTGAGTTTATGATCAATGTGTTATGCCATATGTGTCTTAATTGAGAAATCAATAAATACATTCTCACATTCATTGATTTTCTATTATTTCTCTCCAGTATGAGTTCTCTAGTAAATATTTTGGCTTGAAAGCTGGATGGAGGCCTATTTCTTTTCCTTACTTTTATTTTACTTCTTTCCAGGTAAAATATACTCTATATACTAGATATAAAATTATTTTTGAGAATTTCCCAATTTGATTATAAACACAGTTTTTCTACCATATGAATTCTCAAATATATCTCCTCTGTCTTGTAATGGTATTCTGTGCCACAGGAAAATGGATGAAGATCAAATACTTAAAACTTTTTGTATTTTATGTGAATTAGTGTAATGTCACCTTAAAGTAAGTTATGATAAGAAATTATTATTTTGATCATTTCTTGAATAAATATCCATACAAATTTTATAGCTAAAAGCAACCGAAGATATAAGTGAATACTAAAAATTCATAAGCAAAAGTAAACAGAAAATTATAGAGGACTTAAAACAGATGGCTTGAATACAAAATAAATAGATACAGCTATAGAAGTATTGCATTCTCATGTAAAATAGAATGACCTTTTCAATTTTAAGATAGAACCAATAATGTTGGATAAAAAGCAAAGCGAAGACCCAGTTCTGTTGTTTACAGAATATTTACATTAAATATAAGTGCAAGTTGAACATAAAATTATGGAGAAAGATATATCATGCATACTGAAATTACAAGAACTATGAAACTGAGTGGTTGGCACTAGGCCAGAAAGCCTAGGACCTAGTACCTGTAAACTAGGCTCACCAGCCACTGCCCTATTGTTCTTCTGTCCATCCTTTATATGACTTCAGCTCTGCAGGTCTCTGATCTGGACTAACTCTTTTCTTACCCCTTACACCTCTGCCACATCTTCCAGGGAACCACCTTACCTAGAAACTATCATGCCAGGATCTGGTAATGGCAACTTTCCACTGTCTAGGATCTTTTCATCTCAACCCCAGGAACCCAGCTCCCCAGTATCCATAGTATCCAGTATCCATAGCTCTAGCCCCTGAGCAAAGTTAAAGGAGAGCATTGAAGCAATTGGCACGTTGAATGCCAAGGACCTAAATGAGAAGAAGAACATGGAGAAGGCAAAATGGCAACAGGGAAAGAGATTGGAGGAGGAGACCATACCTCAGGAGCAAGCTAAATGAACTGCTGAATATGTAGAAGGGAGTTTGAAGGTGACAAAGAGGATAATGACAAAGAGGATAACAAAGACATTGTGCTTTAAAGAGGAGAACATAGAAAATTCCAAGCATCAGCAGTTTGCCATCTTGATACGAACTGGAGTCCCTCAGAGACTATATTTGAGGAAAGCCCCCATTGAGCTGACCTGTGCAAAATCTGTGATAGATATAGGAGGTGTTGCCTTCCCTAGACTGGTAGGTCTGGGTTGTGTAAGGGAAGTAGCTGATTCATCAAAGGAAAACCCAGCCACTAAGCAGTGTTCCTCCATGGTCTCTGCTTTAGTTCTAGCAGCCTGGTTCTTGCTCTGATCTCCTCAATGTTGGGTTGTGACCCAGGAACTAGAGTTAATTATTTCCTTTCCAAGTTATTGTTGATCAGTGTTTTGGCATAGCAGCAGTGGAGCAAAGCAGAACAGTGGGGCCTTAGCTTGAGCTTCTGTTAATGAGCTGGGGTGGGGCCCCTCAGAGTCTGGCATTAGTGTGGGAACAGATGAGTATTGCTGCCTTCCCCTGGGTATCTGCTCTCGACCTGCCCCACAGCTGATGCCCGCTTGCTCCTTCCTGACTCACCAGTGGCTTGTCTCCAGAAACAGTTCCCCTACTCTCATTGCCACTGTTCCAGCTCCTGCCCTGCTCATCTGAGCTCCCCAGCTGCCTCTATGTGCCCCTTTCCACTTCTTTGCTTCCTCCACAATTCCATTTTTTTCTGGTCCTCCTAGACTAGCTTTTCCACAACACACTCTGTACCCAAGTCTCTTGTCTGCCCCACCCATATTTTGCTTGACCCTCCAGTCTCCCTCAGGTCTCCTCCCTCTGACAGTGCTAGGGCAATCCTGACAGCTTAGCTCATTGTCTTCCCAGTTTTGTATAATCTACTAATGAAATGTTTGTAACTCAAAAAATATATATCTGACAAATATTAACTAGAAACAAAAAGAGGTACATTTCACAATGACAAATGTAAACTTATCACCCTAAAGCAAAACAAATAACAACAAAAACTCCCTACCTGTGTGAATCAAATAACAGATTCAAAGTGATAAGGTTTAAAAAATTCTAGTCTTGAACAGAGAGACAGGCAAATAAATATACTACCAAACTTGAAGAAATTAGCAATGCTCCTAGTAAATTATTAAACACATAGGAAATTATGCACAAATAATATTTAAACATTATTAAACAACTCCTAACTAATATTTATAAATCTTCATCCCTACCAACTACAGAATATACATTTCTTTCAAATGGACATGGGATTTTTACTGATACACTGAATTGAATAAAATAATTCAATCAGTTTTCAAAGGCTTCAGTTACACAGAATATATTCTCAAATCAAGCAATACACTTATAATTGGCCTACCTGTCAAAGAAGATGGCACTGATAAATTCAAATTGAATGTTCATAAAAGCATAAGTACCACACAGAGAAAAATGCACAACTTATTCATATTTTATGTGCTTTGATTTAAATTAGACAAGTAAGGCATAGAGTGAAAAAGCAAGTTTACTAAAGAAAAAGTTAAGCACAAAGGTGATGTGAGTAATTATGACATTATAATAGAATAAGATGAAACAGAAAATAGAAAGAAATGGGCAATATATCAAAGGGAATGCAGACTTATTTCTTTTAAAAAAATGAATGAAGGTGATATTCTCATATTAATGCTTATGATAAGATGGGACAAAACACATATTACTAATATCCAGAACCAAAAAAAGAGCATAATTGTGTAGCCTAAATATATGAAAAGATAAATATTATTGTAGCTGGAGTTTCTGTTCCACCTGGTCCTGAAGCTGATTAGCCCCCAAATAAACATACCAAGACTGATATTAATTTATAAACTGTTTAGCCAATATCTATGGTTTCTTTCTGGCTAGCTCTCTCTTAATTATGAACATATTTGGTGGCTCTTCTCTGCCTACCTCTTCCTAGCCTTCTCCTGGTCTGGTAGCCCTGCCTATGTTTCCAGCCTGGCTACTGGTAAATCAGAGTTTTATTCATCAACCAATAAGAGAAACATATACACAGGAGGACATTCCCCATCATATTATAAATAATGTCTTTCCAATATTCCATAACTTGCATAAATTTTGAGATTAAAAAGTGAGATTGCAATGCAGTCTTCGCATAGAAAAAAATTATCCATGGATTATTTTAATGATAAATTATAACAAATTCATAAAAATAATAACAACTTTGTTATCTACTCTTCTCTTACTGTGATAAAATACCATAACCAAATGAGACTGAGGGAAGAAAGAGTTTATTTTTGCTTATGTTTCCAGAGGGAGAGACCATAATGGGTAGGGATATATGGAAGCAGACACCAGAGCAAAAAGTTAACAGATCACATCTTCAACCAGAAAAACCAAGCAGACAGAGTAAACTGGATGTCCGGCAATGCTATGAACTCTTGAAGCCCAACCCAGTGAGCTATTTCTTCTAGCAGCCTCACACTGTCTCCCCAAAGAGCTCCACCAACTGGAAACCAAGTGTTTAAATATCTGAGCCCATGGGGGACAATATTCATTCAAGCCCTCACAAATAACTCATATAAACCTTCATTATATAGAAGAGGAAGAAACAATTGCCAAACAATTTGTGAGACCACCGAAACTTGAATGAACTGGCCTAACAAGTTTGACTAGATATTCTGGGCCTACTTAAAAAAAGATGTGAGGATTGTTAGAGTGTTAGGATTAACCCAAGAATGGTATTTAGAAAAATCAAGAGAAAGACCAAATCTAAATGCACTAGTGATAAATTTCCTTCTCTCATTTTGTATTCAAATCAACATTATTTTGAAATTTGTAGTGTGTTTCCAAAGGACAGAAAATACTGCTGATTAGCTGTTAATAATAACAGTCATGAGGAAGTAATACTTTCTATTTTTAACCCATTACCAGGCATA
Source organism: Cricetiscus sungorus (assembly GCA_030556225.1). Taxonomy (NCBI): domain Eukaryota; kingdom Metazoa; phylum Chordata; class Mammalia; order Rodentia; family Cricetidae; genus Cricetiscus; species Cricetiscus sungorus. Next base: position 123,681,336 of record JANBXA010000651.1, read on the forward strand.
ATGGAGTTTGGAAAGATGAAGGCAACTTCTGAAAGTTCTGTCAGTCACTGAATATGGCAAATGGGATTGCTGCAATCAACGTCACATTATACCTGTCTAGGTACATGAGGGGAAAGTTATTGAAAACATTTTAATAGACAGCATATTTGATCATTCAAAGAGGCTTCTGCATTGTTAACTGCTCTGGAATTTCCCAGGCACTAGTGAAAGACTTCCCTGTTGAACCCGTGATTTTCTCTCCAACACATGCATCCCTGGCAGCGAATTTCCTGATTTTAACATATGTTGAAATACAACCAGGATGAAAATTTCCTCCATCCATTCATCTCATATCTTACCATAAGCTGTGAGAAGAATTCAGGTTGTACTTTCAACCCTTTTCCTGGAAATTCCCTTAGCCAAACATCCAAATGCATGAATTCTTTTCCTCATATAACATAGGTCACAGTCCTGCTAAGATTTCTGTCACTATATAACAATGAAAATATTAATTTTCCTTACATGGGCTCTTTCTATTAGTAACTTTAATGTTCACATTTTCCCCATATTTGCTTTAAATGATTTATAAGGTCTGTAAGCACCACATTCCTCATTTCCTTTTGCATCTTCACTAATAGACTTGTTACTATCACATTTCTATGAAGTCTGTACATAGCAATTATCTGCAATTTTTTGATTCTGTGTATGCAATTTCATCTGTCATCTGACTACAATCCAATGTGAAACCCATATATATATATATACACACACATATGTATATGTGTATGTATGTATATATGTATGTATATGCACCTCTGGCTGTCCTAGAACTCACTCTGAAGACCAGACGGGCCTTGAACTCAGAGATATGCCTGTCTCTGTCTCACTGGTGCCAGGATTGGTGTATGCTACCACTGCTGGCTCCACTTCCATATTTTTTAATCTTTCCATCAGTTGCAACTATTACAGGTACCAAAACTTGTATCATTTTATTTCAGCCAGAGAAACACAGATTTCAGAAGATACATCACAAGGAAGTGATTTATTCTACTGTGGGAATTTGCTAGGGAGTTCAAAATATGTATGACAGACTGAACATGGCAGGTTGAAACACTGAACCACAAGCCTCTGTATCTTGTTGTTTTCCGCCAGCCCACCCGTTGCTGGCAGGTGGCGCGCCAGCCCCAAATAACACTCTGAGACTGTATTTGATACAATCCTGTTGGACAGTTACCATTATTGTTTATGGGCTAGCTCTGTCTTAATTATTAACCCATTTCTACTTATCTAAGTATTTCCACGTGGTCGTCTTATCGGGGAGCCGTCACCGGCATCTTCTTTCTCCATGTTCTACATCCTGACTCCTCCTCCCTACTTCCTCTTTCCTCCTTGTCTCCTAGCCCCACCTATCTTGCTTCCTCATTGGCCCTACAGTGCTTTATTAATTAACCAGTATGAGAAACATATTTACAGAATAACATCTCTTATCATCTCCTCTTTTCTGTCTAAAATAAAAGAAGGGGTTTAACCTTAACATAGCAAAATATATCATACAACAGTTATCAAATAAGAATCACAGTTAACAATATTTAGTCCATTAACATTTTGTAAGACTTAAAGAAAATATCATCTATCCTATCTTTGTGAGTCTAAAGTCCTATATGTAACTTATCTTTAATCTGAACTAAGGAAAACTATAACCATAACTATGTGTCTTCAACTCCTTCAAAGACCACAGAAGGATAATATATAAACTCTAGAAATGACAGAGACAACTCACTGTCTGGTCAGTCACCCAAAGATCTTTTTTAATGTTCCATTTTCAGCACATAGGCCATGGTGTGTCAGGCAAACTCTTCAGCAAAGCAGGAAACTTTAAATTGTCCGCCTGTATTGGCAGTTTGTCAGTCATTTTTCTCTGTGTCCTGTAGACTGTCTGGCTGCTTTTTCCATGAAGCAGGAATCCTGCAGCAATGTCCATCTTGCATCAGCAGTCACTTTTCTGTGGGTCCTGCATGTCCAGTTTATTCAGCATATAGTCAGTCTAGACAAGAGCAGTATCTTGTCCAAATGGCTAGTCTTGCCATATTAGAAGCAAATTTCATAATGTGTTTCTTCGATGTTCATCTTCCTTTCTGATGCAGGTGGTGTTACCAGGAGCAGTTGTGTCTCATTTTCAAGAAAAACCCTAAACCATCTTAAATGCCATATTCTGTAGGTCTTTGAAAGGTTTGAAGAATGCCTATTCATCTCAAATACATCTCTGCATGTCTAGAAATCCTAACTAACTTAACTATAAGTTCTCATTATCATAGGTAATTATCTATAATCTGTGTTAAACTATACATTATATTCTAAATGAGCAATATAAACACAATACCTAAACAAGAGGAGAAATAGACATATCACAAAATTGACCTTAAATTTGTATCAATGAAAATCCATTCAAAAACAAAGTATTCCTATCTATACCATAATTCCCTTTTTAACCTTTAAAAAGATTGCTTGTGGTCATTAGCCATTTATAACCAAGCCCACTTAAATGAAAACAAACATTTATAAACAATATTTGGGAATTTGGGCGTCGTTCTTTCCAAACTACTTCCTGCTGATAGGGGGTGTTGACATGGGGAATCCTATGAAGACACAGAAATCTTGGCTATAGTGGTCTGTAAGGTTTCAATGTCCCATTGACGTTGCTTCAGGGGGTCTTGCTTGATCAAACCACATTAGTCTGGAAGGAATCCACAGCTTTTCATTTGCTGTGGAAACAAAAATAGAAATCCTTTTCCCCAGTAACTTGTCCTTAGGCTTAAATTTTGGAGTCAAAGCATTTTTAAAATATATAAATTGGATTAATCCAGTAGCATTTCTTTTATCAGTTGTTGTTATTTTCTTAGCAATCAAAAAATTTAAAGGCAACAGAATCACCTATAGTATCCAAAATTTCTCTGTGCTTTCCATGTTTATGTGGCTTTTTTTATTACTCTATTTCTTCTACTTCTATTTTTACATATTTTGAGACAGGGTTTCTCTGTGTAACTTTTATCTGTCCTGGAATTCACTGCATACCAGGTTTACTTTGAAATCACAGAGATCTGCTTGCCTCTGTCTCCCGAGTGCTGGGATTAAAGGTGTGTGCCACCATATCCAACCATTCTACTTCCTTATTTCTTTTTTAAACCATTGTATCCTGTTTCCTTTTCTCTCCCAAACCAACGTATTTTTTAAAACACAGTGTAAACCTTCATTGCAGTTCTCGTACACACCAATGATTGTTAGCAGAGCTCTTTAAAAGCAATGCTGGTTTTCTGCCGCTTATGCAAATTTTGGAAACCTCTCTTAAAGGAGCCACACAAATCTCTGTCTACAGCAATACAAATCCAACCGAGAAAATGCTGCTACCAAGGAGTCTTGCTAGTCTCTGTTCCTTTATTTCTAAAACATTTATTAAGATTTTATTAGTTTTAAGTGAAAGTTCTTATAACCACATTGGGTGCCATCTGTATCTTGTTGTTTTCCGCCAGCCCACCTCCCGCCGGTCTGGCGTGCTGGCTCCAAATAACACTCAGAGACTCTATATTTGATACAATCCTGTTGGCCAGTTACCATTATTGTTTATGGGCTAGCTCTGTCTTAATTATTAATCCATTTCTACTTATCTAAGTATTTCCACGTGGTCATCTTATCAGGGTGGCGCCTGCGGCATCTTCTTTCTCCATGCTCTTCATCCTGACTCCTCCTCCCTACTTCCTCTTTCCTCCTTGTCTCCTAGCCCCGCCTATCTTGCTTTCTCATTTGCCCAACAGTGCTTTATTAATTAACCAGTATGAGAAACATATTTACAGAATAACATCTCCCATCAACAAGCTGCATCTAAAGTCCTTAGGATTTTTTTCTTTATCTCTGTCTGTCTGTCTGTCTGCCTCTCTCTGTTTTTTGGTGGGTGTGTGTGTGTGTGTGTGTGTGTGTGTGTGTGTGTGTGTTTGTGCTTTCAACACAGGGTCTCACTATGTAGCTCTGGCTGTCCTGAAACTCACTAGACAAAGCTGGCCTTGGACTCTGCCTAAGTCTGCCTACTACGTGCTAGGATTAAAGGCACATGCCCAATGCCTGGATGTTCTTTATCTCAATGTAAAATCGCCTTTGCTTTTAAAGGTCCTATCAGACCTACTCAAATGACAAGGTTATACTCTCTATTTTAAGTTTAGTTTATTGACAAATATAATTTCATTTGTATTTCATCTTTTCAATGTAAAATAATATTCATAGGTGCTAGGGGACAAGACTGAACATCTTTGAAATGATCTTTTTTTTCTGATTAATTTCTCCAAATCAGTCAATACCACTTTAATATAACCATTACTAAAATTTGTTTGGATAACTAATCTTAATACTATAATGCACTTTCTTTCAAATTCCTTATCAATCAGAGCAATGCCATCATCCAAAGCAAGTAGATATTGGCATGCTATACCACCAGAAGCTAACCTGAGCCCAGGATTTGGGGTTTACATCAAGATTTACTCACTGTAATAAGTGATAATAACAAAAAATGTATCATTGTTCCTGGAGTCTACTGGCTTTACAGAAACTTCGTGAACTTAGACAATCTAGCAACAACATGCTCCAATATAATGGAGAAGATTTTATTATTTTCTATGTTAATTTAGACAAGGAAGAGCAGGTGATATTGATATTTTTTCATGCAATAATATTTACAGTGAAATCTTTGAAAAGATTTAAATTACCTGGGTACTTCCTGTTGGAGAATAGAAAACGTAATCAGGGTATCTGGAAGAAACTTGGCATTAGTGAAAATGAACTTCTTCTAAAATACCACAAATAAGGCTACAGAAGTCTTAGCTGTGCAAAAAAACAAAAATAAAAAATTAAGGGCTTCCAATTTTGAAACAAAGTGCGATTTAAAAATTCATATATTCTTCTATGACATTACATGTTCAGGAATGTATCTTTATTTTTTGAGTCTATATGCACATTTCATCATACAGCTCAGGCTAAGCTTGAATTCTCTATTGTGAATGTTCTTGAATTCCTGATAGCCTGCCTCCATCTCCAAGTGCTGAAATTACAGGGTAATCCAACCTAGGGCCTCCAACAAACAATACAATACTCAATAAATTTTATCTGTTTTTTTGGGGGGAGAGAAAACTTCAAAATTCAATCAGGAACATGAAGTGTCCTGATATAAAGTGTTCAGTAACAACAGAACTGGAAAATTACTTATATAGTTAACAAACTACTAAATAACCAATACAAACTAGTAGAGAAAAAGAAATACATGTAAACATTACTACCAAGTTTGGAAGGGCAAAATCTAAACGGACAATTAGACAGGAAGTGAAATGTGAAGTTTCATATTCCTAAAATACTTGGGAAGGGTGGATTATCTCCTGATTGCCCACCACAGTTTGGTCTAGAATATTGGAAAACATGGGCTTCAAGAATCTAAACTCATTACTTTGAGAGTTTCCAGTTAGACACACCTCATACTGGTAGTTCTGGGTCAGGGTGCCCATGCCACTTACATCCACCAGGTGGCCAGGAAAGTGTCCCTCAGGCACAGAGCAGCCACCCAGTGAGGTTGCTCTGGCCCTCCTGCAAAGCCTCACCCCCACGAACAGCAGCACAGACAAGAGGAAGAGGGAAGACAAAGACGCCAAGGCGATGACCAGGTACAGAGTGACCGTATCCTCATCTTGTGCAGGTTCGTGTGCCACCTCGGGCAGAGGCAGGTAGGGCTGATAGAAACCATCCACCACCAGCACGTGCAGAGTGACAGTGGCAGACCTTGGAGGATCGCCATTGTCCTTGACCAGCAGCAGCAGCCTGTGCTTGGGAGCATCGCGCTCACTCAGCAGCCTGGAGGTTCGCACCTCACCATTGTGAGCCCACACAGTGAACAGTCCTGGCTCTGTGGCCTTGAGTAGCTGGAATGACAGCCAGGCGTTCTGGCCAGAGTCACGGTCAACAGCTACCACCTTGGTGACCAGGTAGCCTGGCTCTGCCGCCCTGGGCAGCAGTTCAGTGCAAGGTGCAGATGCATTCTGCAGAGGGTAGAGCACAAAGGGTGCGTTGTCGTTGGTGTCCAGCACCTGGACACGCACCAGTGCCTGGCTGCTGAGGGCTGGCGACCCTTGGTCTGTGGCGCCCACGTGGAACTCGAAGGTCTGCAGGGCCTCATAGTCCAGCGCTCTGAGCGCGAACAGCTGTCCGTTGTCAGCATTGATGGAGATGAGCGAAGAGAGGGCCAGCTGCGGGTCGTGGGTGGGCAGAAGTGAGTAGGTGATGTGGGCATTGGAGCCTGAGTCTGAGTCTGTGGCACTGATGGTGCCTATGTTCAGGGCGGGGCTGTTGTTCTCCTGGACAAACAGGGTGTAGGAGGTTTGTGTGAAGGCGGGGGCGTTGTCGTTGACATCGGACACATGCACAGTTATGGTGTGCTGGGTTGTGAGTCTGGGTGTGCCCAGGTCAGTGACTGTGATGGTGATGTTGTACTCAGCTCTGCTCTCCCTGTCCAGTGCTCCTTCTGTCATTAATCTGTAGAAGTTCTCAACGGAAGGTTCCAGTGTAAAGGGAACACCATCCTGGATGGAACAAACTGTCCTTCCATTTTCCCCAGAATCTCGGTCTCGAATCCGAAACAGAGCCACTTCTGTCTGTGGTGAATTTTCTGGGATAGGGTTGGTGAGCGATGAAATAGTTAATTCTGGGTAATTATCATTGACATCCATCACCTGAATATAAACAGAGCATTTTCCAGAAAGCCCTCCGCCATCGGATGCCTCTATGTCTACTTCATATGAAGATGCTGTCTCAAAGTCCAGTGTTTTAATCAGTCGAATCTCTCCTGACAAGGCATTTAGCTCAAAAGTTTTGCTCATCTCCTGAGAACTATGAAAAAGAGAGTATGATACTTCTCCGTTTGTCCCAGTGTCTAAATCCTTGGCCCAGACCTTAGCAACCAGGGAACCCACGGGGCTGTCCTCTAGGATTTGCACCTGATAGAACGCCTGCACAAACTCAGGGGCGTTGTCATTGACATCCAAGACAATAATCCGTATTTGCGAGGTGCCAGCCCTGGGCGGAGAATCGCCATCCAGTGCTGTCAGAGTCAACCTGAACTCTGCCTGCTCCTCGCGATCAAGCTGTTTGTCCAGTACCAGCTCTGGATATTTCCTCCCATCTCCTCGGTTGCGGATGGAAACGTGGAAATGAGAATTGGTACTAAGGCTATAGTTCTGAATGCTGTTGTTGCCCACATCCAAGTCCTGAGCGCTTTTAAGTAGAAACACAGCACCAATGGGGCTGTTTTCTGTGATTTTCACGGTCATTTCTCTTTCAGAAAACTCAGGAGAATGATCATTTATGTCTCCCACTAGTAGCTCAGCTCGAAATATTTCCAGTGGTTTTTTCAGTAACACTTGGAAATGAGTTACACAGGGCTCAATGGGGCCACACAGCTCCTCCCGGTCCAGTTTTTCATTTAATACCAGCTTCCCAGTCTGTAGATCAAGCTGCAAGCGTGATTCGTTATCCTCAGAGACCACCTGGGCTCCTCGAGCGGCCAGCTCTGCAACGCCCAGCCTTAGGTCCTTAACTAGATCAGCCAAAAACGTGCCACCAGGTGTTTCCTCCAACACAAAGTAACGGCGGGGCTCCCAGCCTGCCCCAGCTACTCCCAGTAAAATAAAGATCAAAAGAACTTGCCTCAGCCTATGCTCCCTTCCAGTCTTCATCTTTGCTTCCACACCCAGGATGCAAGGTCACCCAGACAGCGGTCGATCTGTCAGTTTGTAATCTATTTCGAAGTGTAGGGTAGCAGCAGTTTCTGGAGAATTAATGATTTGAGCTGTGTCTCAGGTCTTTTCTAGCCGGGGATCTGAAGAAACCTTTTTTTTTTTTCCTTTTCCACAGGCGTCCTTTTTTAAAGCCTTAGCCTGCAGCGCCACCATGTGTTAATTTCGTTTCTCAACAGATCGTTACATGCACGGTTCCATTCTTTTTATAGTTTATTTGGTTGTCAGGGTTTGGAAATAAATTCAATCACAAAACATTATTTTGATTATGTAATCCCTCATTAAATAAAGAGAGTTCTTGTTGTTAATGTGTCGAATTCTGAAAAATAAATGAGGAAACAACCTAGACAAGCTGCCTGCCTACTAGAAACCCTGCAGTCTGTGTTGGGGGCACTCTAGGGGAAACTGAAAAATGAAAGAAGGCATAGTACTGATTGAGCAGTCATCTTGTAAAATTAGTGACATATATCCATGCAATTTAAAATGCAGCATAAAGTGGGGTCAACACTAATCGGGCTTCTTTGTAATTTTATGTCTTCCAGGTAACATAGACGTCGTTCCCACTGGTTGAGTTTCATAAAGGAAAAAGAAAATCTACACATTAGTTCCAGTTTATGATACACTTTGTACATGTTGTCAGGAACTTAAAATTTCATAAAACTTTTTGTCTGTGGGAAAAACTCATATGAAAGCACATCTCACCCCAAATTTTTCTCTCTGGTGTATTTCATCACACATACCATAGATGAATATATTTATTTACTTTGTGGTAACCTGTAAGTATTTCAGCATTGTTTGTTTTACTGCTAAACCCCAATATCTAAAATAATCTTCGGGATTCAATAAATACTTGCTTAATCCATCATAGAATAAAACACAAAATTGTGTGAATTTTCCTCCTATTGTAGATGTTTCTTGTTTTGTTGGGATCCTAACTTATTTTTATAATATGCCCCTGGGAAAAACAAGACAGCATTTTCCTAGGTAGCAGTTCTCTATACTTCTTCACTAGTCACTTGAAATAGCATGGAGTGTCTAAACCATCTTTCCATTAAAGAAAAAAAAACACCATGGCTTGTCCAAACAAAAGAGGGTCTTTAGGCCTGGCCCTGAACTTGCCTCAGCTTACCATTATTCCTCTACTCAAAATTACCCATTTAGACAAAGGCCTCACAGTCCCTTACCATGTTACTGTAGTAGTTCACAAGTCTTTTGATTTGTGTTATAGTAGCATGCTTGGTTTAATAAAAATATGAAATTAGCAGGAATAATCCATCATTCCAGGCAAGAATATCTAAGCATGCTTTTAAAGAAAACAAACCAACCAAACTTTACTGAGTTGGACTTGGAGAATCTATTAGAAGAACATATCTTAGTTCTGTCCCCAGCCCCACCCAATAGAGACTGTTGACTCAGGGATTACTGACAAGAATGTCCTCTACAGGACCACTCATCTGTTAGCTTTCCTTTCCTCTCTTAGAGGTCTGAGATGACATAACTTTCTTGTAACATTCCTAACAGAAAGACTAGAATAAATTTTGTTTCTATGGAGATTTAAAAGTAAACAGGATCAGATTGGCTCAGTTTAGATTAGCAACATCCATCACATCCAATTGTCTGAAATTGTAGAGGAACCTGAGTTGTACAAAATGAATCCAGCTTTGATCTTGTACCTATGATGAAGAGAGCTATTTCAGACATCTGGATAGTCAGATGTCACAGGAGGGATTTTAAAAATAAGTTTTGAAACTATCCAAAACATTTTAAACAATATTCACATGTACGAGAAGCTGCATGTTCATATGGAAACAATAAAAGCCTTGGAACTACAGAGAAACGGTCTTTCCCAATTAACACCACTGTACAACAAGCATGCATTTTCAGATACTCTATTTGAGATAGGAAAGCACAATGTCAGACAGAAGATAAAATGATCATTCATGACATCTGTGTCACATTTCAAACTTTTCAAAAATGTTTCTGGACAACAATAAAGTATTTACAAATGATGATTCTTTTTTATTATCTGACAAGTTGAAAAAAATACTTGTCACAGTTCTCTGTCTTCATCAAAAAGTGATTTTTAAAAAGAGACTAACCTTTTTAAGGTTAGGTATGGTTTGGTTTAAGGTTAGGTAAGGTTAGGTTTTTAAGGTAAGGGTATGAACAGAATTTAATTAGGAAATTAAAAGCAAAATGTTAAAAATTCTTTATGAAGATAAATCAATGGAAAAAATGTTTAGAAAGAACAAACATCTATCCAGAACCATTTGAAAAGTCAACAAATTGTTAATCATATCCAAAACCATTCACAGAGTTGGAATTCTCCACGCAAGTCATAACCTCATTGTTGGGAGACACAGACTTTAGGAACCGCAAATCTTTGGTATCTGATACTCCAGTCAGACACACCTCATACTGGTAGGTTTGGGACAGGGTGTTCGTGCCGCTGAAGTACATAAGGTGGTCAGGAAAGTGTCCTTCAGACACAGAGCAGCCACCCATAGCTGCCCTGGCTCTCCTGCACACCCTCATCCCCACAAACAGCAGCACAGACAAGAGGAAGACGGAAGACACAGACGCCAAGGCAATGACCAGGTACAGAGTGACCGCATCCTCATCTTGTGCAGGGTTGTGTGCCACCTCAGGCAGAGGCAGGTAGGGCTGAGAGAAGCCATCCACCACCAGCAAATGCAGAGTGACACTGGCAGACCGCGGAGGATCGCCATTGTCCTTGACCAGCAGCAGCAGCCTGTGCTTGGGAGCATCGCGCTCACTCAGCAGCCTGGAGGTGCGCACCTCGCCATTGTGAGCCCACACAGTGAACAGCCCTGGCTCTGTGGCCTTGAGCAGCTGGAACGACAGCCATGCATTCTGGCCAGAGTCACGGTCAACAGCCACCACCTTGGTGACCAGGTGGCCTGGCTCTGCTGCCCTGGGCAGCAGCTCAGTGCAAGGTGCAGAGGCGTTCTGCAGAGGGTAGAGCACGAAGGGCTCATTGTCGTTGGTGTCCAGCACCTGGACACGCACCAGTGCCTGGCTGCTGAGGGCTGGCGACCCTTGGTCTGTGGCGCCCACGTGGAACTTGAAGGTCTGCAGGGCCTCATAGTCCAGCGCTCTGAGCGCGAACAGCTGTCCGTTGTCAGCATTGATGGAGATGAGCGAAGAGAGGGCCAGCTGCGGGTCGTGGGTGGGCAGCAGCGAGTAGGTGATGTGGGCATTAGAGCCTGAATCTGCATCTGTGGCGCTGATGGTGCCAATGTGCAGGGCAGGGCTGTTGTTCTCCTGGACAAACAGGGTGTAGGAGGTTTGTGTGAAGGTGGGGGCGTTGTCGTTGACATCAGATACCTGCACAGTTATGGTGTGCTGGGTTGAGAGCTTGGGTGTGCCCATGTCGGTGACTGTGATGGTGATGTTGTACTCAGCTCTGCTCTCTCTGTCCAGTGGATTCTCTGTTACTAGGCTGTAGAAATTTTTGAAAGTAGGTTTCAAGAGAAAAGGAAGGTTGTCTTGAATTAAGCACATCATTCTGCCATTGTCTCCTGAGTCTTGGTCTCGTACACTGAAAACAGCGACTACCATTTCTGACAAGCAGTTTTCTGGGATTGGACTCATAAGAGATGTAAAGACTATTTCTGGTCGGTTGTCATTTACATCTGTAACTTGAACAATAATGACTGATTTTCCAGAGAGACCTCCACCATCAACAGCTTGAACATTTATTGTATAAGACCGAATTACCTCAAAATCTAGGAGTGCTTTCAAATGGACTTCACCAGAAATTGGATGAATTTTGAATGTTTTCCGTACATCTCTAGAGACATGAGAAAATGAGTAAGATATTTCTCCGTTCATCCCTGCATCCAAATCTGTAGCAGACACCTTGATTACTAGTGAGTCCATAGGGCTATTCTCTGGTACTTGAACCTCAAACAGCATTCTTTCAAACTCTGGGGCATTGTCATTCACATCTACAACCACAACTTGAATCAGTGCAGTTGCTGTCCTTGGAAGGGACCCACCATCCATGGCTGTTAGTATCAAGCTAATTGAAGGCTCCTTTTCTCTGTCCAGAGGTCCATCCAGTACCAACTCTGGGTATTTTCTTCCTTCACCACCGTCTTTTAACTTAAGGTAGAAATAGGGGTTGGGGCTTATAGTATAGTTTTGGACCCCGTTTATTCCTACATCTAAGTCCTGAGCATTATCCATTTGGAATGAGGTCCCTGGAGCAGCACCTTCTGAAATATTTAGAAATATGAGTTTCTCCAGGAATGTGGGAGGATGGTCATTTATGTCTTCAACCAAAAGCTCACCCTGAAAAAATTGCAAAGGCTTTTCCAGCAACACCTGGAAATGCAATATACAGGGTTCACTGGTGCCACAAAGTTCCTCCCTGTCCAGTTTTTTGTTTAAGACCAAGTTGCCAGTCTCCAGTTCTAACCGCAAATAAGGCTGATAGTCATCAAATATAACTCTAGCACCCCGTGCAGCCAGGTCACCCACAGCCATATCTTTAATTATATTGGCTATAGAAGAACCAGTCTCCATTTCTTCTGCCACAGAATAGCTCCAGGTCTCGGAAAGAACCGAGGACCCTCCCAGGAAAGCAAGAAAGAGCAGAACTTGCCTTATATGCTGAGCAGCCATCACTCCTGGCTCCATTATTCGTTAGACAAGAGGTCTGCTGCCACAGCTCAGTCTCCGGCAGCTCAGAGAGTGGCTCTCCTCATCTGGACCTTTGGGAATTTATAGATGTGCAATTCTTTCTGGAGGATCTTATCGGTGCCCTGCCATTTCAGACAGCCTGTGTGCTGTTTGATCTGGGGATTTCACTTCCTCTCCTTAAGGGAAAACTGAGCTGCTGTTAGGAAACCGTTTCCCGTCTTATCCTGCAGCGCCACCATGTGACTATGCAGGTTGTCAGGTTTCAGACAAAACACTAATTTATCGAATCTATTTGTTAATGATCCTAAATTTTATTTTCTTCTTTATTCCCATTTCCGTTCCTGAGTTGTAGCTTTTGTAATTAACACAACAAATTACTATTTGATAGAGCTGCGCTGGTGAAATGGTTTACAATGGAATCCTTGTTTCTAATAGTTCATGGTCTCCCCTTGAAGACAATTGCAAAACTAAAGATAGTTCAGAGGGCTCGCATGCCATTGATTTTTATGAAGATGAGCAAGAGATTCTTAGGAAAATTGAAAATGGAAACAAACAGATCTCTCCTAGCCATTATTAAGTGCTGTTAGAGAAGCCTGGAAGGGTGTTTTTATGCACTTAAAGTTGAGTCTGGTATGTGTAAATAGTTGTTTGATGGAAAGTTGGGTATTTTGGGCTGGATAATGGTACCATTTCCATAGGAACACTTCATAGGACACTTGCCTCGCTGCAGTACAAAGTAAATGCTTACTAGAGAATAGAGTATGATATGTACAGATTCTTAAAACAAAATGCTGTAGCTTGACTTTCACCATTTTGCACATCTGGGGCTTCCAAGGCATGTTTCTAATAATTTTACTTATCTAATTCCTGGTTTGCTCAGTGAGTGTTTATTAAGCATACTGGAGCTAGTGATGGTGGTAAGAATCAAGGAATGAATGATAATCAGGCAGAAGCTATTTCTGCCATGAAAAGGGGAGAAGGAAAACGAACATTTAACATGAAGCACAATGGCTGCCTTGACGAGAAAGTCTCATGCTAATATAAGATTATAGTTGAGGATCAACTAACCAAAATTTGGAGGTGGAGAAGTCTTTCCTGGAGAAAGTATATTCTATCTAAACTGATACATGAAAAATAAGTGGAAGTAATCCGAACAAAAATTACATCTGACTGAGCTAGTGGTAAGAGACTACAAGTGAAGCTCTGGTCTCCAGGAAAGTAAAAACACGATGTTGCAAATATAAAATGAGAGCTTTGTTTCAAAACAACTGAAATAAGATCATGGCAATGGCACAGAGCAAGACAAATTTGGTAAAAGTTGAAATTAGAAAAGCAAGCTAAGAGTGTATAAGGCATGTCAGTGGAAATACAAGACTGTTAAAGAGTTCTCAACAGAAAAGTTAGTTATTCAATGTTTTATTTTTTAAAGATAAACATGTTTCAGAGTGAAAATAAATTAGGAAGGAATAATATAAAAAACTGGACACAGGTAAGAGATGGTTGCAATAATAGAGGTAAAAGTTGATACTGACCTCAATTGAAAATGTTGTGATGCAGTTTTCTCTTCAAACCTATAATGGTTCCCTCTATTGTGGTATCTCCCGCTCTCATCTATTCATCCCCTGACTCAATCTTCCTGGTCCCACATGTTCTCCTCTTCGCCCCTCATCTTTCTCCTAACTCTCTCTCCACTCACTGCCCCCTCCCAACTCCCAATATGCTCAGGGGTTCTTGTTCCTTTCCCCTTCTGTGAGGGACTTTGTATGAATCTCTTAGGTTACTCCTTGTATCCTAGTTCCCTGAATGTGGGTCTCAGTTAGAAGACCTGGGAAGACTAAGAGACCTCTGACAATGGAACCATGATGTATCCCTGGTGCATAAAAGGACTTTGGGAGTACATTCCCCATGGAGGGATACATCCTTAGCCTAGATGCAGGGAGAAGGGCCTAGACCCTACTCCAAATGACTTGACAGATTCTGATGATCCCTCTTGGAAGGCATCACCCTCGGCGTGCAATGGGAGGGGGTGGGGTGGGAGGGGGTAGGGGGGACATGGGAAGGAGAGAAAACTGGGATTGATATGTAAAATAAAAACATAAAAAAGAAAATGTGGGGCATTTGCACACAAACTAGAAGATAGTATGGGATGAAGTGAAAGATCACTCATCTGGGGAGTGTTAAAATAAGGGAAAATATTCCATTTATAAGATTTAAGTTTAAATGATATGGTGTTAACACAGAAGATACAGAAGAGGAATATGCATGGAGCCACAGGGAAAGTATTCTTTCAGTTTAGAGGAAGGGGAAATTTTAACTTAAAACCAATGTACGGTATTAAAAGGTTTAAGGTGACTACAGAACATCCCTATAGTCTCATACATGATCTTCCATCATACAAATGAAACTGAGAAAAGAAGTGAGATTCAGTGGCTATAACAAGAAAAATAAAATATCCAGAGACTGATATTGGGGTTCGAACTTCAAGCTGAAGAACAGAAAAGCATAGTAGCCAAGTTACCAGAGAGCTCTTACCTCTCTAACAGAGCTGGGGTGTTCCTATTCTCAATTCTCAATGTGACTGGAGCATGAATTCCCCTATTGAATACTGAATACCCTGTTTCTATTTTTTATACCCTTCTAGTGCTGGGATCAAAGGCATCTGATCTATTACTCTTTTAGACTGATTCAATCTTGTTTATCCCTGGGTGGCCTTGAACTCAACTTCCTCTTAATCCCGAGTCCTAGGATTAAAGGTTTGTACCACCCCCTCCTAGCTTCTGGCTGCCATTATTAAATGTGTTGCCTGGCTTCTATGGTTTGTGTCTGACTTTGCTTTCTGAACCATCAGGCAAGCTTTAATAAATCATAAATAATATATTTGGGTTATTGGCATAAATGGTCTTTGAAATCCTCCAAGAAAAATAGTGAAACAAGACTTAAGGATGCTTGAATTTCTGATTTGGGGGGATGTATCACAGTGGTACAGCACTTTATTTGCATGTACAAAGGCCTCTTGTTTGTACTTATACTCATTTCTGGAGAGTCCTGTTGGCAAAGGGAGGCAGTGACAAGGAAGAGAGGAGAGACTATATAGCCACAAGAGACTACCACTTCTAGAAAATACCTGTAGTCCTATGTTGACATTCTAGAGTAGAAATGAATGTGGAATCAGGCATGATGATACACATTTGATATGCCCAAGTCTCGAAGACCACCAAGGCGACAGACTCACCGAACTGCAAATACAAGGTTTTATTGTTTAATCCTACTGGTAAGGACTTGTCTAACAGACGGATGAAGTAGCCTCCAGAAGGACTGAAGTCCCTTGTCTATTGACAAAATTTAAAAGAAAAAAATCACAGGCTTACATCAGTAGGCATGGGTTAGACCTTGATTGGTTGACATTTGGGGAACAATTAGGGGATTTTCCCAGAGTCAGTGCAACTGGTTTGTTAGAATTTTTCATTGGTTGGCTTGAGATGGGAATATTTGGTGGTTTCTATGGCTTTGTCTATTACTTGCAGGTAGCCTGTTATCATTGGTTGGTGTTGGGAGGGAGCACTCTGCGGTTCCTGTGGCTTTGTCCATCTTTTAGAGGTAGTCTGTTGTACATAGATACCAGGAACCAAGATCATGGATTTTCTTTGTGGTCAAACACAGTAACTGAGTTTAAGAGGAAGTTTGTTTTGGAGTTTTTGATCATAACACAAGAACTAGGGGACTGGATTTGTTCTGAAGGCTTTCCCATAACCTTTACTGTAATAGTTTCTCTCTAATAAGAGTTGGATGAGAACTTAAGGCTTTGCCACATTCATTCGATTTCTCCCAAGTGTGATTTATTAGAAGTCAAGCTTTTGAGTTTAGTTTACCTCTTTCACACTCATAATTACAAATTGAGTTCTTCATTGGTCTAGATAATAAAAACTGGGAGTCAGATATAAAGGAAAATTCTGAGAGATCAGAGAGAAGGAGCAAGCCACCACCACACCTTCCTGTCTTTGAGTTTCAGCAGAGAAGATAGTTCCTCTTTCTCTCTGCTTATATCCTGCTTATACCCAGATAGTTCACTTCCTGTCTGCACAGACCTCCAGACCTCTGTAGTTAGCTAGTGGCATGCTCCATTCACTGACGTTCAGACAGGCTTTATTTGTACAAGCAAAACTTGTACCACACATCATTCCTGCACTAGAGAAGCTGAGGCAGTTTGAACCCATTTGGACCACACATTTAGACTTTATCAAGAGAAGAAGAGAGAAATAATGTAGCTAGAGGCTAGAAAAAGAGACAGGTCAAACTCCTAGACACATCTGTGACTATGTATGGGTCAATAAAGAGGAAATGTATTTACACTGATTCTTCCCTGTGATATTTAATAGTTAAAACTAAAATGGTATCAAGTTTGTTCGATTTTCTCCTTTGATGACTCTATAAAATGACCAGGTAGAATATTTCATTAACTTCTGTTAGCACATTGAAAGTTTCTTATTTTCCATTGCTTCTCCCGAGAAACACGAATCAGATTGGACAGTGTAATTGTCACGTGTTGAAGTTAAATTTCTCTTTCCTGTGGTTTCTTTAAATAAAATTTCTCTTTCCTGTGGTTTTCTTAAATAAAATTTCTCTTTTTCTTTGGTTTTATGAAATTACTCTATGATGCTTATAGACATAAGTATCTCTGCAATGTATTTTTTTAGATTTACAGCAATCTCTTAGATTTGTTTGCTGATGTTTCATTAATTCTATAAGTCCCCCAGTATTTATTTCTTCAAATAATGTTCCAGTTAAAATTTGCTCATCTGTCTTGCTGCACAGTGATAGTGCATACCTTAACCCCAGTACTCAGTAGGCCGAGGCAGGAAGATCTGTGAGTTTGAGGCCAGCCTGATCTATAGAGCACATTCCAGAATGCCCAGTTTCTTCACAAAGAAACCCTGTCTCAAAAAACTAAAAGAAGGAAAGAAAACCTCATCTCTCTCTTTGTATGTCCCGTTTACTCTGCCCTGTGTTTTCAATAATCTCCTCTTGTGTTTTCATTGTATTAACTTTTTGAGTTACATATGTATGAATTGTATTTAAACATCTTTTATGTGGCTAAACATTTTGCTGTGTTTTTATTGTTTTCAATACTGTTTTAAATTTTGATTAATGTGTTTTACATTTTGGAAGTTTAATTTTGTCCTTATCTAATATGTCATGTTAGTGTTGGTGTGTCTTCATGTAGATATATGCCTGTGTGAGTGCAGGTGCTGTCAGAGGTCAGAAGAGGGTGTCAGTTTCCCTGGAGCTATAGGTACAGTTGAATAGCCAGGCATGGGTAGTGGGAATGAAATCCCCACTCTCAATGCCTGAGTTAATCTCTCTAGCTCCCCATCTGTCATATTTTACAGTGTTTTTGTTTCCTGTATATTTTCAGGTTAACTTCTATTTCAGTTAACATTCTTAGTATATTGTGGATTGCCTGATAATGATGATAATTTTACATTCTTTCCAGGTATCTTTAGCATTGTTTTGTTTCCTGCTGACTCTCATTCATGGTATCATGTTTCCTAGGGTAAGCAGTTGTCAAGTATAGAGCATTAAGATGCAAAGCAAAAGGGTGAATACTCCATGTTTAAGGAATTGTTTGTTTGTTCATTTATTTATTTGGTTTTTCAAGGCAAGGTTTCTCTGTAGCTTTGGAACCTGTCTTGAAACTTGCTCTGTAGACCAGGCTAGGCTAGAACTCACAGAGATCCATCTGCCTCTGTCTCCTGAGTGATGGAATTAAAGGCATGCACTGTTGCGGCCCAGTTTAGGTCATAATTTATTTTATATAAACCTGCATTTGATTTTTATAAGGACCTAATTAGCCTGTCAGTGATACTTAATTAAGTTTAAGGCTAAAAAGTCAAGTTCAAGGCTAAAACACACATGGGCTGATGTAGTTACAGTTTACTCTTATCTCACAAATGCTGCTTTTAAGGACCCATGCTGATTAATGAGAGGAGTTTCTGTAAATGATTCCATATAGTGGTATGGTTTTCATTATATAAATAATTGACATGAAGGTTTGAATTTTCCAAGATTCTAAATGGTCCCAGGAAAATTTACACTTTGCAATTATCTATTTCTCTACATTTCAACAACAAATTTGAACTGATAATTTACCAGTGTCGGTTTTTTTTTTTCAAGACAGAGTTTTTCCATACAGTCCTGGATGCCCTGAAATTCACTCTGTACAGCAGGCCTCAACCTCACATAGATCTGCCTGCCTTTGCCTCCCAGGTGCTGGGATTAAAGGCATGTGCACCACCACTGCCCAGTGTATATACTAGTGTCTTAATAGCTACTTGCTTCCTGTAAATGCAGCTGTGGACTTAATGTTAGCCATATGTCCACACTGCATTGTAGCTATGAACATCTGTCTATACTCCTCCACTGAACTGTTCATCTACAGAACTGAGACCTTACAATGTCAAATATGAGTCATTTCTCAATCAAAAATATAGACCTATTCTTTGTGGCTATCTCAGAGAGATTACAAAGTAATAATAATATTTTAAAGTTACTTTTCTGTGCATGCCAAAAATTGAACTTTTGGCATCTAAAATGCTCACTGTGCACACATTCCTGTATTTACTCTTTTTGCTGAGAGTTGAGAGTGAAGTCAAGGCTTTATATCTATCTGCTAGGCCCACACAACTAGACATTATATTTACACATTTCCTTCTTGTTTTAAAGATCACAGTGGATCCTTTAAATCAGCATCTCAGTCGGTCGCAGAGGCTGGTATTGAACTCACTGCATAGCATGGGCGTCCTGCCATGGGTGACATGTCCATGGCATGCCATAACACCTGCCTGCCAGTTTATGAAAGCCCCCTGCCTCCATGCCTCCAGAATTAGATTCCAATTCTAATCCTCCACTGTTTCTTTTTTAATTTTTAAGAACATGTCTCAGAGTTCAGGCTGGCTTTACATCCCACAGTCTCTCAAGTGCCTGGATTATAGAAATATGTCATCATATCCTGTTTCCTTCTCTATATCAATTTAAGGGAAGGTCTCACTATGTAGCCCAAAGCAATGCTGAATTGATTTTTCTACATCTCCAGTTGCCAAGGGCTAGGATTATAGATATGTGCTTCCATGCTTGGCTTACATTCACTTTTATTAATGATGAGGAAGAGTAAATCTAAGTCTTTTTTAACTGTTTAAAATTATATTTCAGGGGCTAGAGAGATGGCTCAGCAATTAAGAGCACTGGTAGCTTTTCCAGGGGTCCCAAATTTAATTCCAAACACCCACTTGGCAGCCTACAACTGTCTGTAATTCCAAGGGATTCCAGGGGATTTGCCACCCTCACAGACACATACATGCAAGCAAAATATCAATGCA
Organism: Cricetiscus sungorus; assembly: GCA_030556225.1. Lineage (NCBI taxonomy): Eukaryota > Metazoa > Chordata > Mammalia > Rodentia > Cricetidae > Cricetiscus > Cricetiscus sungorus. The sequence continues at coordinate 123,701,176 of JANBXA010000651.1, forward strand.
CATAAAATAAAAAATAAATCATTTTTAAAAATCTTTATTTTAATTCCTAGGAAGTTTCTATACTGTTCTGTGGGGGGACTATTTTACTTAAAACAAGATAATGGTCTTATCTGCTTTTGCAATAAATGATATAGAGTACCACAAATTTTAACCAAGCCAACAAAATAGTGTATTTAAAAACGAGAAAACAGCAGGATCAAGATGTAAAATATTTTGAGTATTAGAAGGCATCATTAGAAAATAGATAAGGAAAAATTTCTCGAGCAATTAATATTAAATGTAAATCACATGCACAGAAATCAGCTCTTGAAAATACTAGGACACAAAGGCATCTATGACTGTATATTGGAGGGATGGCATTTTAAATCTTGTACGATGGAAAAAAAATCTAACAGAAAATTCTACAAATGACCCAATATAATTTCTAAGCAAATACAGCAGCATTTAAAATCTCTGCTTGCTGGGATTTAAAAGTATATTCGAGTAACTCTCATATATGGTAACATTTACCCCCTTTTAGTTCCCTACTCTCCTTTCTCCCTTCCAGGGACAGTTAACATCAGCAAAACACATTTATTCTCAATACTTTAACCAGCGCTTCCATTTCTGTGTCTTGCGTAACAAACAGCAGAACTGTTAACACATAACTTCAACAAAAACAAACAAAACAAAAGGTGCAGATTGTTTCTTTAGATCACTATAGCCCCATAAGGATTTTTTTAAACTACTGGGAGAAAAACAAGGGAAGCGAGAAGGCATGCAGCATCAGCAAAACATAAAATCCATTACAGACTAAGAAAAAAAAAGCATCTGCAACCTATTAATAAAAGAAAAATATTAAGACTTTAAAGGAGATTTTCATTCAATATCAAATCCAAGACTATCCCTAAAGTTTCCCTTTTCCTGCATATTAGAACTGGTTTCGTGAAGTTGAAGACTGGGGATGACCGGCTTCAGGAATTTGAATTCATTTGTCCCAGTACCTCCCATCAGACACACCTCATACTGGTAGCTCTGGGACAGGGTCCCTGCCCCACTGACATCCACCAGGTGGCCAGGAAAGTGTCGGTCAGGCACTGTGCAACCACCCAGAGAGGCCGCCCTGGCCCTCCTGCACAGCCTCATTCCCACGAACAGCAACACAGACAAGAGGAAGATCGACGATACAGAAGCTAAGGCAATGACCAGATAAAGCGTGAGTGCATCTTCGTCGTGTGTGGGTTCGTGTGCCACCTCGGGCAGAGGCAGGTAGGGCTGAGAGAAGCCATCCACCATCAGCACATGCAGAGTGACACTGGCAGACCGTGGAGGATCGCCATTGTCCTTGACCAGCAGCAGCAGCCTGTGCTTGGGAGCATCGCGCTCACTCAGCAGCCTGGAGGTGCGCACCTCGCCATTGTGAGCCCACACAGTGAACAGCCCTGGCTCTGTGGCCTTGAGCAGCTGGAAGGACAGCCAGGCATTCTGGCCAGAGTCGCGGTCCACAGCCACTACCTTGGTGACCAGGTAGCCTGGCTCTGCCGCCCTGGGCAGCAACTCAATGCAAGGTGCAGATGCATTCTGCAGAGGGTAGAGCACGAAGGGCGCATTGTCATTGGCGTCCAGCACGAGCACGCGCACCAGGGTTTGGCTGCTTAGTGCTGGAGAGCCTTGGTCTGTGGCTCCCACTCGGAATTCGATGGTCTTCAGGGCTTCATAGTCCAGAGCCCTGAGCGCGAACAACTGGCCATTGTCTGCATTGATGGAAATGAGCGAAGAGAGGGCCAGCTGCGGGTCGTGGGTGGGCAGCAGCGAGTAGGTGATGTGGGCATTGGAGCCTGAATCTGCATCTGTGGCGCTGATGGTGCCAATGTGCAGGGCAGGGCTGTTGTTCTCCTGGACAAACAGGGTGTAGGAGGTTTGTGTGAAGGTGGGGACATTGTCGTTGACATCGGAGATCTCCACTGTTATGGTGTGCTGAGTTGTGAGTCTGGGTGTGCCCAGGTCAGTGACTGTGATGGTGATGTTGTATTCAGCTTTGCTCTCTCTATCCAGTGCTTTTTCAGAAAGCAGAGTGAAAAAGTTCTTGAAGGTGGGTTTCAGAATGAATGGAAGGTCATCCTGAATTGAGCAAAGAATCCTTCCGTTGTCCCCAGAGTCTTGATCTCGAACACTGAAAAGAGCGACCAGGGTCTCAGACGCATTCTCTGGAATTGTCTTTGTAATTGATGACATGGTAACTTCTGGAGCATTGTCATTTATATCTAGTACTTTGACTAAAAGAGTGCATTTTGCTGAAAGACCTCCACCATCTGTTGCCTGGATATTTACAGAATAGGATTGTATTACTTCAAAATCCAGTAATGAACTCAGGTTGACTTCCCCAGATGTTGGGTTGATGTTGAAGGTTTTTCTAGTACCTTCTGATACATGCAGAAGTGAATATGTTATTTTCCCAGAATTTCCAATATCTAAATCTTTAGCAGAGACAGCAATAATACTGGAACCAATGGGCATGTCCTCTGGGACCTGCACCTTATATAAACTCTGGGCAAACTCAGGAGCATTATCATTGATGTCCAAGACCTTTATGACAATGGATGCTGTCCCAGACCTGGGTGGAGAGCCACCATCCAGTGCTGTAAGTATCAATCTAAGCTCAGATTCCTCCTCATGGTCTAAAGCTCTGTCTAGAACCAGCTCCGGATATATCTTTCCATTACCACTGTCGTGAATTTTAACATAGAAATGAGAATTGGGACCAATGCTGTAGTCCTGGAGACTGTTGCTTCCTATGTCCAGATCTTGTACATTCTCAATTAAGAATGTGGATCCGATAGTTGTGCTTTCTGGCATTTTAATGGTTATTTCGTTGTCCAGGAACATGGGGGAGTGATCATTTATATCTCTGACATGCAGCTCAGCCCGATAAAACTGTAGAGGGTTTTCCAGTACCACTTGAAAAGGCAGCACGCAGGGATGGGTGGAGCCACACAGCTCTTCCCGGTCCAGTCTCTCACTCAGGAGCATATCTCCGGTCAGCAAATCAAGGTGTAAATGCTTTTTATTATCATCTGACACTACTCTGGCCTCCCTGGATGACAGCTCCGCAACCCCCAGGCCCAGATCCCTTGCCAGATTAGCCACAAAAGAGCCAATTTCTGTTTCCTCCTCTACAGAATAGTGCAAAGATTCAGTACTCGCCCGAGACAATCCCAGCAAAACAAAGAAAACCAAGGCTTGCCTTTTCCACAGAATGAGCGTCCTTCGAGTTCCCATCGTTCTTGCAGGTGACCTCCTTTACTGCAAAATTAAATTTGGTCCCAATTTGGAGAGACGAAGATCCGATTTTTCTATTGAAAATCCCTTGGCAGCTCTGTCTGTGAAGCTCCTGTAATACCTCACTTCTCAATGGATTGGCTGTTCTCTCAATCTCTGGAAGGCAGATCCCACAGAGCCCGCTATGCACTGTTTCATCTTATCCTATAGCGCCACCATGTGTCTCTGTGAATTTTTTCATTTAATATTTTTCTCCAAAACAACTTATAAATACACCTATCTAGAATATTCAAAAGTGAGTTTCACATAGACTATGCTTATCTCTAAATATTTATTATTTCTAGTTACCAATGCCCTTTAAATATAATTATAACATTATTACCATAATTGACATATTTAGAAATAATTCTTAGGTATAACTTGTCTTTTTGGACTCTCCTACTTTTCTACAAAATGTCTCATGTTGTTGGCTTGTTTGGATTAGGATCCAAACAAAGTCCACAATCCCAATCAAACAACTAATTCTTTGAATGCCCAACTCAAAAAGGGTTCTTTAAAATTCCCCAAAATAAATAAATAATATTTATTTCAAGACAACTCTCTAGTAGTTGCAAATATTTACTTCCTCTCTGGTAAATAATTTTTGGGGTGAGTCAATAATATAACTGGTAACACCATTACATTGTACTCTTTCTCATATGAATCAGGAAAAATATAAAACATACTACTTTTGCTAACAGTTAACTTAAACCATGGAAGTATTAGATTTCTTGATTTTACATTTATAAAATATTAGGGTATAGTGGTGCATGCCTTTAATCCCAGAACTCAGAGGCAGGGGCATCTCTAAGAGTTTGAGTTCAACCAGTTTGAGCTCCATGCCAGTGAAGACTATATAGGAAGACATTATCTAAAAACACATGTGCACATATGCATATACATATATCTACATATATATGTGAAGATATGATGCAAATAAGATTATCTGTTTCATTGAACTTCCAAACTAGGAAATTGATAAGCTAGTGACTAAAATATAACAATGCATAGGTAAAGAATATTGGAAACATAGAAAAGATAAGTAACTATGACCTAGGGCATAGATAATATTTAGGAACATAGGTTTTGGAACCAACATGTCAACATTATATTCCTTACTGTGTCATTCATTACCTATAGACTTGGTGAAATTATATACCTTTATTTCCCTGCCTATTAAAAGTAAGATGCTGATAGTGTTACCTCCTAAGGTCATTACTATAGAAACTAATGGGTTGACACCTTAAATAGAAAGAACTAACTAAATGTTAAGGGAAAAATAACTGAAATATAGGGAGGCAGCTTGGAAGTGGTATGAGTGTTCAGTATGCTCATTGGGGTCCAGATTCACTCCCTAAGTCCAAAACAATAAAATTATAAAAACAAAAGCAAAAACAACAAAAAACATAACATATCCTCAAATTTTCATTTGTATTGAGTATGTAAGACTTTCCATTGTTACCAGGTATTGGACATTGTAAATAATCCAGGGATAGTTTAAAATATATGAGTGTTTGTGTAGGTCATGGAGAAGTGCTACTCTTACTTTGGAAATACATGTGCATTTGTAAAATTTTTGTACACAGAACACTAGAACCAATGTTCATTTACAGAAAAAAGGAAAATAGGTATCTTTCTTAAAACAAAGAAGACCCAGGGTTCAAAATCATTCTTTGAAAGGCAAACAGAATTTCAAGGAAATGAGAATGAGGAACATCAGAAAATAATCTGAATTTGAGGAAAAAGTAAATATTAAAATTGTGCATTGTATGTAAGGCAGTATTTGTGTATGAAAATGTCTGCTAAAACATGTACCACTCTTTGACGTGTCTCCAAACACATGGTGTGGGTGGTTTGAATGAAAATGCCTGCTCTGGACTCTTATATTTGAATACTTAGTCCCCAGTTGGTGGAACTATTTGGGAAGGAGCTGTGGATTGTTGGAGAAAGAGTATCTCTTTGGGAAGACTTTGAGGCTTAGAAAGACTCATGTAATTCCCATTATTTTCTCTGTCTCCAATGTGCAGATCAAGATGTGAGCTCTCAGCTGTTCCTGCCACCAGACACTTGCTCCACCATCATGGGCTCTAACTCTCTAAAAACAAGCCCCAAGGTTTGTTTTTAGTAAAATAGTAAATTTCAAGTTCACAATAGGCTAAGTACTGAGCACAAAACATTTCTCCCTGTTAGGTTTGAATGCTGGATAATACACACACAGCATAATTCACACACATAATTTTACATTTATTTCAGGGAGAACATAAGCAAATTCATATATTATCTCACAGGCTTGCTTTCTTATATCCAAACTATTGTTTAGGTACCTGTACACCTGGCTTACATTCTGTTTTTGTGACACTAGTAAAACATTTGTAAAATTAAGACCTCATATTCCAAGATTCTGTAAGTGGCCACAGTGTTCATGTGCCTCCCTAGCCACCTTCCAAGACACATAATATAGAGTTATTAAATAGACCACCACTGTCCCCACTTGTTTATTTTGGGTTGTGATCTATTTGGTGTCCTAACACTGAGCCATCTCCAGACTCACTATGGGCTCCCTTTCAAAAAGCTTAATAGTTGTATCATAGTATAAAATTTCCAATATATTACTATAGTCAATAGTAACAAACATTTAAAATAATATCTAAGCTAGCATGATTTTAAAAATAAACTTACTTGAAAATAGCATCCATAATAATAAGACACAAGAAAACCCCCAAAAAGGGAATCAAGGAAAGGTACACTTGAACATTTCAACTGTTCCTGAAGTGGTTTGTTTATTTCATCATAAGCAAAGCAAAGGTGAAAGTGCAACTGGAAAAGACAGACGGGGTGATTTTGTGTTAAGGAGGAAAATTCATTACAATTTAGGACATCCTAGAGAACCAGCCACAAAACAAATTACAGTCTTATTACAAGTGCTGTCATAAATGGAAAAGTGGGGGGAACAAAACAAGATGCAAACACTAGGAGATTTGAAGATCATGCAAGTTGGGAGGAATACTCATCGAATTGAAATAGCCATAAGATGAAATACATATGAAATAGCATCAGTTATGATTATTAAATAATCCCAAACTATTGTAGAGAGTAGGACTTTCCTCTATTTCTTTCCCAGGGAACTGGGGTGTTAGATTGGGGGACATTGGCTTCAGGAATTTGAACTCATCAGTCCCAGTACCTCCCATCAGACACACCTCATACTGGTAGCTCTGGGACAGGGTCCCCGCACCACTGACATCCACGAGGTGGCCAGGAAAGTGTCCCTCAGGCACAGAGCAGCCACCCACAGAGGCCGCCTTGGACCTCCTGCACAGCCTCATCCCCACAAACAACAGCACAAACAAGAGGAAGAGCAAAGACACAGACGCCAAAGCAATGACCAAGTACAAAGTCAACACGTCTTTGTCCTGTGTGGGGCTGTTTGCCACCTCAGGCAGAGGCAGGTAGGGCTGAGAGAAGCCATCCACCATCAGCACATGCAGAGTGACACTGGCAGACCGCGGAGGATCGCCATTGTCCTTGACCAGCAGCAGCAGCCTGTGCTTGGGAGCATCGCGCTCACTCAGCAGCCTGGAGGTGCGCACCTCGCCATTGTGAGCCCACACAGTGAACAGCCCTGGCTCTGTGGCCTTGAGCAGCTGGAATGACAGCCAGGCATTCTGGCCAGAGTCGCGGTCCACAGCCACTACCTTGGTGACCAGGTAGCCTGGCTCTGCCGCCCTGGGCAGCAACTCAATGCAAGGTGCAGATGCATTCTGCAGAGGGTAGAGCACGAAGGGCGCATTGTCATTGGCGTCCAGCACGAGCACGCGCACCAGGGTTTGGCTGCTTAGTGCTGGAGAGCCTTGGTCTGTGGCTCCCACTCGGAATTCGATGGTCTTCAGGGCTTCATAGTCCAGAGCCCTGAGCTCGAACAACTGGCCATTGTCTGCATTGATGGAGATAAGCGAGGAGAGGGCCAGCTGCGGGTCGTGGGTGGGCAGCAGCGAGTAGGTGATGTGGGCATTGGAGCCTGAGTCTGAGTCTGTGGCGCTGATGGTGCCTATGTGCAGGGCGGGGCTGTTGTTCTCCTGGACAAAGAAAGTGTAGGAGGTTTGTGTGAAGGCGGGGGCGTTGTCGTTGACATCGGACACCTGCACAGTTATGGTGTGCTGGGTTGTGAGTCTGGGTGTGCCCATGTCCGTGACTGTGATGGTGATGTTGTACTCAGCTCTGCTCTCTCTGTCCAATGGTCCCTCCGTTTCTAAGTGATAATAATTTTCAATAGAAGACTTTAACACAAACGGGAGGTCCTCCGGAATAGAACATACTATCCTGCTGTTCTCTCCTGAGTCCTTGTCTTGGATACTAAAAACCATAACTAAAGTACCCGGGGTATTTTCTGGGATTGGATTGATAAATGATGACACAGCAATTTCAGGAAAATTGTCATTCACATCCATCACCTGAATTCTTACTGTAGATTTCCCAAAAAGTCCTCCCCGGTCTGTAGCTTTAACAATTATTGAGTAGGATTCAGTTGTTTCAAAGTCCAAATGCCCTATTACTCGTATTTCTCCAGAGTTTTTATTAATTGCAAATGTCTTTTGGATATCCTCTGATGCATGAGAAAAGGCATAGGATACTTCACCATTAATTCCGGAGTCTAGATCCCAAGCCGACACAGTGATAACCAGTGAGCCAAGGATGCTATTTTCTGGAATCTTCACTTCATAGAACATGTGCTCAAACTCAGGGGGGTTGTCATTAATGTCTATGACTTCCACCCGAAGCAAGGCAGTCCCAGACCTGGGTGGAGTCCCACCATCCAAAGCAGTGAGGATGAGACTGTGCTCAGCCTGCTCCTCGTAATCCAGTGCCTTGTCCAAAACTAACTCTGGGTATTTCCTTCCATCAGGATTAACTCTCATTGTAACGTGAAAATGGGAGTTCTGGCTTATCACATAATTTTTCACAGCATTGGTTCCTACATCTAAATCTGTTGCACCTTCTAGTAAGAACACAGCACTAACAGGGCTGTTCTCCGGGATTTCTAGAACCATTTCCTTTTCCAAGAATACTGGGGAGTTGTCGTTGATATCCTTGACTTCAAGCTCAACTTGCAAAATCTGTAAGGGATTTTTCATTAACACCTGGAAATGCAGCATGCAGGGCTCGGAGGAGCCACACAGCTCCTCCCTGTTTAGCGGTTCACTTAGGAGCAAATCTCCTGAATTTATGTTCAATTGCAGAGGCAGTTTGTTATCTTTAGAGACCACTTGAGCCCCACGTGAAGACAGTTCGCCCAACTCAAGCCCCAGGTCCTTTACCAGATTGCCTACTAAGGCCCCACTCAGCGTCTCCTCCACCACAGAAAGTCTCCCAGGCCCACCGTGTGCTTGAGCTATTCCCAGCAAAACAAAGAGAAGCAGGACTTGCCTTGCTTGCCTTGTCTGCAGACAGCTTCTCCCTCGGTTCTCCATTGCTCCTTTCCAGCAGGGTTCTGAAAGAATCACTTCTGCTCCACCACGCAGCTCTGTAAAATGTGCCCTTTGATTTGTCCACAGGATCCGCAGAATCCCAAGGATAAACCGTTTCTTGGTAGCACCTCCGTGACTTGTTATTTCTTCCTAGTTTTCCGTGCTCACTGGGGCTGAGTGTCTGCAGCATTTAATGTAATTTCTTTTCAGTAGCATTATCCTGCAGCGCCACCATGTGTCTTCTCCGATTTTCACAGTTTGATGAATGCCACTTTAATTCCGTTTACATCGAATACCTCCCAGAAACAAACATTTATTGTTTATGCGGTTACTAGTGTATTTTTCATTAGTGTTCTCTATAGCTCATGGTGATGTTAGTACTTATTTTAAAGCATTTGTTAAGTGTCTCAGGAATATAATATTGTTAAGTTTAATACATCCCTTGCTACTAGGCCTTTCGCAGTTGGAAAGGGAAAGAAAAAGCATCCACGGAAAGTTTCAAGAGGTTCTCATAGGGTTATGAAACCGAATGAGCTAGAAGATGGTACACATTAAGAAACATATTATATAGATTCATAGTTTTGTTCCAATTTCTTGCAAGTGACAAAAATTCAGTAATTGGTGGACAAACATGCTATTTTGTGTAAAGCACATTCTTACTCCTAATTCTGACCTTCCTCAGGCTCCCAAAATATTCTCCCAACAATACACAGCAGTTCATGAAGAAAAGTTAGAGATTTGCTTTCCTAAAGGGAGCAAAAATTTAACCTCTGATGAAACCAATTCAAGCCATGTCTGAGTAGTGACAAAATATATGGTTATGCTTTTAGTCACGGAGCCTAAATCCCGCCCTTTGCTTGTTTAACCCTAACAAGCATTATCTCTGAAACGTGGGGGGTATCCTTAACTGGAGTTTATGATTGCTACTGAAGGAGGAGACTGTTAGGAGTAGATGCTAGAAGCTCATCAATGATGTTCATGATAGAAAGTTTCAAAAGCACCCAGGAATGGATGGAATAGTTGGAGTTGAAAAATGCTGTTTGAGTTGAATTTTTAAAAATTTAAGTTCTATCTATTATTGAAAAAGAAAATAAACCAGCACAAAAGACAGAAACCGAAAGGTATGTGTGCTGGTAATATGCAGTTATCCTTTCTGCCTTTCAAATACCTATATAGCTGACAGGAAAGGAATAATATTGAGAACGTACAACATTAAAATGCAAAAAGTCAGAACAGATGTGTTTAATGACAGAAAGCAGATGGAAGAAACTTCCTATAACGTTCCGGGAAATGGCTAAAAAGCCATCCCTGGAGATAGGGCAATTAGCACGTTTGTCTCCCTGAACTCCATTCACACTCTAGGAACTGGAAGGTTGAAGTTAATCATGAGATGGAGAATGTATTTGTATTTGTATTGACAGTAGTGTTGAATTCTCTGTTCTGTATCTACAGAGAGAAAAGTCAATCAAGGTAGAGAATGGATACTTGATTTGGAGAGATTAGCACACTTTCTCTAGTCTTTGACACAAAAGTCATGCTGAAAAAAAGTGTGAAGTTAAACTAAAGGAAAGTAGAACTTTAGAGTTTTGCATAGTGAGATTTCAAGTCTCTTTTGTAGCAATGTTCTCAGAGTAGAACACAAGGTCTATCAAGGACACATATCTCACACCATGGATAGTCCTGAATTCTAACCTGGAAATCATGAAAACACAAATAAATTCTTATACTTACTGATACTGTGGGTCTGACTACATAATACCTGTAGTCCCAATACTCAAGAAGCAGAGACACAAAGATTTCATATTTGAAGCTACTCTGTACTAATATTTGAGAACCTGCTTCAAGAGGTAAAAAAGAAAATAGATTAGGGGATTTAAATGTCCTGTACAAACTATATAATTTGGTAAATTTCTTCAACTACCCTGATTCACTCTTAATTTTTAAAATAACTATGTAATGTTATTAATGCTGTACAAGTACATCCTTGTAATATATTCTAAGAGGAAAAATACAGATAACACATATTAACCTTCCAACAAATATTGTTTAAAAAATTAGAAGAACCAAAAAGATTCTAGAAGTGTTTATTTGCCACAAATGGAAGTCTTACATATAAAGATTAAACGATCAGTGCAAAAAATTGGAACCATAGGCAAATAGGAAATAGAAAAAGAAATATGCTTAGGATCTTATACAACCAGTCCAGTTGGTCAAATATTTAATAAAAAATTTTTAGAAAATAAGGAGATAAATTACAGCAAACTAAAAGGAAATTGTTTTTTGAACTGAGAGTCTGAACATTGACAGTGTATGTTCTTGTGAAAGTGATAACAAATAAATAGTTCCTGCTATGGTATTTTCAGACTACTGAAGATAAGTTTTCCAACACCTCCAGAATGAAGGGGGGAAATATTGCAGTAAATGAGATACAGTTAAGAGGAGAATTATCCTTGTGAAAGGTAAGTCTACAAAATTAAGAAAAAGAAAAGTGCTTTTTAATTCTGAGGGAAAATTTTCAAATTATACTTTTATACCCAGTCAAACTATCAATCGAATGAAAAGGTTGCTTCACTATGTAAAGTGCCAAAAGTTGCATCTATTTTAATGAAATTGCATTCCAACCAAGTAAGAAAGTAAACTCAGAAATGATACTGCATTTTATAAAAGGTGGGCAGTATGGGACGAGTATTAAAAGCATGACAACCTCTCTGCTATTGCTCGTGGTATTACCTGGGGTCATCCTTGTGTAGAGGGTACCTGGACTGGCCATTTACTGTAATCAGATTGGTGACTATCTTAATTGTCACCAGAGATCCATTGTCCAGTAACTGATGGAAGCAGATACAACAGCCAAGCACTGGGCCTAGCTCCTGGAGTCCTCCTAAAGAAAGGGAGGAGGGATTTTATGAGCCAGGGGGCTTAAGGTCATGATGGAGGAACTCAGAGATCACTGACCTGAGTCAGTGGGAGGATATGGACTCCGGATCAACAGTTAGGGAGTCTGCGTGGAACCCACCTAGGCACTGTGTGTGTGTGTGTGTGTGTGTGTGTGTGTGTGTGTGTGTGTGTGTGTGAGACAGTTGTGTAGCTTGGTCTGCTTGTAAGGCTCCTATGAGATCAGGGCCTGCCCCTGGAGATGATTATCTGGCTTTTGGGTGATGGGAGATGTTATTCTATAAATATGTTTCTCATACTGGTTAAACAATAAAGCACTGTTGAGCCAATGGAAAAGCAAGATAGGCGGGGCTAGGAGATGAGGAGGAAAGAGGAAGTAGGAGGGAGGAGTCAAGATGTAGAGCATGGAGGAAGCAAGACGCCAGCCGCAGCTCCCGGATAAGATGAGCCACGTGGAAATAATTAGATAAGTAGAAATGGGTTAATAATTAAGACAGAGCTAGCCCATAAACAATAATGGTAACTGGCCAACAGAATTGTATCACATACAGAGTCTCTGAATGTTATTTGGGGCTGCTGCGGCTGTGGGCCCAGACCAGCGGCAGGCGGGCTGGCGGGCTGGTGGGCTTGCGGCTGGCAGGAAAAACCTGCCGTAACATTTGGGAACCTGTTCCCCATGCTGAATCACCTCTCTCAGCCTTTATGCAGGAAGAGGAACTTGGTCCTACCTCAACTTGATGTTCCAGGCTTTGTTCAAGCCCATGTGAGGCCTGCTCCTTTCTGAAGGGAGGAGTGGATGGGGAGGGGGTAGAGGGCAGTTTGCGGGGGAGGGAATGGGAGGACAGCAGGGAATGGAAATTGTGGTTGGCAGGTAAAATAAATGAAAAAAGATTAATTAAATAAAAATAATAAAAAACCATGACAACCATAAGTAAACAGTCTAAATGAAGAACTATGAATGAAAAATCTGTAGGAAATAAGCACAAATAGTTTGTATCTTATATTTGAATATTTGAAGGCAAAAACATTAATATTCAAGAGGACTGTCATGTGAAAAATCAGTAGAAAGAATGAAGGACATATCCTATGGTAACTCACTACTTTAGCCTGGAAAAAGAGGGGCAGAAAAATCACTAGCATTAAATAGATATTTAGCCAAATATAAAACAGCAGCCACCAACTCTGGGAATGATACTTTCAAGAAAGGAAATATAATAATACTGCACTCCTAAGTCTGCACACATAAGAGACCTAGCTAGGTGGACATTAATATTAGTTTCATGATGGTACTCATCTATGAGGCCTTGGAACCCACAGAAACAAAACTGGCATTTTCTGACAATTATACCAGGAAACTAGGAGAAGGGAAATTCACAATTTTTGTGTGTGTGTCTATTAATGGGTAAATTCTTTTGCAGTGAGTGGGTAACACAGAAAAATTGATTATGAAGATAAAGCAGTCAAACATATCCCTGAAGTAGAACAGATTTGAGGAACAACTGTGTAGAAAGTGACTGGAGATAAAAAAATTATTTTCTCTATAACCTTTAATTTATCTCAATTTTAAAATTTGATAGTTCTTTAAGTTCCAATACAAAATAAAAAGTATCTTTCCAACAGCCCATAAATATTGTCACACAAAATTTAAATGGTTCAAATTTATGTTGATTGTCATGCAGACTATTACCTTGTATTTGCATTAAATAACACAATCTGTTTTATATGTCAGCAAGAATGAGCACCAGAAAGAGCTCTTGAGGAAGGTGAGAAAGAAAGGTAATGAAACAGCTGTGACAAGAAAGCAGAATGGGAGACTTGCAGGGGAAAGGAAGGGAAGCAGGTGAACAGCAGAGGGTAGAGATGAATGAGCTATGTTTGCAGAAGTCATGCTGACACCCATTAATTAGTATGCTAAAACAAGAATTATCAGAATACTCAAAATCATAAGCAAAGGGAAGGGATTTGTAAGGAAAATAATAGGCATTGCAGGAAGATGGAGCAGAAGGTTATAAGAAACAAAATGCACAACATAGATGCATGAAATTGGCAAAGAACAAAGTCAAAGAGAGTTAAAAATCCTGTACTCTTAAAAATAGTTACTCAGTGATACAACATTTGCTTAGCATGCAAAAGGCTTGGGGTTAATGATTAGCAACAAAAGAAAATAAGATAAAAAACCCAAATCTCAATTTTCTATAATGAGAAATGACAACAAATTATTGTGTGCTACAAAAGGATCAAAACCTCAGACTTAAAGCGGTACATACTCCACTAAAAATATCACTAATGAAGAAACACTAAAAAATTTATATGTAACCTACTTGGAAGTTGAAAATGAAGTTTTGTTGTGTTGTGCTGGGTTGAAACTACTGCACATCTAAACTAGTACTCCTATGGCTGTATCATTAAATGGGATGAAACCTTACTCAAAATTAGAGACTTCAAAATGTGGGCTTTTCATCAGCATTGATCTGGGAACCATGAGCATGAACACCATGGTAAATTGGTTTCATGAACTTGAAATCACTGGTATCAGTAGAGCCTCCCATCAGACACACCTCATATTGGTAGCTTTGGGACAGGGTACCCATGCCACTGACATCCACCAGGTGGCTAGAAAAGTGTCCCTCAGGAACAGAGCAGTCCCTCAGCGCATTCGCCCTGACCCTCCTGCACAGCCTCACCCCCACAAACAGTAACACAGACAAGAGGAATAGTGAAGAGACACACGCCAAGGCAATGACCAGGTACAGCGTGAGCTCATCCTCATCCTGGGCAGAGTCGCGCGCCACCTCAGGCAGAGGTACATAGGGCTGAGAGAAGCCATCTACCAACAGCACATGCAGAGTGACACTGGCAGACCTCTGAGGATCGCCATTATCCTTAACCAGCAGCAACAGCCTGTGTTTGGGAGCATCGCGCTCACTCAGCATCCTGGAGGTGCGCACCTCACCATTATGAGCCCACACACTGAACAGCCCTGGTTCAGTGGCCTTGAGCAGCTGGAACGACAGCCAGGCGTTCTGGCCCGAGTCACGGTCCACAGCCACCACCTTGGTAACCAGGTAGCCAGGCTCAGCCGCCCTGGGAAGCAGCTCGGTGCAGGGTGTAGAGGCGTTCTGCAGAGGGTAGAGCACGAAGGGCGCATTGTCGTTGGCATCCAGCACCAGAACTTGCACCAGCACCTGACTGCTGAGTGCAGGCGAGCCTTGGTCTGTGGCATGCACGCGGAACTGGAAGGTCTGCAGGGTCTCATAGTCCAGAGCCCTGAGCGCGAACAGCTGCCCGTTGTCTGCATTGATGGAGATGAGCGAGGAGAGGGCCAGCTGCGGGTCGTGGGTGGGCAGCGGGTCGTGGGTGGGCAGCAGCGAGTAGGTGATGTGGGCATTGGAGCCTGAGTCTGAGTCTGTGGCGCTGATGGTGCCTATGTGCAGGGCGGGGCTGTTGTTCTCCTGAACAAAGAAAGTGTAGGAGGTTTGTGTGAAGGCGGGGGCGTTGTCGTTGACATCGGACACCTGCACAGTTATGGTGTGCTGGGTTGTGAGTCTGGGTGTGCCCAGGTCGGTGACTGTGATGGTGATGTTGTACTCAGCTCTGCTCTCTCTGTCCAGAGCTCCTTCTGTCATCAGGATGTAAAAATTATCTACAGAAGGTCTTAGACTGAACGGCAGATTTTCTTGAATGTAGCAAACAGTCTTTCCGTTTTCTCCAGAGTCTCTGTCGTTAATCCTAAAAACTGCCAACACAGTTTCAGGGGAGTTTTCAACAACTTCGTTGACAAGTGATGATATGATCAGTTCAGGGGGGTTGTCATTGATGTCTAAAACATGAACTAAAACTGTACATCTAGCAGAAAGGCCCCCACCATCAGCTGCCTGTATATTTAACTTATAGTACTTCACCATCTCATAATCAAGCAAGGCTTTGAGCACGATTTCCCCAGAGAAAGTGTTGATTTGAAAGGTTGCTCGAATATCTTCGGAAGCATCAAAAAATGAATAGGATACTTCTGCATTTACTCCCGAGTCAACATCTTCTGCAGAAACTTTAACAATAGAAAGCCCTATTGGGCTATTTTCTGGAGCCTGGGTTTGATAAAGCTCCTGGGGAAACTGTGGGGCATTATCATTGATGTCCATGACCAGAATTTGTATTGTGGCTGTTCCGGACCTGGGTGGAACCCCTCCATCAAATGCTGTGAGTGTTAAACTGAACTCCTGATCCTCCTCCCAATCTAGAGGCTTGTCTAGCACAAGCTCTGGATATATCATCCCTTCATCACTGCCATGAATTGCAATATGAAAAACAGAATTGGGGCTGATGGTATAGTTTTGGATGCCATTACGTCCTCCATCTGAGTCTAGTGCTCTCTCTAAGCGAAATGCTGTTCCTACAGCTGTGTTTTCTAGTATTTTTAAAATCATCTCTTTGTCCTGGAATGAGGGTGAGTGGTCATTTATATCCACGATTCTCAGCTCAGCCCGGTAAATCTGAAAGGGGTTATCCATTAAAATTTGGAAATACAGTATGCAGGGCTCTGTGGAGCCACACAGTATCTCCCGATCCAGTTTCTCATTTGTGAGCAAATTTCCAGTGTGAAAATCCAGGAGCAAATGCTGCTTGTTGTCATCAGAAACCACTCTAGTTCTCTTTGCAGCCAGGGTTTCCACCTCTAGCCCCAGATCCTTTGCCAGATTCGCCACAAATGATCCCCTTTCTGTTTCCTCAGTTACTGAATAAGGTCCAAACTTAGAACCTGCTGAACACAGACCCCCGAACAGAAAGAGAAACAGCACTTGCCTTTGTCGGGAGAAGAGTGATCCTCTGGCTGCCATTGTTTCTTGTTTCCTCACTGCAGGCCCAGCCACAGCTCCCAGCAGTCATAAACCTCAGATGTTCTACTTAACTGGAAATGTCCAGGATTTCTCTTCCTTTTGTCAGTCTTGAGGAGCCTCGGCTTTTCTCCCCTCGGTCAGGATTTTCCTTCTTTGGTTAGTGACTTCTGGTGCAGCCTCAGTTAATTTTCCTCGTGTCTCTTTAGCCTGCAGCGCCACCATGTGGCCATGAACCGATTGAAAACGCTGTTTCCTAGTTTTATGTGTTCATATTTTCTACAGTGGCTTATTTTAATTTTTCATTTTGTTTGTTTTGTGAATATAATGCTGAGATACCTTCATACTGATTCTTCACAGCCTCACAGGAAAGTAAAAATTCTGACATTTGAATAGATTTGTAGTGGTAACGTTGTTTCACTGCTAGACTGAACTCCATGCTAGTCTTTTCAAAATCTCTGGCACAGGCTCATGCAAGCAAAGAAAAAATGTCAGAACTTCTTTTGACAACATATTTCACAATTCCTGTGCACAGGAGCACAGGAAACAGGCAAAAGAAACGATTCACACATTCCCCAGAAATCTTGTTTAAACTCTGTATCACATTCCTTTAAGAGAAACACTACTCTGCATCCAGAACTAAGCCATCATGCCATCCCTCCCCTGTGACACAGAATGTGTACTATTGTGACTTGTATTTATTATGTAAATAGCACTGCTTCCAGCTTTATAAACCTCCACCTCTCCTTCAATATGTGACCTATTTGGGATGGGAACTGTTTCTTATCTTTGGCAAGTCATTCAGTCATAAATGAACTATGAAGAGGACAAGAAACAGCTAAGGTCCACCAGTCCCTACCATCTGAAAATCATATTATTTCACTTACTTAATACTTTGAAACTCTGTTTCTTTCCTTTAACTTGTACTTATTTTCTTATTATAGCCACAATCTATACAGTTGAACAAAAGCCCCACCTTTGTTTAAGTGTCCCTCTTAATGAAATCTAATATGACATAACTACTGTGCATTAAATAAAAGACCAATACTATAACTAACACATATCTTATTGATGTTGAAAGCAGGGATGTATCAATAAAATATCTTCCACACAAAGAATTTTATCAAAAGCCTAGAATGTTCTAATGTTCCCGCTATGAGCAAACAACATAGATTAAACCTTAGGGTGTGTACACGTAAAAAAGATTAGATAGTGCCTCAAACCCCAGCTCTGTTGCATAAAAAAGTCACAGCATAGAAAATTCACAACATCTACTTGGTGATATACATACACTGTTTATTCAATAGAATGGGACTGGATTGTAAGCCATTGGAAACTCAAAGTCTATCTCTAAGGTTCCCATGCAGAATTAAAACGGATTATTAAATGCTTCTATTTGATGCCTTAGAATGCCAAAATTTGCCTTCACACACTTAAATTTAGACACGTCTACACAAACTCGATATCTTACAACATGTTTGTTTTCAGATTGAATAGATATTTCTATTACTTACAACAGAAATTCATTTCCAATCATGATTTATAAACAAAGAAAATTAGAAGTATAAATAGTTGCATGGCAAAAGGCAACTATTATATGTAATTAAAACCAAGGACTAATAAACAAGACAGCCAGTATAGAAAGGAAAGGCAGAAATACCAGGTAGTATATATATGTACATAATGAGTAGCACAATATTTTAATAATTCAAGAAGTCTAGAAACAGAACATTGACATGAAACGTGCAGAGCTAATGAGGTCAACAAAAGCAAACTGGTAGGAAAGTTTTAGCAGTCACTTTAACTGTGCAAATAAAGCCTTTTTATTTACTAGGATCATATGAAGAAATTCTATGTGATAAATAAGAGTAAAACCAACACTATGACATTAAGCATAAACCTGAAAACTGATGAGTAAATAAATGGAAAATTAAAGTTGTTACCAACAAGTATACAGAATTTAATCAATAAGATGATGTTGGGAAGTAATTATCTATTAAGTAGCTTTCTAATAATGATTAAATCCTAAACTATTGCGGAGAGTAGCATTTTCCATTATTTCTTTCCCAGAGCACTGGGGCAGGGAGCTGGGAGAACTGGCTGTAAGAATTTAAAGTCGCTGGTCCCAGAAGAATCTCCCATCAGACATACCTCATACTGGTAGCTCTGGGACAAAGTCCCTGCTCCGCTGATATCCACCAGGTGGCCAGGAAAATGGCCTTCAGGAACAGAGCAGCCACCCAGAGAGGTCGCCCTGGTTCTCCTGCACATCTTCACCCCCACGAACAGCAGCACAGACAAGAGGAAGAGCGAAGACACAGACGCCAAAGCAATCACCAGGTACAGCGTCAGCGAGTCTTCCTCCAGTGTGGGGTCGTGCGCCACCTCAGGCAGAGGCAGGTAGGGCTGAGAGAAGCCATCCACCAGCAGCACATGCAGAGTGACACTGGCAGACCTCTGAGGATCGCCATTGTCCTTGACCAGCAGCAGCAGCCTGTGCTTGGGAGCATCGCGCTCACTCAGCAGCCTGGAGGTGCGCACCTCGCCATTGTGAGCCCACACACTGAACAGCCCTGGCTCTGTGGCCTTGAGCAGCTGGAATGACAGCCAGGCATTCTGGCCAGAGTCGCGGTCCACTGCCACCACCTTGGTGACCAGGTAGCCTGGCTCTGCTGCCCTGGGTAGCAGCTCAGTGCAAGGTGCAGAGGAGTTCTGCAGAGGGTAGAGCACGAAGGGCGCATTGTCGTTGGCATCCAGCACGAGCACGCGCACCAATGCCTGGCTGCTGAGGGCTGGCGAGCCTTGGTCTGTGGCTTCCACGAGGAATTCAAATGTCTGCAGGGCCTCATAGTCCAGAGCTCTGAGCGCGAACAGCTGTCCGTTGTCGGCATTGATGGAGATGAGGGAGGAGAGGGCCAGCTGCGGGTCGTGGGTGGGCAGCAGTGAGTAGGTGATGTGGGCATTGGAGCCTGAGTCTGAGTCTGTGGCGCTGATGGTGCCAATGTGCAGGGCAGGGCTGTTGTTCTCCTGGACAAACAGGGTGTAGGAGGTTTGTGTGAAGGCGGGGGCGTTGTCGTTGACGTCGGAGACCTGCACAGTTATGGTGTGCTGGGTTGTGAGTCTGGGTGTGCCCAGGTCGGTGACTGTGATGATGATGGTGTATTGTTCTCTTTCTTCCCTATCTAGCGCACTCTTCGTTATTAAAGTGTAAAAGTTCTTTCCTGAAGGTTTTAGAAGGAAGGGAAGGTCCTCCTGGATGGAGGAAATCACCTTTCCATTGTTCCCTGAGTCAGGATCTCTAACACTGAAAACAGCAACTACCTCATCAGGGGAGTTTTCTGGAACTTGGCTGGTAAGTGCCGACAGCATCACTTCTGGGGGATTATCATTCATGTCCACTACCTGCAGGAGCAGAGTGCATTTTCCCGCAAGACCTCCCCCATCCGTGGCCTTAATATCCACTTCATAAGAGGGAATTGTTTCAAAATCTACCTCTTTTCGCAGCCGAATTTCCCCTGTTACTGGATTTACTTCTAACGTCTTGCTGATATCTTCTGAAGGCTGAGATAGTGCATACAATACTTTCCCATTATCTCCGCTGTCTAAGTCATTGGCTGAGACTGTGACTACCAGGGACCCCGTGGGGCGGTCCTCCGGAATTTGCACTTGGTACGTTGGCTGCTGAAACTCGGGCGCATTATCGTTGGTGTCCACTACTTCAATGAGAACCCCTGCCATCCCAGACCGGGGAGGAGAGCCACCATCCCAGGCTGTGAGTGTTAACCTCAGCTCAGGCTCCTCCTCACGATCCAGTTCTTTCTCCAGCACCAGCTCGGGGTACTTCCTGCCATCACTGCGGTTGCGGGTTACAGCCAGGAAATGAGAGTTCGAGCTGACCTTATAGCTCTGAATGTTGTTAATTTCCACGTCTGAGTCCAGAGCATTGTTTAAAGGGAATGTACTTCCCAGAGGACTGTTTTCTGGTATTCTCAGTACCATCTCTTTTTCACTGAACACCGGAGAATGGTCATTTATGTCCCTCACTCTCAGTTCAGCCTGAAATACCTCTAAAGGGTTGTCCATTAGCACTTGGAAGTGAAGAACACAAGGCTCAGTAGAGCCACATAGCTCCTCTCGATCTAGTTTCTCATTTATGAGCAAATCTCCAGATTGAACATTGAGCTGCAAATGCTCTTTGTTTTCCTGGGAAATGATCCGAGCCCTGCGGGTAGATATCTCTGCCAGCTCCACCCCCAGATCTTTCCCAAGATTTGCCACAAAGGTACCCCTCTCCATTTCTTCCTCTATGGAATAGGGACCCAGCTCCGTGCCTGCCTCAGACAAACTCAGCAAAACAAAGAAAATCAGGACTTGCCTTTTTCTCAGTTTGTGCTCCATGGCTCTTTCCTGTTTGCTTTGTGGTAGCTTCTTCTGGGCCCAGGACGCTGACAGCACTGTCTCACAGTCCAGAACGTCAGAATCAAGCCTCCAAATAGGATATTTAAGGTTTTACACTCTCCTTTGCTTTGGCTGAAGAGAGCACATCTTTTGCTTCTAGATGGTGAGAAACTGGCCCCCGAGAGGAAATTGCAGAAGCAGTTCCTAAGCTCTGTCTCCTTAACCTGCAGCGCCACCGCGCGGTCTCACTGGGCCTTGCACTTTCAGATTTAACAAGAGACAACATTCTCCAAAACATGTGGACTATGCTATATAATGTGAATCATTAATTTTTTTCAAGTTGCTTTTGTGTGTATAAATAAAATGCTGAGGTACTGTATGAAACTAAGTACAAAAGCAAATTTTCACTCATGGTATTGAGTATGTAATGATGCTGATGTACCAATGGCTGAATAAGATAGTGTAATCAACATTTGCATTGAGGAGTAAAGTCTCAAAAAAAGCATGGGGAATGTTTCACACACACACACACACACACACACACACACACACACACACACACACACACACACACACACACACACACATTTTCTACCACACACACTACACAGTTACAAATGAGTGGACAATGCAAAATCTCAACCAGTGAATTCTACAGAATGTAGTCATGCTTCATTAAAGAACGAATTGATTCCTTCTCCTCTCCAACAACCAGAGGAAAGAATTGCAAGTCTACCCAATGTTCAATCACCAGAAAATTATTTCATAAGTATACATCTGAGGGCCTGAATTTATTTTAATATTTGGCATGAATAGTGCCTGTATTTTTTTTTAATATACAGCTTTGGTATCTAACATACACTTAAGTGTATCCATTTAAAGTATAAAGCTTAGAGCCTTTGGATATATATAGTGTGCACCCATCATGAAGGTTAGGTTTGGAGTCAAAAAAGAGCCTCTCATCCTGTAGCTATCATCTTATTCCCTTATTTCTTCTATGCAGAGCCCAAAGGAATCATTAGTTTCTCTCTCTCTCTCTCTCTCTCTCTCTCTCTCTCTCTCTCTCTCTCTCTCTCTCTCTCTCTCTCTCTCTCTCTCTCTCTCTCTCTCTCTCTCTCTCTCTCTCTCTCTCTCTCTCTCTCTCCCTCTCTCTCTCCCTCTCTCTTTCTGTTTCTACAGAGTTCTCTATTGTAGACTTACATGTGAATGACATGAAATGACAGAATATGTGGTTTTTTGAGGTCAGCTTCCCTCCCTTGGCCTGATGCTTTCAAAGGTTCATCCAAATTCTAGCAAGTGTCAGAATTGCATTATTCTGGCTGTAGCGGGATCCTTTATTTGGACATCTGAAATGTTTCTACCCTTTCTCTTCTCTGAGCAATGTTGCTATGAAGATATATATCTACACACACACACACACACACACACACACACACACACACACACACACACTTGGTTTTCTGAGATAGGGCTTCTCTGCATAGCCCTAGATATCCCGGGATTTGTCCTGTAGACCAGATTGGCCTCGGACTTTCAGATCCACCTGCCTTTGACTTCCTAAAAGTGAGCACCACCACTGCCCAGCTCAAGTTCATGTTTTTTGTTGACATACATTATTTTTTACCTAGGAGCTGGATTGCTTACAATTCGATAGCTCTATGTTTACCTATATGAAAATCTGAGGCTGCTTTCACAAATGGTTGAGCATTTTACATCACATCAGCTGTGTGTCAGAGTTTCAGAATTATGACATCATCCCAACACTGATTTGACTTTTTGGTCCTTGCTATCCTAGTAAGTCTGAATGTCTTGTTGTGATGTTGATTTGATGAGCTATGTTGTACAGCTCTTCAGGTGTATTTTAGCCATTGGTATATCTTCTTTGGAAAATATCTATTCTGGTCTTTGCTTATTTTTAATTCAATTGTTCATATTTTAATAATTAAGTTATATGTGTTAAAAATAGATTTAAATTTATTCTATTTACATTTTAAAATAGAGTTTAAGTTCTGTACTGAAATCCTGGATTACCTTTGTACTCTTTTGTTTAGATTTTCTATTTCTATAGTTTGAATTGACTTGTAGTGAAAATTAATGATGGACAGGTCAGGGGGTTCAGTGATAGAGCACATTTAGTATGCATAAGACTCAGGGTTTGAACTCCAGAACCACACAGATATTGATACCTTTATTAACTCATTGTTGTTAATTGGAGTCTTTAAGCCAATAAAACTTAAACTCTTTTTGTGGTATTCACACACACACACACACACACACACACACACACACACAGAGAGAGAGAGAGAGAGAGAGAGAGAGAGAGAGAGAGAGAGAGAGAGAGAGAGAGAGAGAGGATAAATGCAGGGGCTGGAGAGACTGCTCTGTGGCTAAGAGTACTTGTTGCTTTTGCAGAGGTCCTGACTGAATTTGTTTTTCAAAATCCAGAACAGGCAGCTTGGGCACTCTGTGACTTCAGATCAAAGAAATCCAATAGCTCTGTCCTCTGAGGGTACCTGAACCCATATGTACATATCTGCATGCAAACACATCTATATACAATTAGGAACTGGCCACATAGGGAATAATATGACAACTCCCAAGCCTCCAGGGACCCTCTCTCTATTAAGTCCCTGTGGTACTATTTCAGCCTTCCATTCCTACCACAGATTATTTGTGTCATTTGTGCACTCATCATACTATACATTACATCCCAGGGAGAACATGGTGTTAAGGCAATGGTTCTCAAACTTTCTAATGCTTTGACCCTTGAATACAGTTCCTCATGTTGTGGTGACCCCTAAACATAAAATTATTTCATTGCTACTTCATAACTGTAATATTGCTACTGTTATGAATATTGGTGTAAATATTTGATAGGCAGGATATCTGATACATGACCCCAAAGGGATTGAGACCCACAGGGTAACAACCACATTAAAGGTTGAAAAAAGGGGAATCCACTTTCAAGTGAGACATCTCCCTTTAAAAGTGTTATTGGAGGTGTGCACTGGTCTATCAGTGATGCAGTCCTTACCCAGCATGCACAGGGCCCTGGGTGTACCCTCAGTTGTAAGGCTTTGGAAGCTGATTCATTTTACATTCCACTATGACCAATCTATATGCCCAGCTATATTTGCCAAAGAGGAATGTGAAAATGTATTCTTCTGACTCAGCGTGTTAATAGCCAGAATGGAATTTGGAATACTACAGTCAAGAAGGTGTGGGGGTAATGAATATTGACAGGTGCAGTTTCTTTCACTGGCAAATCTTTCTCAGCTGCTGTGCTATTTCAGCTTACCGGGTAAATAAGGGGTGGCTATCTGAACCCTCCTCAATACCAACAAAACACAGCAGGAAAGCAATTTAAAATAGTGATGTTAAAAGTAGTAACAGGCCAATGAAGAGTCATGCAGCCACATAACATTTTAAAGAGAAGACACCCAAGAACAATCTAGTCCATGGAGGCCAAATAAAGCAATAGCAAGACCCGTCAGTGTCCCCTTCTTTCCCCTGGCTGATTACATTCCATTGCATTTGAGCATGTACTCTCGATGGCTAGCAAGTAGGAAAAGAACACACGCTCGCTAAGCCACATCTGACTGGGTTAAACTGATTTTCCATTTCTTCTCTTGTACATTCCTAAGCTATCCCAGAACGAAGGTGTGTACAACTTGTGACACGTTAGAAAGAAAAAAATCAGAGCATTCCATCTTCTGTTCTGGAGAATAGATGAAATAAGCTCACTAAAACCACGGCCAGGAAATCCTGCAAACAAGATTTCAGCGTGCTTCAACTTTTCATAAAGAGAACAAGAACAGCAGTTTGAGTTTCTAACAACAAGACACTACATGTGATAACACACACACACACACACACACACACACACACACACACACACACACACCCCAAAACAGTTATTTTAATTGAATGCTGAAACCCCAGTCGTTTCTACTGTTGGAATTTTTTCCTGTTTCTGGTCCAAGAGGATGGCCTTCGAAATTAGGTAAAATTGGTTTCAGGAATTTGAACTCACCAGTCCCAGAGTCCCCTGTCAGACACACTTCATACTGGTAGCTCTGGGACAAGGTCCCCATTCCACTGACATCCACCAAGTGGCTAGGAAAGTGTCCCTCAGGCACAGAGCTGCCACCCATAGAGGCTGTCCTGGCCCTCCTGCACAGCCTCATCCCCACAAACAGCAGCACAGACAAGAGAAAGAGCGAAGACACAGACGCCAAGGCGATGACCAGGTACAGAGTGAGCGAGTCTTCCTCCAGTGTGGGGTCATGTGCCACCTCAGGGAGTG
The DNA here is from genome assembly GCA_030556225.1 of Cricetiscus sungorus. NCBI lineage: Eukaryota > Metazoa > Chordata > Mammalia > Rodentia > Cricetidae > Cricetiscus > Cricetiscus sungorus. The sequence goes on from JANBXA010000651.1 coordinate 123,726,369, forward strand.
GCAGGTAGGGCTGAGAGAAGCCATCCACCAGCAGCACTTGAAGAGTGACACTGGCAGACCTCTGAGGATCGCCATTGTCCTTGACCATCAGCAACAGCCTGTGCTTGGGCGCATCGCGCTCACTCAGCATCCTGGAGGTGCGCACCTCGCCATTGTGAGCCCACACACTGAACAGTCCTGGCTCTGTGGCCTTGAGCAGCTGGAATGACAGCCATGCATTCTGGCCAGAGTCGCGGTCCACAGCCACTACCTTGGTGACCAGGTAGCCTGGCTCCGCTGCCCTGGGCAGCAGCTCTGTGCAGGGCGCAGAGGAGTTTTGCAGAGGGTAGAGCACGAAGGGCGCATTGTCATTGGCGTCCAGCACGAGGACGTGCACCAATGCCTGGCTGCTGAGCGCTGGTGATCCTTGGTCTGTGGCTTCCACGAGGAATTCAAATGTCTGCAGGGCCTCATAGTCTAGAGCCCTGAGTGCGAACAGCTGCCCGTTGTCTGGGTTGATAGAGATAATTGAGGCCAGCTGCGAGTCGTGGGTGGGCAGCAACGAGTAGGTGATGTGGGCATTGGAGCCTGAGTCTGAGTCTGTGGCGCTGATGGTGCCAATGTGCAGGGCAGGGCTGTTGTTCTCCTGGACAAACAGGGTGTAGGAGGTTTGTGTGAAGATGGGAGCATTGTCGTTGACATCGGAGATCTGCACTGTTATGTTGACTTGTGTTCTCAGCATGGGACTCCCCATGTCTGCAACAGTGATGGTGATGTTGTACTCCGCTGTTGTCTCTCTGTCCAGTGGTTTTTGTGTTAATAGTGTGTAAAAGTTTTCCCCAGAAGGCCTTAGGAAGAAGGGTAGATCGTCCTGAATGGAACAGCTTATTATTCCGTTTTCTCCGGAATCTAGATCAGACACACTAAAAACTGCCACCATAGTTTCTGGTAAATTCTCCGGGATGGGGTTAGTAAATGCAGACAGGATAATCTCTGGAGCGTGGTCATTCACATCAACAACTTGGGTCAGAATCGTGCATTTTCCAGAAAAGGTTCCAGCATCTCTGGCCTCAATATTGACTTCATAGGACTGAGTCTTTTCAAAATCAAGTTGTTCTTTCAATCGCACTTCCCCTGTCAAGGGGTGAATGGAAAAGGTTTTGCTAATATCATCTGAAGGCTGGAAAAGTGAATAGGAGATCTGCCCATTGACTCCTATGTCCTTATCTGTAGCTGAGACAGTGATGATCAAAAAGCCTATTGGACTGTCCTCGGGGATCTGTACCCTATAAAAAAGCTGCTCAAATTGGGGGGCATTGTCATTGATGTCCAGGACTTCAACGTGGACCTCGGTGGTGCCAGACCTGGGTGGAGAACCACCATCCTGTGCTGTGAGGATTAACCTGAGCTCAGCTTCTTCCTCTCTATCCAGCGCTCTATCTAGAACCAGCTCAGGATATTTCTTGCCATCGCTGCGTTTTCGAGTGAGCACGTGAAAATAGGAATTGGAACTGACAAGATAGCTGTCAATACCATTTTGGCCCACATCCATGTCCTGGGCATTCTTCAGAGGAAATGTAGTCCCAGGAAGACTGCTCTCTGATATTTTTAGCATGATTTCCTTGTCCAGGAATGCTGGAGAGTGGTCATTTATGTCTGTTATTTGTAGATCCGCTTGAAAAATATCTAAGGGATTGTGTAGCAACACCTGGAAACGTAGAAGGCATGGCTCTGTGTGCCCACACAGTTCCTCCCGGTCCACTTTCTCAGTTAACAGCAAATCCCCTGTCTCCTGATCCAGCTGTAAATGTACTTTGTTCCCTTTGGAAATGACCTTAGCCCCTCGCCTGGACAGCTCCGTCTTCCCAAGACCTAGGTCATTTACTAAATTGGTTACAAAGGACCTACCCTCCCTTTCCTCCACCACAGAATAGCGCTTCAGTTCCCCTGCACTCACCAGACATAATCCTAATAGGAAAAAGGAAAAAAGGACTTGCCTTTGTCTGCAAGTGAGCTTCCTGCTGGCCTCCATTGTTTGTGATGGTGCAGAGTCCTGGAGAATGTTTCAGTAGAACTGTAAATCCCCCTGGTATCTGGTACAGTAGTTATCTTATTAGATACCTGAGATTTATTCCAGTCCTTTTCCAAGGGTGCAGACCTCCTCTCTTAGGTGTCCAGAGCTTCTCTAGGCTTCCAGGCTTCCGGAGGTTTTTCCTATTCCTTTTTTTTTTCCCCTTGCGTGTTAATGGAGCCACAGCAGCCTTCTACTTTACTTTCTTATCCTGCAGCGCCACCAAGTGTTCTCACTGCATCTTAACATTTTTGTGGGATGAAAATGGATAAAAACAAAAAACAAAAAAACAAAACTAAAGCTGCCCTTATCTAGCAGTGGGCAAGGTAAGGTTGCATTACCTCTCCTATTGCTTTGCCTTCTTGGAGAGACAACTGCCCGAAAGCCACACAAGAGATAAGGCATTGGTGGAGACTTTTTCAGTAATGCTAATTGAGCTTTGAACAAAGGATACACATTTAAATAACAACCTGGAAGAAAAAATGTATGCAAGAAATATATACATATGTGTGTGCATGTATGTTTCTAGAAATAGAAGGTTTTGGGAATTATATACTTTTAGTGTGATGAGCCACAGAAACAGTTGTGATCCTTGGGAAAAATGATTTAATCTCCCTGCCCTAGTTTCCTCTACTACAGATAACATATTAGCATCTAGATCCTGGGTTTTCTATGAATGCCTCATCTTACAAATGCAAAACAGATGGTTGAGGGAAAGTAACCCAACAACATATAGAAATTTGATGTGGACATCCTCAACCTCTTCCTTCTCCCCCTCCTCCTTCTCTATGCAGGGTCTTTCTATGCAGCCTTGGCTATCATTGAACTTTCATTGTATACAAGGCTGGTTTCATAGATATTCTCCTGTAACTGCCTCCCAAGCACTGGGATTAAAGGCATGTTATACCATGCCCAAAGCCAACCATTTTAGAACTCGGTGAGTTTTAGTTAAGTCACAACTTTAACAACAGTTGAGTAATAAATCCCAAAAGAGGGATTGCCAGTTTATAAAGTAAAATACTACAGGCGAAGAGGATCATTGCTATTTCTGAACACAGAAGATACTTGAGCAATGTGAGCATGACAGGTGATACCTACTGATAGAAAACAGATTAATATTGTCGCAAAGCCACCTGCCTGGGGACAGAAAGGATGAGGATTCTCTCACACTTCAAACAAGAGAGACAAAACAGAAAGAATGTTGCAAAGCCACCTGCCTGGAGACAGAAAGAATGAGGATTCTCTCACACTTAAAACAAGAGAGACACAACAGAAAGAATTAGGAGGTGCTCTACTTTGCCAATTAATGATTGTTGAACTTAGCAAATCTCTATGAACATCTACCTGCTCATTATTGAATATCTCTACTCATTGGTTTCTTCTGCAATGCAGTAGTAATACAAGCTGATGTCTATCCTGCCAGCAGTTTGGGAATCTGGGGCAAGTGGACCAGCAGTTCAAGGCCATCCTGGACATAGGGAAACCATGTCTCCAAAAGTGATGAAATTATGTACAATGCCCAGTAATTACTAAAGAAACTTAAGAAAAGTCTGTATAGTATAAACTCCCAAAAATGTAAGGTTGGGATTTTTACACGTGATTTTAGTCAAGTCATAACGTAAGTATCAATGAAGAAATTAGGTTATGGGAAAAAGGTTTAAACCATCTCTAGCAAGATTTGTCTTTCAATAGATTGCAATTCAACAAATGCTTAAAAACAAAGAGGAATATAATTAAATTCGAGATAGCCTGCCACATATGGATTTCATGCTTGAGAGAAAGTTTTGGGAATAAGCAAAGGAATTCTTTTCTGAACTAATTTAATTAACCTCAAGATGTTAGCATAAAATCATTTTCCTACAGGAAACATGGGCATACTTTAAACAAGGGCTATATCCACAGGCAGGTTTTGGTATTTATTCTGTTTCTCTCCTTGTGCTTTCAGTAAGGAAGTTGGGGGCAATTGGTTTTAGGAAATTAAATTCGCTGGTTATCCCTGACTCTCCTGTCAGACATACCTCATACTGGTAGCTCTGGGACAGTGTCCCCACCCTGCTAACATCCACTAGGTGGTCAGGAAAGTGTCCCTCAGGCACAGAGCTGCCACCTAGGGAGGCCGCCCTGGCCCTCCTGCACAGCCTCACAGCCACAAATAGCAGCACAGACAAGAGGAAGAGCGAAGACACAGAAGCCAAAGCAATCACCAGGTACAGCGTGAGCGAGTCTTCATTGTGTGTGGGGTCGCGCGCCACTTCAGGCAGAGGCAGGTAGGGCTGAGAGAAGCCATCCACCAGAAGCACATGCAGAGTGACACTGGCAGACCTCTGAGGATCGCCATTGTCCTTGACCAGCAGCAGCAGCCTGTGTTTGGGAGCATCGCGCTCACTCAGCAGCCTGGAGGTGCGCACCTCGCCATTGTGAGCCCACACAGTGAACAGTCCTGGCTCCGTGGCCTTGAGCAGCTGGAACGACAGCCAGGCGTTCTGGCCAGAGTCGCGGTCCACAGCCACCACCTTGGTGACCAGGTAGCCTGGCTCTGCTGCCCTGGGCAGCAGCTCGGTGCAGGGCGCAGAGGCGTTCTGCAGAGGGTAGAGCACGAAGGGCTCATTGTCGTTGGCGTCCAGCACGACCACGTGCACCAATGCCTGGCTGCTGAGCGCTGGAGAGCCTTGGTCTGTGGCTTCCACGCGGAACTTGAAGGTCTGCAGGACCTCATAGTCCAGCGCCCTGAGCGCGAACAGCTGCCCGTTGTCTGCATTGATGGAGATGAGCGAGGAGAGGGCCAGCTGCGGGTCGTGGGTGAGCAGCAGCGAGTAGGTGATGCGGGCATTGGAGCCTGAGTCTGAGTCTGTGGCATTGATGGTGCCTATGTGCAGGGCAGGGTTGTTGTTCTCCTGGACAAAGAAAGTGTAGGAGGTTTGTGTGAAGGCGGGGGCGTTGTCGTTGACATCGGACACCTGCACAGTTATGGTGTGCTGGGTTGTGAGTCTGGGTGTGCCCAGGTCGGTGACTGTGATGGTGATGTTGTACTCGGTGTGCGATTCTCTATCTAAAGGCATCTCTGTTACTAGGGTGTAGAAATTTTCCACAGATGGCTTCAGGACAAAGGGGACATCATGTGGAATGGAGCACATAGTTTTCCCATTGTTCCCTGAATCTCTGTCTCTAATTCTAAAAACAGCAACGACCGTCTCTGGTGAGTTCTCAGCAATTGGGCTAGTAAGTGATGACATGAGGAGTTCAGGTGGGTTATCATTTACATCCATTACCTCTACAACCACAGTACATTTCCCAGAAAGTCCCCCGCCGTCTTTAGCCTGTATAGTTATCAAGTAACTTTGAATTGCTTCGTAGTTGAGTTCGCCTTTAAGATAAATTTTGCCAGTTGTAGAATTGATTTGAAATGTTTGGAGTATTCTTTCAGTGGCATAAAAAAATGTGTATGCTATCTGTCCATAACTCCCGGTGTCTAAATCCCTAGCAGACACAGCAACAACCAAGGAACCAACAGGAGTGTTTTCATGTGACTGGACTTTGTAGAGGGGCTGCACGAATTCAGGGGAGTTGTCATTTATGTCTAACACCAGGATTCGCACCAGGGCTGTCCCGGATCTGGGCGGAGATCCACCATCTAAGGCTGTAAGAGTTAAAGTGAACTCTGCTAATTCCTCTCGGTCCAGCGTCTGATCCAGTACTAATTCAGGAAAGATAGTGCCCTCCCCTTCGTCATGCACGTGAATGTGGAAATAGGCATTGGGACTGATGGTGTAGTTATTCAGGCTGTTTGTCCCCACGTCAGAGTCCTGCGCCCTCTCCAAGAGAAATGTCGTCCCTGGTGTCGTACTTTCTGATATTTTCAAGGGAATTTCTTTGTCTAGAAACACTGGGGAATTATCATTTATATCTCTGACATGCAGTGCAGCACGATGAATCTGAAATGGGTTTTCCAACAGCAACTGGAAAGTCAGCACACATGGCTCTGTGGGGCCGCACAGTTCCTCCCGGTCCAGCTTTTCATTTAGAATTAAGTCTCCAGTGAGAGGACTGAGCAGTAAAAACCGTGTGTTCTGGTCTGAAACAATTCTAGCGCCCCGAGCTGACAGTTCTCCCAGCCCCAACCCCAAATCTTTAGCTAGATTGGCCAGCAAAGTGCCTCTCTCAGTTTCCTCTGCCACAAAATACTGAAGCTGCTCGGAGCCAGCCCAAGATGCTCCCAGAAATACACAAAGAAGAAGTACTTGCCTTTTCTGCACAGCTCGTTCCAGCCTGGCCTCCATTCTTCCTAAGACTTACACAATAAAAACAAAGATCAGCTCCCTGGAACGCCAGCAGCAGAATCCTTAGGATTGATCCGTAGGACATTAGCAATTCCTTGAGAAGGCAGGGGCACTTCCTCGCAGCTCGCTTGCTACTGCTGTGCCATTTCCTATGGCTGTGTCAGGAACCTAGTCTATCCTTTGTGAGGTTTTCGCCCCCTTCCCTGTCCCTTTCCTTTCCTCTTTTTAGCCTGCAGCGCCACCTTGCGTTGTACAATTGTTATTCTCTTTTTCAAGAATAGAGCAAAAAGATGGCAGATTAAAGGCATTCTGCCCCGGGGTTTACACAAACCCTGATTCCCCACCAAAATTTAAGAAAATCTAAAAACCTCCTATTTCAAAAGTTGACGGTAAAGATTATGAAAGAGAAACAACCTCCACCAAGAAGTCAACACACATTGTGTTATTTGTAAACCACTTAGCAATAATGTATTAGCACAGAACAACTAGGGTTTTCTCCAGTTTCTTGTGACTTGGACAATTCTTCCAATTTCAAGGTCTTCACTCCTCTATACCTTATATAATATTTTCTGCTCCACAATTTTTCACACTCCATCTGCTGTAAGTACTATATATTGGCATTAATTACCAAGAGACCTCCTGTACCCAGCAAATGCGCTAATACTGGCTGTAGCAAGTAGGTCAGCTTTGCATTTGTGGAAGTGCTTTGATATTGGGTCTTTATGATGGCTTTATCTCAGAGAAAAACACTGAGATTTTTGTTTGTTCATTTTTTGTCCAATACGGGGTTTCTCTGTGAGGCTTTGGTTTTCTGAGAACTTTCCATGTAGGCCAGGCTGGCCTCGAACTCACAGAGATTCTCTTCCCTCTGCTTCCCAAGTGCTAGGATTAAAGGCTTGTGCCACAGCCACCCAGCTGAGACTTTTAAATCAAGGATGTTTTCTATTTCATTCACAATTTTTTTTTGTATTTGTTTAAATTATTCATATGTTACTTAGCTTTTAAATTCTTGAGTCCTTAACATAAATTGAACTTAGCCATGACAAATTAGTTTTGATGCACAGGAATATTTGATATGTCAACCTGTTTTTAGGATATTTCCCCCAAGTTTCCCTTAACGTTTAACTTATATGACTTGGGTAGTAGATTGTCGTCCTGGACTCATAGAAGAGTGAAGAAGACTTCCATCTGCTTTTACAGACCAGAACGGGTGCAGATGTATTGTTTCCTTTCGTATGTTTAGCTACAATTTGCCTCTTAAGTTGCCTGAGTCTTATGCTTTCGTTGGTGGTAGAGCTTTATCTTGTCCATTGTGTCCTGGGTTATATCTGTTCAGAATTCTTTCAGTACATTTCATTTTATTAAAAGCCATTTTTCCTAGTTTTCAAAGCTGTTAGCATTATTTAGCTTTCTATATTATTATCAGCAATGTCTCTTATCCCATTACCACTTTCTAGTGGTGGTGAGAACTCCAGGTTACCTACATTTTAAAACTCGTGTTACCCCAGAATAAAATGTAGCCTCTATTTTTAAAAAAGCCAAACACCATGAGACTTAAAATACAAAGACCCTACCTTCTCTCCCCTTTGTTTCTCCCCAAGATGCAGCCATTTTTAGACATTTTTGGTCACCTCCTCTGGCAGTGAATTTTAAAAATGTATCTTAATCTCACACATTATCAACTGACTCTTTGGTAAAGTTGAATCAAATTTGAACTCTTGTTCGCCTCTTTTCACTTGCAATGTGTTAGGAACTTTGCTATGTAATAATTATACCTTCCCTCTATTGTCTTGACATTAATAATTGTCTGGGTTTTTCATTTTCTTTATCAATACTACTTATCTAAATCTTCCCATAATTCCATTTGCCTTCCAGTGTAATTCCACATGTGTAGATTCCTGTGTCTTCCAAGATACCAGTTCCCCTTTAAATCGGATGGTTATACGTCTATTATACAGCTGTCATCTTGGAACTTCTCACTGTTGTCATCCATGGAATTCTCTCTTTTATTCTAATTAAATTTTGCAGTAACAATATTTTATTTTACTTTTTAGTGAGATATACATTTTCTCTCCTCCCCTCTCCTGTTCCACCCTCCCCTGTCCCCATGCTCCCAATTTACTCAGGAGATCTTGTCTTTTTCCCCTTCCCAGGCAAATCCATGTATGTCTCTCTTAGGATCCTCTTTTGTTACCTAGGTTCTCTGGCATTGTGGCCTGTAGGCTGGTTGTCCTTTGCTTTATATCTAATATCCACTTATGAGTGAGTGTATACTACAATTGTCTTTCTGGGTCTGGGTTATCTCACTCAGGATGACTTTTCCTAGTTATATCCATTTGCCTGCAAATTTCAAGATGTCATTTTTTTTTACCACTGAGTATTACTCCATTGTGTAAGTGTATCACATTTTCCTTACCATTCTTTTGTTGAGGGGCTTCTAGGTTGCTTCTGAGTTCTGGCTATTCCAAATACAGCTGCTATGAACATAGTTGAGCAAATGTCCTTGTGGTGTGACTGTGCATCCTTTGGGTATACACCCCAAAGTGGTATTGCTGAGTCTTGAGGTAGATTGATTGCCATTTTTCTGAGATGCCACCAAACTGATTTCCAAAGAGGCTGTACAAGTTTGCCCTCTCGCCAGCAATAGAGGAGTGTTCCCCTTATTCCACATCCTCTCCAGCATGAGCTGCCTTTTTGATCTTGGTCATTCTGACATGTGTAAGACTGAATCTCACAGTTGTTTTGGTTTGCATTTCTCTGATGATTAAGGATGTTGAGCATTTCCTTAAGTATCTTTCTGACATTTGATATTCCTCTGCTGAGAGTTCTCTGTTTAGATCCGTATCCTATTTTTTATTGGATCATTTGGTATTCTGATATCTAGTTTCTTGGGTTATTTATATATTTTGGAGATTAGTCCTCTGTCAAATGTGGGGTTGGCAAAGATCTTTTCCCATTCTGTAGGCTGTGGTATTGTCTTGTTGACAGTGTCCTTTGCTTTGAAGAAACTTCTCAGTTTCAGGATGTCCAATTAATTCATTGTTGCTCTTAGTGTCTGTGCTTCTGGTGTTATTTAGGGAGTAGTCTCCTGTAACCTTGTGTTCAAGGTGATTTTCCACTTTCTCTTCTGTGAGGTTGGTTTTATGTTGAGGTCTTTGATCCATTTGGACTTAAGTTTTGTGCATGGCAATAGATATGTATCTATTTGTATTCTTCTACATGTTGACATCTAGTTAGGCCAGCACCATTTGTTGAAGATGCTTTCTTTTCACATTTTGTAATTTTAGCTTTATCAAAAGCTAAAATCTTTATCAAAAATCAGACGTTCATAGGTGTGTGGGTTTATGTCAGGGTCTTCAATTCTATTTCATTGCTCCACTTGTTTGTTTTTATGCCAATACCAAGAATTTTTTATTACTGTAGCTCTAAAGTAGAGTTTGAAGTCAGGTATGGTGATATCTCTAGAAGTTCCTTTATTGTACAGGACTGTTTTGGCTATACTGGGATTTTTGTTTTTCCATATGAAGTTGAGTATAGTCCTTTTGAGATCTGTGAAGAATTTTTCTGTGGTTTTGATGGGTATTGCATTGAATCTGTAGATTGTTTTTGGTAAGACTGCCATTTTTACTATGTTAATCCTATGTATCCAAGAGCATGGGAGACCTTTCTATTTTCTGAAGTCTTCTTCAATTTTTTTTCTTTAAGGATTTCAAGTTCTTTCCATACAGATATTTCACTTGTTTGGTTAGAGTCCCAACATAGTTTATGTTATTTGTGGCTATTATGAAGGGTGATATTTCTTTGATTTCTTTCTCAGCCAGTTCATCATCTGTATGTAGGAGGGCTACTGATTTTTTTTAGTTAATCTTGTATCCTGCTACATACTGAAGGTGTTTATCATCTGTAGGAGTTCCCTGGTATAATTTTTGGTGTCACTTATGTATACTATCATATCAGCAAATAGCAAAAGTTTGACTTCTTATTTTCCAATTTGTATTCCCTTGATATCCTTTTGTTGTTTTATTGCTCTAGCTAGAACTTCAAGTACAATATTTAATACATATGGAGAGAGTGGGCAGCCTTGCCTTATTCCTGATTTTAGTGGAAGCACTTTGAGTTTCTCTCCATTTAATTTGATGTTGGCTGTTGGCTTGCCAATTGTTGCCTTTATTATATTTAGATGTGTTCCTTGTACCCCTGAAATCTCCAAGACCTTTTCATGAAGGGGTCTTTAATTTTGTTTACAGTGTTTTGTCTGCATATATATTTCTGCATGCCAGAAGAAGGCACAAGATCTCATTACAGACGGTTGTGAGCCACCATGTGGTGCTGGAAATTGAACTCAGGACCTCTGAAAGGGCAGCCAGTGCTCTTAACCTTTGCTCCAGGTGTTGAATTTTGTTGAAGGCTTTTTTAGCATGAGATGATCATGTGGGTTTTTTTCCCTTTCAGTTTGTTTATATGGTGGAATACATTGACAGATTTTCGTATGTTGCACCATCTCTGCATCTCTGGGATAAAGCCTACTTGATCATGGTGGATGATTTTTCTGATGTTTTTGGATTCGGTTTGGCAGTAATTTATTGAGTATTTTTGTATCAATGTTCATGGGGGAGACTGGTCTGTAATTTTCTTTCTTTCTTTTTGTTGTGTCTTTGTGTGAATTGGGTATCATGGTAACTGTAACCTTTTAAAAAGAGTTTGGCCATGTTCCTTCTATTTCTATTGTGTGGAACAATTTGAGGAATATTGGTATTTATTCTTCTTGGAAATTCTGGTAGAATTCTGCACTGATACCATCTGGCCTTGGGCTTTTTATTTGGTTAGGAGACTTTGGATAACTGTTTCTATTTCTTTAGGAGTTATAGGAATGTTTAGTTTGTCTGGTCTTGATTTAATTTTGGTATGTGGTACTTATCCAGAAAATTGTCCATTTCCTTTAAGGTTTCAAATTTTGTAGAGTACATGTTTTTCCCTAATGATTCTCTGGATTTCCTGAGTATCTGTTGTTATGCCTCTCTTTTGCATTTCTGATTTTGTTAATTTGGATGTTCTCTCTCTACCTTTTGGTTAGTTTGGATGAAGGTTTGTCTATCTTGTTGATTTTCTCGAAGTACCATCTCTTTGTCTCATTGGTTCTTTGAATTGTTTTCTTCGTTTCTATTTTGTTGATTTCCCCTCTCATTTTGATTATTTCTTGCCATCTACTCTTGGGTGAGTTTTTTTTTCTTTTTCTTTTGTTCTAGAGCTTTCGCGTGCTCTGTTAATTTAATAACGTGGATTTTTTTCCAGTTTTTTTTTTAATTTAGGCATTTAGTACTATGAACTTTTTTCTTAGCACTGCTTTCATTGTGTCCCATAAGTTTGGGTATGTTGTGAGGTCATTTTCATTGAGTTCTGGGAAGTCTTTAATTTGACCCAGCGATGACTCAGTTGAGCATTGTTCAATTCCATGAGTTTGTGGACTTTCTGAAATTAGTATTGCTGTTGAATCCTAACTTCAAGCCATATGATCTGATAAGATGCAGTGTGTTATTACATTTATGTAGTATCTGTTGAAGTTTGATTTGTTGCTGAATATGTGGTCAATTTTAGAGAAGGATCCATAAAGTTCTGAAAAAGGTATATTCTTTTGTGTTTGGGTGAAATGTTCTATACATGTCTGTTAAGTCCATTTGAGTTATAACATCTGTTATTTTCTTTATTTGTCCATTAAGTTTCTTTCTAGCAGACCTGTCCATTGGTGAGAATAGGGTGTTGAAATCTCCCATTATTAATGTGTGGGGCTTGATGTATGATTTAAGGTTTAGTAATGTTTCTTTTATAAAAGAGTGTTCCCTTGTATTTTGGGCATAAATGTTCAGAATTGAGGCTTCTTGATGGACATTTCCTGTGATGAATATTAAATGGATGTCTTCATCTCTTTTGACTAATTTTGGTTTGAAGTCTATTTTATATTAGGATAGCTATACTAGCTTGTTTCTTAGGTCCATTCGATTGGAAAATCTTTTCGCAGACCTTTATTCTGAGGTAATGTCTGTCTTTGTAGTTGAGGTGTTTCTTGTATGCAATAGAAGGATGGATTTCTGTTTTTATATCCAATCTGTTAGCCTGTGTCTTTTTATAGGTGAATTGAATCAATTTATATTAAGTGATAATAATGACCAGTAATTGATAGTTCCTGTTATTTTTGTTTTTGTTGTTGGTGGTGATATTGTGTGTGCATTTCTCTTCTTAGATATTTGTTGGTGTTGGACCTATCTATTGCCTCTGTTTTTTGTGGATATAGCCGACTTCCTTTGGCTGGAGTTTTCCTCCTAATGCTTTCTGTAGGACTGGATTTGTGGATAGGTATTGTTTAAATCTGTTTGTTTGTTTGCTTATTTGTTTTCATGGAACATATTGCCTTCTCCATCTATGGCAATTGAAAGCTTTGCTGGATATAGTAGACTGGGCTGGCATCTGTGGTCTCAGTGTCTGCATAATGCCTGACCATTGTTTCCATTGAGAAGTCGGGTGTAATTCTGATAGCTCTGTCTTTATATGTTACTTCGTCTTCTTGCTTTGCAGCTCTTAATATTCTTTCTTTATTCTGCATGTAAACAAAATAAATTATGTGGCGAGGGGACTTTTGTTATTTTTGGTCCAGTCTAGTAGGTGTTCTATAAGCTTCTTGTACTTTTATAGATATGTCTTTCTTTAGGTTTTATGATTTTGTTGAATATATTTTCTGTGCATTTGAGCTGGACTTCTCCTTCTTCTATACCTATTATTCTTAGGTTCAGTCTTTGCATGGTATCCGAGATTTCCTGGATATTTTGTGTTAAGAATTTGTTGAATTTAACATTTTATTTGACCAATGAGTCTTATTTCCTCTACTCTATCTTCAACACCTTCTCTTCCATCTTTTGTATTCTGTTGTTTATGCTTGCATCTGCAGTTCCTGTTGGTGGACCTAGATTTTAGGTATTGAATCATTTCCTTCACATGTTTGATTACATTTTCGTTCAGAGATTTGTTGATTTCTTTCGATTTTTTGTTTGTCATCGCGTCCGTTTCTTCAAGGGGATTTTTAATTTCCTCTTTAAGGACCTCAATCATCTTCATAAGGTTATTTTAATGTCATTTTCTTCTGCTTTATCTGAATTGGTATATTCAGGTCTTGTTGCTGTAGAGCTACTAGTTTCTGGTGGTGCTGTATTGCTCTTCTTGCTGTCAGGTGTATTCTTACCCTATTGTCTACCCATCTCTTCCTCCAATCTGTACAGGTGGAGCTTATTTGCTTCAGGGGTCTCTCTTCTTCCAAGGGGCTGTGGCTCCATTGAATGCTCCTTCAGGTGCAGGCAGGGCTGAGCATTCAGTGCTCACTCCTCCATGTGTGAATGGACTCAAGGCTCAGATGGTAGCTCCTCTCAGTGCAAGCAGGCCCTGGGCCCTGGTGGTCACACCTCTATTTGCAGGCGGGGTTGAGACTGAGGCTCTATCAGTTGTGATAGTTTCTGGATAGATTCACAGCATGCTCTGGGCCTGTGGCAGTGGTGGTGATGTTCACAATTTTTTTTTTTTGGATTTTTATTTTCCTGTTTATTCATGGGCTTTAAGAAATCACATTTTAATAGGTTCCTATTACTGAAAAGATGATGTGTCCAGGGGCTCAGCAATAAGTATTCTGCAAGATACAAAACCCTTGATCCATAAAGATTCAAACAGGGCCACTGTTGTTTGCTATGCTTGAGGTACTGCTGTCATCCTGGAATCGTCACCTGAACTTTCACTTTCCTTTCCCCATTTTAAATGTTCTCTTTCCTGTTTCTTCTGTCTCTTTTTTTCTACTTTAGGTTACTTTTTCATAAAAGTAGCTTTATGAAGCTACCTTGGGTTACTTTTTCATTTTTATGAGCATAATCCTGTAGTTTCCAGAAAAGGATATATGACAGATAAGTTTTATTATAATCTTTGACAATTATTTTCATGTGCATATGGTATGTGTACTCATGTGTACATGTGTATATTGGATGTATGTATGTGTGTGTGTGAGAGAGAGAGAGACAGAGAGACACAGAGAGAGAAAGAGGACGAGAGAGAGAGAGAGAGAGAGGTTGATGTTACAATCTCCATTGATTATTCTCCACCTTACTTTTTTGAGTGGGAATGGTAGAAAGTTTTGTTTTGTATTTCTGAGACAGAGTTTCTCTGTGTAACTACTCTGGATGCCCTAGAACTCATTTTGTAGATGAAGCTGACCTTGAACTCACAGAGATCTGCCTGCCTCTACCTCCAGGCATGTGACACCAACAGCAGTTTCCCCTCCCTCCTCTCCAAGTCTGTCCCCCCCCATCACCTCCACCTCCCCCAGGTCCACTCCTTCTCCTTTCTCTTCAGAAAAGGTCAGGAAACCCAGCTATATCAACTAAGCATGGCATTTCAAGTTATAATATGACTAGGTACATCCCCTCATATTAAGGCTGAATAATGCAAACTAGTAGGAGGAAAAGGGTCATAAAACCAGACAAAAGAGTCAGAGACAGCTCCCACTCTCACCGTTAGGAGTCCCTCATAAACACCAAGCAACACAACCATAGAATATTTGCAGAGAACTTATATCGGATCCACACAGGGTCCATGATTGTTGACTCAGTCTTTGTGAGCCCTATCAGTCTTGATTAGTTGATTCTGTAAGCAATTTTTCTGTGCCCACTTAACTATTGATGTATTTCCAGTATCCTAGTTGAAACAAATGAAAATCCAGTTTGAAGAATGTGGCATTGCAGATAAACCATGTAAACATCTTAAAGAGAAAGCGTCACATGGGTCACACAAAGAAATACAGTCATCACAAATTTGAAGAAGCATAAATAGGCCCACAGAAACTTCAGATATTTAAATACAAGTTGTAGACCATTATACTTACCATATAAATGGCATATTTCAAATAATGGATTATATTGAAAGGGTATCCTAAGTTCCAAAAATGACAATTATAACCAATCATAATATGACAAAATAAATAAAAATATGACAATCATAGGTGGCTGGATTGGGGCTCAGTCATTAAGAGCTTTTGCTCTCTTGAATAGAACATACTCTCAGTTCCAAGCACCCTCATCAGGTTACTCACAAACACCTGTATGTAACTCCAGTTCCAGGGGGTTCTTCGTGACCTCTACACATGTGCTGTGCACATGCAAACAGCACAAACTCATAAAAATACATGGATAAGGCTAGGGAGATGTCTCAGTAAGTGTCAGACACAATAACCAATGAATAAACATTCTTTATAAAGGTAGTAATCTTCAAACACCGAATACAGTGTCTTAGTTATTTTTCTTGTTGCTGTGACAAAATACCTTGACAAAAGCAACTTAAGAGAGCGAGTTTATTTGTGTTTAGTTTTCCAGGCTATCATTTATTATGGTGGGGTAATCAAGATGGCAGGAGCTTGAGACAGCTGGTCGCATAACACACACAGTGAGGAAGCAGAGAGGAACAGAAGGATGCTTCAGTTCAGATTTTTGTTTTGTTTTGTTGTTCACTTATCTAATCCAGGATCCCAGGAACAGAATTGTGCTACCCACAGTGGGCAGGTCTTCATTGCTCAATTAATGTAATCAATATAATCTCCCAATGGGAATCCTCAAAGTCTTACTTAACCTGTGTTACACCTTACATATGTACCTGAAGGCTTGCATCCTTCTAGATACTGTTAAACTGACAAAAATAACCATAACAGGAAGATAGTTGATGGTGGGAATGTACTCAGTGGCCAAAGTACTTGCTGGGTTTGGCCTATAAGTAAAAAGGAGAGGCTCCAGACTTCTAAGAAATAATTTATACATGGTGTAACTGAGGGACGTTGTGAAGGAAAGCAATTTTGGCTCAATAATTTACCTAATTTATATTATTCAAGTATAGAGAAAATTATTCAGTGAACAGTAAAGAATTAACAAATATTATATCAATATTCATGAGTATTTGTTGAAATAAACTACTTAAGGCTAAAGTTCAGCTATCCATAGATGAATGGAGACATTAAATTTGATGTAAAAATAAGGAGGTCTTCTCTCCTCCCTCTCCCTCTTCTCTTCAAGAGTAAGATTCATTAGCTGTCTAGATCAGATTGATCTCTGCTCGCTGCTGGTATGTGACAAGGTCTACCAATTGTCCTTATTGAAACCTTTGGCATTAGTATTCCTTTTAACCTCTCCTCTTCTCACCTCTTTCCACTCCATCCCTCCTCTACCCTCCCTTCTACTCCAAAGAAATAGGTTGATCAGCAGTTTAGACTTAACTTCATTTCTCCTCACTCCGGGCAAGTAGTGAGGGCAATCAGTTGTCAGACTTTCTTCCAAGTTTGGGCTATGGTTTATGTGTCCTCACCCACAATGCCATGGTATTTGAGTGGTTGTCAGAAGACAACTTGCAAGGAGTGAGACCTTGAGATCAAACTTAGCTTATTAGGCAAGATGGTAACTGCTTTTCCCCATCTCTTGAAGGACCATTAACACAAATTTTGTTCTTCTCTGTCTTCTTACTAATCTCCAGACTCTCCTTGAAATGATGATGGCAGCTAGGCCAGGCCAGACCAGGCTGTAATGGCACCACAGAGCAGTATGAAACCTAGGGCACTATGCTGATCCTCAAATTAGAACTGGAAGTTACATTCACTGTAGTTCATACTAACATCCAAGAATGTATACCAGTCATTATGGACTGCTCTCCTTCCCATGGCACACCTGGGAATTACATGAAAAGAAATTTTATCATCTGAACATAGATGTTCATACAACACACGAGTGTGTTCTATACTTCCAACCCAGTCCATTGGTCCTCTTCCAGTATACTCAAAGAAAATGTTTTCATTAAAAATCTTTGAGGAGGGCCTTGAGAAATGACTCAGTAGTTAAGAGTACAAGCTACTCTTTCAAAGGAATTTGGTTGTCAGCACACATCTTAAAGTTGACTGAAGAATTTTATACCCAGCTAAACCACACTTCTTGGTCAAGTGAGAATTCAGGAGATAGTTCACCTATAAACTTTCTGAAAATTTTACCTCTGTTGAAATGAAGCAAGAGATAAGATAATGTGGATGATTCATACATGAGGAAGGAAGCCAGGAATTCCTTTCAATTTGAGTTCATCAGTTCATTTTAACTCTCTCCTTAATCCTTACAGAAGGAAAGTATTAGAATTAATTAACTTGGAAAGATAAAAAGAATGGGAAAAGAGTAGACATCAGAGAAAGCCATCTAATTTTGGATAGTGCAAAGAATACAAATAGGTGTCTCAGAGTGGTTTTGATTTGCATGACTAAGGGTGTTGAGCACTTCTTTAAATGTCTTGGCGCCATTTGAGATTCTTCTGTTGAGATTTTCTATTTAGCTCTGCACATTTTTCAACTGGGCCATTTTGTATTTTGTTGTCTAGTTTCTTGAGTTCCTTATAAATTTTGGAGATCAGTCCTCTGTCAGATGTGGGGTTGGTGAAGATCTTTAACCATTCTTTAGGCTGTCAATTTGTCTTATTGACAGTGTCCTTAGCCTTATAGATGCTTTTCAGTTTCAGAAGGTCCCATTTATTGATTGTTGCTGTCAGTGTCTCTGATATTGTTGTTATATTTAAAAAGTTGCCTCCTGTGCCAATGTGTTCAAGGCATTGTCCCACTTTCTCTTCAATAAGAGGTTGAGTGTGGATGGTTTTATGTTGAGGTCATTGATCCATTTGGACTTCAGTTTTGTGCATGGCAATAGATTTGTATCTAGGGAGGAGGTGGGGGTGGAAGGAGGTGAGGGGGTTGAAGGGAGGACTGTAGTTGGAATGTGAAATGAAATAAAAAATCAAAAAAAATGGAAAAATAAAACAAAAAGGAATACAAACAAGTAGTAACTAACAGACTGAATTATTTTCTACTTATTAAGAAAGGTATTAATAATAGGAAAATCAAATCCAGTTAAAGTAATCATTGAAATGAAATGTTCAGAGAGAAAAATGAAAGAAAATCTCTATGAGGAGTAGTTATATCAGAGACTTCCCTTTCCATCTGTAAAGCAAGGTACTTTTACTTTTCAGAGTGTCAGAAAATGGCAGTGCTCTGGACTGAGGTACTGAGAAGTACCAGCAAAACTAAGAGCAGGAACCGGATTTTAGTATGGAGAAGTTTGAAACTTCTACACATGGTTATCAGTGCTTCCTCCATACCAAAGACTTCAAAATGCCAGGTACCACATTTTTAATTCTTTCCTTCCTATCCACTGACCACGTTATTGAATTCCTCTCTGGAGAATGACATGGATCCACGAAAAAAACTTACAGATACAGATTTTTGGTCCTAAAACAAATTGTTTCCCCTTAAGTTAAGGTTGACTACTCAACTAGACCCAACCAAATACAGGCTATCTAATAACCATTTACTTCTACAGAACAAATAAAAACCAGTCAGCCAAAGTGTGATAAGGAAACTAACAGGAGTGTAAAGGTTTGAAAAATAAAGAATACTAACTTAAAAAGATAATGCTATTGAAGTACTTTGAAAACTTAAAACAATACTTTTGTGAGCATCAGAAAATATTTGATTTCTGTAATAAAATAAGAGGACACTTTGGACAAATTAACACTATAAATTTAAAGGTTCAAACTGCAAAACAGTGTTATGAAACATTGACCTCAAGTGTAAAATTAAGAAACGCTTAGGAGAAATGACATAATTCTCATGATTTTTCATTAGTGATTTCTAAAATATGAAACCTAAAGTAAAGGCCATCAAATAAAAATCAAAATATTGTGTTTACCAAAATAATTTTTTCTTCAAAGGACATTATCCACAAAGTAAAAGGATAACACACAGTATGAGAGAATTATTCACAAAATGTCCATAGATTATTTGATAAAACTTCAGTTTAAACTGTATTACTACAATTCAGTACATAGGAATGCCATCATAGAATATACTCAAGGCCAATAAACACATGGAAATACCCTCAATGCTGTAGTCATATGGGGACTGCAAATCAAAACATGGTAATATGCTGCTGCACACACATAGGCTGACAATAATCAAAAATAAAACAGAATATGGAGAAATTTATTTCTCTATACATTGTTGGTAGGAATGTGAAATGGCATTCTCTTAATAATCCAAAAGATATCACTAGCCAGACTGTGGTGGCAGACACCTTTAGTCTCAGCACTCTGGAGGCAGAGGCAGGTGGATGTCTGTGAGTTTGAGGCCAGCCTCAGAGTGAGTGAGTCTACAGAGTGAGTTCTAGGACAGCCAAGGCTACACAGAGAAACCCTATCTTAAAAACAAAGATATTGTCACTTCATAACACAGCAATTCTAATCATAGGCATATGCCAAAAGAATTGAAAACATATGTGCAAAACACCTCTTGTACACAAGTCTTCATAGCATCATTATTCATATTATTCAAAGTTTCTTATGTCTAATGAGAAACATATGGTACATTCATCCAATATACTATAGCTCACACAAATGAGTAAAGTTCTGATATATGTCATAACAGGCTGGACCTTGAAAACATTATGCGCAGTGAGAAAAACTAGACACAAAATGCTACATTTTATATGATTTCATGTATGTGAAATGTATGGAATGAAAAAGTCCAAAGATTAGGAAACTGATCAGCAGAACATTGTGTGTGTGTGTGTGTGTGTGTGTGTGTGTGTGTGTGTGTGTGTGTGGTCTATTAATTGACACCGAGTTCATTTTAAGGGTGATGAAAGCATCCTCAATTTTGATAGTGGTAATAATTATGCACACTTGTATATATGCATACCACTAGAATTAATATAGTAATATATTAATTAGATATCACCAAAAATTTTAAACCTTAAAGGTTGCTATAAGAAGAATGAGTTGTTTGCATGCAAAACTATGATATCAGAGACTGAAATTTTAATCAGAAGAATAAAAATGTAGCTGGATAAGATCCACATTCTGGTAAAAATCAAAACAAAACATAGCAAGTAGGACAAAGAAAAGAAAAATTAAGCTGTATGTGGTGACACTCATATGTAATCCCAGTACTTGGTAGGCTGAAATGAGATCTCAAGTTTAATGCCACCATGGCCAATGAAGTAAGGACACCCTAGGGTACATTAGACCATATATTAAAAGAAAGAAACAGAAAATGTAAACATTAAGCAAGCTACTTTTCAGCAATCAATTAATCAAAAATTAAAATCAAGAAAAAATCTATCACAAATGAAAATGAGCATAACACTCTAAAATCTATGAGATACAGTAAAAGCATTACTAAGATGGGAATTTATAGCAATGAATACTTCCATTAAAAAATAAAGCTCTAAAATGAACAATCTGTCATTGTGTTTCAAGGGACCAAGAGGACAAGAACAAACCAAGTTCAAAATTAATAGATGAAAACAACTATTAGGGTAGAAACAAGCAATCAAGAGGCTGAATAACCCACAAATTAAATGCAACCAAGAACAGTTCTTCACTAAAAGGAAAAGGAAAACAAAAAAAAATCAAAGATGAAAATGAAGATATTGCAATTCACACTACAAAAACACAGAGGATGGTGAAAGAATATAATGAACAGACATGTGACAACTAATTTTATGACCTAGACAAATTTTTGAAGAAACTTGGCAGGACAATAATAAGTGTCAGTTATTTAGAAGTCTTTTATCAAAGAAAAGCACACACGCGCACGCGCACACACACACACACACAAAAGCCAAATGGCTACTAAATCTCACCAGGTATTTAAGTATCTATTACTGTGTTGCCACCAATGGCCACCAGAAGAGGGACTTGATCTCCCTGTGGCTGGGATTAAAGTCTATTGTGAGCCCCTAGACATGGGTGCTAGGAACTCAACTGGAGTCCTCAGAAGAATATTTGCTCTTAAGCACCGAGCCATCTTTCCAGCTCCCGATAGTTTTAATTATATAAGTTTATTGCAACTCTCGTTTAAGTCCCATTTACATTCATATGAAGAATTCACTCACGTATTCTGTTTTTGTTTGTTTGTATGTTTTGATGTGGGGCACTGGATCCAGGGCAACATGCATGCTAAGCACATGTCCTTTCACTGAGTTACACCCCAAACTCCAGTAGATATATTTTAGAATAATGTTGACTTAATGGAAACTTTCTAGTGAAAGCATACTAATGTGTCTTCTTTGTACTTAGTGTCTATGTAGTAATTGTGAGGATTACATCATGTTAAATGAATGAGAATAAATATCTACACACTAAAACCATTTATGGAAAATATAGCACAAGTCTATCACTTTTTGGTAAATCAAAGTTTTTCAGAATGCCAAAAGATGGCTTAATTAAATTTTATTTATTTTGAAAGAAAATGCCCCATTTAAATACATAATCCTGATTAACCAACGGTTCATTTGAAGAAAAAACGAAAAATAGGGCTTTTGAGACCAGATAACAGATTCATAGGCTTTATAAGATCATGAAAATGTTCACATAACTGGAAATTATTTTTAAAATTGAAAATCATAATTTACAATAGTGTTAAATTCACCCTAATGGTAAGCATAACTTTTGAAACACAAGTCCTTTGATTACAAGAAATCAATCCACAGGCTCAAGTACTGGGGATCTGAGAACATCTGTGACATTTTTAAAGTGTAATAAAAGTAATACCATCAAGAACACTTTGCAGCTACTTTGCGCACTTGAGCGTAAGCTGGCTAACAAAAATGCAAGGGATTGTCGACAATTAGAAACAGCTATATATATATGACTATTAGTAACATGCTAATTTTATCTTTACAATGAGCGAAAAGTTGGTAAAAACTACATACGCATTAGTGGAAACTGTAATTCATCACACAAGGTCAAAGTACGATTTCTAGCTAAACCCCAAATGATTACTAAAATTAGAATTTACCTCGCTGTTCCTATAAGCCCCTTCATTCAAGAAGTTGGGAAATCTTGAATGAAATTTGGTTTAAGAAATTTGAACTCATTTGTCCCAGTGCCTCCTGTCAAACACACCTCATACTGGTAGCTCTGTGACAGGGTCCCTGCACCACTGACATCAACCAGGTGGCCAGAAAAGGGGCCCTCCGGAGCAGAGCAACCACCCAGAGAGGCCGCCCTGGCCCTCCTGCACAGCCTTACCCCCACGAACAGCAGCACAGACAAGAGAAAGAGCAAGGACACAGATGCCAAAGCAATCACCAGGTACAGAGTGAGTGAGTCTTCCTCCTGGGCCGAGTCGGGCGCCACCTCAGGCAGAGGCAGGTAAGGCTGGGAGAAGCCATCCACAAGCAGCACATGCAGAGTGACACTGGCAGACCTCTGAGGATCGCCATTGTCCTTGACCAGCAGCAGCAGCCTGTGTTTGGGAGCATCGCGCTCACTCAGCAGCCTGGAGGTGCGCACCTCGCCATTGTGAGCCCACACAGTGAACAGTCCTGGCTCCGTGGCCTTCAGCAGCTGGAAAGACAGCCAGGCATTCTGACCAGAGTCGCGGTCCACAGCCACCACCTTGGTGACCAGATAGCCCGGCTCTGCCGCCCTGGGCAGTAGCTCGGTGCAGGGTGTAGAGGCGTTCTGCAGAGGGTAGAGCACGAAGGGCTCATTGTCGTTGGCATCCAGCACCAGCACGCGCACTAGCGCTTGGCTGCTGAGTTCTGGTGATCCTTGGTCTGTGGCTTCCACGAGGAACTCGAAGGTTTGCAGGGCCTCATAGTCCAGAGCCCTGAGCGCGAACAGCTGCCCGTTGTCTGCATTGATGGAGATAAGCGAGGAGAGGGCCAGCTGCGGGTCGTGGGTGGGCAGCAGCGAGTAGGTGATGTGGGCATTGGAGCCTGAATCTGAGTCTGTGGCGCTGATGGTGCCTATGTGCAGGGCGGGGCTGTTGTTCTCCTGGACAAACAGGGTGTAGGAGGTTTGTGTGAAGGTGGGGGTGTTGTCATTGACATCGGACACCTGCACAGTTATGGTGTGCTGGGTTGTGAGTCTGGGTGTGCCCAGGTCGGTGACAGTGATGGTGATGTTGTACTCAGCTTTGCTCTCTCTGTCCAGAGCTCCTTCCGTTACTAAGGTGTAGAAATTTTTTTCAGTAGGTTTCAAGAGGAAGGGAAGATGGTCTTGGATGGAGCAAACCATTTTCCCGTTCTCTCCAGAGTCTGGATCTGAAATTCCAAAGATCGCGACTACAGTTTCAGGAGCGTTTTCTGGAATGTCACTGGTAAGTAACGACATGCTGAGTGCAGGGGCGTTGTCATTTACATCCGTCACGTCTATTACTACTGTGCATTTTCCTGAAAGACCTCCCCCATCAGAGGCCTCAATTTCCATGCGATAAGACTGAATTTCCTCGAAGTCCAATAGTTTTCCAATTCTAATTTCTCCGGTGTCTGTATTTATTTCAAAAGCCCGAAGGACTTGATTTGAGGCTTGAAAAAGGGAGTAGGACACCTCCCCATTTGCCCCAGAGTCTAAATCTCTTGCGGACACAGTGAGGACAAGTGAGCCCACGGGGCTGTTCTCTTGTACCTGCACCTCACAGAGCCCCTGGGCAAATTCCGGGGCATTGTCATTAATGTCTAGAACCACAATGAGAACCTGGGTAGTCCCAATCTTTGGGGGTGACCCACCGTCCAGAGCTGTGAGTGTTAGTCTAACCTCTGCCTGCTCCTCCCTGTCCAGTGCGTTGTCCAGCACCAGCTCAGGGTATTTTCTGCCATCGCTGTGATTGCGGGTGAGAAGGTGGAAATAGGAGTTGCTGCTGATGGTATAGTTCTGAACTGTGTTGCTACCTACGTCCAAATCTTGAGCTATTTCCAATGGAAACTTGGCTCCTGGATGGCTGCTTTCCACGATTTTAAGTAGAATTTCATCTTGCAGGAATTCTGGGGCATGATCGTTTACATCTTGGAGCTGTATTTCCCCTTGAATAAATTGCACTGGGCTTTTTAGTAACACCTGGAAATGTAGGATGCATGGCTCCATGCTCCCGCATAACTCCTCCCGATCCAATTTTTCTTTCAGAACCAAATTTCCACTCTTCTGTTCCAGCTGTAAGAGCTGTTTGTTCCCTTTGTTAAGAATCTGGGCGCCCCTGGTGACCAGATCCCTTAAGCCCAATCCCAAATCTTTGGCTAGGTTGCCCACCAAAGAACCCTTGTCTGTTTCCTCTAGAACCGAATACTTAATGGTCGCACAGCCTGCCTCCCACAATAGTAACATAAAGACAATGGTGGTCACTTGCCTTTTCAGTAGAGCCTTGTGGAGTGGTGTCTCCATCGTTCCTCAGGTCTAAAAGATGCAGCAGTTACTCACACTAGAACTGCTCTGTGAACAACTCCGGAATCTTGGCTCAATAATTTTGGGCTTCTTTTCTGTTTAACGTTGCTGGACACGGTGTATCTGCCTCTCCGAAGGGGTCTATCGGCAGAAATGTAAAAAACTTCCTTCCTAGGCGGCGGCAAGAAATGGCTCTGCTTCTACCGTCAGGCTTTCTGCAGATTTTCGTTTTCTTAGCCTGCAGCGCCACCAAGCGTTCTGCTTTACAACTTCAGATAATTTTTGTTTCAAAGAGTTCTTTCTGTAAGAGCTAAAATGCCCACCTTTTGGGTCAAAGTGTTCTGTTCTCTCCTTTCTCGCTCCTTTCCCCCTAAGCTTCATTTTGAAATCTTGCTATAGCTAATCCGTGTTAGAGAAATATATTTTTTCTCATAAAGTTACAAACTCAGTTCAGAAATCTCTGCAGAGACTGTCATTCATTTAACAATTGCTTTTCTGTACAGGTATTCAGTTTCTGACCATAACGTCATGGAGGAAGCACATTTTTTATTTTTTTTTATTTTATTGCTCTTGAAAGAGCGAAAGAATTCTATTATAAAAATTGATTTTTTCTGTTTGTAAGTAAAAATTATTTTAAAAAATACAACTTCTATCTAGCAAGTGGCAATGTGTTTATAACTCATGAAGGGGAACCAAAAGGCAATTTTTGTTTGCTTTTCCTCTCTGTAGTGTACAGTCTTAGGACCTTTCATTTGTAAATGTGCTATATGTTATGACCAATAAAATTGAATGGAGATACTCACTTGTTTTATAAGTAGTCAGTTCTGGCTAGGAGTTCGACTGTCTTTTCTACAAATATGAAGAAGATAATGAAGTCAATAAAGTAAAAACGATTCCTTTTAGGGAAGGATTTGACCTATGTGCCTTGAGTAGGGAACCTTTGGGCTGTGGAAACTGTAACTGAAAAACACTGAAGTTCCAACTAGAGCTGTGTGGTTGGAGTGAAAGAACAACCTCCCCCCAAGAATAAGGATGCCATTTGAGCAAATGTTTTCTTTGGCCATATAGTTTACTTTGATTAAGAACAGTAAAATATTCACCCATCACCTTAATATAATTTATCTTCCTTTGATAGAAATTTGAAAAGAACCTTTTTTAAAAAAGGATAATGGCAACTATAACCTACAAAACATGACTGAATATAAATGGCTTTGTAGTTAATAAATGCTATTCATAGAATGTTAGAGAAGAAAATGTGGATATGTTAGAAAAGGGAGGTAAAATTTGGAAAATATAATTTGAATTTGACAAAATAACTTTAAACTCAAACTGCGAAGACAAAAACAAGATAAAATGTGTTCTCCTGAATTTTATGCTCAACAAAATGTAGAGTGTGCAGAAAGATACTTTCTATATTGAAGGAAAAAAGATAATCTCAGTAAGCAATATTGTTTAAATTTTTAGCTAATTGTAATTAAAATAAAAAATTACTCATTTACAAAGGAACATTGGAGAGATATTAGTATTTTTGTAGAAAATGTATATTTAAAAAACTGTTGGATGTTTCAGCAAATATTTATCAGCATTTGTAAATAATTTGATGCTAAAAGACCATACTGTTCTTACAGAAGGCTCACAAACTATTGATAGCTTAGTAGGACCTATATTTAAGAAATATGTAACTTTCCCCATGGAGGGATAGTCCCTTAACCTAGAGGCAGGAGGGAGGGCCTAGTCCCTACTCCAAATGACTTGACAGATTTAGATGACCCCTCCTGGAAGACATCACCCTACATGTGGAGTGGGGGGGGATGGGAGGGTGGTCGGGAGCATGGAAGGGTGGAAGAGAGGGAGAAAGGGAGGGAGGGAGGAAGGGAGAGGGAACTTGGATCGATATGTAAAATAAAAAAGAAATATATAACTACTAAAACATATGTAATACTAAAACATAATTATACGGTATGTGTCTTAGCACTTCGATTTCTTTACTTTTATATTTAGAGGTGCACATTATAACTAGTTACCCTAAAAAGAGACTAAATTTGCAAAATTCAGTAATATCAAATATCCCTATTTAAAACTAATCACTTGTTTGAAATGTAATCCCAATGGTTGTACATGATAATATATTTAAAAGATTATTTGATTTCAAATTTTACTAAAAATACTTTTAAGTTGTCAAATTCAGGTTAGTGCCACTAATTTAAAAAACAACTATGACACACAATAGAGAGACTGGTGGAATCTCCAGAAACTGACTATTGGCTGGGCAGTGGTGGTGCACCCTTTTAGTCCCAGAAATAGGGGGAAGAGGCAGGCGAATTTCTGAATTGAAGGCCATGCTCGTCTACAGAGATAGTTCCAGAATAGCCAGGGCTACACAGAGAAATCCTGTCTTGAAAAAAAAGGCAATCTCAAGAATAATAGCAACAGGGCAGGCATGATGACAGAGGTCTTTAAAAGTAGTATTAAAGAGACAGAGGCAGGTGGGTCTCTCTGTGTTTCAGGTCAGCCACCCCTGCATAGAAACATCCAGACCACCACAGTGTACAAAGTGAGACCATGTCTCAAAATTAGAAATAAATAAGTAAATTAAAAGATTGGAATTTAGCTGTGTGGCTAAGTTTCCCTAACACGAATGAGACACTGGGTTCCAGTTCCATAAGCTTCATACAACATCAATAGCATGCAGATTCAGTTTAAAAGAAAGCTCTTCGCTTAAACAGAATTTACTACTGTACTACAGTATTTAGATGAATAGGAAGCTATTCCTAAGGGTAGGACTTTCCTCTGTTTTCCTTTCAGACTCCAAAGGAGGGATCTGGGAGTTAATTGCCTTTACAAATTCGAACTCGCCAGTCCCAGACTCTCCCCTCAGACATACCTCATACTGGTAGCTCTGGGACAGGGTCCCTGCACCATTGACATCCACCAGGTGACCAGGAAAGTGGCCCTCGGGAACAGAGCAGCCACCCAGTGCAGAACCACTGGCTCTCCTGCACAGCCTCACCCCCACAAACAGCAGCACAGACAAGAGGAAGAGGGAAGACACTGATGCCAAGGCAATGACTAAGTAGAGTGTGAGCATTTCCTTGTCGTCATGCTCAGGGTCACTTGCCACCTCGGGTAGAGACAGGTAGGGCTGAGAGAAGCCATCCACCACCAGCACATGCAGAGTGACACTGGCAGACCTCTGAGGATCGCCATTATCCTTGACCAGCAGCAGCAGCCTGTGTTTGGGAGCATCGCGCTCACTCAGCAGCCTGGAGGTGCGCACCTCGCCATTGTGAGCCCACACACTGAACAGCCCTGGCTCTGTGGCTTTGAGTAGCTGGAATGACAGCCAGGCATTCTGGCCAGAGTCGCGGTCCACTGCTACCACCTTGGTGACCAAGTAGCCAGGCTCTGCTGCCCTGGGCAGTAGCTCAGTGCATGGTGCAGAAGAGTTCTGCAGAGGGTAGAGCACGAAGGGCGCATTGTCGTTGGCGTCCAGCACGACCACACGCACCAATGCCTGGCTGCTGAGTGCAGGCGAGCCTTGGTCTGTGGCGCCCACACGGAACTCGAAGGTCTGTAGGGCCTCATAGTCCAGAGCCCTGAAAGCGAACAGCTGCCCGTTATCTGCATTGATGGAGATAAGCGAGGAGAGGGCCAGCTGCGGGTCGTGGGTGGGCAGCAGCGAGTAGGTGATGTGGGCATTGGAGCCTGAGTCTGAGTCTGTGGCGCTGATGGTGCCAATGTGCAGGGCAGGGCTGTTGTTCTCCTGGACAAACAGGGTGTAGGAGGTTTGGGTGAAGGCGGGGGCGTTGTCGTTGACATCGGACACCTGCACAGTTATGGTGTGCTGGGTTGTGAGCCTGGGTGTGCCCAGGTCGGTGACTGTGATGGTGATGTTGTACTCAGCTCTGCTCTCTCTGTCCAGTGCCCCGTTTGTTTCCAAAGTATAGAAATTCTCCATGGATGGTCTTAGAAGAAATGGAAGATTGTCATCTATGGAACACATAACCTCCTGGTTATTTTCTGAGTCTGCGTCTGAAACACTGAACACTGCCACTATGATGCCTGGCAAATTTTCGGGGATGGGGCTGTTGAGTGAGGATAGGATCACTTCCGGAGCATTGTCATTCACATCCAATACCCGCACGACTAAAGAGCACTTTCCGGTTAGCCCGCCACCATCTATGGCCTCAACACCCACATGGTAGGACTGGAATGCTTCAAAATCCAAAGTGCTTCTCAGTCGAATTTCTCCTGTCTTTGTGTCTATTACAAAAGGCTCCTTAACATCATCATCTTGAAACAGTGCATAAGAAACCTCTCCAAAGGTTCCTGAATCTAAATCTCTTGCTGAGACAGTAATAAGCAGTGTGCCAATGGGGTTGTTCTCTGGAACTTGGACCTCATAGAACTCCTGACCAAAGTCAGGAGTGTTGTCATTTGTATCTAAGACAAGTATTTGAATCTCCATGGTCCCTGACCTGGGAGGAGACCCGCCATCCAGTGCAGTAAGCCTTAGTCTGAGCTGAGCCTGGTCCTCATAGTCCAATGTCTTGTCCAACACTAGTTCGGGGAATTTCTTGCCATCGCTGCGGTTGCGAGTGAGTACATGGAAGTGATGGTTGTCGCTGACAGTGTAGCTCTGAATGCTGTGGCTGCCAGTGTCTAGGTCCTGCGCCATTTTCAAAGGGAATATCTTTCCCGGCGCAGTTATTTCTGATATTTTAAGGAGAACCTCTCTGGCTGGGAACTCTGGGGCGTGGTCATTTATATCTATAACTCTCAGGGCAGCCTGATAAAACTGCAAAGGATTGTTTAGTAACACCTGGAAAGGCAGCATACAAGGCTCAGTGGAGCCACATAGCTCTTCCCGGTCCAGTTTTTCATTGAGCAACAAATCTTGGGTCTGTGGGTCAAGCTGCAAATACTGCCTATTCCCCTTGAAAACCACTCTAGCGCCCCGAGCAGCCAGTTCTCCCACCCTTAGTCCCAAGTCCTTAGTCAAATTGGCCACAAATGTGCCACTTTCTGTCTCCTCCAGCATGGCATACTGAATTGATTCTGAATCCACCTCCCATGAAAGCATCAATGTGATTAAAATCATCACTTGCCTTGTATTGCACCGCGCCTTTGTTGGTGGCATCTCTACGGATACAGGAGGGAAAATCCCCTCAGCTCTTAATCACGGAGGTAGATTTGGTCTTCCGGAAAGTCTTTGCTGCGGAAATTTTGGATTTGATCTTACAAGTTCCTGGTGGCTCCTCTTCTCCGGAATGCTCTTTGTCTTGGCTTAGTAGCAAACGGTTCTGTATTTTGCTTCAGTTTCCGGGCGAAACGGGAGTCCAAGGACCCTAAAGACTTCTTACTCATTCTCTTAGCCTACACCGCCACCATGCGTTCAAATCAATAACTTCATGAGCTGTTTTCAGATGAACACTGAACAGTATAAAGACGGTACATTATACTTGTACCCAAATCTAAATATTATAAAGACTTTTGAGTTGAGTCAGTGTTTTTCAAACTGACTGTGTAAAGGGTTTCTTAGGGGTCTTATTTGTGTGTGAATGCTTGTGTTTTGTTTTTAAGTTGGTTTTCAAGCTCACTCTAGATCTTGAGTCAAACTGCCTGTTGATCTAACGGGAGTCCATACTTCAATCTCTCTCGCTCAGGAACATCTAAGAATCACTCTTCTGGCCATGAAAAATTTACACAATCAACTTTGATTCTCTAGCAGTGCAACTGATCTTTGTTGAGTTATGTAAATTCATGCTTTTGAGGGGTACACTGCTTAATTATCCCAATAAGCACACCAATAAATTATTAAGATGGAAAAGTTGATCAGAAACGTAAGTGTTGAACTAAAGGCTAAGTTCTCTAAAATACATGACTCATAAATAGCATGAACAACAGACTTTGTTACAAGAACATATGAGAACAGTAATGGTAATTGTAAGGTTATTGAGGGTGAAACCGTGGCCAAAAGGTACATATGATAGCAATATCTAAACAAAATGAAAAATTTTAAATAGAAATTAGGAGAAATTGATATGGGTCATAACAACTTTAAGATTTAATTTCATTTCTAAGTGAGTAGAATTGGTTATGGTTTTGAGAAATCTAAGTGTTCAAAATTTCATTGAACAAAATGTCCTCATGTTGATTGACCAAAGACCAAAGTTATTGTAAGAAATGGCAATGATGCATAAAGTGACAATTATGCACAGTAGTGCACAACTGTAATCCCAGTATGTAGGAGTCCAAAAAGGATGGATAGCAAGCTTGAGGGAAGAAAGACCATGTTTCCAAAAACAACAAACAGAAATGCAGACAATGTCGTTGTTATATTCTGTTGCTATCTTGCCTTTTTCTGATAATATGAATTACAAAGTGTCTTTAAATATTATTTAAAATGTGAGTGAGTACACATGCAAGAACATAAGATATGTTAAATATGATTGATTCCTGATGGAATTTGTATTTATTTAAATATAAATTCTATTAAGGTGAGAAAACTTTATCTCACATAAGAGCCAAGACAATAGATGGGAATATATTAAAAGTATTTCTAAGTAAAATAAATAAAATTAAGATCTAATGGTTGAAATCATCTTATAGCTAGAAATTGCATATGTGCATCCAACAACATAAAGAGAATGAGAATATCAATATCACAGTCCTCCAGGGTTTACTCAAAAAACGATTTCTGAATATGGACATTTCTTGAGCACGTGAATTACAAATGGGACTGGTGGAGTAAAAACAAATAGTCATAAATATTGTGGCTGGATTTGGTCATTTCTAGATCATTTCTGAATGTACCTTACAAATGGTCTCACGGTTAGTCATTGTTGTTGGTTGAACTGGCCTGAGGAGTACCAACAAGATTGGTAAAGCTGACTCCTAAAGTGAGAAATCCCATAGTCTGGAGCCATAATTAGAGAAGGAAAAGGAGAAAGGTCATCATGTAAGCAATCTATCCTCTAGGTTCTGGCCACCTTGATGGGTATTCTTCCTTCCACTATGGAAGGAAACCCTCAGTCAAAAAACCCATCATGCTTTCTTTCACATTTTGTCAGAGCAGTGGGAGGTCTGACTAACAATGGGGGTTCTGAGTTCTGATTCCAGTTCAATGGCATACTTATCTCCCAAAGTCCTTTATTCACTCTGTGACTACAGTAGCACCAGGTGTCTTCAAATGTGGCTTATAAAATATTCCCAATGTCAAAACAAAATTTTAATCAGCATTACAGCACGTGTTGAATTCAATATAGACAAAGAAAATCCCTTTAAAAGCATTGTTTTTTTATGTGAGAAAGTATCTTGATATTACTCCCAAAAGATACCAGTTCAGCAGCATGTCAAGGGACTCCCTTTTCATGGAAATTACATTTTGTAGTAAATTACATTAGATCCTCACAGAAGAATACACCTCTGCTTGTTCTCTTTTTCTTTTGAATAGAGTGGATACAACCAGACAAGGCAAAAGCCCTCATATTGAACTTGGCTGGGCAAGACAACACAATAATAAAGGGTCCCAAGAGCAGGCAGAAGAGTCCAAAACACCTGCTACTGTTGAGAGTCCCACAAAACACCACGATAACAGCTAGAACATACACAGAGGACCTGATGCACACCCATGCAGGCCCTGTGCTTGCCGCTTCAGACTCTGAGAGCCCATATGAGTCTTGCTTAGTTGATTTGGTGGGCCATGTTTTCCTGGTGTCCTCTAACTCCTACATTTTTTTCCTTCCCCTCTTCTGTGGGGTCCTGAACTCCCAGATCTGAGCTGATCCAACTATGGCCCATTTCTTAAGGCAAAATTTACAGAAAGTGAAATTCACCAACCTTGACCATCTTAACAATTGTGGGATGTTGGAAAGTTTAGGGTGAGACAGATATAAAAAGAAAAAAAAGAATGCCATTCATTAAATTCATTAAAACTAAAAGAAGCTTTTTGTTTAATCAGACAAGTACTCAATACAGTGACTGAGCTATAAGAACAGAAACTTGAGATCATTTTAAGTGTGCTACTTAGTGTATATAATTAGCAATCGTGACAGATTATCTAAAGATTATAAAAAATACTTAATGGACTAAGGCTGACAATATAAAGTTGAGAAATTAAATTAAGTGAACTTATTTACCCTTCTAAAATCTGAGAGCTTAAGCTGAAAGGATTGACAGGGATGATTTTATTGTGAGGTTTCTGGTTTTTCCTCACAGATTGCTTTCTTCCTCTGGTATCTTCACATGATTGCCATCTGTGTTCTCTCTCTCTCTCTTCTTCCCTCTTCTCCTCTCTTCCTTTCTCTCTCTACAAAATTTTTCTTAAAGACACCTGATCCCTTCTTATTAAGTTTCTAGCCTAAAAACATATTAAAATATAATAATCCCATTAGAAGCTTTATCTCAGCTGGGCATGGTAGCACACAACTTTAAACCCAACACTTTGGAGGCAGAAGCTGGAGGATCTCTGTGAGTTCAAGTCCAGCCTGGTACACATAATGAGTTTCAGGTCTTCCAGGACTATGTGATAATATCACTCCTCAAAAAGAGAATATATAAAAATCCTATTTAAATAGCACCAGATTTTATAGCAGTACATACCAGGGCTTAAATATATTAATCTTGGGCTGCTAACAGTTCAACTGATAATAGTTAAAAACATCTTAGTAATAAATGAGCTGGTTAAAAAGAACTTTTTAAAAGGTTTGAAAGTGCTTTTGAGCTGGGAAGATATTTTGATGGTTGAAAGCACTTAACTGCACAAGTGTGAATACCTTGCCTGGTTCAAGCCCCCAGAACTCACATAAGGACTGGACACCCGTGGTAGGAACATCTATATGTCTCAGTTCTCCTTTAAGAAGATGGGAGGCAGATACAAGAGAATCTCTAGAAGCCCTGGTGCCAGCTAGGCTGGTACATACAGCAGAAAAACAGCAATGGGACGTCTTGGTTCAAACATGCCTGAACTGTAGACATACACACAGTGGTTGTCAATGAGACCAGGGTTTGGGAAGGAGCTGGACAAAGATGTACATGCAGATTTTGCTACTTATAGTGTAAGTTGGTACAACTAATTTGGAAACCTAGTGGGAAATATCTACTGAAAGTTTACTTATACTACTCTAACCTTAAGAAATGAATGTTTATCACAATTGCAAATACACACCTAGCCACATGTATGTATGTAGGTATATGTTCCTATTATTATTTAAAACAGCCACACCTTACACCAAGACAAATGAATAATACAGAAAAAAATTGTGACATACTCCACTAGGATAATTTATATCAGTAATAATAAAATAAGATTAAAAAGTGGTATTATGCATACCTTTCGTGAACAATGTAGAGTGAAACTAGCTTAACACACAGCAGTTGCTACCCTACAAGGAACCTACACGAACCCCATAGCGGCAAGA
The DNA here is from genome assembly GCA_030556225.1 of Cricetiscus sungorus. NCBI lineage: Eukaryota > Metazoa > Chordata > Mammalia > Rodentia > Cricetidae > Cricetiscus > Cricetiscus sungorus. The sequence goes on from JANBXA010000651.1 coordinate 123,760,379, forward strand.
CTACACAACTGAAAATCAGCATGTTTGCTGTACTTGGGCTAATAGTGGTTGTAAAAGATCATTTATGTGGCCACCTGGGATGTTGGTAATGCAGTATTTTCCCCCTGGAGTTGATGGCATGATGTACTCTTACCTTGAACATTAGGCTTTTCTTTCTCATTCTATAATTTGAGTTGAAGGCTTAACTATTTCTTTGACCACAGGGATCAAGACTTAACAACAACAAGAAACAACTGAGCATGGAAGAGTGTTCCACTGTGCCATGTTTTTTTAGACATGGTTTGCAGCATCATTTATAACCATTCCATCAACAATGATTTAAATAAAGAAAATTATGTAAAGCAGTGTGCATTTTCAACTTAGATTCAAGTATAATACACAGAAAATACAACTAGTATTTGATCTTTATTCAGGAAAACTTTGCCACAGCTGAATCTGTTTGTTCATGCTCATAATCCCAACACTTAGGGCAACAGAAGCAAATAGATCACCACAAATTTTCAGCCAATATGTACTTAACCATTCGTAATCAGCTAGGGTTAAAAAGTAAAACCCTACCCTATGTCAAATAACAAAACAAGTCACCACTAACAATGAATGAAGTTCCTATTCCTTGTTGCAAAAAGCAGTTCCAAAAAAAGAGCAAAATAGAGAATGAAAAAGAAAACCTCTCATTCACGCATTGGTAGGGCACAGAAATATAAGCAAACAGCTTGACAGTGGGGTGCATGCCTTTAATCGCAGCAATCGGGTGGCAGAGGCAGGAGAATCTCTGAGTTCAAGGCAAGCCTGGTTTACAAAGCTACACAGAGACACCCTGACTCAAAAAAAAAATCAAGCAAAGAAAGAAAGAAAAAAGAAAGGGAGAAAGAAAGAAAACAAACAGGATGAAGTAGAATCAAACTTTCTATAATAGGATGAAACTTGAATAGACAAATCCAAAACAAAAGATAAACATCCATTTTCAAGATGAAGTAAATACTTCAAAAATAACTGTTTTAATAGAATTCAAAGCTATTGCGCACAGGACCATTTTCACTTTCTTCAGCATTCGCCTGGGTCTGAAGGTTATGAAATAATGGTTTAAAAAACTTAAACTCATTTGTCCCAGGACCTCCTTTCAGACACACTTCATACTGGTAGCTCTGGGACAGGGTCCCCGAGCCACTGATGTCCATCAGCTGGCCAGGAAAGTGTCCCTTAGGCACAGAGCAGCCACTCAGAGAGGCTGCCCTGGCCCTCCTGCACAGCCTCACCCCCACGAACAGCAGCACAGACAAGAGAAAGAGAGAAGACACAGACGCCAAGGCTATGACCAAATAGAGTGTGAGGACATCATTTTCCTGTGCTGGGTCACGTGCCACCTCGGGAAGAGGCAGGTAGGGCTGAGAGAAGCCATCCACCACCAGCACATGCAGAGTGACACTGGCAGACCTCTGAGGATCGCCATTGTCCTTGACCAGCAGCAGCAGCCTGTGCTTGGTAGCATCGCGCTCACTCAGCAGCCTGGAGGTTCGCACCTCGCCATTGTGAGCCCACACACTGAACAGCCCTGGCTCTGTGGCCTTGAGCAGCTGGAAGGACAGCCAGGCATTTTGGCCAGAGTCGCGGTCCACAGCCACCACCTTGGTGACCAGGTAGCCTGGCTCCGCTGCCCTGGGCAGCAGCTCAGTGCAGAGTACAGAGGCGTTCTGCAGAGGGTAGAGCACGAAGGGCGCATTGTCATTGGCATCCAGTACCAGCACGCGTACTAGCGCTTGGCTGCTAAGCGCTGGTGAGCCTTGGTCTATGGCTTCCACGTGGAACTCGAAGGTCTGCAGGACCTCATAGTCCAGAGCCCTGAGCGCGAACAGCTGCCCATTGTCTGCATTGATGGAGATAAGCGAGGAGAGGGCCAGCTGCAGGTCGTGGGTGGGCAGCAGTGAGTAGGTGATGTGGGCATTGGAGCCTGAGTCTGAGTCTGTGGCACTGATGGTGCCTATGTGCAGGGCAGGGCTGTTGTTCTCCTGGACAAACAGGGTGTAGGAGGTTTGTGTGAAGGCGGGGGCGTTGTCGTTGACATCGGACACCTGCACAGTTATGGTGTGCTGGGTTATGAGTCTGGGTGTGCCCAGGTCGGTGACTGTGATGGTGATGATGTACTCAGCTCTGCTCTCTCTGTCCAGTGGCCCCTCTGTCACTAAAGTGTAATAGTTCTTGAAAGTGGGTTTTAAGAGAAATGGGAGATCGTTCTGAATAGAACACACCATCCTTCCATTGTCCCCAGAATCTGGGTCAGAAACACTGAAAACAGCAACTACAGTCTCCAGGCAGTTTTCTGGGATAGGGCTTGTGAGCTTGGAAATGGTCAGCTCTGGGGCGTTGTCATTCACATCCAGCACCTGTACAGCCACAGTGCATTTCCCTGAAAGTCCTCCTCCATCCGTGGCCACAATTTCTATGTTATAATAATTAGCTACCTCAAAATCCAACTCTTTACTCAGACGGATTTCTCCTGTGACCTTGTCTATTACAAATGGTTGAGAAGCTCCATCACCTTGAAACAGAGAGTAGGCTACATTCCCATGTATCCCAGCATCTAAATCCCTGGCGGAGACTGTCAAAACCAAGGCACCAGGGGGGCTGTTCTCAGGGACCTGCACCTCATAGAGCGACTGTGCGAACTGGGGAGCGTTATCATTGATGTCCACGACTTCAATGTGAACTGTGGCAGTCCCAGACCTGGGTGGAGACCCCCCATCCACAGCAGTGAGGGTTAAAGTGAGCTCAGGCTGCTCCTCCCTGTCCAGGGCTCTGTCCAGCACCAGCTCTGGGTATTTCCTGCCATCAGCACGACTGTGAGTGACCACATGGAAACGGAGGCTGGCGCTGACTGTGTAGTTCTGAACAGCATTGCTCCCTATGTCAGAGTCCTGAGCTGCCTTCAGAGGAAATAAAGTCCCTGGCTGAACATTCTCAGGGATTTTTAGGAACATTTCCCTGTTAGGGAACTGTGGAGAATGGTCGTTTATGTCTGTGAGCTGCAGGTCAGTTTGGAAGAATTGCACAGGGTTTTCCAGTATGAGCTGGAAGTGCAGCACACAGGGTTCTGTCACCCCGCACAGCACCTCGCGATCTAGTTTTTCCTTTAAGATCAAATTCCCAGTCTCTGTATCCAGCCCCAAGAGCTCTTTGTTTTCTCTGTAATGGATTTGTGCCTCTCTAGAGGCCAGCTCCCCAACCCTGAGCCCCAGATCTTTTTCCAGGTTAGCCACCAAGTAGCCAGTCTCTGTCTCTTCTGGCATAGAATACCTAATTGCCTCAGAGCCAGCCTCCCCCAAAAGCAACAACAGAGTAAGAAAAAAGACTTGCCTTTTTTCTCGCGTTTTTGCTAGAGCTGTCTCCATTGTTCAGAGACTGTCCAGGGGGTGCTGCTTGTTCAAGTCGATTACAATCCACTCATGGGGGTTCGTGAAAATATTAAAGTAAATCCAATTAGAGACACCGCCTTCCCAAATTCTCCCAGTAGCCGTTTTCAATACCTTCTCCTTCAAACAGCCTCCGAAGTTCTGGTTCTCAGCTTAATGAGATGGCATCCTCGTCATCTGCAGAGCCCATTCTTGACACTCTTAGCCTGCAGCGCCACCAAGCGTCCTTATTTGTTCTTGCATTGCATTTTGCTCTCCTCCAAATTTCAACCATGATGTGTTTCATTATCCATTTAATGTATATATACAGCCTGAATTGTAGGTCCAGTTCTTAGCAATTGGAAGTTCTAAATATGATTTTGCTGAATTTTGTTTTGTTCTAAGATTAAATTTTAGAATAAAAGAAAATGGCATTAAAGTTTATTGTAGGTGTTCCGAGTAGATGAATAGATGAATCAGCTTTCTTGTGTAGGTTTATAACTTGATCGTGTTCAATAAATAAAAGAATATATATAAACACTTTTTATATATTGCTTTGAAATATAACATAATCCAGAAGAGGAAAAAGTTGTAATTGCATAGCCCATTGAATTGTTATAATATTATTTGGGACTGCACAGATAAAAAAATAAAATAAGCCAAATTCCAAGAGATTCTGGCCTACTATTTTTGTTACTTTGCTTCTCTAATAGATAAATATTATTCATGTGTAGTTGTATCTAGACCATCAAATCATGAGGTTTCCAGTTGCCTCATGTCCCTTTTGACTTATGTGTTATCTTCTCAATATTTAGAACTTTATTGCTTATGTGGTGACTTCATATGTAAATTTAATGAACATTTGTCTGTATTTCATGAAGTGATGTATACTTTCACATTGATTTACTATCAGGTTAGAGCCTTGTGAGGAACTTATGTTTTTTATATGTTTTTCCAAAAATGAAGCATCTGTTTATTTGGTGGTTGGTCTTAAAAAGCATCCTGGATATTATGGGTATAGTCTCTTTTTTCAGAAATGCTCAAGCATTTCCCACTCTATGCCTTGAATTTTATTGATAGTGTGATTTGATCAATAAAACATCTTAATTTTGTTTAGTTTGATCTTGTAATGCCTTTCAATTTTGTTTAGTACTTTTACATTTCTATAATTTAAGGTCATGAAACTAATGTGTATATTTTGAAAGCTTACTTTTCTTACTCACTTAAAATATGTCTTCAGTGAATTAAGTTGAGGTTCTTGATTTCCAAATGCCTTTACACCATGTTACAAAGATGAACGCCCCTTTTGAGGGGCTATCACTGTCCTGAATCAGGGTGATTACAGGTCTGCCCCAGTGTTCCAGTTTTCTCTCTGATGGTCATGTAATACTCTTGTCTTCAGTACTCCAGACTTACCACAGATCTTATTGAGATGAAAGTCTCTTTTCTAAAGAAGTCTACTTTTAAGGAGTAGTTTTAAAATCACATATGATGGCTGGGAAATGCAGAGATTTCCTCTTCACATCATGTGCAAACTTTCTCATTATAGGTATCCCCTGCCAAACTAGTACATTTCTTACCATTGATGAGCCTACATGTGTACCACTTAGTTCTTATTTTAAATTGAAGTTACCTTTTGATGCTATACAATCTACAGACATTTGTGCATTTAATTATATATGCATATATGCTTAGAATATCATAGTTTCACTGGCTCTTCCTTCCCATCCCCATCCTCTAAATCTATCTCTTTCTCTATCGTTGGAAATCACTGATGGTTTTTCTTCCTCCACAATCAGAATTTTACAGTGTTTGATTTTTTTCGGCTTTGCTTCTGTGACTTACAGTTGTGCATTCAAGTTTCTTAATGGCATTCTGTAGGTTGATAGCTCCTTTCTTTTTGTTGTTGAATAACAATAACCTTTGTGGATCCCAACAGAGACAATGGAGTGTAGAGTTCCCTGAACTAGACTTACAGGTGATTTTTTGGGGGACCTAAAACTTGGAATCTTTAAAAAAGCAGCAAGTGGTCTTAAGTATCAAGCCACCTCTCAAGCCTCTATTTTATATGTTTTAAAAAAATTGTTTTTATTCATGTTGTGATTTATTATGTGAATAAATGTCATGAGAGTATGAGTGACCTTGAAGAGGGTGTTGGACCCCTGAGAGCTGGAGTGAAGGCAGTTGTGATCCCCTGACAAGAGGAAGATGCTTAAACACTGAACTCAGAACACTGAACACTGAACTTGTTTTAAAACAATTGCTGAGCAATCGCTTCAAGATTTAAAATTTTCCATGTTTATTTTAGGCATTTCATATAGACATGCATTTCACTTACTGATTCTGTATTCCTTATATTTCCATGAAATTTTACCATTTGTATGATTTATAACATATATTTTTGTTATGGAATTGACTTCCAGTCTTAAGTATCAATTGCCTTTCTATTTATTTTCTCAATTATTACTACTTTCAAAAATGTTAACCATTTTGTTTTAATGACATTGTTAATTTATTGTAACACATGCTTCTAGGTCACTGTGTTGATTTCTCCTCTTGCTTTTCTTTGTGTGATCCAGTTTTGTGGCATGCACCTACTGATTGTTGGTTCTTGTGTAAAATCTGCCCTCTTCCAGCAGGAGCTCACCCTGCTCTTAGCTTGATAGAGCGCTCTCTGTACAATCACTCTAACTCTAACAGGTACTGAACTTGGCCAGAATTCTCTGATGTCCTTAAAAACAAGTAATCTTGACAAATTTCAAGTTGCAAGCAGGAATTCTCTATATTGACTCAGCCAGGCAACTCCCAACCTGTAGTCTTTGTACTTTGTACAGAATCTTATGCTGCCTTCAGAGGGTTTTCACGTTATACTTTTATTCTTCTTTTCCTTGGATGCTGAGTTGACAAGTGTCCTGAGCAGGAAAAACTGGCCCTGGGATCGAGTTTTCCATGCTGTGGGAGACTATTTAATTATGGTGTCTATATCAAGAACATATTGATTATTCCTTAAGCAAACTGTCTGTAAGACTGTGTTCTCTAATATAAGTGGCTTCCTGTTGCATTGAAGGGATAATTTCCAATATTTGGTCAGTTTTTATGGTTGTTTTCTGATGTCAGATAATCCATCTGTGTTGGCAGGGAATTCTACCAAACACATGAATAATATATAACTTCGTATTTTAAACTATACAACTGTTTGTGACTTTTGATTAAGAAAGAGGGAGATATTTTTCTTCCTAATGCTGAAGAGATTGAACATAGGGATGTGTATCTATTAGGCAAAAGTCCTGCTGTGGGACTACAACAGCAGACCTTGGATTTTTCAGTTCAGGCTGGCATCCTGAATACTGGACACCATACTAGTAGTGATATTTTGGCATGTAACCAGCAGGTCATTAGAGTTATCTGTTATATTTGAGAATTACATGTTTGTTTCTCTTTGCTTTTTCTCATTTTTACCTTTTTCTCACTTTAATTTTAAAATTAAATAACCAAAATTACATATCATGGATAAGAGAGGGTCAGCAATTTTATTTTTATATTTCATTACATCCTTAGGGAGGAAACATTAATTCAGGGAAGGATGGAAATACTTAAACCCCATAGGAATGACACTTGAGATTTAAAACAAACAAAGGCTAAACATGATTCATGTGTATACATTATGTTCAGGCATGAAAACTTCATAAGGGAAATCCATTGCTTTGTACAATGAGTATATACTAACTAAAAAGTAAAACATAAAAGATATTAGATTATAAACCAAGCTCTTCAATTGTTTATATTCTGGCAAAAGTTGAGTAAAGTTTTCTTGCAGTTGTATCATTATGAATTTAACTTTTAGAAATCACATAATGAGTTTTTTTACTCATTTGAATATAAATTAATTATAATTCACTTTAACTCATTATAGTTCAAGTCAATTAAGAACCAGTATTTTTAGTATTATGCAATAGGCAGCACAATTAAAATATTAAATTAACTGAGAATAATTCAAGGTTACACCAAATAAAGCAAGTAATAGTCAAATATCACAAAAGAATTGTTTTGTTTTGCATGTCTACAAAATAATATAAAGTGAAAGTTATCAGAACTGATAACCAGAATCAAACAGAGTATTGAAATTTTCAGATATCTCCAGAGCCTTTTGAATGGTGAGAAGAAGCTGTCAGAAAACCAAAGGAAACACATATATTACTACAAACTAGAACAGGTCACAGGGAACAGCACACTTAGAATGCACAGGTCGCTAGGTGTGGTCTCCACGCAGGCTGTCTTGGTTACTTTTCCCACTTCTAGGGTAAAATAGAAAGGGTGTTTGGCTCACAGCTCAAGACTCCACCATGCTAGGGAAGGTGAAAGTCAGGAACTTGAACAAGATCACACTGCATGCATCTCCAGGCAGGAAGAAGAGAGCAATGAGGCTTGTGCTCAGCCCACTTTCTCCTCCTCAAACAATCCAGGAACCCAGCCAGGGAATGGTGCCACCCACAATGGTCTTCCCACCTCAGTTAACCTAGTATGATAATCCTGCATAGGCATGCCCGAAGGCGGGTGGTTCTAGAGTTCCAGTTCACACCTGACATTCACACAAAACCACAAGAGCTCCATTTACACTTTTATTCATAGATCAAAAAAGATGAAATGAGAGAGCTTGTTTGGAGGTTCTAGCAGGGGAGTGCAGCTACTCATACCCTTGACCGAAGACTGGTCCTCCTCTATTTGGGGATGGTCATCCACTTTGACCCAGTGCGCAGCTTTAGGAGGGATGCACATAATTCTGTGAGGGAAGAAAGGGACACTCACCTAGCCAGCCAGATCAGCCAAATCAACCCTGGCAATCGATAGGCCAGGCAATCACAGCCAGATTACCCTCACATCCATGAGAACTCGTTCCCTATGAAGGGACACTCTCTCTTCCTAGATCCACAGGGGAGGGCCTAGGTCCTGCACCAAATGATGTGTCAGACTTTGATGATTCTTTATGGGAGGACTCACCCTCCCTGGAGAGTGAATGGGGGCTGGGATGAGGGATTGGAGGAGGGTATGGGAGGACTGGAGGAAGAGGGAATTGGAGGGAGAGGGATCTGGGATTGGTATGTAAAGTAAGATTGTTTTAATTTAAATAAAAAATATTTTTAAAAAGATAATATGAGACCATGAAAAGTCTTGATTCTTTGGAGGATTTCAGGGGTTACTTCTGCTATTCAGATTAGTTTTTTAAATAGTATTGTGTCAAGCAATGATTTAACAAGTAGGGTCGTTTGTTGTTTTTGTGCTTGGAAGTGTACCTAGAACCTGGCATGCTTGTATGGTGTACCCCTGAGTATACCCTCAGTCTCTAACACTTTTGTTTAGTGGCAGAGGTGAAAATTAATAATATATATAGTTATCACTTTTATATTTGCAAAAGAGATTTTAAAATGAATGTTTATGGAACAATATGCTAGATATGTGGTGGACAAATACTTCAAAAAACCTCTACCATATGTGATCCATATAAGAAGAAAAAGGTGACAATTCTAGTGTCTTAATATTTTACTACACTGAATGTTTATAATTTGGAAGACAAGTATGTTAATTGTTAGACTCAAGACTCCTCAGGGTAATAATTGTAAGGAACTCCAGCTGTGAGTAAACTCACTAACTGAGTGTAAGGGAAGCACATAAGAGGGCCTATATTTAATATCCAATAGCGATAGAATAACATGAAAAATATGAAAACACCTTGGCCACAAAAACTTGAAATTATGTGGAAAAACAGGTAAAATAGCAGCATTTGGGAGACAGAGAGAGATGGATGTCTATCGGTTTGAGGTAAGCCTGATAAACACACAGAATTCTAGGATAGCAAGACCCACACACTGAAAATACCCAACCAAACTCCAAGACCCAAAACAGGTAAAGTAAAATGTACATTGTTGTGTGATATTTGTGTAAAACCTAATTTTGTTCCTCATACCCATTACATGTGAAACTACTGAAGTAGATATGAATAAAGAAATTTTAAAAAACATTTTAGAAATGGAGGACATGCATATGCTTCAATTCTAATGTCAGTACTAAGATAAAATGATTCACTTTCTAAGAGAACCGTACTGCTAGAGATTCTTGGAACGAGATCCAACAACTAACTGAATACAAAGCTATCCCTGCAGTGAGGACTTTCCTTGCTTTCCATCACAGCATCCTCAAGTAACACGTTGGAGATCATGGGTTTAAGAAATTTGAACTCACCAGTCCCAGAGTCTCCCCTGAGACACACCTCATACTGGTAGTTCTGGGACAAGGTCCCAGCGCCACTGATATCCACCAGGTGATCAGGAAAGTGTCCCTCAGGCACAGAGCAGCCACTCAGAGAGGCCGCCCTGGCCCTCCTGCACAGCTTCATCCCCACAAACAGCAGCACAGACAAGAGGAAGAGGGAAGACACAGATGTCAAAGCAATGATCAGATACAGCGTGAGTGAGTCCTCATGATGTGCATAGTCCCGTATTACCTCAGGCAAAGGAATGTAGGGCTGAGAGAAGCCATCCACAAGCAGCACATGCAGAGTGACACTGGCAGACCTCTGAGGATCGCCATTATCCTTGACCAGCAGCAGCAGCCTGTGCTTGGGAGCATCGCGCTCACTCAGCAGCCTGGAGGTGCGCACCTCGCCATTGTGAGCCCACACAGTGAACAGTCCTGGCTCCGTGGCCTTGAGCAGCTGGAATGACAGCCAGGCATTCTGGCCAGAGTCTCTGTCCACAGCCACCACCTTGGTGACCAGGTAGCCTGGCTCCGCTGCCCTGGGCAGCAGCTCCGTGCAGGGTGCAGAGGCGTTCTGCAGAGGGTAGAGCACGAAGGGCGCATTGTCGTTGGCATCCAGCACGAGCACACGCACCAGCACCTGGCTGCTGAGCGCTGGTGAGCCTTGGTCTGTGGCTTCCACGTGAAACTCAAAAGTCTGCAGGGCCTCATAGTCCAGAGCCCTGAGCGCGAACAGCTGCCCATTGTCTGCATTGATGGAGATCAAAGAGAAGAGGGCCAGCTGCGGGTCGTGGGTGGGCAGCAGCCAGTACGTGATGTGGGCATTGGAGCCTGACTCTGAGTCTGTGGCACTGATGGTGCCTATGTGCAGGGCAGGGCTGTTGTTCTCCTGGACAAACAGAGTGTAGGAGGTTTGTGTGAAGGCGGGGGCATTGTCGTTGACATCAGACACCTGCACAGTTATGGTGTGCTGGGTTGTGAGTCTGGGTGTGCCCAGGTCGGTGACTGTGATGGTGATGTTGTACTCAGCTCTGCTCTCTCTGTCCAGTGGCCCCTCTGTCACTAAAGTGTAATAGTTCTTGAAAGTGGGCTTTAAGAGAAATGGGAGATCGTTCTGAATAGAACACACCATCCTTCCATTGTCCCCAGAATCTGGGTCAGAAACACGGAAAACAGCAACTGCAGTCTTCAGGCAGTTTTCTGGGATAGGGCTTGTGAGCTTGGAAACGGTCAGCTCTGGGGCGTTGTCATTCACATCCAGCACCTGTACAGCCACAGTGCATTTCCCTGAAAGGCCTCCTCCATCCGTGACCGCAATTTCTATGTTATAATAATTAGCTACCTCAAAATCCAACTCTTTGCTCAGTTGGATTTCTCCTGTGATATTGTCTATTACAAATGGTTGAGAAGCTCCATCACCTTGAAACAGAGAGTAGGCTACATTCCCATGTATCCCAGCATCTAAATCCCTGGCGGAGACTGTCAAAACCAAGGCACCAGGGGGGCTGTTCTCAGGGACCTGCACCTCATAGAGCGACTGTGCGAACTGGGGAGCGTTATCATTGATGTCCACGACTTCAATGTGAACTGTGGCGGTCCCAGACCTGGGTGGAGACCCCCCATCCACAGCAGTGAGGGTTAAAGTGAGCTCAGGCTGCTCCTCCCTGTCCAGGGCTCTGTCCAGCACCAGCTCTGGGTATTTCCTGCCATCAGCACGACTGTGAGTGACCACATGGAAACGGAGGCTGGCGCTGACTGTGTAGTTCTGAACAGCATTGCTCCCTATGTCAGAGTCCTGAGCTGCCTTCAGAGGAAATAAAGTCCCTGGCTGAACATTCTCAGGGATTTTTAGGAACATTTCCCTGTTAGGGAACTGTGGAGAATGGTCGTTTATGTCTGTGAGCTGCAGTTTGGAAGAACTGCACAGGGTTTTCCAGTATGAGCTGGAAGTGCAGCACACAAGGTTCTGTCACCCCACACAGCTCCTGGCGATCTGGTTTTTCCTTCAGGACCAAATTCCAGGTCTCTGTATCCAGCCCCAAGAGCTCTTTGTTCCCACTGTGATGGATTGTAGCGCCTCTAGAGGCCAGCTCCCCCACCCTGAGCCCCAGATCTTTTTCCAGGTTAGCCACCAAGTAGCCAGTCTCTGTTTCTTCTGGCATGGAATATCGAATTGCCTCAGAGTCAGACTCCCCCAAAAGCAACAATAGAGTAAGAAAAAAGACTTGCCTTTTTTCTCGCGTTTTTGCTAGAGCTGTCTCCATTGTTCAGAGACTGTCCAGGGGGTGCTGCTTGTTCAAGTCGATTACAATCCACTCATGAGGGTTCGTGAAAATATTAAAGTAAATCCAATTAGAGACACCGCCTTCCCAAATTCTCCCAGAAGCCGTTCTCAATACCTTCTCCTTCAAACAGCCTCCGAAGTTCTGGTTCTCAGCTTAATGAGATGGCATCCTCGTCATCTGCAGAGCCCATTCTTGACACTCTTAGCCTGCAGCGCCACCAAGCGTCCTTATTTGTTCTTGCATTTCATTTTACCATTTCCTTCTAAATTTTAACTTTAAAGTGTTTCCGCATCTTTTTAATTTACACGCTAGTCTGAATTTTAAGACCACTTTTAGAAATTGGAAGTTCTAAATATAATTTGGCTGTATTAAATTATGGTTGTAAGAATAAGTTTTAGGACAAACTCAGTTGGCATTAATGCTTTGTCTTCAGAGTCCTAAGTAGGTGAATCAGCTCTCTTGTGTAGGTTTACAATTTGTTTTGTTCAAGAATCCAACGACAATGGACATATAGAAAATTTTTTATACTTTTTATACATCCTTTGAAATATAACATACATTTAGAAAGGAGACAATGTCACAATTGCATAACCCATTGAATTTTTATAATGTCGTTTAGCTCAGTCTAGGTAAAAAAAAAAATAAAACAGGCTAAATTCCATGAGATCCTGGCCTGCTATTGTTTGGTTACTTTGCTTCTCCAAAAGGTATTCATTTTTTCCTGTGTAGTTGTACCAAGACCATCCAAGCACGAGACTTCCAGTTGCCTCATGTTTCTGTTAGTGTTTGGTGTTGTCGTCTCGACTTTCAGAACTTTGGTGTTTAGTGTGTCGTGACCTCATGTGTAAACTTAATGAGCATTTGCCCGTCATTCATGAGTTGATGCACACTTTAGTGTTGACTGTACATCAGAACAGGGTCTTGTGAGGAGTGTGTTCATGTCTTTTATATATGTTTCTGATGTGGGGCTTCAATTTGCTTGCTTGTTGCTCTCAAGAAGTATTTTGTTTATTCTGTATAATCTCTTTTTCAGATACATATGCTCAAACATTTCCCACTCCATGCCTTGAATATTGTTGATAGTGTGGTTTGATCAATAAAATGTCTTAATTGTGTTTAGTTTGATCTTGTAATACTTTTTAATTTTGTTTAATACTTTTAATTTTTCCATAATTTAAGGTCATAAAACTAATGTGTAGATTCTGAAAGTTTACTTTTCATATATAAACTTATTCACTTAAAATATATCTTCAGTGACTTAAGTTGAGGTTCTTGATTTTCAAATGCCTTTACACATGTTACAAAGATGAACACCCCTTTTGAGGGGCTATCACTGTCCTGAATCAGGGTGATTACAGGTCTGCCCCAGTGTTCCAGTTTTCTCTCTGATGGTCATGTAATAAACTCTTGTCTTCAGTACTCCAGACTTATCACAGATTTTAGTGAGATGAAAGTCTCATTTTTAAAGGAGTCTACTTTTAAGGAGTGGTTATAAAAATCACATAAAAAGACCTGGAAATGCAGCTATTTCCTCTTACACCATGTGCAGCCTTTCTCATTATAGGTATCCCCTGCCGAACTGGTAGGTTTCTGACAAATGATGAGCCTATGTGTGTACCACTGAGTCCATATTTTAAATTAGGACTTCCTCTAGGTGCTATACCGGGTATAGGATGGAAAAATTTAATCATACATGCACATATTTTTTAGAATATCAGTTTCAATGTCTCTTCCCACCCTTACTCCCATCCTCTAAATCTATCTATCTCTAATGTCTTATTAGAAATCTTGCAAATCATAGATAGTTTTTCTTCCTGTACAGTCAGAATTTTACAGTATTGGTTTTTTTTTTTTCACCAGCTTGGCATCTATGACTTACTAATGTGAACATAAATTTCTTAATGGCTTTATGTAGATCGATGCCTCATTTCTTTTTGTTGTTGAATAGCAATTCCATTTATGGTTCCCCATAGAGACAGAGGACTGCAGAGAACTAGACTTACAGGTGGATTTGTTAAGACTAAAACTGGATCCTGTAGAAAAACAGCAAGGGGTCTTAACTACTGAAACACCTCTCAACCTCTCCTCCTACATTTTAAGAAGAGACTTGTTTTATTTCTTTTGTGTTTTGCGTATGTGAATAAATGTCACGAGAGTGTGAATGTTCCTTGAAGAGGGTGCTGGATCCCTAAGAGCTGGAGTAAGGCAGTTGTGATCCCCTGACAAGAGGAGGTGCTGAAAACCAACCTCAGATCCGCTTTCTCTAAACTGCTGAGCCATCTCTTCAAGATTTAAAAATGCTCCCTATTTATTTCATGTCAGCATGCATTCCATCCACTGATTCTGCATTCATTTATTTCCATGAAGTTTTACTATTTATAGAGTTTTATGACACATGTATATATATATATTGTTATGGAATTTACTTTGAGTCTTAAGTTACCAATTGTCTTTTTACTTACTTTCTAAACTGTTACTTGTTTCAAAAGTATTAACCATTTTATTTTAATGACATGTGGGTCTTCTAGGTCATTGTGTTGTGTTTTCTCCTCTTGCCTTTCTTTATACTATCTGGTTTTGTGATGTACACTTACTGATTGTTGGTATTTGTGTAAAATCTGTCCACAGCCGTGACCCCATTCTCCTCTCCCAGCAGCAGCTCACCCTTTGCTCTTAGCTTGGCAGAGCACTGTCTCTAAACATAACAGGCTATAAACTTCGTCAAGCAATACATTTTGACAAATTTCAAGTTGCCAACATGAGTTCTCTACACCAACTCTTCCAGGCAGGTTCCAGCCTGTAATCTTTGTGTTTTGTAAAAAAATCTCACTCTGCCTTCAGAGGGTGTTCAAGTTACATTTTTCATCTTCTGTCCTTGGCTACTGAGTTGACAAGTGTCATGGGAAGGAAAACTGGCCCTGGGCTCAAGTTTTCAATGCTGTCAAAGACTATTCAAATATGATGTCTATATCAAGAACCTATTGATTATTCCTTAAGCAAACTGTAATACTAAGTTCCCATGTAAGTGGCTTCCTGTTGCATTGAAGGGATAATTTCTGACATTTGGTCAGCTTTTATGATTTTCCGGGTCAGATAATCCATCTATGTTGGAGGAGAATTTAACCAAATATATGTATAATTTCTAACTTCAATTTTAAAATATATGAGTTTTGTGACTTTTTATCTTGATGGAAGATGGGGATAATTTTTCTTCCTAATAGGAGATTGAACAGAGGAACTTGCTTTTATTAGGTAAATGTCCTACTGTTGGACTATAACAGCAAACCTTGGCTTTTTTCAATTCACTCTGGCATCCTGAGTACTGGACACCACACCAGAAAAGTGTGCACGCAATGCATACTCTTGGAATGCAATGAGCAAGCCATAAGAGTTTTCTGCCATATTGAAGTCTTACATGCTTGATTATATTTACATTTTCTCACTTTTATCTCTTTCTCACTTCAATTTTAAAATTAAATAACCAAAAATTACATTTCAAGGATAAGGAATGGTCAGCAATTTTCTTTTTATATTTCATTACATCCTTAGGGGAAGAAACATTAATTCAGGGAAAGGTACAAATACTTGAACTCTAAGTAACATTTGATATTTAAAAACAAACAAAAGTAAACATGATCAATGTGTATAAATTTGTACAGGTATGAAAACATAAAAAATCTATTGTTTTGTAAAAAGAGTATACACTAACCAAAAAGTAAAATATATAAAGATACTAGATTATAAACCAAGCTCTTCAATTGTTCAAACCCTGCCAAAAGTTCAGCAAAGTTTCTTGCCACCATATCCATACAAATTTACCAAGTTGTCAATAAGCTCAATCATAAGTTAATTTAATCCAGTTAAATTCTTTATAGTTTAATTAAAAACCAATCATTTTTGTACTGTGCAACAGTGAGCACAACTGAAAAATTGAAGTAATTGAGAAAACTGCACTGTTATACCAAATAACAAAACAGGAGATATGGATTAAATATCACAAAGACATTGTTTTGTTTTGTATATCTACAAAACAATATAAAGTGAAAGTTATCAGAACTGATAACCAGAATCAAATAGAATATTGAAGTTTCCAGAAATATCCAGAGCCTTTTGAATGGTGAGAAGAAGCTGTCAGAAAACCAAAGGAAACACATATATTACTACAAACTAGAACAGGTCACAGGGAACAGCACACTTAGAATGCACAGGTCGCTAGGTGTGGTCTCCACGCAGGCTGTCTTGGTTACTTTTCCCACTTCTAGGGTAAAGTAGAAATGTGTTTGGCTCAGAGCTCAAGACTCCACCATGCTAGGGAAGGTGAAAATCAGGAGCTTGAACAAGATCACACTGCATGCATCTCCAGGCAGGAAGAAGAGAGCAATGAGGCTTGTGCTCAGCCCACTTTCTCCTCCTCAAACAATCCAGGATCCCAGCCAGAGAATGGTGCCACCCACAATGGTCTTCCCACCTCAGTTAACCTAGTATGATAATCCTGCATAGGCATGCCCGAAGGCGGGTGGTTCTAGAGTTCCAGTTCACACCTGACATTCACACAAAACCACAAGAGCTCCATTTACACTTTTATTCATAGATCAAAAAGGAGAAATGAGACCATGAAAAGTCTTGCTTCTTTGGAGAATTTCAGGGGTTACTTCTGCTTTTCAGGTTAGTTTTTTAACAGTATTGTGTCGAGCAATGATTTAACAAGTGGGGTTATTTGTCTGTTGGATTTTTGCTTTGTTGTTTAGAAGTATATCTAGGGCCGGGCATGCTACCCTGGTCTACCACTGATTACACCTTCAGTCTCTAACAAGTTTGTTTAATGACAGAGGTGACAAATTAATAAAACACAAGGTTATCACTTTACTTTTTACAAATGACATTGTTAAAATTAATATTTGTGCTAGGTATGTGGTAGACAAATAATGCAGACAACCTCTACAATGCAATCCACAGAAGAAAAAAGGCACAATTATATTTTAATGCACTGAATGTTTATAACTTGGAAGACAAGATTGTTAATTGTCAGACTCCAGACTCCTCAGGGTAATGGTAAGAAACTTCAGCTGTGAGTAAAGCTCACTAACAGTATGAATATATGGTGAAGATGAATACTTACATCCTATATTTAAAATCCAATAGCAATAGAATAAAGTGAAAATATGTAAACATCTTGGGTATAAAAACTTAAAATTTGTAAAGCAGGTGTCATTATTTTTATTTGTAAAAATAAAATCAGTAAAGCAGGTGTCATTTAGGAGACAGAGACAGATGGAAGTCTACCAGTTTGGGGCCAGCCTAAATACAAACATACATACATAATACATACATACATACATACATACATACATACATACATGGGAGAGTCAGGGTTCGTGAGATCATGTCTGGAAAAAGAATTCAAAACCAACACAAAACAAAACAAAAACTATACAAACACGAAAGCACATCAAGTAAAATAACTTTTGTTGTCTAATACTAGTAGACCTAAAGAGAAACATGGTGCAGCATAGAGCAATTGTGTTCCTAGTATTCACTCTGCCTGAAAGTACTCAGTGCAATAGATACCAAGAAAAAAACATTTTAGTAATAGAGGAAACTCAGTGCAATAGATACCAAGAAAAAAACATTTTAGTAATAGAGGAAACTCAGTGCAATAGATACCAAGAAAAAAACATTTTAGTAATAGAGGAAATACATGCTTTGATTACAGAGCCAATACAATACAATCCACTCAAGAGAGACATTTTGCCGTAGATTTGACAAAAATAAATTCACCCAATCAAATACAAGAGCTAAATGAATACAAAGCTATTCATGCAGTGGGGGGAGCTTTCCTTAATTTTTCTCCCAGGATCCTTAAACAACGGCTGAGGGATCATGGGTTTGAGGCATTTGAACTCACCAGTCCCAGTATCCTCGGTTAGACAGACTTTATTCTGGTAGCTCTGTGATAGGGTTCCAGCACCACTGACATCCACCAGCTGACCAGGAAAGTGTCCCTCAGGCACAGAGCTGCCACTCAGAGAGGCCGCCCTGGCCCTCATGCACAGCCTCACCCCCACGAACAGCAACACAGACAAGAGGAATACGGAAGAGACACACGCCAAGGCAATGACCAGACAGAGTGTGAGCAAGTAATCCTCGTGCGCCTGGTCGCGCACCAACTCAGGCAGAGGCAGGTGGGGCTGAGAGAAGCCATCCACCACTAGCACGTGCAGAGTGACACTGGCAGACCTCTGAGGATCGCCATTGTCCTTGACCAGCAGCAGCAGCCTGTGCGTGGGCACATCACGCTCACTCAGGAGCCTGGAGGTGCGCACCTCGCCATTGTGAGCCCACACACTGAACAGCCCTGGTTCCGTGGCCTTGAGCAGCTGGAAGGACAGACAGGCATTCTGACCAGAGTCGCGGTCCACAGCCACCACCTTGGTGACCAGGTAGCCTGGCTCCGCTGCCCTGGACAGCAGCTCCGTGCAGGGTGCAGAGGCGTTCTGCAGAGGGTAGAGCACGAAGGGCACATTGTTGTTGGCATCCAGCACCAGCACATGCACTAGCACCTGGCTGCTGAGCGCTGGTGAGCCTTGGTCTGTGGCGCCCACGTGAAACTCAAAAGTCTGCAGGACCTCATAGTCCAGAGCCCTGAGCGCGAACAGCTGTCCATTGTCAACATTGATGGAGATCAAAGAGGAGAGGGCCAGCTGCGGGTCGTGGATGGGCAGCAGCGAGAAGGTGATGTGGGCATTGGAGCCTGAGTCTGAGTCTGTGGCACTGATGGTGCCTATGTGCAGGGCAGGGCTGTTGTTCTCCTGGACAAACAAGGTGTAGGAGGTTTGGGTGAAGGCGGGGACGTTGTCGTTGACATCGGACACCTGCACAGTTATGTGTGCTGGGTTGTGAGTCTGGGTGTGCCCAGGTCGGTGACTGTGATGGTGATGTTGTACTCAGCTCTGCTCTCCCTGTCCAGTGCTCCTTCTGTCACTAAAGTGTAATAGTTCTTGAAAGTGGGTTTTAAGAGAAATGGGAGGTCATTCTGAATAGAACACACCATCCTTCCATTGTCCCCAGAATCTGGGTCAGAAACACTGAAAACAGCAACTACAGCTTCAGGAGCATTTTCTGGGATTGAAGCGGTGAGCGAAGATATGGTGAGTTTAGGGGCATTGTCATTCACATCCAACACCTGTATAGTTACACTACATTTTCCTGAAAAGCCACCACTGTCTGTTGCTACAATTTCCATGTTATAATAGGGAGTTGTTTCAAAATCTAGTGTCATTTTAAGACGAATTTTTCCTGTGACCTCATCTACTACAAATGGTTGAGAAACTTCTCCACCCTGAAACAGAGAGTAGGCTACATTCCCATGTATCCCAACATCTAAATCCCTGGCGGAGACTGTCAAAACTAAGGCACCAGGGGGGCTGTTCTCAGGGACCTGCACCTCATAGAGCGACTGTGCGAACTGGGGAGCGTTATCATTGATGTCCACGACTTCAATGTGAACTGTGGCAGTCCCAGACCTGGGTGGAGACTCCCCATCCACAGCAGTGAGGGTTAAAGTGAGCTCAGGCTGCTCCTCCCTGTCCAGGGCTCTGTCCAGCACCAGCTCTGGGTATTTCCTGCCATCAGAGTGACTGTGAGTGACCACATGGAAATGGAGGCTGGCGCTGACTGTGTAGTTCTGAACAGCATTGCTCCCTATGTCAGAGTCCTGAGCTGCCTTCAGAGGAAACGCAACCCCTGGCTGGGCAATTTCTTGAACTTTTAGGAGCATTTCCCTGTTAGGGAACTGTGGAGAATGGTCGTTTATGTCTGTGAGCTGCAGGTCAGTTTGGAAGAACTGCACAGGGTTTTCCAGTATGAGCTGGAAGTGCAGCACACAGGGTTCTGTCACCCCACACAGCACCTTGCGATCTAGTTTTTCCTTTAAGATCAAATTCCCAGTCTCTGTATACAGCTGCAAGAGCTTTTTGTTTCCTCTGTAATGGATTTGTGCCTCTCTAGAGGCCAGCTCCCCCACCCTGAGCCCCAGATCTTTTTCCAGGTTAGCCACCAAGTAGCCAGTCTCAGTTTCTTCTTGAACAGAATATCTAATTGCCTGAGAGCCAGGCTCACCCAAAAGCAACAGCATAGCAATAAAAACCACTCGCCTTTTCTCCTGTATTTTTGCTAGGGCTTTCTCCATTGTTCAGATGCAGTCCAGATGGTGTTGCTTCTTCAAGTTGGTTTCAGTCCCCAAAGATATTTTGGTGAATAACCTAGAATTAAATCTTCTTTAATTCTTTACCTTCCCTGGGGATTTCCACACACCCCCCCCTTGGTTCACACTTAAATGTCTTCTCCTTCTGGGGAGCAAGCAGTGTTCTGATTTTCAGCTTACTCTGGTTTCCTGGACGTCTGCAGAGCTGGTATTCTCTCTCACTCTTGGTCGACAGCGTCACCAAGCAGTCTTTTCTTATGATTGTATATAGTTTTGCCATGACAAATACTAAGCCTGATTTTGAGACACAGCTGTTTCTCCTGATACAAGAGTTTGTTAGTTCCTAGTATTAGTGGTGTAAGCATACCTATGCTAAGCTACTATTAAGTGAGAATATATTTATAATATAGTTTTTTAATATGATATAGTAATCTTAATTAAATCTTTAGAGAGCATGAAAAACCTTTTTATGGGCTTATAATAAATTAGATGGTATTTCATTAATTTTATACAGAAAAAATGGAATTTTACATAATTTAATTTTGTTTTGATATAGAACATGCTTCAGAAGTGACACACAGGAATATTTTCCATGGTTAATATGTTTCTGTAAGCAGAATCTAAAGAAAAACTAAAATATACAAAAACATACCATGCCCACTCTGGCCATTATTTTGTGACCAACCCTCTCTACAATAGAAGCATATTGATTGCTATCATTACACGCTATTCTGTCTTTGTTAGAACTTTTATGAAATATGTTTGTAGAGCATTCCTCTCTTATGATGGTCCTGTGTCATTCAACATCGACTTCTTGAAGTTGATTTGTGACAAGTTGTCATAAATAGTTTTCTTCTCATTGTTTTGAATTACTCACTTGGAAAAGTGTTTTGATTTGTGTGTCTACTCCAGCTGGTGAACACTTTCAATTTTTAATGTTATTAGAGTAATGCTACAAACATTATTGTATATGCCATTTTGCTGTAATGTGTATTTATTTTGAATATTTGGATTCATGTGCTCTAAAGTGTGATAATACATCAAGATTTAGCCTAGATTATATTTTTCCCCAGAAATGTAGAGTTACTGTACCATCCATAGTGGCATGTGTCTGTAATCCCAGCTTTGTGAGACACAAAAGAGAGGTTTAAAAGTTTAAGGGCAGTGCATTCTACATTCCAAAAGAGAAAAAGAAAAAAAATCCCAAATGGTGAAGCTACATCTCAGTTGTAGACCCCTTGTCCAGCATAATGAAGACTGATTTGCAACATGGTAAAACTCAAGCAAAATCAACAGAGTGGGATTTTCAGGTGCTCTATGGTGTTGTCAACACTTTCTGTTATCATTTCAGTTTTAACCACTGTATTGAGCATGTGATGATACTACATGGTAAGTTTAATTAGCACTTTTCTGGTGATTAATGAAATTACCCACATTGATGCTTTGTTTTGAAAGTAGTATTCAGGTCTTTTACATATTTTTATTTGGAGCATTTGCCTGCAGAAATAATCTTGTGAAGATGGGCGTAGTGTGCATGCCTTTAATTCCAATACTTGGGAGTCAAAGGAAGACTCTGTAAGTTCAAGTCCAACCTAGTCTACATAGTGAGTTTCAGGATAGCCAGAGCTACAAAGTAAGAATCTATCTCAAAAGAAAGAGAGAGGGAGAGAGAAAGAAGATAGATAGATAAATAGATAGATAGATAAATATATAGATAGAATCCTGTGAATTCTGAGTGTAATCCTTTTTCAGATATATGTATTACAAATTTTTATGTATGGGAAAATTATTAAAAGGTACAGAAATTTCCATATGGTCTTGGCCACAAATACACATAGCCTTCCAAATTATTAATACCCTAAAGTTTTACATTTGTCATATTTGATAAGCCTACATTAACATATCTTTTTGTTTGTTTGTTTGTTTGTTTGTTTGAGGCAGGGTCTCTCTGTGTAGTCCTGGCTGTCCTGGAACTCACTCTGCAGTCCTATCTGGCCTTAATTCAAAGATACTCCTGCCTTTATCTCTCAAGTGCTGGGATTAAAGGACTGCAACAATACACCCAGATAACACATCTTTTGTTTGTTTGTTTTGTTTTTGTTTTTGTATATCTCTGGCTATCCTGGAACTCACTACCTAGATCACGCTCTTCTCCACAAAGCAATTCCTCCAGCTTCCATTTACACATCTTTATCACCAAGCCCAAATTGAAGACTGTAGAGAGCAGCGAAGTGCCACACCTTAAAGTGGTGCTGGCTTCTGCCTTACACCTTCCCACTGGTGAAGACTCTCTGGGTAAATACACCCTTAATTGGTTAAGTCTGTTCAGCCTGTCTGCTTCCGCATTAGAGTAGCCTATCTGCAGGGTCCATGTAGCTCACTGGGGTTGGTTAGCTCAAGGGTATTTAAGCCTGTGCAGGGGTCCCCTGGCTCTCTCTCTCCCTCTCCCTCTCTCTCCCTCTCTCTCCCTCTCTCTCCCTGCGGGCCAGAAGCAACATGTTTAAAGGATCCTGATTATAACTGCATGAAGAAGATCTACCCGGAGTTGCGTCTTCCTTGCTGGCGAGGGCAGGCGCGTACAGATGGTGGTCCGTACGGGGAATTTTTCAGATCAGAACTTCTTGCAGTCAGGGCAGTGCTGGAAAGTTCCCAAGGTAAGTTGGGACCAAATTTAAGGCCCTCTGTAAAGAGGCAATTTAAGGCCTCCGGTAAGGAGCGATGAAGTTCCGAGTTTGGACTAAATTAAGGCCCTCGGTATAGAGACAATGAGGTCTCTCTCTGGTTAGGAGCTATAAAGTCCCAGGTAAGTTGGGACTGAGTTAAAGACCACAGAAAAAGCAGCAATAAAGTCTCAGGCATTGAGCGAGCAGTTGTAACAAACCAAAAATAAAATATTTAAGATGGGGACTTCCTAGTCCAAATTTTCTGACTCTTTAGGAGCTACTTTTGGCAAAGAAACTTAAAATAAAGAAAAGCACACTAGAAAGATTCCTGAGTGAATACAATGCCATTGCACCTTGGTTGCCAGTTTCAGGAGACATCAAGGTAGCCTGCTAGGCTGAGGAAGAATTACAAGCCCTCATAAAAGGAGTTCAGAAACAATCCCCTAAGGGGCAGAGGGGGAAGGGAGAGGAGAAATGGCTATGTGGGGAGGGGAGGGACCCTCCTGGAACAATGCCTTCAGGGCCTTCTCCTTATCAGAGTGAGGAAGGGAGGGGCCGAGGTACAGGGCGTTCCTTTTGCCCTGAGGTCTGGAAAGCCATACGAAATGATTTAAGTCTTGAACAAGTAAATCAGATTGCCATAAAAGCATGGAAGTCATTACCCAATAAGGGAGAGGTGAATGGTAACCTCACTAAGATACTACAAGGCCCCACAAAACCATTTTCAGATTTGATGGCCTGTTTGGTAGAGGCTACAGAGAGAGATTTTGGCATTACAGCAGCCATAGTTGCAGCTATCTCTTTTGCAGTTGTGGGTTCAGTCACGGCTGTGGCTATGAGTACATCGATAAAGACAGCCTCTAAGCTAAATGAGTTGTCCAAGAATGTGGCCTTGGATGCTCAATCCACAATTGGTGCTCAATTAAAAGGAGGTTTAATGATTGTAAACCAAAGAATTGATCTGGTGCAGGAGCAAATAGATACCTTGTGGCAGCTGGCCCAATTGGGATGTGAAATGAGATATCCAGGTTTGTGTGTTACCAGCATTCAGTATGAGAACTTTACATGTGCTGCTAATTTGTCGCAACAGTTGTCTAGCTATCTTTTAGGAAATTGGTCTGCTGACTTTGATGACCTGATGGTACAGCTGCAAATGACCATCATTGCAGTGAATTCAACACGTGTGGATGCGGGACTGGCTGCCGGATTGTCATCGTGATTCCCGTTGCCATGGATCATCTGAAAGAGTGGGCGGGAATGGGAGCCATAGCTGTACTCTTGTTGCTTATCTCTTTCGTGGGCCTATGGTGCCTTTGCAAGATGAGGTTTGCTCAGAAGCGGTATGCAGCTATGGTTGTCCAGGCATTTACAGCCATTGAGGCAGGACAGTCTCCCCAAGCATGGCTCACAGTCATGAACAAGTATTGATCCTTCACGCTCAGGTTGTATGGCTTAGCACTGCACTCCGAGGTAGCTCTGGAAGTGAGCAACTCCGAGAAGGGCAAGTCTGGTTGCATGTGGGTTGGTGTCAGAGGCCCCACCTCCAGGAAAAAGATGCTGGACAGGTGTGGCACTGACTTGGCTGACTACCAGGATTCAGGGTCATTACAATGTCCACTGCTTTACTGGAGACCAGACCACTACCCTTGCCTGTTGTGTTATTAAAACAAAAAGGGGGAACTGTAGAGAGCTGCGAAGTGCAACACCTTAAAGTGGTGCTGGCTTCTGCCTTACACCTTCCCACTGGTGAAGACTCTCTGGGTAAACAAGCCCTTAATTGGTTAAGTCTGTTCAGCCTGTCTGCTTCCGCATTAGAGTAGCCTATCTGCAGGGTCCATTTGGCTCACTGGGGCAGTTAGCTCAAGGGTATTTAAGCCTGTGCAAGGGTCCCCTGGCGCTCTCTCTCTCTCTCTCTCTCTCTCTCTCTCTCTCTCTCTCTCTCTCTCTCTCTGTGGGCCAGAAGCAACATGTTTAAAGGATCCTGATTAAAACTGCATGAAGAAGATTTACTCAGAGTCTCGTCTTTCTTGCTGGTGAGGGCAGGCGCGTACAGTAGACTAGGTTTTCTTTTGTGTGTATATTCTGTAGATTTAGACAACTTATCATAGTGTATCCATATCTTTACATTTCCAAATAGAGTAGTTTCTTGGCCTCCAACTCCTTTAAATCTACGTATTTCTCCCTGCCTCTCTGAAATCAGGAAATCACTGGTATTTTTTTTTTTACAGCTATTGCCTTTCCAAAATGCCATTTAAGAATCAAGGATTTCATTTTGTCTTACTTAAGCTTTTGCAGGGGCTCTTCATGAGGTAATATCTCCTTTTATGCTGAACATTTCATTCTCTGCTTCTACCACAATGTATTTATTTATTGATCTACTGAAGAATCTCAGTTACTTTAAGTCTTTGACATTTTTTAATCAAGTCTCCAGAAGCATCCGTGTTCAAATTTTGTATTTTCTGTTCCTTTGCATGAATACTATGGAATATGATTACTGGCTGACACAGTAAGAGTACGTCAAGGTTGCAAAAAACTACCCAACTGTCTTCCAAAGTGGCTTCATCAGTTGTCATTCCCATCACCCAAGAACCAGAGTTCCTGATGCTGCACACCCTCCTCCACATCTGATGATGTCAGTGTCCTGTAATTTGGTTGTGGTGTCTCAATATTATTTGAATTGGCATTTCGTGAAAGACACACAATTTGTAACAGTTTTTAACCACTCTTATTGACCTTCTGGGTGTCTTGTTTGCTGATGTGTCTCAGAGTATTTTTTACCTGGCACTGGTTTTGTCATTGAGATTTTAAAATTCCATAAATTGTACACAGCCATCCTTTCTGAAATATGTGCTTTGGAAACATTTCTCCAATCTGTAGTTTGTCTTTTGGCTTGCATTGACTCTTTCTACTGAAGACTGGATGTCCATGTGAAAACTTAATCTAGGATTGAGGTTCTATTTTCTCCTCCTGGAGAAGTTCCAAGTTTTGCTTCATAGAGCCCTGGTTAATCAAATTACTCTAATCCAAATAGGCACTGTGCTTAATTAATGTTATTTTCATATCTGATAGCCAACAAATACCACTTTATTTCCATTCGTATTCTCCACATCTTCTTCATGCTGCAGGCCCCAAATTCTAAGTTTTGAACAGCAAGTAAAATATCATTCTTCAGTCTTGAGCTCTCAGAGATCCTCCTGCTACTGCATTCAGGATATTAGTTTTTAACTGTGCATGTCTTCCCTGAGCAAGTGTCCTAGGAGATGGAGCTGGTCTTTGCTGGAATCTTCAGTCTACCAAAGTTCACTGATTTACTCTGCCTTTGTGACAACCAAACTATTGTTTGCTCGGACTCAGCAAATAGGACTCACCTTCTCATCCCCAAGGGATTTATCCTCAGAAATCTAAGCTCACTCAGTTGGTAAACATACACCGGGTTTTCTGTGTCTCAACAGCAATGATTTCTGACCTTTAACCTGATTTTATGATAGTTTCCTATTACCACATCATTCATATAACTTTCAAGTGACAGGGGAAGGTGAAGATAAATAGGAACACTTTTCTATTTGATTTGTTTAAAGACATTATTTGTACTCCAGGTAGTGAAAAGGAGTCTGTCCTCACATATTATGAATACCTTAGCATGCATGCATGGTTAACTACTAGTTCTGAGTTACCATGCCCTCTCTGTCTAGATGCCTCTGGAGAAATATGACGTTAATTCCAGAAAATCTAAAGTGTCTCAGCACAAGAAGCACATGGCCCTGTGACCCACAAGACAAGCAAAATGTTCAGGTGAGAAAAAAAAATGACACAACTCTAAAAAAAAAAAAAAAAGTGACTGATCATCTGCCCAGAGGGGTAAAACTAAATTTAGCCTTGTTGGCTGCCTAACTCTTACCTCCCTCCTGTATAGTCTGTTGTCTAGGGTGTTTTTAGGGTGTTGACTTGCTGCTTTCTCAGATTTCCAGTTCTCCAAATAAAGCACAACTTAGATTCAATTTCTAACTCTACTCATTGACTTCTGTAGATTAAAGCAGAACAGGTTCCAGTTTTCCAGCTACATTTTGAGACTGGGTCTCATGATTCAGCATTGACTGGCCTGGAGCTCCCTATTGAAAACCAGACTGGCCCTGAACTTAAAGAGATCTTGCCAAGTTCTATGTCCAGAGTGGTGGGATTAAAGGCATATGTACCAACAAAATGAGATACAGAAGGCTTTTTAATTCCTTATTTTCTGTCTAAAGTTCACTAACTGTTTTACAGTCGTATCTACATGAACATAACTAGGCAGAATCACACAATGTGCTTACTATTGAAAATGACATAAACCAGCGATAATTCAATAAATGCACTGCTGTTCAATCATGAGCAAAACAATACTTATCTTCTAGAGCACAACTTCATTCAATTGAAAATTTAAATTAAAAGTAATTGAGATCACATTACATATCAAGGAAGAAATGGAAATAGCAAAATTCTACAGCTGATTCTTTTATTAAAATCCCATAGCTACCAAATAATGTAAAGCAAAAATCTGAAGTCACGATAAGAGAAACTAGACAAGATTGTCAGAATCCAGAAGAATTTTCCTCTATTGGAAGGTAGGATAAGGTGCAGGAAAACCCAAGACATAATAATATTATGCTTTAGCTTCTCCACAGGGTGAGAAGGAAGGGAGAAATCTGATGATTCATCAGATCTAAATGCTGCAGAAGGAGTCAGGACATAAGGAAGATTTGAATATTGCTTTTTTAAAAAGATGGGTTAACGATTTTATTTCATGAAGAAAGTAACAAATTAATAAAAAAATTGTAACCTTGATATTTTTGGAATACTTGCAGGCATATAAATAAAACAAGCATACAAATAATCTAATGAAGAGAATCTTGACATGAATTTGGCAGAGCTAAGCATGCTAATGCTAAATAAAAAAAAAAAAACTAAGCATTCTAGCCTTAAAAGAAAAAGGTATATGGAAAAAACCAAGTGACACAATTACACAGAGTTTCAACTTTTCTTATTAGTTTTAAAGAAGAAAGTAAAATAAATTTTATGCTACTTGAGTTATTTGTAGTTATGAGAAGATACTCACCAAAGTCACTGGAATGTGAGGAAAACATATTAAATATATGGGATTATGACAATCTAACCATGCTTAATGCCAATGTACCCATGCAGTACCTTAAAACAAAAAAGGTGGTTGCATTTACATTTTTGTATTTAAAAGCTAGAATGTTAATTAAGATACATAGGACTGCTTTGAATAATTAGCTGAATACAAAGCTATTCCTGCAGGGGGGACTTTCCTTAATTTCTTTCCCAGGATCCTGAAGCAACAAGTTGGGGATCATGGGTTTGAGGAAGTTGAACTCACCAGTCCCAGAGCCTCCTCTCAGACATACCTCATACTGGTAGTTCTGGGCCATAGTCCCCTCGCCACTGACATCCACGAGGTGGCCAGGAAAGTGTCCATCAGGCACAGAGCAGCCAGCCAGCGAGGTCTCCCTGGCTCTCCTGTACAGCCTCACCCCCACAAACAGCAGCACAGACAAGAGGAACACCGAAGACACAGAAGCCAAGGCAATGACCAGGTACAAAGTGAGGGCATCCTCCCCCTCCTCTTGAGCAGGGTTGCTCACCACCTCAGGCAGAGGCACGTAGGGCTGAGAGAAGCCATCCACCACCAGCACGTGCAGAGTGACACTGGCAGACCTCTGAGGATCGCCATTGTCCTTGACCAGCAGCAGCAACCTGTGCTTGGGAGCATCGCGCTCACTCAGCAGCCTGGAGGTGCGCACCTCGCCATTATGAGCCCACACAGTGAACAGCCCTGGCTCCGTGGCCTTCAGCAGCTGGAATGACAGCCAGGCATTCTGGCCAGAGTCGCGGTCCACTGCTACCACCTTGGTGACCAGGTAGCCTGGCTCAGCCGCCCTGGGTAGCAGCTCAGTGCAGGGCATAGAGGCGTTCTGCAGAGGGTAGAGCACGAAGGGCGCATTGTCGTTGGCGTCCAGCACCAGCACTTGCACGAGTGCCTGGCTGCTGAGCGCAGGAGAGCCTTGATCTGTGGCGCCCACGCGGAACTCAAAGGTCTGCAGGGTCTCATAGTCCAGAGCTCTGAGCGCGAACAGCTGTCCGTTGTCTGCATTGATGGAGATGAGCGAAGAGAAGACTAGTTGTGTGTCATCGGTGGGCAGAAGCGAATAGGTGATGTGGGCATTGGAGCCTGAGTCTGAGTCTGTGGCACTGATGGTTCCTATGTGCAGGGCGGGGCTGTTGTTCTCCTGGACAAACAGGGTGTAGGAGGTTTGGGTGAAGGTGGGGGCGTTGTCGTTGACATCAGACACCTGCACAGTTATGGTGTGCTGGGTTGTGAGTCTGGGTGTGCCCAGGTCAGTGACAGTGATGGTGATGTTGTACTCAGCTCTGCTCTCTCTGTCCAGTGGACTCTCTGTCACCAGGCTGTAGAAATTCTTGAAAGTGGATTTTAGGATGAATGGCAGGGTTTCTGGAATAGAACAAGCCACCTTTCCATTCTCTCCAGAATCTCTGTCTCCAACTCTGAAGATGCTGATTATGGTCTCTGGAGCATTTTCTGGGACTGAGCTGGTCAGTGAAGATATGGTCAGCTCTGGGGCATTGTCGTTCACATCCACCACCTCTATCAGCACAGCGCCCTTCCCAGAAAGCCCCCCTCCATCTGTGGCCTCAATTTCCACATGGTAAGATTTAATTTTTTCAAAATCTAATCTTTTTCTCAGTCTTATTTCTCCCGTGACTTCGTTTATTGAGAAAGTTTGTTGAATTTCATCTGATGCTTGGAACAAGCCATAGGAAACTCTCCCAAAGGTGCCAGCATCTGCATCCTGGGCTAGGACAGTCAGGACTGGAGATTCTGGGGGACTGCTCTCCAGGACCTGCACCTCATAGGGGGTGTTCACAAATTCAGGGGCATTGTCATTGATGTCCAGGATCAGGATACGAACCATGGCTGTTCCTGACCTAGGTGGATCCCCACCATCCAGAGCCATGAGGGTCAAGCTCAGCTCTGCCTGCTCCTCTCTGTCCAGGGCTCTGTCCTGCACCAATTCCGGGTATTTCTTGCCTTCACTGTTATTTCGAGTGACGACATGAAAATGAGAATTGGAGTTGACTGTGTACTGTTGAAGCCCATTGCTGCCCACATCCAAGTCTTGAGCTAATTTCAGTGAAAACCGTGAGCCTGGCTGGCTGTTTTCTGGTATTTTCAAGAGCATTTCCCTATCTGGGAATTCTGGTGAGTGGTCATTTATGTCCTGGATCAGCAATTCTCCTTGAAGAAATTGCACTGGCTTTTCAAGAGACACCTGGAAATGTAGCACACAGGGCTCCACAGAAGCACACAACTCTTCCCTGTCTAGTCTCTCCCTCAGAAGCAGATCTCCCGTCTTAGGATCCAGCAGCAATCTCTGTTTGTAATCATCAGACACCACCCGTGCAGACCGGGCTGTCAGGTCCCCAGATCTCAGGCCCAGGTCCTTGGCCAGATGGGCTACAAAGGAGCCGCTTTCTGTTTCCTCCAAGATAGAATATCGAGTTGTTTGCTCGCTGCAAACCTGAACCAAAACCAGCATAAAGATAAAAGGCATGACTTGCCTGTTTGGGTGAATTCTCTCCAGCTTCTCCATGTTGGGAAAGTGTTTGCATCCAATCCTTTAGTGGTCTCCAAATGCTTTGAAACGCTGACTTCAGGTTTCTTCTTCGGAGGGATCTTCACAACGTTGCTCTTAATCTTACATCAATCCAGTATATCCTTGCCCAAACCCCTTTATAATTCCGAAGTGCTTGCAAAGCTCTTGAGGTCGTCCTTTGTTCTGTATTGCCAGGAGAGATTCCTGGTATTTTAGTGCTTTTAAATTACAATCTTAGCCTGCAGCGCCACCCTGTGTCTTCTTGAGGAAATTGAAACAGTTCTAGTTTTAAGTCAAAATACCTTTTAATTTCAAAACACCAATTTAATGTTCAAATTACTGCCACGGTGAAAATGAATACAGTTTTTTTTTCTCTTCCAACATTCTTCTTGCCCTGAACTGAATAATTGGTAAGGTTTTCCGTTACCGGGCATGGCAGAAGTCATGGACACAAACCAGAAAATTGCTAGTCCTGGAGCAGGTATGTTTAAGTTTTGAATAATGAGATAAGCAAAACATGAAATCATATTTCTAAAAGTACTTTCTTAAAGAACTTATAAAGCAGAGTTATCTGGTTAATACTAACAGT
The DNA here is from genome assembly GCA_030556225.1 of Cricetiscus sungorus. NCBI lineage: Eukaryota > Metazoa > Chordata > Mammalia > Rodentia > Cricetidae > Cricetiscus > Cricetiscus sungorus. The sequence goes on from JANBXA010000651.1 coordinate 123,791,427, forward strand.
TTGTGTGGTTAATGTAAATTATTGTAGAGGGAATTACCTTTTGAAATACCCCAATGCACAAATGAAGGCGCATAGATCTAATCCATTCATCAACTAACCACCGAAGTGCAACAGCTACAAAGTAAGTAGTGCACACTGCTGAGAGCAAACGAGCGTGTAAAACTGAATAGTCCTCCAATTCTAAAGTATTTGAAGTAGCTTGATGCTATAAATTTTTGATGCAATCTAAAACACATAGCAAATATTTCCTTATTAAAACAGAAAATAATATTTATGGATTTAATACATACAAATCATCCAAATATTTTATTTCTAATCTAGAATATTTTCTTAAATTTGTTTTTATTTTGTTGTTTTTGGCTATTTGGGACTCCTTTTGTTTTTACATGAAAAATTTAAAGGCACTTAACAACTTCTGGGAAAAAAAGCAAAATGGCATTCTGGTAAGAATTTCAGTAAATCATACACTAGTTTGAGGATAATATTTACAATATAGAGTGCTCCAGTCCAATACACTTCCTCCTTACATAGTTTTTCTGTAGTTTATGTCACTGTTGTCCGTGTTTTGTATGAAATTCACTACACACTTGTCTGATCCTTTTTTAAGCATCTTGTTTCTTTATATTCCAATGGGTTTTTCTTCATTTCCAGTCTATCTGATGCAAATGTGCAGAAATAGTTCATTTTAAGGTAATTATCTTGTGTATTCCAAACTTGCTGAATTTGTGTATTGTTAGCATTTTTGTAGCTTACTTAGGATGTGAGGCTATGTCATCTGTAAGTACATAGATGTTTTCCTTTTCTGGTTATTTAATGTTCTAAAATGTTTTCTGCACTGACTGAGACAATTGTCATTTTGTGCACAAGGCATATTTCAGTATTGTTTTTTTAAGTTGAGCCAATATGTTCCTCGGTAAATCCTTTATGGATATGGAGTATAATCTCATTTATTATTGGTGTTGGTTTGCCAGAATTTTGTTGAGGCTTTTCCAGTCAATGCCAGTAAGACAAATGCATCTAATATTTTCTCTCCTTTTGCTATATTTGCCAGGCTTTCCACAGTTTACTACCATAAATGAGTTTTCCAGTAGTTGCTGATCTGATCTTTGTTTTTACAACAGTAGTGTTGTAATAATGGTTTTATGAGGAGGGAATTGCCTTTGAAGGATCAAGTTAATTTCATGTTTTAAATGAGCCCAAATATAGCAACTGCTCATTCAGAACAAGAATTTTGGGTTGTATTACTATTTTAGAGCATTATCAAATTTGCATATTTATTGCCTATATTGATGCTTTGAGTTTCTCTCTCTCTCTCTCTCTCTCTCTCTCTCTCTCTCTTGTGTGTGTGTGTGTGTGTGTGTGTGTGTGTGTGTGTTGCATTACTTTGTTTTGTTCAGTTTTGTTCTGAAACACAGTTTCTCTGTGTAGTCCTGTTAGTCCTGTCTTCCTAGAACTCATGATGTACACTAGGAAAGCACCCAGCTCACAAAGATTCATGTTTATCTGCTTCCCAATGTTGGGATCAAAGGTGTGCACCATCCTACTTGGCTCTGAGTGTGGTTTTTCACTCATCAGTTGTGTTATAAAAATATTTTCATAGGTTTCATTCTAGCACCTTAAAGACACATGGCAGCTAGGAAGAAGGCAACATTTTCTGAGGCTGTTGCTACACAGAAATAAAGGAGAATCATAAGGCCCTGGGCAGGTTGTGTCTAGCTAAACACAACGATAGGAGTGAAATAGAACTTATAGCCATGTGTGTCTAAATTGAGTCAACCCTCTTAATTAATATTTGAATCTACTGAAGCCCAAGTGCAAACTACCATGAGATGTCCAATCTCTTTTTTTTAAAAGAGTATTAAAGCCAGGACTGTATGAAGGAACTTCCTGAAGAAGGTAAGAAGCTTATAAAACATCATCAAGTGAAAGAGATCTGAGTTGGTCAAATCAAAGGTAGGAAATGACAACTGTGAGGTAAGTACTGGTTGCTACGAAAATATGCCCAGTGGATTTTTTTTTTTTTTTGGTACAGACGAGGACTACTAAAACAGGTTACATGACTCATGTTCTTAAATAGCAATTATCAGAACTTGATGAATAAATGAAATAATATAAAATGAAATGAGACTTATCAGTTCTATGCTTTTGTGAAAATCAAGTATGGAAGGGGATTTACATATAATGACCAAGAGTCTGGATGACACCGCATTTATAATCAACAGTAATGAATGACAGAAGAGCAGTAGAAAAATATTTTCATTATTAAGTGTATGATTAACCCAACTATTGGTATGAACTAAAATTGGACAGTGGATTTTTCAAGAAAGTAGTTACATTTCTGAATTGATGTGTTTATATAAAAATGAGGGATATTATGTACTACAAGAAATTTTGTTTTGAAAATGAATGACTGAATCTCTATCTTGGAATTTTCATTTAATTTTGATGCTTTAAGTAGTAACCAGAAGTCAATTAAAGACAACAGACTCTAAAAAGAGATTTCTGGGAGTTAATTGAATGGACAGAAAAATCTTGCATTTGACCTCTCTTCATCCCTAAAATTAAAGACATTAATAAGCTCAATTTGGAACTAAATTAAATATTAATGTATTATTTTACAGTTGTCTGAAAATTTTAGAGAAACTGGATTCATTGAGATTGGTGTTATTCTGACAAAATTAAATTATTGTCCCCTTTTCTGATTATGGTTTGCTCTTTTGAAATTTGATGTGCAAACAAGTTTGAGATAAATCTTTAAGTCCTCAGAAAATTCACTGATTTCCTGTATGTTGCAAGTTTATTACCCAATGACTGCAAATTAAGCACCGTTTTTGAATGACACATTGTGTTATACACTACAAGCTCAACTATTAAAGTAAAACAACAATTTTTAAAAAAACCTACTTTCAGTTTATTTAGTGTCTACTGAAGTTATTTAGCAGTAAGAGGACTCGATTTTTGTTTAATTTTGTTTTCTCTTCAGTCATTGAAATATCAGTAATACCAACTTGTACATAAATGTTAATAACCTTATTACTAGAGAACTGATTGTCAAAGTCATCTCTTTCGCTAATATCCAACTTGCAGTCTGTAAAATGCCCCAAAATGCAACAGTAGTTAGTACTATACATATATTACCTTCCCGAAGTCCTGCACTTAGTAAAATATCCATATTAAGAGGCCTTGGGAACCAGGCATGGTGGTACACCTGTGGTCCAGATCTCAGGAGTAGAGGTGGAGGCCAGTCTAGGTTACACAGGGAGGACTGAAGAAGAACCAACCTCAAAAAATAAGTAATAGAAGTAGAAAGGGATTCAAATAAATTGATAAGTGATTTCTAAGTGGCTAGAAATAAAACAACTTTGAACCAAGTCTAATTGGTTTTTTTTTTTTTTTGCCTTCAAATTCAGTCCAGATTATCTTATCAGCTAGGGAAATTTCTGCCAACTTTGTCAACATTTTATAAATATAGTTTAGTCACAAAATTAAATTACTAATAGGATATAGTGCTGAGAATGCAGCTCAGTGATAGAAGACATACCTTGTATACCATGAACCCTAGGCTTTAGACACACACACACACACACACACACACACACACACACACACACACCTACTGATAGTATCTCATCCTTTGTCTTCAAGCTGTAAATATAACCCTTCCCTCTTTGTGTGACATCATAAGCTATAGTGCCTCTCAAAAACAATTGTCTTATATGAATTACATAATTCCCAAGAAATTGCAGCTATGTATGAAATAATGAAAATCTGATAAAATTTTTGTACAAAGTATTAGACTTAATGGAATTTTTTTCTAATTATTCAGAATTCATACTTAAATGCTCATTTACATAAAATGTTTTGTGCTGGAGAGCTTCTTGCTTGAAAAATGCTTCCCCAGCTCCTGCAAGCACTTATGTGTGCTTATAACCATACAACTACACCTGCTAGAGATTAAAAACATGTCAGTATTAAATTCGTGACTTTCCAGAGTTTCCAAAACAATTTTCAAGTTTTTAGGAATTCAATTATTTTTCTTGTAGACAAAACACTCAAATACTAAATAGATATGTCTGGATGATAAAATATGAAAAGTGGCATTTAAATAATTTAATCAAGAAAAAATTGTTAGTGTAACTTTAAAAATAAATTCACTAAAAATAGCCATATTTTGTATCTTTGGTTGCTTCCACATGTTCATTTAAGTTGTAGAAAATTTAAACTTCCCCAATGATACTTTTTTTATTATAAAGTCCTGTATTTGTACACTGTTTAATTATAATGTTGTAGGTATAATACTGTTGTATTTAGATTTCATCCCTAAATAATTATATGTCACCACAGAATGAAATAGGAAGAAAGGAACCCATTGATAGGAGCCAATAGAAACACCCTATTTGTGGCAAGTAAATATTAATAATAAAAGAGTAAACCCTTAAAAGCCATTCATACGAATATTTTGTGGAAAGTTTAACATGCCCTCATTTACAGCCTGCAAATGTCATCCAAACAGATACCTAACTAAATGTCTTCTCATATAAAGTGAAAGCACTTGCAATGGCTTAGGTCAAGGAACGTTATTTATGATGTATATTTGAAGCAATTTTGGCCTGTGTATAAGCAAATAAAATCTTGAAATACTAATTGTAGTTGTCACTAAAGATGATATATTACACAATGCACTACTACCATTCATGTGAGAAACATGTAGAAAGGTGACAGATGACTCTATCTTCTGCTCACATTTCAGTAGCTACACACACACTGTGTTGCCAATACAATGGCGTGTAGATGAGGAAAACACATACATGCACAATGGAGTTACTTTATTGAGGCATCGAGAAGAATGAAACTGTAATTTTGAGGGACATGGAACTGCAGATCATTTAGGCAAAACAGTCACCCTCTAAAAGACAAGAAGTATGTGAGAGCACAATGGGTTGTTTAAGAGTGTGAAGGGGGAGAAAAACAAGAGAATTAAAGAATGTGGTAAGTAGGTGAATGTTGTCAAGGTATGGTATGTGTATCTCTGAAAATGTCACAATGAGTGCTGTACATCATGCAGTGAACACTGCAGTGGAAGTGAAAATCCACATGAACACAGCAAAGCAGGTTGTGTGCATAGCATCAATGACATGCAATTGAAGTGGGTGGTGTGGAAATCCGCTCTGGTTACCACTGCAGAGGAAGAAATGAGTTCCTAAGAGCACTGTTTGAATATCCAGAGAAACACAGCAAGGATACCCCAAATTAGTGAAAGGAAAAATGCATTAATGTTGTATTGATAAAACAGAAAGCACAGCTTCCCCAATAATACCCCATTAACAAACAATGGATAGAATCAACATAGAAATATGTTGATTCAAGGAAAGATTACTGAATGTAAAAGGAAAATATTAATAGCCAAGCAACTTATTCTGATTCAGTTATAGAAACCTTGCTCTCCAGGAAACTGAAATTCAACTAGGGTTCTGGAAACAGACTACTGGGAATAATGGGGTTTAGGAATTTGAAATCTGTAGTCGCAGAGTCTCCAGTCAAACACACTTCATATTGGTAACCCTGGGACAGAGTCCCCATTCCACTGACATCCATCAGGTGGCTAGGAAAATGGCCCTCAGGCATAGAGCAGCCACCCAGAGAGGTCTCCCTGGCCCTCCTGTACAGCTTCACCCCCACAAACAACAGCACAGACAAGAGGAAGAGAGAAGACACAGAAGCCAAGGCAATGACCAGATAGAGTGTGAGCAAGTCATTTGGGTGCTCAGGATCACGCGCCACCTCGGGCAGAGGCAGGTAGGGTTGAGAGAAGCCATCCACCACCAATACATGCAGAGTGACACTGGCAGACCTTGGAGGATCGCCATTGTCTTTGACCACCAGCAGCAGCCTGTGCTTGGGAGCATCGCGCTCACTCAGCAGCCTGGAGGTGCGCACCTCGCCATTGTGAGCCCACACATTGAACAGTCCTGGCTCCGTGGCCTTGAGCAGCTGGAATGACAGCCAAGCATTCTGGCCAGAGTCGCTGTCCACTGCCACCACCTTGGTGACCAGGTAGCCAGGCTCCGCCGCTCTGGGCAGCAGCTCAGTGCAGGGTACAGAGGCGTTCTGCAGAGGGTAGAGCACGAAGGGCGCATTGTCATTGGCATCCAGCACGACCACGCGCACCAGTGCCCTGCTGCTGAGTGCAGGCGAACCTTGGTCTGTGGCTTCCACGCAGAACTCGAAGGTCTGAAGAGCCTCATAGTCCAGTGCCCTGAGAGCGAACAGCTGCCCGTTTTCTGCATTGATGGAGATGAGCGAACCCAGACCCAGCTGCGGGTCGTGGGTGGGCAGCAGCGAGTAGGTGATGCGGGCATTGGAGCCTGAGTCTGAGTCTGTGGCACTGATGGTGCCTATGTGCAGGGCGGGGCTGTTGTTCTCCTGGACAAACAGGGTGTAGGAGGTTTTTGTGAAGGCGGGGACGTTGTCGTTGACATCCGACACCTGCGCAGTTATGGTGTGCTGGGTTGTGAGCCTGGGTGTGCCCAGATCAGTGACAGTGATGGTGATGTTGTACTCAGCTCTGCTCTCTCTGTCCAGTGGTCCCTCTGTCATTAATGTGTAATAGTTCTTGAAAGTAGGTTTTAAGAGGAATGGGAGATCGTTCTGAATAGAACACACCATCCTTCCATTGTCCCCAGAATCTGGGTCAGAAACATGGAAAACAGCAACTACCGCTTCAGGAGAATTTTCTGGGATTGAAGTGGTGAGCGAAGATATGGTGAGTTTAGGGGCATTGTCATTCACATCCAACACCTGTATAGTTACACTACATTTTCCTGAAAGACCTCCACTGTCTGCTGCGACGGTTTCCATGATATAATACTGAGTTTCCTCAAAATCCAATGCCGTTTTAAGACGAATTTCTCCTGTGACTTCGTCTATTACAAATGGTTGAGAAACTCCACCACCCTGAAACAGAGAGTAGGCTACATTCCCATGTATCCCAGCATCTAAATCCCTGGCGGAGACTGTCAAAACCAAGGTACCAGGGGGGCTGTTCTCAGGGACCTGCACCTCATAGAGCGACTGTGCGAACTGGGGAGCGTTATCATTGATGTCCACGACTTCAATGTGAACTGTGGCAGTCCCAGACCTGGGTGGAGACCCCCCATCCACAGCAGTGAGGGTTAAAGTGAGCTCAGGCTGCTCCTCTCTGTCCAGGGCTCTGTCCAGCACCAGCTCTGGGTATTTCCTGCCATCAGCGCGACTGTGAGTGACCACATGGAAATGGAGGTTGGCGCTGACTGTGTAGTTCTGAACAGCATTGCTCCCTATGTCAGAGTCCTGAGCTGCCTTCAGAGGAAACACAGTTCCTGGCTGGGCAATTTCTTGAACTTTTAGGAGCATTTCCCTGTTAGGGAACTGTGGAGAATGGTCGTTTATGTCTGTGAGCTGCAGGTCAGTTTGGAAGAACTGCACAGGGTTTTCCAGTATGAGCTGGAAGTGCAGCACACAGGATTCTATCACCCCACACAGCTCCTCGCGATCTGGTTTTTCCTTCAGGACCAAATTCCCGGTCTCTGCATCCAGCCCCAAGAGCTCTTTGTTCCCACTGTGATGGATTTGTGCCCCTCTAGAGGTCAGCTCCCCCACCCTGAGCCCCAGATCTTTTTCCAGGTTAGCCACCAAGTAGCCAGTCTCTGTTTCTTCTGGCACGGAATATCTAATTGCCTCAGAGTCAGACTCCCACAAAAGCAACAATATAATAAGAAAAACGACTTGCCTTTTTTCTCGCGTTTTTGCTAGAGCTGTCTCCATTGTTCAGATGCAGGTCAAACGATGCTGCTGCTTCTAGTCAGTTTTAATCCACACAGATAAAGTTTGGTGAAATATCCTTGAATTAAATATTACTGATTTGCCTACGGGAGTCCATTGTCCTGGAACTTATATAAATGCCCCCTTCTTTCAGGAATCAGTCAGCATTCTGATTCCGGGAAAGACTTCCTGCACATCCTTGGAGCCCCTTGTTTTACAAATTGTTAGTCTGCAGCGCCACCGTGCGTACTATTCTAGTGTTGCACATAGCGTTGTCCATTTCGTTCTCAGTTCCAGCAATACTGTGTTTAAATACACTTTATGATACAGAATGTGGGGGTTCGGTGGGGAACGTGGGAGGATGGAAGGGAGAGGAGACTGCGATTGACATGCAAAATAAGATTGTGTCTAATTTAGATAAAAATTTTTAATACAGAAAAGGGAAAAAAGGACATAGAACTATCCTCCATTGCATGTTCCAATCTTAACAACCAGAAGTTCTGACACATATGCTGATTTAATTTCCAGAGAATATAACTTCTTAAACTATCAAACGGCATATTGATCAAAAGACGTTTTGGATATATAAATTGAAGTCAATGGGATATCTACAAAATATTTCAATATTCCCAAATTACTTTTCATTGAATGTTACATACATATAAAAAGGAGCACTATTCATAATGGTACAGAACGACAAAGGGTCACCAAGTTAATATAGTCAACTAAACCTAATCTAGATGACTAAATGGCTTGTGCCTAAAGAAGTAATGTTCCCCTGACATTTGTTAGTTACTACTCTCATCCTGGGCACTTCACTTTCATTGCCATTGGATATTCTGCCTTTATTGGAAGTTTTATACAGTAGTTACAGTAGAGTATCTATCTGTTGTGGGATGTTCTTCACTGTCATTTTCTTTGGTAAGCTGATCTTGACATGGTCTTTTCATTGTTTTGTACATTCCTTCATATGCTTGCATATAGTTCAGAAAAGCAGTAATGGGAGCTTCCAGGTATAAGTTGTATTTGTGGTTTGTTTGGTTGGTGTTGTTGAGACAGGATTTCTCTACATAGTCCTGGCTTTTCTGGAACTCACTAATATAGGCTAGGCTGAACTTGGACTCAGAAGAACTGCCTGCCTCTGCCTTCCAAGTGCTGGGATTGAAGGCATGTGCCAACACTTTGAATTTTGAATGTTACTCCTATGAACATTCTTTCTTAATCTTATATGTAACATATGCATATATCATATGTATCGGAGCTGTTTGTTGTCGTCAAAGTGTGAAAAATAGATTTAACCTTGACAGGCACTGTGAAGTATCTTTCAAAGGTAGTTGTGATGAGCTGCACCTGCTGGCTCACCCCTGTAGTCCCATCTCTGGGAAGACACACAAAGGTGTGTGACTCAAGCTCAAGGCCAGAGTGGGATATAGCAAGTCACTGTTTTGAAGACATTTCTTTAAAAGCTGGGGATAGAAATGTAGCTCAATAATAGGATGCTTGCCTAGTGCATTCAGTGAATTGGGATATAGTCTCAGCAATGTGGAAAAATAATTCCAGCAATTCATGGTAATTCCAGTTGCTCCACAATCTTGTCAACATTTGATGCTGTCTTTCCAGTTTTAACCATTCTAGTGAGTATGGATGTCACAGTATACATTTAAGTAGCATTTCCTTGGTGATTAATGAAATGATACAAACTATCACAAGTTTATTGACTGTTCAGATGCTTGCTTAACATGTTTTATGCATGTTTTTAGCTGATGCAAATGACTTGTTAGTCTGCATAAGAATTTTTAATTTTAGTATAATTCTATTTTGCATATGCATATTGCAAGTAATTTTCCCATTCTATTCCTTCTATTTTTACCTTCTTATGGTGTCTTTGAGAAACAAAGGTTAGTCATTTAAATTTAACCTGATCTGCCATTTCCATTTCTGTGTAACGCTTTTCTCCTATTTAAATATTTCTATACTCAAGGTCATAGGAAGTCTTGTGTGTTTTGAATGATTGTTTTGTTTTTCACATTTAAGGATATAATTAGTGTAAACTCTTTCAAGTGCATAAGATTAGAGTCTATATTTTCCCAAATGCATTTGCATTCTGAACTGAAAAGATGATACATTCTAATCATCACACTTATAAGTTAGATGATCCTGAATCAGCTCAAAGGTTCCATTTGTCTTTGAATATCAAACAGTCACATGCTCTTTTACTTATCACAAGTCTTTAACAAGTTTTATTATCTTCAGGTTAAGTTTTCCTCTGAAAAGATGAGTTTTAAGGAATTTTAAATCCACATAGAATAATGACTAAAGACACAGAGAATCTCCACAGCTGGCACAATGTTCTTCCCTGTCATCCCCTCCAGAGCAGTATTTGAGCTTCAATATTAACACATATTTTCCCGAGTCCATCATGTTAATTCTGAATCACTATATGTATTCTACACCATATAGATTGGGATTAATCCTTCATGACACGCATCCATTTTAGAGTATCACAAAGTAGTTTCCCTGACTCCAAATCTTCTAGTAATTTAATTCTCCTTTCCCCTTTGGAAATCTCTGGAAATCATTTATCTCTGCTAGCTTTTGTGTTTGTTTGTTGTTTGTTTAAGAGAGGGTTTTTCCATGTATCCCTGGCTATCCCAGAACTTGCTCTGCAGACCAGGCTGTCCTCAAACTCAGAGATCCACCTGCCTCTGCCTACTGAGTGCTGGTGTTAAAGGGGTGTGCCACCACCACCTGCTTCATTTATCTTTCTTGCTGTCTGCATGCTTTGGGCTTTTCAAAATGTTCCATATTAAGAGTTTTAAAGCTTTGCTATTGCGATGACTATGTGCTTAAATTTTCTCGATGACTATTCATGAATTCATAGCTCATTTCATTTGGTATGGAATAACATTCCATTTTGTAATTGCATCAGACTTTCTCAGTTTCACTACTGAGGGTCTTGGTCACTGCCAAGTTTTGCCAAGTGATGTAAAAGTTTGCAACAAGCGCCCTATCCCAGTTTTTGTGGACTCAAGCTTTAGGCTAATTTGACAAATACAAAAAAGAAAAAAGAAAAAGATTACTGGGTAATATAGTAAGAATGTGCGAATGTGTTTGGTTTTGCCAAACTGTCTTCTAAAATGGCAATGCCATTTTCATTTCATGATCCATGAATAAGGGTCCTTGATGCTTCTTGTCCTCCTCAGCTGTTGGTGGTGTCAGTGTCCTGGAGTATGGTTATTGTGTCTTGTGGCTGTATAGTGATGTTATTTGAACTTGCCTTTGCCGAATGACATCAAAATGGAGTTTCTTCCCATGTGCTTATTTGCCATCTCTGAGTCTTGTTTGGTAAGTATTAGGATATTTGGAAAATTTTTACATGATTTCTCAGTGGTGACTCTTGAAAGTCTTTACATATTTTGAACAGCTGCCTTTTACCAAACACATCTTCTGGCAGCATTTTCTCCTGATCTATGGCTTGTTTTTCTTTGTTTGTTTTAGTCTCATTTTTAAAATTTCCTTTGCAGAGCAGAAATTTTAATTTGAGTAAAAACTGCATTATCAATTCTCTCTTCCATGAATTACACTACTGTTAAAGTATGTTCAGTTTTACTTTTGGATTAAGATTGCTTTATTATTTCTCTTTGTATATAAATACAAAGCATATATTCAACACATCGAATTCACAAAGAATATTAAAGTTTTTGCTTAAGATTTTACAATTTCTATGGATTATGTGAGATAAAAAATCATTTCAACCACAGAGTTTTTCCAATTTACTTATATCTTTATATTTTTCTCAATAATATTTGATATTCCTGCTTTACAACTCTCCCACTAGATTTGTTTCTAAGTATTTCTATATTTGGAAGCCCTATTAAATGCTTGATTATTTTAATTTTTTTTTTACTTTTTCTTCATTTAAAAAGAACTCATCCATGTTGTTGACTTTGCATCTGCCAACTTCCCTGACTTCTCTTATCACTTCTGATTGCAGCCTCTTCATGGTTTTGTTATATAATTGCATCGTTTAAACATACACTTTTATTCCTTCTGTTGTGGCTTTTACTTCTTTCTGCCTTTTTCCTCTGGTTGAATTTGGTCATATAATCTTGGGAATAGCCAGAGAGGGCATCCTCGTCTCATTTTTGATTGTCATCAGCAGAAAGTTTTCAATAATCTACCCCTAGTAATATTTACTCCATAACAATTAGTCTAGTTTTTCTCAGAGAGGGTCCAACTGTGCAGCCTGTGCTGTTCTGGAATTCCCTACATAGGCCAGGTTGATCTTGAACTCACAGAGATCCACCCGCCTCTTTGTGGTGATATAATATTTATGATTAATGCTTAAAAGTCAAGTGTTGGCTTTACTGATGCCCCTTGAAAAGAAATACATCACTTTCATGTGATTGCTTTAATATTTCCCCTGTCCTGGGCCTTGTGTTGAACAACTTTCTGATGATATGTTAAAGTGGACTTTGCTTCTTACAGACCCTGATGAGGTTTCTCTGGAGACCCCAAACATTCAAAGACTCAGCAGTGGTAGAAGCTGTCAGTCATTATCTCTTCAGACATTATTTAGCCCCTTTCTACACCCCAAATCTCTCTTACCCCTCCCTCTCCTGCCAAAGCCCTTCTTCCCAGTAGGCCTTCTCACTTTCAGGTCTTCTGTGTGTGGCTCGCTGAAGTTCATGGTTATTTATTACTTTAAAAATAAACAATAATAACCAAAAGCTACATTTCAAGAAGAACTTAAGGACACAATTCCTATTTTGAGATTATCAAAGGAGATTATATCAAAGCAGTGATTCAACCGTTTTATTTTAAAATGGGATGAGAAATTACACATTTTATATTTAATTTTTGTCAAATGAGAATCCAAAACGTTGATGGTAGTATTGGAGCCAAGGGAACAGGGCCACAAGCATGCATGATGCTCATCAACAAAAAGTGTCACAGCCCTTGGGCACATTCAAATACACCTTATATTTCATGGCTTGGCTATTTGGGGGCATGTACCGACATAATGCCACTTTCCATTCCTGCAGGCAACAGAAGTGATTTTAAACAATCAACCTTTGAAGCAAACAAACAAACACCTAGGTGTAAAGGGCATGTGCCAAGAATGCAGCTTTTTTTGAGAGCAGTAAAATGTCTCAGAAGATCACGAACAGTGTCATTCACAGAAATTTTTACACTGTTTGGGTTACTTAGGGTTATGGTAGTACAACTACACCTAGTGCCTTCATACCAATAAAAAAAAATCTGTCTGTGCAATTAATTTTTTAAGTAGTTTAGACAAGTGGAGAACTTCATAGAAACAAGATAATTTCTTAAAAGAAAAGAATGGTACAATACTAAGAAATTTACATCACTTAATTCAGTGGTTCTCAACCTTCCAATTCTCTGGATCTTTAACACATTTCTTCAATGTGGTGACCTTGAACTATAAAATTATTTTGTTTTTACTTCATACCAGAAATACTGCTACTTTTGTGACTCACAATGTAAATACATGATATGCAGGATATCTGATATGCAACACCTGTGAAAAGGCCATCGACCCTCGAAGGAGTCGTGACACACAGGTTGAGAACCTATCACTTAGTTGAATCCAAAGCTATCCCTGCAATGGAGATTTTCCTTAAGTTCTCTCCCAGGATCCTGAACCAATAGCTCAGGGATCATGGGTTTGAGGAACTTGAACTCACCCGTCCCAGAATCACCTGTCAGACAAACCTCATACTGGTAGCTGTGGGACAGGGTTCCTGCGCCGCTGACATCCACCAGGTGTCCAGGAAACTGACCCTCAGGCACAGAGCAGCCAGCCAGAGATTTGTCTCTGGCCCTCCTGCACAGCCTCACCCCCACAAACAGCAGCACAGACAAGAGGAAGACCGAAGACACAGATGCTAAGGCAATGACCAAGTACAGAGTGAGTGCATCCTCCTCCTCTTGAGCAGGGTCGCGCACCACCTCAGGCAGAGGCACATAGGGCTGAGAGAAGCCATCCACCACCAGCACATGCAGAGTGACACTGGCAGACCTCTGAGGATCGCCATTGTCCTTGACCAGCAGCAGCAGCCTGTGTTTGGGAGCATCGCGCTCACTCAGCAGCCTGGAGGTGCGCACCTCGCCATTGTGAGCCCACACAGTGAACAGTCCCGGCTCCGTGGCCTTCAGCAGCTGGAAAGACAGCCAGGCATTCTGACCAGAGTCGCGGTCCACTGCCACCACCTTGGTGACCAGGTAGCCAGGCTCTGCTACTCTGGGAAGGAGCTCCGTATAGGGTGCAGAGGCGTTCTGCAAAGGGTAGAGCACGAAGGGCTCATTGTCATTGGCATCCAGTACAAGCACACGCACCAGTGCTTGGCTGCTGAGTTCTGGTGACCCTTGGTCTGTGGCTTCCACGCAGAACTCGAAGGTTTGCAGGGCCTCATAGTCCAGTGCCCTGAGCGCGAACAGCTGCCCATTGTCTGCATTGATGGAGATGAGCGTGGAGAGGGCCAGCTGCAAGTCCTGAGTGGGCAGCAGGGAGTAGGTGATGTGGGCATTGGAGCCTGAGTCTGAGTCTGTGGCGCTGATGGTTCCTATGTGCAGGGCGGGGCTGTTGTTCTCCTGGACAAACAGGGTGTAGGAGGTTTGAGTGAAGGTGGGGACGTTGTCGTTGACATCAGACACCTGCACAGTTATGGTGTGCTGGGTTGTGAGTCTGGGTGTGCCCAGGTCAGTGACAGTGATGGTGATGTTGTACTCAGCTCTGCTCTCTCTGTCCAGTGGACTCTCTGTCACCAGGCTATAGAAATTCTTGAAAGTGGATTTTAGGATGAATGGCAGGGTTTCTGGAATAGAACAAACCACCTTTCCATTCTCTCCAGAATCTCTGTCTCCAACTCTGAAGATGCTGATTATGGTCTCTGGAGCATTTTCTGGGACTGAGCTGGTCAGTGAAGATATGGTCAGCTCTGGGGCATTGTCGTTCACATCCACCACCTCTATTAACACAGCACCCTTCCCAGAAAGCCCCCCTCCGTCGGTAGCCTCGATTTTCACATGGTAAGATTTGACTTTTTCAAAATCCAATCCCTTTCTCAGTCGTATTTCTCCTGTGACTTCGTTTATTGAGAAAGTCTGTTGAATTTCTTCTGATGCTTGGAACAAGCCATAGGAAACTCTCCCAAAGGTGCCAGCATCTGCATCCTGGGCTAGGACAGTCAGGACTGGGGATTCTGGGGGACTGCTCTCCAGGACCTGCACCTCATAGGGGGTGTTCACAAATTCAGGGGCATTGTCATTGATGTCCAGGATCAGGATACGAACCATGGCTGTTCCTGACCTAGGTGGATCCCCACCATCCAGAGCCGTGAGGATCAAGCTCAGCTCTGCCTGCTCCTCTCTGTCCAGGGCTCTGTCCTGCACCAATTCGGGGTATTTCTTGCCTTCACTGTTATTTCGAGTGACGACATGAAAATGAGAATTGGAGTTGACTGTGTACTGTTGAAGCCCATTGCTGCCCACATCCAAATCCTGAGCTAAATTCAGTGGTAAAAGAGTTCCTGGCTGGCTGTTTTCTGGTATTTTCAAGAGCATTTCTCTATCTGGGAATTCTGGTGAGTGGTCATTTATGTCCTGGATCAGCAATTCTCCTTGAAGAAATTGCACTGGCTTTTCAAGAGACACCTGGAAATGTAGCACACAGGGCTCCACAGAAGCACACAACTCTTCCCTGTCTAGTCTCTCCCTCAGAAGCAGATCTCCCGTCTCAGGATCCAGCAGCAATCTCTGCTTGTAATCATCAGACACCACCCGTGCAGACCGGGCTGTCAGGTCCCCAGATCTCAGGCCCAGGTCCTTGGCCAGATGGGCTACAAAGGAGCCGCTTTCTGTTTCCTCCAAGATAGAATATCGAGTTGTTTGCTCGCTGCAAACCTGAACCAAAACCAGCATAAAGATAAAAGGCATGACTTGCCTGTTTGGGTGAATTCTCTCCAGCGTCTCCATGTTGGGAAAGTGTTTGCATCCAATCCTTTAGTGGTCTCCAAATGCTTTGAAACGCTGACTTCAGGTTTCTTCTTCGGAGGGATCTTCACAACGTTGCTCTTAATCTTACATCAATCCAGTATATCTTTGCCCAAACCCCCTCATAGCTCCGAAGTGCTTGCAAAGCTCTTGGGATCGTTCTTTGTTCTGTATTGCCAGGAGAGATTCCTGGTATTTTAGTGCTTTTAAATTACAATCTTAGCCTGCAGCGCCACCCTGTGTCATTTTTGAGAAATTCCGACAATTCTATTTTCAAGTCAAACAGGTCTTTAAAGTTTCCAAAGTAATGTCATTTTAAAATGTTGTGCAGAGAATTATTTTTATTTATTAATGTTGTTACTGCTTGAAACTGCATAATTTGGACAATTATTCAATACTGTGCATGAGAGGGATCATGAAAACAAAACTAGAAGACATCTTGTCCTCTTACATATTGAAGATTTGAATAATCAGGTTGGCAAAACAAGAAAGCATTCTTTAAAAAGTATTTTTTCACAGTGATAAAATATCATAGTATTAAGATTAATATCAAGAGTTTGTGTAGTTTGCTATGTTATTATAGAAAGAATTGTTTTGGAATAGTCCAATGCACAGAAACGGTTGCATAGATCTAGTTCATCAGCTGACCACTTGAGTGAAATAGCTACAAACCAAAGAGTGTATGTTGTTAAAAAGAAACCTCAAATTAGTATTTACTAGCTTTCAAAACCAAAATATTTCAAAGCGCATTATGAATTTTTGATGCACTCTAAGACCATAGCTAGCAAATCGTTCCTGTGTGTTTATTTAGATAGAAAATGTACGTATACATTTAGTGCATTGAATCATTCAGATATTTTATTTCCAACTTGCAATGTTACCTTAATACCAGGAAGTTTCATTTCTTCAAATGTCTCCTTTTTCCAATATTGTTTTGGTTATTCAGGAGTTCATGCATCCACATGAAAAATTTAGGGAAATTTTGGTAACTTTTAGTAGAAAAGCAAACTGGCATTTTAGCAAGAGTTCCATTAAGTTGTAAATTAGTTTGAGGATAATCTTTACAATACAAAACCTTCCAGTTCACGTACACTTCCTTCTTACATAGACCTTCTAGAATCTCCTTTATGTTTTCTAGTATTCTGTATGAAATTGATCTACATACCTGCCTGTTTCTTTTCTAAGCACCTTGCTCCATTTGACTCCAAGGGACTTTTTCTTCATTTTTAATTTGGCCAGTGGTAGCATACAGAGATAGCTCCTTTCAGAAAGCTACAAACTTGCCAAATTTGTTCATTAATGTTTGCATGCTTGCAGATTACTTAAGAGTTTGTGTATGCAAAGCTACACCAAAGATATCTGTGTTTTCTCTTTCTAATTAGAGAGTTTTATGAAATGCTTTTCTGGCTTTATTAGGATGATTTTGTGGCTTTGCCATTGATTTGGTCCATAAGTGATATTTCAGTGTTGATGTTTGTATATTGAACCATTTTCTCTTGGATAAATCTTTCGTAGTCATGATGCACAATCTCATCTGTTATTGGTGACAGTTTGCAATATTCTCTTGATAATTTTTTGAGCAAATGGATATACAGTTTTATTTCCTTTTATTATACTTGCCTGGTTTCATCACAGTTTACTGCCAGTTGACATGTAGTTGTTGCTCTGGTCTTTGTTATTAGAGCAGTAATGTTAGCTATATGGCTTTGCGACGAGGAAATTGCCTTTAGTGTATCAAGTGTATGTTACTTTATCACTAGAGCCTAAATATAGCTACTGCTCATTCAGAACAGGAATTTTGAGTTGTGTCATAATGTGCTGGTCATCATCAAATTTGTACATTTATTGCCAATATCAAGGTTGTAAGATTTTCTATGTTTGTAGTTTAGTCGCTGCTGTTGTTTTGGGACAGAGACTGTCTATGCAACTCTGGCAGTTGTGGAACTCACTGTGTAAATCAGGCTGGCCTCAAACTCAGAGGTTCACCTGCTTCTGTCTACAAAGTGCTGGGGACCAAAGTCATGGGCCACCAATTCAGGCTACCTACGTGGTTTTCACTCATCAGTACTTTATAAAAAATATTCTACCAGGGACTCGGGTTTAGCACCTTAACAGACACCATAATTGCAATGAAAAAGGAGACAATCTCTAAGATATTGGCTTCATAAGTCAAATGCGGAATTGTAAGCCCCAAGGCTGTTTTGGCCTAGCTGAAACACAACTTTAGGAGTGAAATAGAACTTCTACCCATGTATGGCAAAGTTGAGATAACCCTCTTAATTAAAGCTTGGATCCACTGATGCACCTGTGTGCAAACTACTATATAACTTCCAAACGCTCTTTTAAAGATCATTAAAGCCAAGGCAGTATAAAGGTACTTCCGAAAGAAGAAGCTGATAAAAAAAAAATCACCACTGAGTATGACTAAGGCCATGGGGAAAAAATGAGTAGACAGGCTCAGTGTTTCTGAGACACTAGGACACTGCGATTCAAGCCACATGGAAGGACTGTTAGTGAAAGAGATTGGTGTTATACTGATAAAATGAAATTATTGTTCCCTTTTATGAATATGGATTGCTCTTTTGAGATTCAATGTGTACATAAGTTTGAGATACATTTTCAAGTCCTCACAGAATTCAATGCTTTCCTAAATGTTTTGAATTAGTTATTTAATGAACACAAATTGAGCACCTGGTTTGAATGAGACACTGTGTTATATACTACAAGCCCAACTATAAGTAAAACCAAAAGAGCCCTTTCAGCTTATATAGTGTCTGCTCAAGTTACTTAACAGTAAGAAGACTCAATTTTTTGTTTAATTTTGTTTTCTCTTGAATCACTGAAGTATCAGTAACACCAACTTGTGCATAAACGATTACTACTATATTATTACTAGAGAACTGATTGACAAAGTCATCTCTTTCATGGGTATCAGACTTGCCATTTGTAAAAATGCCCCGAAGTGAAAATGTATTTAGTACTGTACATATAGTACCTCCCCTAATTAGTTAGGATCTCTACTGCTGTGAAAAGACACCATGGCTGTGGTGACTAACTGAAGTGGCAGCTTACAGTTTCAGAGGCTTAGTCCATCATCATCATGGCAGGGAGCATGGCGGTGTGTAAGAAAACATGGTGCTGGCTACATCTTGGTCAGAAGGCAACAGGAAGCAGACTGAGTGTTGCAATGAGTGAAGCTTGAACAAAAGAGGCCTCAAAGCCTGCCCCTCACAGTGATACACTTCCTTCAACAAGACTATACCTCCCAAATAGCACCAGTCCCTATGAGCTTATGAGGGCCAATTACATTAAAACGTCCACACCTCTTGAGTCCTATGCTTAATAAAATGTCCATATAAAGAGGTTTTAAAACAGGCACGGTGCCACATCTGTGATCCCAGACCTCGAGAGCAGAGACAGAGATCAATCTAAGCTACGCAGAGAAAACTGAATAAGAACCCATCTCAAAATACAATAGCAGTAGTTTTGGAAAGCTATTCAAATCAATGGATAGAAGGTTTCTAATTGCCCCAAAATACAAATAATTTTGAACCAAGACTGATTTTTTTTCTTCAAATTCAGTCCAGGTTATTTTATTGGCTTGGAAATTTTCTGCCCACTTTGTCAACAATCTTTAAATAAAGGCCATCCATAAATTAAATTGCTAATAGGATCTGAGACTGGGGGTGTATCTTAGGGATAAAAGGTGGAACTTGTATACGATGAACCCAAGGTTTTGGACACACATACATGCATGGTAGTATCTAATCCTTTGTCTTCAAGCTGTAAATGGATCATCAGCATATAGCCCTTTCTACTTTAGTGTGATATCATAAGTTATAGTGCCTCTCAAAAATAATTGTCTTATATGAATTACGGAGTTTCCAAGAAATTGCAGAGACCTAGGAAAAGATAAAAATCTAATTAAAATCTTCATATGAGTTACTAAGGCTCAACAGAGAGATTTTTTCTGATTATTAAGAATTCATGCTTTCCATGCTCATTAACATGAATTTCTTTGTGCTGAGGAGCTTCCTGCTTGAAAAGTAGTTGACCATTCCTGAAGGCATTTAAATGTGGTTATAACTATACAGCTACAGGCACTCATAAATGAAATTGTGTCCATATTAAATTCTTGTCTTTCCAGAATTTTCAAAACAGTTTTTAATTTTTTTTTTGATTTATCAAGGTAGGGTTTCTCTGTGTAGCCGTGGCTCGTCCTAGAACTTGCTATGTAGACCAGGCTGGCCTCGAACTCACCAAGAACTGTCTTCCCTTGCCCTCTGAGTGCTGGGATTAAAGGCCTGTGCCACCATCACACAGGACATTTTCAATTTTTGATGAATTCAATTATTTTTCTTGTAGATAGTAACATTCAAATACTAGATAGATATATCTGAATGATAAAATATGAAAAGTGATTTTAAAATAAATGTAACCAAGGAAATAACTGGTATAACATCTTTTTTTTTTAGAAAAATTACTCAAAATAGGCATATTCTGTGGTTTTGGTTGCTTCTATCTGGTATTTTTAGTTGTTGAAAATCTAAACTTCCCTATTTATACTGTTTTCCCCATTATAAATTCCTATATTGCATACTAATTACAAAGATGTAGGAAGAACACTGATGTGGACTGACAGATTTCATTCCCAATAATCCTACACATTAATAGACAAAGGAAGGAACTCATTGATAGGACCCAATGGAAATATTTCCCCTGCAACCCTACTTATGTCAAGTAAGTATTAATAATAAAAAAGGTTAAACAATCAAAGGCCATTCATCTTCATATTTTGTTGAAAGTTTAATGTGCCCTCATTTATATCCAGCATTTACAAATCATCGTGACACATGCCTCATTAGACAGTCCCTCCCTCCCATACAAAATGAAAGCATGCTCAATCACTTACAATGGCTTAGGTCAAGCAAGGTTATTTATGGTACATTGTAGAAGCAATTTGGGCTTGTATATAAGCAAATAAAGTCTTGAACTACTGATTTGTGACTGTCAGCAAAGATAATTTTAACAACACACTACCTCTGTTTATGTATGAAAGATGTAGAACCATGTCATGACAGATGATGGTATTATGCACAGACTTCATTAGCTGCACACAGTGCTGTGTTGCCATTATAACAGAAGTGTGGATGAGGAAAATGCATACATGGATAAAGGAGTTACTTTATTCAGACATTAATAATGAAAATGTGATTTTAGGGAGCTGGAACTGCAGATCATTAAGCTAAACACCCTCTAAAAGACAAGAAGTACATGAAAATCAGGTGGGGCATAAAGAGTGTGATGGGAAGAAAAACAACAGGATAAGTAGAGAATGTGATAAGTAGGTGAGTGTTATCAGGGTATGGTATGCATAGCTCTGAAAATGTCGCAATGAACACTCGACATTGCACAGTTAACAGGCTACAGTGAAAGTGAAAATCAACATGAATACTAAACAGCAACTTATATGACTAGCCTCAACAAGATACAACTTCAAGTGGGTGTTGAGGAAATCCACCCTTGTTATAATGAAGAGGAAGAAATGAGACTCTAAGAACACTGTTTCAAATGACCAGAGAACACAGCGGAGTTATATATCCACCTCCCAAGTTAATGAAAGAAAAAGATGCATCAAAGATGCATAGTTAAAATCGTAACCGCAGACACACAAAAGAAAGAAAAAAACCCACAACAATGAAATGGCCAAGCAACTAATACTGATTCGATTACCGAAACTTCGGTTTTCCAGACACTGAAATTTACCTAAGGGTCCTGAAGCAGACTACTTGGAATAATGGGATTAAAGAATTTGAAATCTGTGGTGCCAGAGTCCCCACTCAGGCACACCTCATACTGGTAGCTCTGGGCCAGGGTTCCTGTGCCACTGACATCCACCAGATGACCAGGAAAGTGACCCCCAGGTACAGAGCAACCACTCAGTGAGGTCTCCCTGGCCCTTCTGCACAACCTCACCCCCACGAATAGCAACACAGACAAGAGAAAAACTGAAGACACAGATGCCAAGGCGATGACCAGGTACAGCTTGAGTGCCTCTTCCTCCTGTGTGAGGTCGTGCGCCACCTCGGGCAGAGGCAGGTAGGGCTGAGAGAAGCCATCCACCACCAGCACATGCAGAGTGACACTGGCAGACCTTGGAGGATCGCCATTGTCCTTGACCAGCAGCAGCAGCCTGTGCTTGGGAGCATCACGCTCACTCAGAAGCCTGGAGGTGTGCACCTCGCCATTGTGAGCCCACACAGTGAACAGTCCTGGCTCCGTGGCCTTGAGCAGCTGGAAAGACAGCCAGGCATTCTGGCCAGAGTCGTGATCCACAGCCACCACCTTGGTGACCAGGTAGCCAGGCTCTGCCACCCTGGGAAGCAGCTCCGTGCAGGGTGCAGAGGCGTTCTGCAGAGGATAGAGCACGAAGGGCACATTGTCGTTGGCATCCAGCACGACCACGCGCACCAGTGCCCTGCTGCTGAGTGCAGGCGAACCTTGGTCTGTGGCTTCCACGCAGAACTCGAAGGTCTGAAGAGCCTCATAGTCCAGTGCCCTGAGAGCGAACAGCTGCCCGTTTTCTGCATTGATGGAGATGAGCGAACCCAGACCCAGCTGCGGGTCGTGGGTGGGCAGCAGCGAGTAGGTGATGCGGGCATTGGAGCCTGAGTCTGAGTCTGTGGCACTGATGGTGCCTATGTGCAGGGCGGGGCTGTTGTTCTCCTGGACAAACAGGGTGTAGGAGGTTTGTGTGAAGGTGGGGGCATTGTCGTTGACATCGGACACCTGCACAGTTATGGTGTGCTGGGTTGTGAGTCTGGGTGTGCCCAGGTCAGTGACTGTGATGGTGATGTTGTACTCAGCTCTACTCTCTCTGTCCAGTGACCCCTCTGTCACTAAAGTGTAATAGTTCTCGAATGTGGGTTTTAAAAGAAATGGAAGTTCATTCTGAATAGAACACACCATCCTTCCATTGCCTCCAGAATCTGGGTCAGAAACACTAAAAACAGTGACTACAGCCTCAGGAGCATTTTCTGGGATTGAAGTGGTGAGCGAAGATATGGTGAGTTTAGGAGCATTGTCATTCACATCCAACACCTGTATAGTTACACTACATTTTCCTGAAAGACCTCCACTGTCTGCTGCAACGATTTCCATGTTATAATACTGAGTTTCCTCAAAGTCCAATGCCCCTTTAAGACGAATTTCTCCTGTGACTTCATCTATTACAAATGGTTGAGAAACTTCTCCACCCTGAAACAGAGAGTAGGCTACATTCCCATGTATCCCAGCATCTAAATCCCTGGCGGAGACTGTCAAAACTAAGGCACCAGGGGGGCTGTTCTCAGGGACCTGCACCTCATAGAGCGACTGTGCGAACTGGGGAGCGTTATCATTGATGTCCACGACTTCAATGTGAACTGTGGCGGTCCCAGACCTGGGTGGAGACCCCCCATCCACAGCAGTGAGGGTTAAAGTGAGCTCAGGCTGCTCCTCCCTGTCCAGGGCTCTGTCCAGCACCAGCTCTGGGTATTTCCTGCCATCAGCGCGACTGTGAGTGACCACATAGAAATGGAGGTTGGCGCTGACTGTGTAGTTCTGAACAGCATTGCTCCCTATGTCAGAGTCCTGAGCTGCCTTCAGAGGAAACACAGTTCCTGGCTGAGCACTTTCTTGAATTTTTAGGAGCATTTCCCTGTTAGGGAACTGTGGAGAATGGTCGTTTATGTCTGTGAGCTGCAGGTCAGTTTGGAAGAACTGCACAGGGTTTTCCAGTATGAGCTGGAAGTGCAGCACACAGGGTTCTGTCACCCCACACAGCACCTCGCGATCTGGTTTTTCCTTCAGGACCAAATTCCCGGTCTCTGCATCCAGCCCCAAGAGCTCATTGTTTCCTCTGTGATGGATTCGTGCCTCTCTAGAGGCCAGCTCCCCCACCCTGAGCCCCAGATCTTTTTCCAGGTTAGCCACCAAGTAACCAGTCTCTGTTTCTTCTGGCACAGAATATCTAATTGCGTCAGAGCCAGACTGACACAAAAGCAACAATATAGTAAGGAAAAGTACTTGCCTGTTTTCGGATGCTTCTGCTAGGGCTGTCTCCATTGTTCAGATGCAGGTCAGACGTAGCTGCTGCTTCTAGACAGTTTTAATCCACACAGATAAGGTTTGGTGACATAACCTCGAATTAAATCCTACCGAATTGCTTACAGGAGTCCATTACCCTAGATCTTAAGTAAATGCTCCCTTCTTTCATGGAACAGTCAGCATTCTGCTTTCCGGGATGGGCTTCCTGTGCATCTGTGCAGCCCTTGTTATACAAATTGTTAGTCTGCAGCGCCACCGTGCGTACTATTCTAGTGTTGCACATAGTGTTCACTTGTTTCCTGTTGCAGCCAGTTGTGTTTAAACACCCTTGAAGATGGGGAACTATCCTTCGTTGTATGCTCAGTTCTTAGCAACCATAAGTTCCAACACATTAGATTAGTTAATTTTCAGTGAATGTAACTTTTTAAATGATAAAAAGGGCATACTGATCTTTATGAAAAACGTTTTGGATACATAAGTTCAATGTATATCTACATTGGATATCTACAAACTTTGGAATATTCCCAAATAATTTTCAATGAAATACAACGTAATACAAAAAGTAGCACAAACCTTTAGTGTACAGCACAACAAAGGGTCACCAGGTTAATATAGTCTAATAAGCAAAATCTAGATCAATAAGTAGCACACACCTAAAGAAAAACAAAAGGTCCCCCTGTCGTTCACTAGGCGCCAGTCTCTTCATTAGGCGCTTCATTGACTTTTACTGCCATAGGATATTTAGCCTTTCTTAGAAGTTTTATGACTAACCAGTAGAGCATCTCTCTTCTGTAGGATTGTTCTTCACTAACATTTTCTTTGCCATGTTTATTTTGGTATGTTGCTGTCATTGTTTGTTGTTGTTTTTGTTGTTGTTTTTTTTGACATTTGCTTGTATTATTGTCTGCATGCATACATACCAGATAAGGAACACTAGAGATTTCCTGGTTTGAGTTTTTATTTGTTTGGCTTTGTTTTTTATTTGCTTTCTTTGGTTTGATTTTGTTTGTTTGGTTTCGGTTTTTGTTTTGTTTTTTGTTTTTTGAGATAGTGTTTCTCTGTATAACAGCTGTGGCTGTCCAGGCTCACTTTTTAGCACATCCTTAGCTAGAACTCACAGAGATCTGCCTGCCTCTGCCTTCAGAGTACTAAGTTTATAGGCTTGCATCACCACATCCAGCTCAGGGTTTTGAATATTATTCCTATGAACAATCCTTTACACATCCTATGTATAACATATGCCTATATGATGTGTATCAGAATGATTTGTTTTGCATCCAAATGTGAAAATACATTTAGCCTTGGCAAGCACTGTGAACTAGTTTTCAAAAGTAGTTGTTCTGAGCTGCACCTGGTGGCTCACCCCCGCAGTCCCATCTCTGGGAAGACATACATGGGGTATCACTCAAGTTCAAGGCCAGAGTGGACTATATCATGAGTCACTGTCTTAAAGACATTTCTTTAAAAGCTGGGGATAGAGATGCAGCTCAATAATAGAATGCTTGTCTAGTGCATTCAGTGAATTGGGATCCATTCTCAGCAATATGGAAAATAATTCTAGCAATTCATGGTAATTCCAGTTGCTCCACAATCTTGTCAACATTTGATGCTGTCTTTCCAGTTTTAACCACTTTAGTGAGTATGGATGTCACAGTGTATATTTAAGGAGCATTTCCTTGGCAATTAATGAAATGATGCAAATTTTCACATGTTTACTGACCATTCAGATGCATTCTCAAAATAAGGTCTTTTATACATTTTTATATCTGATGCATTTGCCTGATGACTTGTGAGTCTGCAAAAGAACCTTTATTTCAGTTTAATCCTGTTTTATGTATGCATATTGCAAGTAAATTTTTCACTCTATGCCTTCTATTTATTTTAACATCATTATGATATCTTTGAGAAATGAAGGTTAGTAATTTTAACTTAACCTATTCTGTCAATATTTTCCATGTCTGGGTAACACTTTTTTACTGTTTAATGGTTATTTTAATGATTATTTTTATTTTTCATATTTAAAGCCACAATCAACTTAACTCTTTCAAGTGCTTAAGATCTGGGTCACAGTTTCCCAACTGGCTTTGTAGTCTGTGCTGAAAAGATGATCTATTCCCCATTGTTTCTGAGTTGTCATGAGTTTCATAAGTCAGGTGATCACGAATCAGCTCAAAGGTTCCACTATCTTTGAATATCAAACAATACTATGCTCTCTTACTTCTCATAACTCCATAAAAGGTCTTATTATCAATAAAGGTCTTATCTTAATTGTAAGTCTCCTTCTGAAATAAATGAATTTTAATGAATTTTAAATCAATAAGGAAAATATTAAAAGGCACAGAGAACCTTCCCAATTGGGCACAACCTTCCTCGTTATAATTCGATCTAGAGTAGTACATTTCTTATAATTGATTGAGCTTCAATATTAACACATATTTTTCCTAAGTGCATCACTTTAACTGGGATTCTATCTACATACTCACGGTGTGTGTGTGTGTGTGTGTGTGTGTGTGTGTGTGTGTGTGTATGTGTGTGCGCGCCTGCGTATGCTTGCAGAGGAATGTACTTGCTATCAAGGCTAGCAAGCAGAAAAAGAGCCTCTTTTTTTCATGTCCTTATAAGGCAATGGTTCTCCAGCTTCCTAATGCTGTGACCTTTAATAGAGTTCCTCTTGTTTGGTGATCCCCCAACCCATAAAAGTATTTTCATTGTTACTTCTTAACTGCAATTTTGCTACTGTCATGAATCATAATATAATATCTGTATTTTCTAATAGTCTTAGGTGACCCCCGTGGGAGGGTCATTGGACCCCCACCCCATGGGTGCAACTAAAAGGCTGAGAACCAGAGTTACAAAGACTTCCAGCAGAAGTTACAGCCCAGATTAGAAATGAGTCTTCCTATACCAAAAGACCTGGATTAAAGGTGTATCCTCCCACCTCAAAGATCTGCTTAAAAGTGCATCTTTCCACCTCAAAATAAGCAAACATCACTCAAAGATATATTTAGAAATGGATCTTTCCACTTCGGAATAAGCAAAAAATCACTCACAGGTGTGCACCATGTTAGGGTTTTAGTTAATTCCAGATTAACTAAAGGTGACAACCAAGAATAGCCACCACACCATCTCTGAGTTTTGTTTGGTAAATGTTAGGACATTTTGTACATCTTTTATACAGGTCTGTTTTCTTAATGTTGAGTCTTTAAAGTCTTTGTATTTTGAACAGCTGTCTTTTATCGAACACATCAGTTGGCAGCATTTTTTTCTTGTTTTATGAACTTTGTGGTAGAATTTTTCACAGAGCAGAAAATCTAATTTTAATAAAAGTGTGCATCATCAAGTATTACTTCCACAAATCACATTACCTTTGTAGAATAATCATTATTTTATGTCAAGATTGCCTTACTATTTTCTTTGTATTTACATACAAAATATATATTCAGCTCATCAAATTCATAAAGAACATTGCTGAGATTTTGCGTATGGCTTTATGATTTATCAATGGTTTGAAAGATAAACAACATTTCAACCACTGAGTCTTTCCAATAGACTATTGTTCACTCCTCAACTTATTTTCATCTCTATATTTTTCTCAATAAATAGTTTTATCTCCCTACTTTACAGCTCTGTAGGAGATTTGTTTCTTGGTAGTTACATATTTGAAAGCCATTTTAAATGATATTTCAATTTTTTAAATTCTTCTTCATATAAATTATGAGGTGATCTTGCATCTACCAGCATTCCTGTCTTACTTCATCACTTCTGATTGCAGAGTTTTATGATTTTAAGTATGTAATTTCATCATTTAAAGTATAATTTTATTTCTTCTGCTGTGCCTTTATCACTTCATCTTTGCCTTATTCCTGTGGCTGAGACTGGTAGTAAAATCTTGTTAGTAGCCAGGGTAGACATCCTTGTGTCATTGCTGATTTTTTAATAGTTTATCTTTAGTGATATTTACTATACACAGCCTGAGCTGTTCTGGAATTCCCTGTGGAGAATGGTCTTGAACTCACAGATGAGTTACAGTGATCAAATGTCAAATACTGAACTGCTTTTCATTAGACAGATTAACTATGATGTCATCATTTGCTTTCTTCTTACACATCTCTAAATTTGATTGCCTTTTTGTTAGACAAAAAGAGCATGCCCATGTATATTTATAGAAGAGTTTGCTTTGTCATTTCTTTCTTACAGTGTTCTTTTAAAGTTTGGATATAATCTATTCAGAGTTGCAGGCATATAGCTGATTTGTAATATTTTCACTACTTGTACAAAATTATACATATGTGCTATCTCTCATATGAACATTTGTAATTGTAATTGGAAATGAACTTTTACAATATCTAATAGATGTGACAGATTAGGCTTTATATTTTCTTCAGTTTTGAAGTTTAAATGGGATTTTATATAAATTGTCAAATGCGACATTGTTACTTATAAATTTTTGATGGTTTATTTAAGATTAACAGAAACAAAAATAAATACATTGTGAGTGGTAGACATGGTACTGTAATCTAGGAAGTCCATTGCCCACTAGTTCTCATAATTTCATCACCTATTCAAATTTTACTTTTCACCAAATATCCTTCACACATTCAACATACACACAGTTCTTATGTGATGTGCTTCTTGCATCTAAATCTTTAGTATAGATGAGATAGAAACAGAGGAATGAGAACATAAGAAAGAACAATAGTGAGAGTGAAGACAGCAGGGAGGAAAAGAAAGCAAGCCACAGCAGCCATTGCATATGAAAAATCCATTGAAAAGAGATGATTTGCTTATGAATCTGCTCTCGTAGCACCAACACTTCTCAGTAAAGTAGTGGAGAAAGCAGCCAAGGTTAGCAACAGTAATTCCCCAGGTTAAACTTAAGATAGCTGGAAAGTAGATGTAATGTATGACAGTGTAATTTATCTGATAAAAGTTGTACATGTAGATTATGTAGGTGTGTGTGTGTGTGTGTGTGTGGTGTGTGTGTGTGTGTATGACTTCTCCATCATTAATACGTGTTTAATCTCAATGATTTCTACCTAAAAGAACCAAGGGAAATTGAGAGATGGGAACTCAATCCCAAAGCGGTGGTGGCACGCACCTTTAATCCCAGCACTCGGGAGGCAGAGGCAAGCAGACCTCTGTGAGTTTGAAGCCAGCCTCATCTACAGAGCTACACAGAGAAACCCTGTCTGGAAAATCCCCCTCCCAAAAGAAAATCACATGATATCTGTGAAATAAATTATCATTGAAAGTAATTTACAAACATAACTTAGATACCTGTACATCTTTGTAGACTGACAGAATTGAGGTAAGCTGAGATGATAGAGACAATCTGCTGGCATCGCAGGGAGAAATAAAAATGTCAAGTCAAAAGGTATGGAGAACAGAATGAGAATCTCAAAAAAAGTTTCCAGAAAGAAATAACAAAGGGAAGGGAGAAAAGCAAGATTTAAATAGAAAACTGTTTATTTTTCTAAAAATATATTTAATTTCCATATAAAATATCCTTAAGGAAGGCCCATTGAAACAGTAAAAATAAGTATGGAGTGCAGTTGTATAAACAAAGATATTTCAAAGAAAGGGGAAAATCTTTAAAAGTTCCCCACAAGGCAGCGGAACCAGTATTAATCCCTAGTTCATGAACTAGCTTTTTGGAGCCCATTCCCTATGGAGGGATACTCTCTCAGCCTCAGTCCTGCCCTAGTTGATGTGACAGACTTTGATGATTCCCCATGGCAGGCCTCACTCTCTCTGAGGTGTGGATGAGGGGTGGGATGGGGAGATAGTGGGGGGAGTGGGAGGATGGGGAGGAGAGGGAACTGGGATTGGCATGTAAAATAAGATTGTTTTTTAATTTAAATTTTAAAAATGAATAAAAAGATCCCCCCAAAGTTCAAATCGCCATACAAAACAGACTCATGGATTAATGATCAGAAGAAAAGGTAATAAGACTATTAGATAATTAGTTTAGAAAACAAAAAAAAAAAATTTTTTTTTTTAAACGGATCTGACTACATAGCCCTGGCTGGCTGGCCTGGTAGACTCTGTAGAACAGGCTGGCCTTTATCTTAGTGATCCACCTGCCTTTCCCTCCTTAGTGTTGAGATTGAAGGAGTGTGCCACCAAGCCCAACTCCCTTCTCGTTTTTAAAAGGTTTCATGCTTTCTCTCCTTTTTCTTTACGTCTATCCCTTTACCTTTGCATTATTGTTTCCATGAATTTTGAGACCCCCACTACTCTGACTTTATACGGTCAATGCCTGGCCAATGTCCACTGGTAACCT
The DNA here is from genome assembly GCA_030556225.1 of Cricetiscus sungorus. NCBI lineage: Eukaryota > Metazoa > Chordata > Mammalia > Rodentia > Cricetidae > Cricetiscus > Cricetiscus sungorus. The sequence continues at coordinate 123,821,614 of JANBXA010000651.1, forward strand.
TTCCTGTTACTTTTTAACGTCTTGACACAAGGCTGCAATCCTTGGATTGTTTTCCTTCTGCCTAATTAACTCACTTAAAGTTTTCCTCTCATTGCCTATGTGACTCAATTATTTCTCTCAGTCTTTGCCAAAATGCTTCAACTTCAAAGGCTATGTGAAATTAGAATTACAGCCAGGAATACTTTTTTTCAGGAAATAGTGAGATATAAAAGTGATTTTATATTTTTCATTTTCTGCCAAAAGTTCAAGTGCTTTTGATAGTTTCACTTATCTACACACATGTAATGAGTTAGAAACCAAGCAATCAGTTCACCAGGCTTATTGAACACAACAGAATGCTACAATTACAAATCAGTAAGTATGCTACTGTTCCAATTGATTAACAAAATAATAATCACTATTATTCATCAGTTTAACTCAAAGTAACTGAAACATACACTAAACAACAAAACAAAAATATTTAACACCAAAAATAAATTTCACACCAAATTTTTCATGTACTTAAAAATTGAAATCTTCTAATAAAAAATGATCAAACAGACTACCCAACCTTCAAAAGAAATTTCCTCATTTGAAGGTGGGAGAAGCTTCTGGAAAAGACACGCATTACATCATGCTTGGACTCCTTTGTATGAGGAGGATAATGATAAATGTTATACCCTCGATAATGCTGTATTTTCCTCTTGATAAAGAAAGGACAAATTTTTTGGTTCTGAAATTAATTATTAAAATAAACTCATGGCAAAGCAGTGATATACCCATTTTATTTAATAAGTGGAATGAGAAATTACACATTCTCTCTTTAATTTTCACCAAGTAAGAGTTAAAAACTTTAAGCTTAGTACTTCCAGAACATTTACAAGTAAATAGGACCATCTGTGTGCTGGATGCTCACAAACAAAAGGTGTCACAATGTTTGTGTACACTCATATACAGTTTAAATTTTATGAACTGACTGGCTGACTATTCAGGGCACTTAGCCTGAAAGTGAACACAACATAATGCTGCTTTCTATTCACGCAGGACTATCAGGCAACATAAGTAATTTAAGCAATCTACCCATGAGAAGATGAAATTAAACAGAGAAAGCAAGTGCCACAAATTTATACACAAACGCAAGTTTTCTTGAGGGCACTAAAATGTCTCCGAAGTTCATTAGGAGTATCATCCAAAGGCAATTTATATTATTTGGGTTGTTACGGGCTATGGGAGTATTAATAGCAAAGAGATATTTGTATGCAGAGAAAAAGATGGAATATGGCTAGTACAACTAAACGCCTAGTAGCTTCATACCAATAAAAACAGCACAATTAAGGATATAAGTAGGTCAGACTAGTAGAGAATGTCTTAGAAACAAGATCATTTCCTGAATTAAAAGAATTGAACAACCTCTAGAAATTTAAATCACTTACTGGAATACAAAGCTATCCCTGCAGTGGGAAGTTTCCTTAAAGTCTCTCCCAGCATTCTGAAGCAGTAAGTTGGGGATCATGGGTTTGAGGAATTTGAACTCACCAGTCCCAGAGTCCCCTGTCAGACAGACCTCATACTGGTAATTCCGGGACAGTGTCCCCTCGCCGCTGACATCCATCAGGGGACCAGGAAAGTGTCCCTCGGGCACAGAACGGCCACTCAGAGAGGCCTCCCTGGCTCTCCTGCACATCCTCACCCCCACGAAGAGCAGCACAGACAAAAGGAAGATCGAAGACACAGATGCCAGGGCAATGACCAGGTACAGAGTGAGTGAGTCCTCATTGTTGTGGTCAGGGTCACGGGCCACCTCGGGTAGAGAAAGGTAGGGCTGGGAGAAGCCATCCACCACTAGCACATGCAAAGTGACACTGGCCGACCTCTGAGGATCGCCATTGTCCTTCACAAGCAGCAGCAGCCTGTGTTTGGGAGCATCGCGCTCACTCAGCAGCCTGGAGGTGCGCACCTCGCCATTGTGACCCCACACAGCGAACAGCGCTGGCTCCGTGGCTTTGAGCAGCTGGAAGGACAGCCAGGCATTCTGGCCAGAGTCGCAGTCCACTGCCACCACCTTGGTGACCAGATAGCCTGGCTCTGCCGCCCTGGGCAGCAACTCAGTGAAGGGTGTAGAGGCATTCTGCAGAGGGTAGAGCACGAAGGGCGCATTGTCGTTGGCATCCAGCACGACCACGCGCACCAGTGCCTGGCTGCTGAGTGCAGGCGAACCTTGGTCTGTGGCGCCCACGCAGAACTCAAAGGTCTGCAGGGTCTCATAGTCCAGAGCCCTGAGCACGAACAGCTGTCCATTGTCAGCATTGATGGAGATAAGCGAGGAGAGGGCCAGCTGTGGGTCGTGGGTGGGCAGCAGCGAGTAGATGATGTGGGCATTGGAGCCCGAGTCTGAGTCTGTGGCGCTGATGGTGCCTATGTGCAGGGCGGGGTTGTTGTTCTCCTGAACAAACAGGGTGTAGGAGGTTTGGGTGAAGGCGGGGGCATTGTCGTTGACATCAGACACCTGCACAGTTATGGTGTGCTGGGTTGTGAGTCTGGGTGTGCCCAGGTCGGTGACTGTGATGGTGATATTGTACTCAGCTCTGCTCTCTCTGTCCAGAGGGCCCTCTGTCACCAAGGTGTAAAAGTTCTTGTTAGAAGGTTTTAAGATGAATGGTAGAGTATCTGGAATAGAACAAACGATTTTCCCGTTCTCTCCAAAATCTCTGTCGCGTATTCGGAAGATGGCAACCACAGTTTCTGGAGCGTTTTCTGGGACTGAGCTGGTCAGTGAAGATATGGTCAGCTCTGGGGCATTGTCGTTCACATCCACCACCTCTATCAGCACAGCACCCTTCCCAGAAAGCCCCCCTCCGTCAGTGGCCTCGATTTTCACATGGTAAGATTTGACTTTTTCAAAATCCAGTCCCTTTCTCAATCGTATTTCTCCTGTGACTTCGTTTATTGAGAAAGTTTGTTGAATTTCATCTGATGCTTGGAACAAGCCATAGGAAACTCTCCCAAAGGTGCCAGCATCTGCATCCTGAGCTAGGACAGTCAGGACTGGGGATTCTGGGGGACTGCTCTCCAGGACCTGCACCTCATAGGGGGTGTTCACAAATTCAGGGGCATTGTCATTGATGTCCAGGATCAGGATACGAACCATGGCTGTTCCTGACCTAGGTGGATCTCCACCATCCAGAGCCGTGAGGGTCAAGCTCAGCTCTGCCTGCTCCTCTCTGTCCAGGGCTCTGTCCTGCACCAATTCGGGGTATTTCTTGCCTTCACTGTCATTTTGAGTGACGACATGAAAATGAGAATTGGAGTTGACTGTGTACTGTTGAAGCCCATTGCTGCCCACATCCAAGTCTTGAGCTAATTTCAGTGAAAACCGTGAGCCTGGCTGGCTGTTTTCTGGTATTTTCAAGAGCATTTCTCTATCTGGGAATTCTGGTGAGTGGTCATTTATGTCCTGGATCAGCAATTCTCCTTGAAGAAATTGCACTGGCTTTTCTAGGAACACCTGGAAATGTAGCACACAGGGCTCCACAGAAGCACACAACTCTTCCCTGTCTAGTCTCTCCCTCAGAAGCAGATCTCCCGTCTCAGGATCCAGCATCAACTGCTGTTTGTCATAATCAGACACTACCCGTGCAGATCGGGCAGTCAGGTCCCCAGATCTCAGGCCCAGGTCCTTAGACAGATGGGCTACAAAGGAGCCGCTTTCTGTTTCTTCCAGGACAGAGTACCGAGTAGGCACCGTTAGAACCTGATCCCAAAGCAGCATAAAAAGGAAAGGAATCACTTGCCTGTTCGGATGATTTCTCTCCAGCTTCTCCATGGTACTTGTATCTGATCTTTTAGCTGACTCTGAATGGCTTGAATGCTGGATTCTGATTTCTCCGTTGGGGGATACTTTACCTAGTTGCTCGTAATTCTTGTTTATTTAGTATATCGTGTCCCAGACCCATTCAGAGCCCGGTATTCTTTGCGATGCTTCCTGCGTATGTTTCTGATTCTGTCTTGCGACACAAAGGACCTGGCAGCTTTTTAGTGATTATTCATAATCTTAGCCTGCAGCGCCACCCTGCGTCCTTATTGAGAAATTGACAGTGTTTTCAAGTAGGAAACCTTTTGAAAATTTCCAAATGAATAACATGTAGAAATGTTTATACTTTTTATGTTTACAAATGTTGTTCCTTTTTTAGGTTGCATACCTAATAAAGATATTTCACTTTGGGGAATGTACCAGAAGAATTTTTAGCACGAAGTAGGAAGTTAACTCAATGACCAATTGGTGGAATTTGGCAGTTCTTTTGTATTTTGCAAAATACAACCGAGTAAACTAAATGCTTAATTTTGAATCCACCTCATGATAGTTACACCAGTTTGATTGTTAGAAATAAGCACCTTTTAGAGATGCAAACATTTCAAATAATTCGTACCACATCATCCTAAGAAAGAGATGGCGTTTTTCTAAGGATAGCTTCTATTTCTCTGCACTGGTATGCAAATAGCAGAACTGGTGAATAAAGAAGTTTGACATTTACTGTGTGATATAAAATAGATATAAATAGAGATGAAGTAAACCATGATTGAATCATAGAATGTTAGGCCAAGAAGGAGATTAAAGGATTTTAACAAATACGACAAATGAGGCTTGAAATGATAACAGGAATTGATATAGAATCATGGCTCTGAGCAGGACAAAATCAAACGAGAGAAATCCATATGTTTCTTCCAAGTCTTTAAATCTACCTACTTAGCTACCTATATGTCCCGCATCATATAGGAGGCTTTATTTTGGCTCCCGATTTGATATGGTGTATTCATCATGGGTGAAGTGCATTTTATAATGTGCTTTATGTATACTCCTTAAATTGTGGTATCACAGTTTCAAAAGAAAGCAAGTGAAAACCTAAAACATTTTTGAGCATGAAACAGTAAAGCTCCCATGTCTTCATAATATTACAAACAGAAAGTGAAAGGTGTGACAGGAATTGTCCATTAATTTTAGGTGCAAACTGTAGAATGTGTCTGACACAGGTTTCAGCATGAGTGTAGCTGCTGTGAATTCTCTGAAAAATAAGAAAACTGGAGCCCCAGGGAGGAACATTTAACTAGGCCATTGGTTACAGGTCCTCTAAGCAGTAACTTTAATTGCACATCATACACTTTGCTATGTTGTATTTCATGTTCGGTCATTTTGGAGGACTTTACTATGTTCCTTGTGATTTCTTTTACTACTTAGAAATATGTTGATTTCCATATGTTTGTGAATTTTCTGAATTGCCAAGTTAGTTCCACTGTAATTTTAGATCAAGCATTGCTTGGTTTCAATATTTAAAATTTGTGCAATCATGTTTTATGACAGTCCGTCCTGAGGAATGTGCTATTAGCAATTGGAAAAATGTGTCTCCTGCTGTTTTGAGTCAAATGCTCAGTTAGGTATAGTTTATTTTTAATTAGAAAATTATATTTGTTCACGGAAGGCATATGGCATGGTGCAAGTGTGACAATCAGAGGAAAACTTTTGAAAGCCAGTTCTATATTACCATGTGGGTCCTGGGGATTGAACTCTGGTAATCAGACTTAGTAAAAGCTGTCTTTACACTCCAAGTCATTTCATTGGACCTATAGTTGGTTTTGAATTCTTGATGATTTAATTAATTACTTTACCCATTGTTGTAAAATAATATTTAGTGAAGAAGGGGTTTATATTGGCCCAGCATTTGAAGGACTATAATCCATCATGGTGGGGAAGGCATAATAGTGGGAACATGAAATGGCTGGGCACATTGCATAAAAAGTCAGGGAGCAGAGAAAGATGTCTCCTGGTGCTCAGCTCACTTTATCCTTTTTTATTCAGTCTTGGACCCCACCCCATAAAATGGTCTCAACACATTTAGCGCGTGTCTTATCTCCTCAGCTGAGTATCTCTGGACACGCCTTCACAGACACACCCAAAGGCGAGCCTCATTAATGATGTAGGTGTTCTTTTTAACCCCAGTCAAATTAAGTCATCAAAGTTAAATATTATTTGTGTCAAATTTTGTTTCATTTGTTGTGATGGGTGATCTCAACTGTTAACTTGATAAGATCTAGAATCGCCTGGGACATGTGCCTCTGGGCATGTCCTTAGGGGACTAAATACTATTTCATTTTCTATGAGAAGTGCCCACTGTAGGTAGCACTAGTTCTTTGACTAGAATCCTGAACTACATAAAAATGAAAAAGTGGAGTGAACACAAACATTCATTGCTCTCTGCTTTCTGGCTGTAAATGTCATGGGACCAGCTACTTCAAGCTCCAGGTCTTCCTGCCAGGATTGACTATACCCTTGAACTGTGAGCCAGAATAAATACTTTATCCCTGGATTGTTTTAGTGGGTTTTACCATAGTAACAGAAAAAGAAACTAAAACATTCACTTTGAGCTACTACATTTAGGTACATATATGTTTAAGTTGTTACGTTTTCCCAATAGGTTCTCCCTTTTATCATGCATGATGGTCCTCTTTAACACGTTTTAATGTATCTTTGAATAATTAAGAACACTTGCTCATGCATATATACTCTGTAAAAGTGGAATTTGTGTTATTGTGAGGTACAAATGAGAAGGAAGATAGCCTGCACTGTACAAGATTCACAGTGGTGGAGATAGAATCTAAGGCCATGAGCACAATTAAAACGTACTCCAAGGTGGAGTCACAATCTGTGGTGGTTTGGATGAGAATTGCCCCATAGGTTCATATACTGGAATACTTGGTCTGCAGTTGGTGGGACTGTTTGGGAAGGATTAGATGTGGCCTTGATAGAGCTGTTGTGTCATTGGGGGTATGCTTAGAGGCTTCCAAAGCCCACACCATTCCCAGTCAGTCTCCTGCTTCTGGGTCAAGGTCTAAGTTTTTAGGTACTTCTTCAGTTATTTCTCCCTTCAGCATACTCCTGGCAATACTCCCTGCCATGATGGACATGCTCTGAAAATGTAAGTTCCCAGGAATTCTCTCTTCTTCATATAGTCTTTCTTGATAGAACTCTTTCTTCTTACCTTAGCCATGGTATTTAATCACAGAAGTAGAAAACTAAGACATGTGTCATTCAAAATAGCCATATTATTTGAAGTTTTGTTCTTTCTAGATTTAATTCTAAGTTGTAGTCAATCTTTCTCAGTTTGAAACTGTTCTCTAATTCCCATTTTCATACCTATTTTTTTACAATGGTGGGGGCAGAATATGGATGAAAAGTTATTATCTGAGCAAGATTCTGAGCAATTCTAAATTGTCAGATTACAATCTGAAGGAACCTTGGCAGTAAGCTAGGAAGATATTTTCCTCCTGAATTACCATATATATGAGAAATGGGTATCAGTAACCAATAGGGCTTAACAAAACTCCCGTCCTTACTGTCGTACTTTAAAAAATTATCCCATGGCTTTTTACTACATAGTTCAGAATTTACATACCAAAGTGGCATCTAACTATACACTTTACCAAATTACATGAAAATGAAAGAATTCTCAAGAGTTTAAAATGATGTATGCTTAATTTATTTCTGTACACTGTGATTATACTTTTAACAACCATAAACAATGAAAGTATAAAGTAATCCAGTGTATCTATCGTTTTGGTTTTTAGGCCAATATAAAAAATGAAATCTTGAATATTAATTGCTTCTGGGTATGGTGGTGCATGACTTCAATCTCTGTTCTCAGGAGAGAGAAGGGTAGATAGAGCTCCATTAGACTGAGGCCAACTAGGTCTACATAGTGAGTTCCATGGCAGTCCAGGCAATGTAGAGAGACCCTGTCTCAAAAACAGTGATAAGTAATGTCAATAAAGAAATGGGTCAAAAAAAGAAAAAATGGGTTAAAACTATTGCGCCTAAGAGGATTGCAAATTACTATATTTCTTAAAGAAAACGTATTTCATTTGTACTTAACACTGTATATTTTAAAATTATTGTAATAGACTAATAAAGAAAATGTAGTGTTTATGCAAAATGAAGTTTTGTTCTTTTGTGTTTTGTTTTTTGAGAGAGACAGGGTCTCATATAACACAAATGGAGCTTCAGCGTACTGTGTGAGGCTGGTACTCAAAGCTAGGGTGTTGTGCATGCTGAGCAAGCATTCTACCATCTGATCCATACCTCCAACCTACACACTGTGATGCTACTCCTCCATAAAGAAGGATGAAAAGCTTCATCATTTGCAGAAATAATAGATGGAGCAATACTCACACATACAAAGACAAGAGTAGAACATTTTCACTTTTTGGTGGTATTCAGGGGCAATATGAAAGCAAAGGGGGAGGCTGAAGGATAGGGATGAAATTGAGCAAGGTATATTACATGCATGTATATGCAAGCTCTGCAATAAACTTAGCACATTGCATAGTTAGAATACCTCCTAAGAATCAAGAGCAAATTGTTATAGCGAAGATTTTCCAGTCCTCTGAGTAAGAGACCACATACAGTAAGCCTGTGTAAGTATGTCAGAAGACAGTTAAAGTATTAACTGATGGCACAAAAAATAAAACAACATAAAAATAAAACATAATCTCAGGAAACATTACCGATTACAAAAAAAAATGACATTCCAACAACTACTATTCTATCATTCTCTTAAAGATAGCTAAGTCATTTATATAATTTTACCTATTCAACATATAAGTGTCTGGAATAAGACTATTGGGAATAATGGGCTTAAGAAAATAAATTTAAATCTGTGATCCCAGAGTCTCCGGTCCGACACACTTCATACCAATAGCTCTGGGAAAGGGTCCCTGCACCGCTGACGTCCACCAGGCAACCAGGAAAGCGTCCCTCGGGCATAGAACAGCCAGAGGCCGCCCTGGTCCTCCTGCACAGTCTCATCCCTACAAACAGCAGCACAGAGAAGAGGAAGAGCGAAGACACAGAAGCCAAGGCAATGACCAGATAGAGTGTGAGCAAGTCATTTTGGTGCTCAGGGTCGCGCACCACCTCAGGCAGAGGCAGGTAGGGCTGAGAGAAGCCATCCACCACCAGGACATGCAGAGTGACACTGGCAGACCTCTGAGGATCGCCATTGTCCTTGACCAGCAGCAGCAGCCTGTGCTTGGGAGCATCGCGCTCACTCAGGAGCCTGGAGGTGCGCACCTCGCCATTGTGAGCCCACACACTGAACAGCCCTGGCTCCGTGGCCTTGAACAGCTGGAATGACAGCCAGGCATTCTGGCCAGAGTCTCTGTCCACTGCCACCACCTTGGTGACCAGGTAGCCAGGCTCAGCCGCCCTGGGAAGCAGCTCCGTGCAGGGTACAGAGGCATTCTGCAGAGGGTAGAGCACGAAGGGCGCATTGTCGTTGGCATCCAGCACGACCACGCGCACCAGCACCTGACTGCTGAGCGCTGGAGAGCCTTGGTCTGTGGCGCCCACGTGGAACTCGAAGGTCTGCAGGGCCTCATAGTCCAGAGCCCTGATTGCGAACAGCTGTCCGTTGTCAGCATTGATGGAAATAAGCGAATCCAGGGCCAGCTGTGGGTCGTGGGTAGGCAGCAGCGAGTAGGTGATGTGGGCATTGGAGCCTGAGTCTGAGTCTGTGGCACTGATGGTGCCTATGTGCAGGGCGGGGCTGTTGTTCTCCTGGACAAACAGGGTGTAGGAGGTTTGGGTGAAGGTGGGAGCATTGTCGTTGACATCGGACACCTGCACAGTTATGATGTGCTGGGTTGTGAGTCTGGGTGTGCCCAGGTCGGTGACAGTGATGGTGATGTTGTACTCAGCTCTGCTCTCCCTGTCCAGTGCTCCTTCTGTCACTAAAGTGTAATAGTTCTCGAAAGTGGGTTTTAAGAGAAATGGGAGGTCATTCTGAATAGAGCACACCATCCTTCCATTGTCCCCGGAGTCTAAATCAAAAACACTGAAAACAGCAACTACAGTCTCCAGGCAGTTTTCTGGGATAGGGCTTGTGAGCTTGGAAATGGTCAGCTCTGGGGCGTTGTCATTCACATCCAGCACCTGTATAGCCACAGTGCATTTCCCTGAAAGGCCTCCTCCATCCATGGCCGCAATTTCTATGTTATAATAATTAGCTACCTCAAAATCCAACTCTTTACTCAGACGGATTTCTCCTGTGACCTTGTCTATTACAAATGGTTGAGAAGATCCACCACCTTGAAACAGAGAGTAGGCTACATTCCCATAAGGTCCAGCATCTAAATCCCTGGCGGAGACTGTCAAAACTAAGGCACCAGGGGGGCTGTTCTCAGGGACCTGCACCTCATAGAGCGACTGTGCGAACTGGGGAGCATTATCATTGATGTCCACGACTTCAATGTGAACTGTGGCGGTCCCAGACCTGGGTGGAGACCCTCCATCCACAGCAGTGAGGGTTAAAGTGAGCTCAGGCTGCTCCTCCCTGTCCAGGGCTCTGTCCAGCACCAGCTCTGGGTATTTCCTGCCATCAGCACGACTGTGAGTGACCACATGGAAATGGAGGCTGGCGCTGACTGTGTAGTTCTGAACAGCATTGCTCCCTATGTCAGAGTCCTGAGCTGCCTTCAGAGGAAACACAGTCCCTGGCTGAGCGCTCTCAGGGATTGTTAGGAGCATTTCCCTGTTAGGGAACTGTGGAGAATGGTCGTTTATGTCTGTGAGCTGCAGGTCAGTTTGGAAGAACTGCACAGGGTTTTCCAGTATGAGCTGGAAGTGCAGCACACAGGGTTCTGTCACCCCACACAGCACCTCGCGATCTACTTTTTCCTTCAGGACCAAATTCCCGGTGTCTGAATCCAGCCCCAAGAGCTCTTTGTTCCCTCTGAGATGGATTCGTGCCTCTCTAGTGGCCAGCTCTCCCACCCTGAGCCCCAGATCTTTTTCCAGGTTAGCCACCAAGTAGCCAGTCTCTGTTTCTTCTGGCACGGAATATCTAATCGCCTCAGAGCTAGACTCCCACAAAAGCAACAATATAATAAGAAAAACGACTTGCCTTTTTTCTGGCGTTTTTGCTAGCGCTGTCTCCATTGCTCACACTGGATCCAGAAGGTGCAGTGCCTTTTATCCTGTTAGAATCCACTCATGTGTTTTGATGAAATAACAGAACTAAAATTTACTCACTGATTTGCTATTGGAGCTATGCCTTCTCGGAAGATTGCTGTCTTTGATCCAGCCTGACTACCACCATTTTTTAGGGAATAGTCTTAAGTTCTGATGCCTAGTAATGGCTTCCCGGGCATCCGCAGAGCAGAACCCATTATTCACAAGCTTAGCCTGCAGCGCCACCAAGTGCCCTTATTCACAATTGCATGTATCCTTTTCGTTGTGTTCCCTTATTTCTCCCCTTGTTAAAATCCATTTATTTCACCTTTTATTTTGGTTTAACAGCTAATATTCAAAGTATTAAAGACCTGCCTTACCCCGGTGAAAAAAAATACTAATCATCTTGTAGCTCTATTTCCAAAAATATACAAATGTTTCAAAGGTATTGTGACCATTACCTTAAATTCAACTACTAACTCTTCTGACATTTCAAAAATTATAATACTAATTTTGTTACTTTATACACATACTCTATGTAAACATGCATGGGTATAAGGAACAAATTCATTCAACTTGGTAAACAACCATCAGTAACTGTTGGATGCTGATAGCCTTGTGTGGAATTAAAAAAAAAAAAACACCAACAACAAAATATTTGCATTAGAACAAAAGTATTAATAGGTTCCTCTGCGTGTTACAGTAAAGAGGGTGAAAGGAAGCTGGTTTTTGGAATTGGTGGTGATGGTGTTTCTCTGTATTGCTTTTCAGCCAGTCCTGGAACTCACTCTGTAGACCAGGCTATCCTCAAACTCACAGAGATCTACCTACCTCTGCCTCCTGAGTGCTGGGATTAAAGGCATGTGTCACCAGCACCCAGGAACCAGCTTTTTTAAATTGGTTCCCCAGTGGAAACAAGATGAAAATGGACTTCGAAGAATTCTGAAATAGCATGAGTTCTTGAAAGTTATTTGTGCACTATCCAAAACTGGTGAACTGTCCGGGGCTTATTTCTCTGTCTTGATCATTTATTTTTTGTCCCCAGGCCAATTCTTCTTTCAGAAGATTTATTTGTTAGTTTGTTTGTGCTTGTTTGAGACACGTTTTTTCTCTGTAGCCCCAGTTGTCCTGGAATTCACTATGTTGACCAGGTTGGTCTCAAGATCTGCCTGCCTTTGATTCTGAGTGCTGGTATTAAAGCCATGAATCATGGAACCAGACAGAAGATCTTTTACAATGCCAGAACTAAAACCATTCATGAATCTGATTACTGAGAGAGGAATATCAGTACAACCATGAGAACCATCTGGTCTCAAGGGCCCTGACTGCTGTGGGAGGGGGAAGTCCAACTTTAATCAAGGGAAGTGGTTTATTGCCAGACCACACCCTGAGAAATTCATGTTCCCATCTTCTTGTCCCATACCTGTACTGATATACAATGGCAACTTCTCTGTGGGATCATCTATTTTAATACTTTGGCTTTTGTCATTCTGCCAGTTTTCTTGAATCTCTTGTGGCCTGATCAGATCCACCAGAAACTGGAATTCATTTGATGCCTTTCCCAGTCTGTACTGTGGATTTTGCTTATTCCCTTTTCTGCTCGTTCCTTTGTAAAGCCATGACACCAGCATTGTGTCTCCTTGCTTTGAGGCATTCTGGCCTTCTCCATGTTCTTAATGTCTTTCACTCTTTCAGCTGCTGATTTGGAGTGCAGAGCATCACATTAGGCACTGTACATGTGTGCAAATTCTTGGTGCTTTTAAGAAGCTGCTGTTTGTTTCCTTGAATAAATAATCCTTACTAGTTTAGTTTTTTTTCTTTAAATCACAGTCACAGAGCAAGTTATGCAGTTTTGGACAGCAACTTCCTTTTGTGAGCAGAATTTCTAAGGTTCTTTTCTTGATTTGGTGAGCTATGGTTTGTCTAGATGCTTATGAACAAGACTTCCTGTAATGTTGACCCCCAAAACTGTACCAGCCACTTTAGTGTCCATTTCCAAGGCAGAGTGTATCTAAGGAACTAGCAACCATCTTTCCTACACAATGAGCCTCTTTAGTCTCTGCAGAAGTACTTGGCCCTGTTTGAGGGTTGAATTTCCTGTCATTTTATTTACCCAGCAACTCCAATGAAGACTTCTGATAAAAGAACTTGTCCTCTTTAGTCTCTGCAGAAGTGCTTGGCCCTGTTTGAGGGTTGAATTTCCTGTCATTTTATTTACCCAGCAACTCCAATGAAGACTTCTAATAAAAGAACTTGTCCATTAACCTGTTCCCTTGTTTGGTAGAAAGAATGTTTGATGACTTCAGTAGCATGTACTTTGACAACAACTTCCTTTGAGGTAGAAGACACAGGAGATATGACCAGTGACTCTAAAACTGCCCAAGGCGAGTCCATGTAAACCCATGCTTTTTACAAGGTTGACTGTCACACAGCAGGTTGGACACTGAGTTTTATAGGCCCAGACTTTTCCTATACAGAGAGAACAATGCTTGGGAGGGCACTGGGGATTTTCGCTACAGTGTTGACATACTCAAAGCAAATCCTACAGAGTAGCAAATTGTCTATCATCCCAGATGCTTTGCACAGGCTGAGGCTGTGGGTTTCTACACAATACTGTACAGCAGTACTGCTGTTGTATAATGCTGCCTGCGTATAAAAGGGCTCCTGCACTCCTGATCTGCCTCTTGTGTGTTACAGGCTCTTACTCCAATAACCATCTCATCATGCTCCATCTTCTGGCCCATGGTTACTGCCAGCCTCAGAGGTCTGCTCCTGACCAGGCACCAGCCATCAGCTGCTCCACCACTCCCCTCCTGTTCCTAACTCTATATGTCATAGTCATTTTAAGTTACATATGCACCGTGGATTGTCACCCAGATCTTAGCAGCTGTGAGTTTTAAATAAACATTTGCTGAGTTAATTCTCACTAAAAAAGAAACTTTTAAAACATGAAATATTAATTTTTAAAATAATTCTGATGTAAAGAAATGACTTGTGAAGAAACTAATGACAACGGATTCATACTTGAATTTTACACAATTTACTTTTGTTTTGAAGTGTAATATGTCTAGAAAGGACACAGATATTAAGTGCACATCTGTGTAAACATTCACAGTTAACAATCCTATTAGCAGAACCTAGACAAGGAAACAAAATGAGGGCTGGGGAGACAATGGTTCAGTGGGAAAGAGTGCTTGCTTTACACACATGAGGACCTGAGTTCAAATCCCCAATAAGATGGTCATGGCAGCACATCTCTTGACTCTTAGTACCTATCAATTCCTCGGTTTATTTATACTTTATTATTCTAAAAAATGTTATAGCTTCCTGTGTATAAGTAGTGTTACTGTGCTATTGATTTGTTTCTAAGCACTCAATATTTTGAAAACTTTTTAAAGGTATTAAATTTTCACTTTTTTCTTTATATAAATTTAACTCATATGTGATCTTACTATGCATCCAATTTTAAGTTCCTAGCTTTATAAGTTCTAATAAATTACAGATTTCATATCTTAATTGTGTTATTTAAAAATATAATTTTATTTCTCCCTTTCCAATCATTATGACTTTTATTTCTTGTTTACCTTATTCCTCTGTTAGGGTCTGAATTTAGTCTTGTCTTGAATTTAAGTAGTTTTGTCTCATTGTTGATATCCAGTGTGTCTTTTAAATTAGTTGTCATCGGTAATTGTGGTGTTTTGAGTGAGAATGGCCCCTATAGGTTCATATGTTTGCATACTTTGTCCCTGATTGGTGGAAACTGTTTGGGAAGAATTGGGAAGTGTGGTCTTGTTGAAGGAGGTGTTTCGCCGAGGGTGGACTTTAAGGTTTCAAAAACTTGAACCATTTCCAGTTAGCTCTCTCAGCCTCCTACCACCATGCATTTGCTCTGTCATCATGGACTCACCCTCTGAAACAGTAAGCCCCAAATAAACTCCATCTTCTTTAAATTGCTTTGGTTATGGTATGTCATCACACCAACGGAAAAGTAGCTAAGACCGTCATGTTAGCTATTAGTTTTTAAGGACACTGAAAATTCTTTTCCATGTGAATTTGCTAACACTATTATTATTACTATGTACTGACTTTTGTTGAATGACTTATCAACACCTACTTGGATGGTCATATTGCTTTTCAACTTTATCTGTTAATACAGTTGATTATATTGATCAAATTTCTAATATTAAACTGCACTGTATTCTTCTACATTTCTGAATTTAATTTCTATAATTTTAAAAAGAACATTTCTATGTATATATATATAAATGTTTGGTTTATCATTTTCTTGTCATTTTTGTTTTTATTTTTGCTTTTTGAGACAGGGTTTCTCTGTATTGCTTTGGAACCTGTCCTAGAACTCACTCTGTAGACCATGCTGGCCTTGAACTCACAGAGATCTGCCTGCCTCTGCCTCCCAAGTGCCATGTGCCGCCACCACCCAGCACTGTTGTTCATATTTTCAATATTCCTCTTTGTGTATCTGTGATTGTCTTCTTTCTCCATCAGGAATTAAGAGTTCTATCAAATCTCCAAATATAATTGTGGTTTGTATCTTTTACATTTGTATCTAGCCAACCTTATCTTTTGTAGTTTGTAATTATCATAAATATGCAATTATGGAACCCACGTATTCCTTGTGTATTTTCCTCTTCTTTATTATGAAATAGCTGCCTGTGTTATTAGTAATATATTTCCTTAGTTCATGCTTATGAATGAATGAAAATAGCTAACTTGGTTATATGGTGACCAGTGTTTGTATTATATTCTTTATCTTTATTTAATTGTAAAACTTTCAGCCTTTCCATGTTATCTCTTCTCCCTACCTCTTACATATTTGATGGTATATAGTTGAGTGTTCCTTGAATCCAGTCTGAAATTTTTTGTTGTTCAATTGGATTATTTAATCTAGTTGTAAGTGATATAATACCTATTATCTTCCCATTTATACACACAATCTCAGTATTTTTTCCTTCATCTCTAAAGTTTTCTTCTTTTCACTTATTTGCATGTTAGCTCCCCCTCAATTCCTTTTTTGTTACTTTTTAGAGGCTACCTAAGAATTTACAACATGCATCTTGACTTGTGATATTGTAAGGCAAATTATTGTTTGACTGCATCTTTGGTAGAGATGAGAACTTTAGACCTTTTTACTATTCTGCCTGTGCCTTACATTTCTGCTTTCAGAAATAAAAAAAAAAAACCTACTGTTCTTACCTTGTATAAGCAATTGCCAAACTACATGTGTTTATATATTTACCTTTCCTGTTACTGTTTTCTTATCAACAGAATTCTGTGGTCTCTTGGGATTGTTTCTTTCTGTCTCATGAATTACACACAGAAAATTACATTTCTTTAATTAGAATGTGATTAATTCTTTGAAAGAAAATTTTGTTTTTGAAGAGGGTGATGGTAATACAATTCAACTTTTTAAATAACTTGCAAGACTTTAAAGACATTGTCTTTAGTTTCGTGATTTATGTTTTAAAGTCAGCTGCCCATCTTGTAGAATCTTTTTTAAAGTAATTTTTATCATATTCATGTGGTTGCTTTAAGAACTTTTTTCCTATTCAACTTGGTAGTGATCAACTTTGCTGTGATACACCTGGCTGTTCTTTGTCTTTTATTCATTCTGATTGAGTTTTACTAAGCTTCTTGAACAGTAGAGGACTTACCAATTTAATAGTTATTGCTCATTATCTCTTATTCTCTCATCCCTTCTAGGATTACAGTTGTATGCATATGAGAAAACTTCATTACATCCCAAATGTTACTAATGTTCTTTTCCATATTTTAATTATGTTTCCTCTGAGTCTCAATTTGGATATTTCATCTGGAGTCATCTTCCATACCCACCTTTTCTGCATTTCTTTATGTCTATGGCATTCAACAACTTAGGTATATGTCATGTTTTTTTTCTCAGTTACAGAATTTATAGTTTAAGATTTCCAATTGATGGTGAAATTTCCTTTTATCTACTTTACACACTGTTCCTTATTTTAACACATTATCTATATGTTTAAAAAACTATTTGGTACATTCATTTCTAGTATCTTTTAGACAACATATTCTTTTTAACTGAATCATTTACTCTATAGTAGACTACGCATGACAAAAAAATGTATCTTAACCACTTTTTTAAATATATAGTTCATGGGTATTAAGTTTATTGGCATTTTTGTTTGTCAGCAACATCCATCTTCACATGCTTTTTATCTTCTAAAGCAACAATACTTTGCCTGTGGATTAGCAGGCATACTCCATATTCCTATTTCCACAGCTCCAGCTAACAGAGCATCTGTTTCCTGTCCTATGATTCTAAGCACTAACTATTTCTCTGAAATGAAATCATAAATAATATATCTCTTAGTGTCTTTTTTATTTGCTTAAGGTCAGTCTATGTTCCACAAAATTAGACAACATATTCTTGTTTTTGTTTATAGAATTTAGTTTTTTTAAATGTGTGCCTTGAAATTTCTATGAAATGTTGAGTAACTATGTGAAAGCTCTCTAGGATCACGACTCTATTATCTTCCTCCAGGAAGAATTTGCCTTTTACTGTTAGCTTGATAGGATCCTATCTAATCAGACCACCCAATGCACACAAGAACTGTACTTAGTTGAGGTTCTTTGAAGGCTTACTAAGCACCAAACTCTACAAACATTTACAGTTTAAAATTTGTTATAGTCTGCATATCCCCTTCTCATGGAAGGCTTGCAACTATTTGCTTAGCAAGTAAAACTTCACTCTGCTTTTGATGAATTTTCTACTTGAGTTCTTTTACTCTGGGTGACTTCCCTGAGTTTAAGTGTCATAAATGGAGAAACTAAATCTTCCAGGCTGTCAAAGTTTACTGATTCACTTCGTCCCTGTCAAGAGCTTGTTGCTTGTTTTCAGACTTAGCAAATTTCTCTGGGGCAAACTTGTCAACTCAGCTGTCCAAGGACCTTTCTTCTCAATAATCTTAGCCCATCAGCTTTTATAATGTCATTGTCTTTCTGTTATTTTTAAAAGGATAGTTTGTGACTTTTAATCTGTAAGTGTAATTGCTTTGTGATGTCAGATAAACAATCTAACAGAGAAGGCTAATTCTACAGTGCACAATTTTTAGCCTGACACTAATAATGACATATATTTTATTAAATATTATATATCATATTAATTATAATATATACATTTGTTTTGCAAAGAGCAAATCTTAAAGTGATGTGAGCTTGCTACCTTCAGTACAATTTCTGCCCTAGAAAAGCACATGTTAAACTCATTCTGTGTCTAAAAACAGCAGCAATGAATTGCAAGACAAGCACATGTAATAAAAGCATCTGAGGGAAAAAAATGTTAATGTATGTGCTATTATCAAGATACCTGCCCTCTAATTTCCATTTTTGTTCAGTAACAACATAATGACCTTGTTTCTAAGTTATACATTTTGTGTAATTTGGGTCATGTTTACTGCTATATGGTAGTAACTGAAATTCAAAATGTTGGTCCGTTTTATAAGCTGGTGGTGGCCCCTAGCTGGTCTAGAATATTCCACACTTTTTGACTACACAGAATCAGAGTGGGGTGTTCCTTGGTATTTATTTGCCCACTTTCATTTATATAATTATACAAATTGGACTTGGTGGCTAAGTTAAAGTGGGATTGAATTGTCATGGTGTTCAAACATAATTATGGAATCTTCATTTGGGTTTATTAATGGTCATCCAATATATATTTCATCTATATAGCTGAAAACAATGGAAAAGTCCTTAATCTACTATATTTACACCATATCTTTGTGCATAACTCTGCTCTGAGTTTTGTCCTTTTCTTGACTCACTTTTAAAGTTGGGTAAAGACAAAAAACTATGTTTCAAGAACAAGTCAAACTCTTAGTAACTTCTCTTTTTTCTTGTATTCTTAGAGGTAAAAGTAATTTTCAGAAGTGTACAGGAGTATAATATACTGGATTATAAAATAAACTCTAGGTTACAAGGAAAGTTTTTAAATGACTCATTTTTTTGACAACATTCTATGACATTCTAAAGTTAGAACTATATAAACCTATTTATAAACCACACCAAAACTTTACTAGGCTTACAGTTTACTAGCAAACAGTTACTGTTCAGACAGATGCAATATTGTCCCAACATATTCATGATCAAAACAATATATATTTCATACAAATAAAATATCCCTTAATATATAAAAACTAATTTATAATTAACTGGGGGCTACATTGGGTAACAAAAGTAAAACTAAACAGCAAAAATTAATTTTTTTAATGATAAAAATCTTCCAGCCCCTATCAAGTATTACAAAATCAAATATCTGACATCAACATTAAACACCAAAATTCAGAAGAAATTTCCTTTTTTTAAAGGTAGAGAAAACTAGACCCCCAAGAAAATACAATCTGTTCATTATGAGACTTATGTCCAGGTGGGGAAGGAAGGAGACAGACAAAGTCGAAGCCCTCAAGAGCTCTCAATTAACTTAGAGTTGGTTTATAATTTAGATACTGAGCTGACTTCTTTAAAGGATTTCATCAAACCAGTGATTAACAGACTGGCTTCACAAAAAAAGAGGAGCAAGCATGTGATATTTTCTTCTTAATTTTTATTGTATAATTATTTGAAAAGTTTAATTTTAGTGCTTAGGACACATAATGATATCTAGGATACATAGTGGTCACAACAGGAGACAGCACAACTTCCACACAGTGATGTTTTGATAAAATATGTGTTTACATATCATTTAAGAGAAAGATGTGTGCTAGATTTTACAGATATGCAGATCACTGAACTGGCAAAGGCCAAGGACTCCTAAAGAATTTCAAGCAATGTAATCTAAATGTCCATAAAGTTATAAGATAAAGATAGGTGCCACAAATACACACAACTATAATTTTTAAGTGCATTGAAAAGTTTCAGAAAGTCATGAAGACATTATTCCTTAACTATTATGGCAATAATCACCAAGAGATGCCCAAATATGGAGAAAATGCATAAAAAATGGGCACAAAATCAAAATTGGTATTAATAAAAGAGTAACAAATTTACAGCTATTTGGGATACCATAGGTTGAATTGCTAGATAAATATATATATATATATATTAGTTAGTGTTGGAAACCAGCGTAGTACAACTTCTTAAATGAATACTTGCAATAGGAAGTTTACCAAAACTGAGAGATGATGAACCATTTGCAATTCTTAGCTGACTATAAAGCTACTCCTGCATTGGGGACTTCCCTTAATTTCTCTCTCAGATTTTTCCATAAACAGGTTCGGTATCACCGGATTCAGGAATTTGAACTCACCAGTCCCAGAATCTCCTGTCAGACATACCTCATACTGGTAGCTCTGGGACAGGGTCCCTTCGCCGCTGACATCCACCAGGTGACCAGGAAAGTGGCCTTCAGGAACAGAGCAGCCACCCAGAGAGGCCGCCCTGGCCCTCCTGCACAGTCTCATCCCAATGAACAGCAGCACAGATAAGAGGAAGAGGGAAGACACTGATGCCAAGGCGATGACCAAATAGAGTGTGAGTACGCCATCGTCGTGCGCGGAGTTGCTCACCACCTCGGGCAGAGGCAGGTAAGGCTGGGAGAAGCCATCAACCGCCAGCACATGCAGAGTGACACTGGCAGACCTCTGAGGATCGCCATTGTCCTTGACCAGCAGCAGCAGCCTGTGTTTGGGAGCATCGCGCTCACTCAGCAGCCTGGAGGTGCGCACCTCGCCATTGTGAGCCCACACAGTGAACAGTCCCGGCTCCGTGGCCTTGAGTAGCTGGAAGGACAGCCAGGCATTCTGGCCAGAGTCGCGGTCCACAGCCACTACCTTGGTGACCAGGTAGCCTGGCTCTGCCGCCCTGGGCAGCAGCTCCGTGCAGGGCGCAGAGGAGTTCTGCAGAGGGTAGAGCACGAAGGGCGCATTGTCATTGGCATCCAGCACGACCACGCGAACTAGCGTTTGGCTGCTGAGCGCTGGCGAGCCTTGGTCTGTGGCGCCCACGCGGAACTCGAAGGTCTGAAGAGCCTCATAGTCCAGAGCCCTGAGCGCGAACAGCTGCCCGTTGTCTGCATTGATGGAGATGAGCGAGGAGAGGGCCAGCTGCGAGTCGTGGGTGGGCAGCAGCGAGTAGGTGATGTGGGCATTGGAGCCTGAGTCTGAGTCTGTGGCGCTGATGGTGCCTATGTGCAGGCCGGGGCTGTTGTTCTCCTGGACAAACAGGGTGTAGGAGGTTTGTGTGAAGGCGGGGGCGTTGTCGTTGACATCAGACACCTGCACAGTTATGGTGTGCTGGGTTGTGAGTCTGGGTGTGCCCAGGTCGGTGACTGTGATGGTGATGTTGTACTCAGCTCTCCTCTCCCTGTCCAGAGCTCCTTCAGACACTATAGTGTAGAAATTCTCTACAGATGGTTTCAGGATGAAGGGGAGATCGTTCTGGATGAAACAGGTCACTTTTCCATTATCTCCAGAGTCTAAGTCAGCAACACTGAAAACAGCCACTACAATCTCTGCCAAATTCTCAGGGATAGGACTGTTAACTGATGTCAAAGTCAGTTCTGGCGGGTTATCGTTCACATCAACTACCTGAACTATGACTGTACATTTCCCTGAAAGGCCTCCACCATCCTTGGCCTCTATGTCAACTTCATAAGTATTCATTGTTTCATAATCCAAACCGTTGACTAGCTGCACATCACCAGTAATTGGATTTAGTTGAAAAGTGTTGAGAATTTCTTCAGACGCATGGAAAAACGCATATGATATTGCACCAAAATTTCCTGTATCTAAGTCAGAAGCTGAGACTGTGATAATGACAGAGCCAACAGGGCTCTTCTCTAGAATGTGAACCTCATAGAGTGACTGTGTGAATTCTGGGGCATTATCGTTTATGTCTAAGACTAGGATGTGGACTTGGGCAGTGCCAGACCTAGGTGGGGATCCTCCATCCAGGGCTGTGAGAGTTAAACTGAGCTCTGGCTGCTCTTCCCGGTCCAGAGCTCTGTCTAGCACTAGTTCTGGATGCTTCCTTCCATCCCTACGTTGGCGGGTGCGAACGTGGAAATGGGACTTGGGAAAGACCGTGTAGTTCTGGAGTCCATTTCTTCCCACGTCCAGGTCCACAGCATTTCCCAAGGGAATTATTGTCCCGGGTGGGGAGCTTTCTAGCACTTTGAGCTGCATTGCATTTTCAAAGAACTCGGGGGCATTGTCATTTACATCTATGATCTCTAGCTCATTTGTAATAAACTGCAAAGGATTGTGCAGCAATATCTGGAAGTGCAACACACAAGGCTCTGTGGAACCGCACAGCTCCTCCCGGTCCAATTTCTCAACCAAGAACAAATCTCCGGTCTGATGGCTGAGGTGAAAATACTGTATGTTCCCTTTGGAGATAGCTTGAGCTCTCCTTTCAGCCAGTTCTTCTACCCTGAGTCCCAGATCTTTCGCTAGATTGGCCACTAAGAAGCCCTTCTCTTTTTCCTCGGCCACAGAATAGCGCCTAGACCCGGACCCAGCCAGAGACCCACCTAGGAAAACAAAGAGAAGCAAGACTTGCCTTGGTTTAAGAAAGCACTCCTCTCTTGCCTCCATTTCCGTAGTGTTTTCTCAAGGGCTTGTCACCAAAAGGAGCCTTATATTTCTCTGTGAAAGGCAACGTCTTTTGGGGATAGCCTAGCAATGTTTTCCAGAGATTCCAATTTCCCTGCTTAAATGTCTGCCCAGGTCCACAAACCCTTGTGTTACCGCACCGAATCGCTGCTCCGTGTAAGTCTCTCAGTATGGAGTGTGCAATGTCTTGATTCGTCTTTTTAGTCAACAGCGCCACCATGTGTTCATTTTCAGTTTTAAATTCTTAGAAAAGGTGTTGGTTTTGTTACTGATTTTTATTTATGTCGGTTTTCCCCGCATTATCAAACCTACTTAACCCAATTTAGAGAGTTCCTTGTGCCACACAAGTTAAACAAAAACTAGGCAAGTTTAATACACAAAATGGAATTAGCTGTTTCTAATAAGAATCCTTATTTACATGATTTACAAGTGTACACATGCTTGAGTACCCTCGTCTGTAAATACAAATTTTCTAAGTTGGTAAAGAGATACAAGTATACTCTCTTGTACATAAGTTCAATTATAATAAAGTCCCAAGTAGTTTAGTTAATTGAGAATGTCAATACAATGTCTGCAACCCCAACACTCTGGATATAGGAGGACTTATCACAAGTTTAAGACCACAACGAGACCTTAACTCAAAAATCATCTTTAGAAAATGTTGAATTCAGCATAAGAGTTTTGAAGACTATTTGAAATAAAACATGAAAAATAGTCATGCCCTCAAAAATCACTAGGTATGTATTCTTTAGCTATCCTTTAGAATAGCATATGATTTTGAATGAGTTTATTCTGTATTGATAATTTGAACACTTGGTGAAACTCAAATATTAGGATCCCCACAATCCTTAGGGAATCATACGTTTTCCATGCTGATACTTTAAAATGTGTGTGTGTAGATAAACATGGAGAAAGTGCTGTTATTCACACTCATGTAAAGAGTTTAAAGTCAGATCACAAGATAATAGTCCAGGCTGCAAAATATTACAACTAGAGTAATGAGAGAAAAATATGCTTAAACAGACCAGAACTGCTGGGAGGTAGTAGCACTCAGGAGGCAGAAACAGGCCAATCTCCGTGAGTTTGAGACCAGCCTGGTCTACAACGCTAGTTCCGGGACAGCCAGGCCTGTTACACAGAGAAACCCTGTCTCAAAAGACAAATCAAAACAAAACAAAAGAATAATCCAAAACTGTAGAAGTTAAACTTGGTCAATGAAGCTCTAACTCAAAACTTAAAGATTTCTGCAGTTTGAGGAGCTATGTGCCTTTAACCCAGGACTCAGGAAGCAGAGACAGTTGCATCTTTGTGAGTTCAAGTCTACTTAGTGAGTTCAAGTCTACAGCCCAGTCTACATAGTGAGTTCAAGGACAGTCAGTGCTACATAATGACACCCTGTCTTACAAAAGTACGTTTCTGGAAACACAAATTTTACTTTCACGTTGTAAGTCAAAATCACAAGACTAATCACAAGCAAAATTTAGATTACTTATTCCACAAGCCTTACTTGCTTGGAAATACCAGTAACATGCAAAGGATTGGAGGAAGATGGTGGCATTCAAAGAAGAGACTCCTTCAGTTGGCAAAGCAGTAAAATCGGGCCTTTAACGTTTAGCTGGGGGACTCCACTTCATGTTTTCTCAACAATGTTTAGCTAAATTCAAAACTATTCCTGTAATTGGCAGTTTCATTATTCTCTCTCTCTGAACTCTGAAGAAGGAAGCTGGGCATGATAGGCTTCAGAAACTTGAAATCTGTGGTCCCAGAGTCCCCGGTCAGACACACCTCATACTGGTAGCTCTGGGACAGGGTCCCTGCCCTGCTAACATCCACCAGGTGACCAGGAAAGTGTCCCTCAGGAACAGAGCAGCCACCCAGAGAGGCTGCCCTGGCTCTCCTGCACAGTCTCACCCCCACGAACAGCATCACAGACAAGAGGAAGAGGGAAGACACAGAAGCCAAAGCAATGACCAGATAGAGTGTGAGCAAGTCATCCTCCTGTGAGCGTTCCTGCGACACCTCAGGCAGAGGCAGGTAGGGTTGAGAGAAGCCATCCACCACTAGGACATGCAGAGTGACACTGGCAGATCTCTGAGGATCGCCATTGTCCTTGACCAGCAGCAGCAGCCTGTGTTTGGGAGCATCGCGCTCATTCAGCATCCTGGAGGTGCGCACCTCGCCATTGTGAGCCCACACAGTGAACAGCCCTGGCTCCGTGGCCTTCAGCAGCTGGAAAAACAGCCAGGCGTTCTGACCAGAGTCGCGGTCCACTGCCACCACCTTGGTGACCAGGTAGCCTGGCTCCGCTGACCTGGGCAGCAGCTCCGTGCAGGGTGCAGAGGCGTTCTGCAGAGGGTAGAGCACGAAGGGCGCATTGTCATTGGCATCCAGCACGAGCACACGCACCAGCACCTGGCTGCTGAGCGCTGGCGAGCCTTGGTCTGTGGCTTCCACGCGGAATTCGAAGGTCTGCAGGTCTTCATAGTCCAGTGTCCTGAGAGCGAACAGCTGCCCGTTGTCTGCATTGATGGAGATGAGCGAGGAGAGGGCCAGCTGCGAGTCATGGGTGGGCAGCAGCGAGAAGGTGATGTGGGCATTGGAGCCTGAGTCTGAGTCTGTGGCGCTGATGGTGCCTATGTGCAGGCCGGGGCTGTTGTTCTCCTGGACAAACAGGGTGTAGAAGGTTTGTGTGAAGGCGGGGGCGTTGTCGTTGACATCGGAGACTTGCACAGTTATGGTGTGCTGGGTTGTGAGTCTGGGTATGCCCAGGTCGGTGATGGTGATGGTGATGTTGTACTGTGATTTGGTCTCCCGGTCCAGAGCCGTGTTTGTCACAAGAGTGTAAAAGTTCTCAACTGAGGGTTTTAGAATAAAAGGAAGATCTTCTTGGATGGAGCACACTATTTTTCCGTTGTCTCCAGAGTCGGGATCTGCAACACTGAACACAGCAACTACGGTTTCCGGGGAGTTTTCTGGGATTTGATTGTTAAGTGTGGACACAGTCAGTTCCGGTGGGTTGTCGTTCAAATCCACCACTTGGACAAACACCACACTGCTTCCAGAAAGTCCCCCACCATCTGTAGCCTGAACAGATAATGTGTATGACTGGATGGACTCGAAATCCAGTGCCTTTGCTAAAAGGATTTCTCCGGATGTTGCATTCATTCTAAATGTTTTCCTAATGTCTTCAGAAGCTTGGGAAAAAGAGTAAGCTATTCGTCCATAGTCCCCAATGTCTAAATCCCTAGCAGAGACCACAGCAACCTGGGATCCAGCAGGATTGTTCTCTGGGACCTGAACCTCATATCGAAACTTTGAAAATGTGGGGGCATTGTCATTGATGTCCAAGACTTCAATAAGGACCAGGGAAGTGCCAGACCTGGGTGGAATCCCACCATCTATTGCTGTGAGTATTAATCTGATTTCAGACTCTTCCTCCCGATCCAGCACTTTGTCCAGAACCAGCTGTGGCAATACTGTGCCATCAGGACTGTCTTGTAATTTAAGATGAAAATAGAAATTGGGACTGATTGTGTAAGTTTGCAGACCGTTGCTTCCTACATCTAAATCTTGAGCCCGTTCTATTAGGAAAGTGGTTCCGGAAGCAGCCATTTCTGAAATTTTTAAAATTATTTCTTTGTCCAGAAAAACGGGAGAATGGTCATTTATGTCCCTAATCTGTAGTTCAGCCTGAAAAATCTGCAAAGGATTTCCCAGTAACACCTGGAAAGGTATCACACAGGGTTCGGCGGGGCCGCACAGTTCCTCTCTGTCCAGTTTCTCCCTTAACAACAAATCCCCCGTCTGCCTACTGAACTCTAAGTTTAATTTTTTCCCTTTGGAAATGACTCGTGGTCCCCGCGCAGCGAGTTCCTCTACCTCCAGCCCCAGGTCCTTCAACAAATTGGCCACAAATAAACCATTCTCTGCTTCCTCCTCCACTGAGTAACGCCTAAGGGTGGACCCAGCCTCAGCTATGCCCAGCAAAACAAAGAACAGCAGGACTTGCCTTTTTTTCAGGACTGGCTCCATTCCCTCTCCAGCCTCCATCACCTTCTGATCTCCCAACAAACTCGCTCCAGCCGTGGTGCACGTTGTCACTGGCTCACTCTGCAAATATCTAGCAGACAATGGGACAAGTCCACAATCTCCTGTCCTACGATTTTCCGGAACCGCAGCCTTAGAAGGCTTCCCCTCCCTCCTCCTCCCGTTTGCGTCTGGCTACTGGATGATCCCGGTTCCTTCTACTTCTGAGGCTGCAGCGCCACCCTGCGTTCTTTTCAAGCATTGTTTTCTCCAGAGCATTAAGGCAATCGTTTTCATATTGATGGTTCTCTAAGCATCTTTTAAACATGTCTCCATATACCAACGTTTTCTCTGCGTTTCATAGGTGTTCATTGCTTCCTTAACGTTTTTCGCAGATTCTAGAGGGTTAGGGTAAAAATCAACTTCAGGACTTAAAGGGTGACAGGGTGCCATAGATATTTAACTAGGAAGTTACCAGTTTTTACTCACAATTTGGGCATGTCTCCATTTGGATTGTGGTTAGCTACTGTCACATCAAATTTAATTGAAGACCAGGAAGAAAAAAACAGAATTTAATGTCCTAGTGGGCATAGAACAGTCCTCATTTACGCTTCCTCTTTGCATTGTTTCAGACCCACATTTCCCTGAAATGTGATATAAGTAAGGCTCATAATAGTCTCCATGGTTAGTTCATTTCTTCTTGTCTGTGTTTTTAATTTTCCTTTCTAACAAACAAGAACATTTTGATATTACTGCAATTTAAGTATTTCATCTATCAGAGTTAGTAAGTTCATAATATCAAATACATAGTAAATATTTGAAATTGCTTATTTATCTTTTTAAAGTCTTAAAGAGATGGTTTACTAAATCAGAATCCAAAGTATATAAGTTGAAACTTATTACTAAGCTTAAAAAGTTATCTTTTTAAAATGCTCATTAAAAAGAAATGAATTATCAAGCCACAAAAGGCACATTGCTTACTATGTTACTTTCCAGCATGGATTGGAAAGGGGTTCAAGTGCTCCCTTCTCCGAGGAGCTGTGGACAGTTGATAGCTTCTGGGGAAGGAAAAGTCGGTGTTATTTAAGGGCGTGGTTCCAGACCATGCTCCAGTGGAAGGCTCACACCCAAGTGTATGTGTACAGCTCAAACTGGAGTGGATGGGTTACTGAATAGGAAAACACAGGACAGGGTGTTCAAAAGTGGGGAGGTGGGGGGTGAAGAATGGGAGTGGATGGGGGAGGGTAAACGAGAGAAGTAAGGGTGAATAGGATAAAAATCCACTGCATGAAAATCTCAGAGAATTAATGGAAACATTTACAACATTCTGGAAAAAGCAACATTATAAAGATACTAAAAGATGAGTATCAGAAGAGGAGAATGAGGACAATGAGCTAAAACAGATGATTTTAGAACAATGAAATTTTCCTTTATTATACTATAATGATGGATACATGTAACTATGCATCTAAAGAAAAACAGACAAAAGTCAATCCTAATGTGAACTTTGCACTTTAGTGAACAGTAATTTGTACAACAGTGTGACCAAATTGTTCTGCTAAAGCAAGATATTAATAATGGAGTTGTGGTAAAAGAAAGAGCGTATGTAGGAACTCTAGGTACCATCTGATTTTCTGTAAGATCTAAAATTTCTCTATAAAAAGTCTGTTACAGTGGTTTAAAATCTTGGCTTTAGGCATGAAGTATATATGACAGGAAACTATAACTAAGTGGAATAAAGGATTCACTCAGAGAAAAATAATAGTAACAAGAAAAGATTTAAATGGGGATGTGACATAAGATGCTCAAAATGCATTATATGCTTGTATTAAAATTGTCCTTTTGGCCGGGCATTGGTGGCACACGCCTTTAATCCCAGCACTGGGGAGGCAGAGGCAGGCGGATCTCTGTGAGTTTGGGGCTAGCCTGGTTTACAGAGCAAGTTCCAGGACAACCTCCAAAGCAATACAGAGAAGCCCTGTCTCAAAAAACCAAAAAAAAAAAGAGGTCCTTTTGAAATCCACTATCATATACAGTGACTACAGGGCAACTAAAACATTATAGAAAATAAGAAAAGAAAACTACTTACATAGAAAAATATTCAAGTGTGTAGAAAAGTTAATACACATTAAATACAACTATATCTTCCATCCAAACAAAGTAGCTGTTTTTATGTGAAAGATGCATAGACATTGCCTTGGTTGGTTTTCTGTCAATGTGGCACAAGCCAGAGTCAGGCTATTTCCTCTTACCACTGTACTAGCATATGGAAGAGTAGACATAAAATTAGGACCAAGGTATACTTAAGAACAGTGCTCTCTTTATAACTACGTCTGTATGAATTTTAGTCCCTACAAGAATGTTCCATTGGATTTTTTACAGTATTCTTGGTCCAGAAATACACGGGTGGGTAATTATATTTGCACATTTCAACTCAACCTGGAAAGGTGCAATATATTTGCCTGACATCCATTCAGCCTGACATCCTTAGGCCCTAAACCTCTGCTAAAAACATCAAGGAAGATACCAAACTCTTAGTTCTTCTGAAACAAAATTCACCATCTCAGTATCATGGGTGGTATGGTTAGCAAAATAGAAAACCATGCTCTGCTTTACATTGACCTTTAAGCATCCCATTACTACTTCTAGCACCTTCTAACAAACATGTCTCTGTACAAATTCCAGTCATACTAATCCTTCTGTTATCTACGCCACCATGATTCGAGGCTTTTGATGCAACTCTCGCCTATAGAGTGCTGCAACACATAACATAACAATCTTGCAGTCTTCTTTAACCAGACTTTACATGAGATTTTTCTTCCATTGTATGGGAGATGCTATGGTGATGGTAAAGAATCATTTTTTCTGTTCAATGAATAATGAAACAAACTAGAAAGTACAAACATTCAAATAATTTATCTATGTAGCAATAATTCTTTGGGTTTATGACTTGCATAATGAAAGAGATGTGAACTTCTGTGCTTTACTTCAGAGGCGGGGTGGGTATCAGTATATTGTCCAGGATAGTCATAAACACTATCTCTGTTTTCCTTAGCTTCTGGAGTGCTGAGACTATAGGTATGTACCACCATGCCTGGCTTAAAAATTACATCTCCTTATAGGTGTTTACAGGCATTTGAGCTTGTGTTGTCAAAATCATTAACTGATTTTATTTTTAATAAAAGTCAAAATTATATAGTATCAATCAAGTAATACACACTTAAACTAAGGAGATGTGTACGAAAGAGATTTATTAGAGACCCAAGATTATTGATTATAAAATGCATAATTTGAGGCACAGATACCATTGGCACCTATTGAAGGAAGAGGAGAGTGACTGGTCTCCCAGCTTGACTGCCCAGGTCTCTAGGCCCTAGGCCCCAGGACACATCCTGTGCCCCCTCCCATCTTAACACCAGCAGCCAGTCAACAGATTCAAGTCCTTCAGACAGGCTGCTCCACCACTGCAGCCACCCATGGGACTCTATCATCTATAATACCCATTCTGTCCCCCAAGCCAACTGAGCTCAGCATCTCCCTCCCCTTGACCAACCATCCCCCACAGCATCAGTGGTCCCTGAAGGCACAAGCACCACCTTCACCAATTGGAAGAGGAGTCTCCCTTGAACAACCCTCTACAGCAACATTGGCAGACCCTATGGGTTCAAGCACCAGCTGTACCAGTTGGAAAAAAAGGCACAGGCAAAATCTACACCAGTTGGAAGAACAGACACCATAGGCAAGCCCACACCAATCAGAAGAACTAGAAGATATACTGGACCTAGGCAACCAAACCCCCACAAAATTCAGTTGTGATAACCCTACTCAACCTGACAATCAGCCAATCACCAGAACCCATGGTCATTCAAGGCAAAAGACAATAAAGGAAACAATAAAGGAACAAAAGGTCCATCCAACAAAGACATCACAAAAATCCACACCTGTACCTATAATTACCCCAAATACAGATGTGTAAATGGCAGTGTAAGAACACATTCAACCACATCAAGAGCAATATGGCACCACTAGAACCCAGTGGTTTCTACAACAGCAAGACCTGAACATGTGACTCAGATGAAACAAAAGAATATGACATTTTAAAACTTTAAGAAGATAGTAGAGGCCCTTAAAGAGGAAATGAAAGACTCCCTTAAAGAAATTGAGGAAAAGACATAAATTGGAATAAATCAATAAATCCCTTCAAGAAAGCCAAGAAGGAAAAAAAACAAGGTGAAGGAAATTGTTCAAGACATAAAAACTGAAATAGAGGCAATAAAACAAAAGCAAACATAGAAAATTCTGGAAAGGAGAAAGGAAAAATATGGGTAAATTAACAATAACTACTGATGCAAGTATAAATGACAATGCAAGAGATGGAAGAGTGAATCTCAGGCATTGAAGATATGATAGAGGAAATGAATTCATTGGTCAAAGCAACAGTTAAATCCAGCAAGGTATTAACACAAAACATCCAGAAAATCTGGGATGCCATGAAAAGAACAAACCTAAAAAGAATACCAGCTCAAAGACACAGAAAGCATATTCAACAAAATCATAGAAGAAAACTTCCAAACATAAAGAAGGACATGCCTATGAAAGTACAAGAAGTTTACAGAACACCAAATAGACTGGACAAAAAGTCCCTTTTCCACACAACAAAACAGTAAATACACAGAATAAAGAAAGACTATCAAGAGCTGTAAAGTAAAGAAACTAATTAATATAGACAGGCAGACTTATCAGAATAATGCCTGACTTCTCAGTGGAGACTCTGAAAGCCAATAGGTCCTGGACAGATGTTTTGCAGACACTAAGAGACCATAGATACCAGCACAGAGAAACTATACCCAGTAAAGCTTTCAGTCATGATAGACAAAGAAAACAAAATATCCCATGACAAAACCAGATTTAAGCAATACCTATCCACAAAACCAGTCATACAGAAAGTACTAAAAGGAAAACTGAAGCTCAAGGAAGTTAGCTGCACAGGCAATAGATAATCTCACACAGCAAATCCCAAAGAGGGGAAACACACACAGTACCACGGAGAACAACAAAAAAATAACATGAAATAGCAATCATTGGTCATTAATATTCCTTAATATTAATGGACTCTATTAGTCATTAAAAAGACACAGACTAGTGGAGTGGATATGAAAACAGGATCTATCCTTCTGCTGCATACAAGAAACACACCTCAACTTCAAATACAGACATTATTAGAGTGAAGGGGTTGGAAAAGATTTCCCAATCTAATAGATTTAAGAAACAAACTGGTGTCGCTATCCAAATACTTATCAAACTAGACTTCAAATTAAAGATAATCAAAAGATAGAGATGAACATTTTATATACATCACAGGATAAATCTGAAATCTGAACATTTATGACCCAAACACAAGGATACAAAAAGAATACTAAAGCTTAAATCACACATCAAACCCCACAAACTAATAGTGGGAGGCTTCAACACCCCACTCTCACCAATGGACAGGTCTGCCAAAAAAAAAACTTAACAGAAATAAAAAAAAATTACACACGGTGACTCAAATGAGCTCAACCAACATCTACAGAGCATGCCACCCAAACACAAAAAATATACATTTTCTGCATCTCATTGAATCTTCTCTAAAAGTCAACACATACTCGATCACAAAGCAAATCTCAAAAGACAAAAAAATTCAAATAACCCCCTGTATCTTATTGAATCACGATGGCTTAAAGTTAAAATTTAACAACACAAAATACAGAAAGTCTACAAACTCAGGAAAACTAAATAATGATCAACTGAATCACAACTGGGTCAAGAAAGAAATTAAAGACTTCTAGAATTCAATAAAACAGAGGGTACAATATACCAAAATTTATGGGATACTATGAAAGCAGTTCTATGTAAAAAGTTCATAGCACTTAGTGCCAATATAAAGAATTTGAAGAAATCTCGCACTAGCATCTTAACAGCTCACCTGTAGTAAATTTACACAGTGTAGTATTACTCTGTGTTTAAAAAAGAAAGTCAATGACATCTTGAAATTTTCAGATAAATTGATGAAACTAGAAAAAAATCATTCTGAGACAGGTAACACAGACCCAGAAAGATATACAGTTTGTACTCCCTTCACTCATAAGTGGATATTAGATGTGAAGCAAAGAATAACTAGGATACAATCCACAGCCCCAGAGAAGATAATTAACAAGGAGAAAACTAAGAGGGACTCATGGATTGCCCTGTGAAGGGGAAATAGATAATATCTCCTGGGTATCATAGGCATGGGGTTGGATAGAAGGAAGGGGATGGCGACTGGGAACATGAGGGATCAGGATGGTAGAGTTGGGGGAGACATGTAGAGGGAGGGCAATGAAAGATATATCTTTATAAAGAGGGCCATTATGGGTTTAGGGAGAAACCCGGTGCCAGAGATACTGCCAGGAATCAGCAAGGATGACCCCAGCTAAGACTCCCAGCAATAGTGGAGAGGATGCCAGAATTGGCCTTCTCCTGTAATCGTCACCATAGAATCTTCATCCAGTTATTGATGAAAGTAGATGCAGAGATCCACAGCCAACACAGGGCTGAGCTC
The DNA here is from genome assembly GCA_030556225.1 of Cricetiscus sungorus. Classification (NCBI taxonomy): domain Eukaryota; kingdom Metazoa; phylum Chordata; class Mammalia; order Rodentia; family Cricetidae; genus Cricetiscus; species Cricetiscus sungorus. The sequence goes on from JANBXA010000651.1 coordinate 123,854,801, forward strand.
TGGAGTCCAGTCAAAGAGAGGGAGGTGGGATTTTTATGAGCAAGGAGAGTCAAGATCATGATGGAAAACCCACACAGACAGCTGGCCTGAGTTCATGGGAGCTCATAGACTCTAGACCAACAGCTAGGGAACCTACATGGAACTGAACTAGGCCCTCTGAATGTGTGTACAGTTTGGTAGCTTGGTCTGTTTATGGGGTCACTAGCGGTAGGATCATGAACTGTCTCTTTCACATGAGCTGGTTCTTTTGGAGCCTGTTCCCTATGGTGGTTTGCTTTGCTTAACCTTGATGCAAGTGGGAGGAGCTTGGTCCTATGGCAACTTGATATGGCCAGCATTGTTGACTCCTCATAGGAAACCTAAGTCTTTCTGAGGAGTGGATGTGGGGTAGGAAGTGAGGGTGGGGGTGGAGGAAAAGAGGGAGGAGGAACTGTAGTTGATATGTAAAATAAATAAAAATGTTTAAATTAAAAAAAGAAATGTCTGCTAGATATTTTCGGCCTGTAGTCTGAAGATGGATGCCCCAGTGTTGCAGAGGAACTTTGGATGACTGTCCAGGGAACAAGAAAGATGCCTCTGTTATTAGGTAATATAGCATTCTTCTGAGGGTCTTTGATGGAGTTAAAAGACAAAATGATTAGAGTTATAGTTTTCTTAGTTATGATAAGAAGTGAATTAGGTAAAAAGAAAAACCTTTGGAATCACTAATATAAGATATAGAACGGAGTGTTTTCTCTGAATTTGCTAAATAAAGACTAAACAAAGTTATAGTTTTCCCTAGTTATGATAGAAAGTAAATTAGGCATAAAACTTTGGAATCACTAAGATGTGTAATACAGTGTTTTCTCTGGATTTGTTAAACACAAATGGCCTGAATATTATAAATTAATAATTTGATAATTGTTTTTGTTGTATGTAGTTTTACTGTGTTAGAGTTAAAGCCTTTCATTTTTCTTTAGACAAAAAAGGGGTCATGTAGTGGAATATTATTTTAAGATGTGTTGTATTTGTTTATGCTGTGGAACATTTGTTTTAATGCCACTCCCTTTGGGAGCCATTTCCTTTCCACCATAGACACACATGTCCATACAATTGATATATTGCCTTTTCCAGAACAATGTAAATAAATACTATGATATTACCCTAATTTTTATGTTCATAATTCAGTCTCAGAGAATTTTAGAAGAAAAGATGACATTTTATTTACAGAAATCTGTGTCACAGAAATCATATTAATATCTCTCTCCATACATTGAACTATTTCCAATTTTTTAATCTGTAAATTTTGCAATAATCTGTACTCCTTGTCCTTTGATCTTCCTATAGAATTGTCAGCATTTGACAACATTCATTTAGTTAACAAATTTACTGAGAGTTTATTCCACATATAAACCAAATAGTATCCTATCTTCGGGTAGATGAGATAGAGAAAAGAAAATATGCAAACACTTCTTCAAATTGAAATATCACAGCAATTTGTCTAAATACTAAAATAATCCAAAATCTCTTTGACTATAAAATGGATTTAGAGATGACTTAGTGATTAAGAATACAAAGGACCTCTGCAAGGGCACCTGTGCCTATGTACTGCACATAAACCCATACAAGAAAACACATACACATAAATCTTAAAAATTGGTTTTATCTAATTACAGTGATTTAGGAAAGACTTTTCTGAGTAAATTATAAGAATACAACAGCAACTAAAGGACAAAGAGTAGTTACTAACATACACTGTTTCTTTATAATCCACAAGTTTTATATATAATATGTACATCATTCTCTTCTCTCTCTTTCTCCCTCCTTCCCCTCCTCTTCCTGGGTTTTTCATAAGAAAGTACTTAGAACTCTAAAGCCACAAATAAATATTTAGATATTTTATTTACTTCCCTATGTATATATAGATAGTAGTTAATTATTGCAATAATTTCTCTATTTTGGAAAACGTGTCTAGAACTCTAATGCCACAAGATGGAAGTAGCTCCATGAAATATTATTTATTTACTTTGGAAACAGTGTCTCACTTTGTAACTAACAGCAACACAGGCCTTGTACAGTTTGATTGTGCCTCCGATGCTAAATTCCTTCCTCCAAAGTCATGTGACTTGAAGCGAGACGTCACTTCTGTAAATAAGAATGCCCGAATCCTCCCCGGTCTTCCAGCTTCACTTCCGCTTTCTCCGGGTAGGACCGATTTTACTGACGGCCCCGGTAGTGTTTACCACAGCTACTTCCTGTTCTCGCGGGGCACTTACCCGTTTGGCGAATTCTTCTTTTTAGACAGCATAGGAACTAAGCAACCAGTTTACATCTAAGTTAAGCTGCTCTTTTAATTGAAGTGAAATTGTTTTGATCACTTGCGGCTACAGAAGATGTTTTGAAACGCACCGGGATTTTTACCTTCCGACTTTCGCGAGGGGCCGGAACTGTTTGAAAAAAAACCCAGCAAACCGGAACTTTAAGGGAATGGAACCAGGAAAAGAAGTTTGTGAAGACTGAAATGTACAGACTTTGCTCTGGGATTTCTGGCAAGTTCGCGGGATGGGATCGCTGCTACATCGCCTTTTTCAGTGCGCTCTTGCTTTGACATTTTTTTTTTCAAGCATTGAACAAAAAACAAACTTAAAATAAATAAATCTGCACAGAAATTTACCAGATCCAGACTACAGAACTCCATGAACTAGAGTAGCCACTCAAACCAAAAACTGTGGAGCTTCACTTTGAATCACATAATTTCCCTGCGAAGTATAATTTTATTCACTTAGCACTAAACCCGAAAAATCCACGAGAAAGCTAGAAGTCAAGAAACCTGTTTGTTTTTTAAAGGCAGGTGGGTTGTAGACTACCATGCATAAAGTCTGTGATTCAATCCCCCAAATCTTAAAATTGATAGTATTTTTTAAATTGTATTTTGGTGGTTTTCTTTGTTTTGACCTAAGATCTCAGGTTATTTTTAAATTCATTTTATAGACAAAAATACCTTCAACTTCTAATACTCCTGCTTCCATTTCCAAATTGGTGGAATTATAAGTGCATGCTACCACACTTTATCGTTTAGTATTTTGGATGAACTCGGGGCTAAATCCATACCAGGTGCCAGGAAAACACTACCAACTGAGCTTCAATCCCCAGTCCTAACAAAACTGTGTTTTAAAAATTATCCCTCCTTGCATGTTAAAGTGTAAATTGAAGCCGTCTTGTGAATGGGAATAAAATATTAGTAAGTTGAACAGTCCAGTCACTATTTTTATGCCTCACTTTGCAAAGATAGGCTTGTTACATATCCGTGGTTTGATTTTGCTGGTTATAAATAAAAGTGTTCCTGATCTCTCGGGCCTTTGAACATAGTTCTCAGATGCTAAACAGGTGACTTACCAATGAGCTACGACTCCCAGCCCTGGAGTGGAAGTACTAAGTGCCTTTCCTATAATACTGAACTCCAAAGTAAGAACACTAGATGTTAGGATCTGCTGCTTTCACCTTTGTAGACAAAAGGCTCACAGGAAACAGTCGCAAATCTGCATAGGCTGGCCAGGCAAAACATTCAGAAGCATTTAGCTAGAAGCTGGTTCTGTTTTTTAACCTTCCCCCTACCCCCCAAAAAAGTCTATTTGCTGAAGTAGTGGTACAGAAAATGATTTATTAACTTTATCCATCCATTAAAGTATTTACATAGTTTACATTTCTTTCCCCTTATCTCAGCTTTTCTTTCTATTCTGGATTCTGTCTTGTGCCATCTTGATAATAAGAGAGTTTTTTTTTTTCCATTTCCAGCATAAGATCAGGTGATTGAGCACAGAAAAAGTGCTTGACCAGCAATTCATCGTGAATGTAATCACACACAACTAATATATTAAAATAACAACAAATTTTTTCTCCCAAATTATGAGTATGCAAATCATAATTCAGAAAGCAGTGCAGTTTTATATTTTGTTTTACATATTGTATATTTGCTGCTATTGGTGGCTTTTAATAAAGAGCATAAGTATACATTAAATATGCCTCATCTAAAACTCCGAAGACTGAAATGCTCTGAAAAAAAAATTAGTGCCACATGGAGTTTTGTATTGGGGGTGCTCAATTTGTGGTGTCTGTGCAGGTACTCCAAAATCTGAAAAATCTATATTTGAAAGGCTTCTCTTTTTCTTCTATTTGTTTATATTTTGTTGTTTGTTTTTTGAGATAGTCTCTGACCTGTAACACAATGCTTGGCTAACTCTAAATCAGAAGTTGTGTCTGGTCTCAAACTTTCATATAAACTCAACCAGTAGCTACAGTGCAACTATACAAATAAACACAAGTGAACATTCCAACTTACTTAGTAAGTACTAAGTGTAAAATACTACTACCTAGTAAGTACACTTTTAACACATTTTAAAACTAAAATGAAGTATTTTCTTTATTTATTCCTATATTGGTAGGTATCTGAGTTAGTACAATGATTTGACTATTGTGGATAGTGCTTCAATAAGCATTGATGTTGACATATTTCTGTGATATGTTGTCTTTGTGAGTAAATACCAAGCAATGTTATACCTGGGTCATATGAAAGACCTATTTTTAGTTTTTTTTTTAATACTTTCTATAGTGACTTGCCTAGTGACCAAACTATTTACATTCCAACCAGCAGCAGATGACTCCTTTTTGTCTGCATCTTTACCAGCATGCATTGTCATTTATTTTCTTGATGACTTGTCCTTATGGCTGTTGTTAGATGGAATATCAGTGTCATTTCTATTTGTATTTCTCTGACATCTAGTGTGCTAGCTAGTTTCTTGTCAGTACAACACAAGCTAGAGTTATCTGAAAGGAGGGAACTTCAATTGAGAAAATGTTTTCATAAGATTCAGCTATGAGCATTTTCTTAACTAGTAATTTATGGGAGAGGGTCCAGACCATTGTGGGTGGGGTCATCCTTGGGAAGATGATTCTAGGTTCTATTAAAAAGCAGGACAAGCAAACCAGTAAGCAGTAGCCATCCATGGCCTCAGCATCTTCTCCTGCCAACAGGTTCCTGCACTGTTTGAATTCCTGTCCTGACTTCTTTGGATAATGAACAGTGATATGGAAGTGTAAGTCAAATATACCATTTTCTCTTCATATTGCTTTGTCATGGCATTTCATCACAGTAATAGTAATCCTAATTATGACATCTACTGGTATTAGACATTTTATACACTTATTGACCATTTGTACATCGTCTTTGTATTTATTATTGTTGTAGGGAGTGATATATCCCACAGTATATGTGTGAAGGTCAGAGAAGAGCTATGTGGACCTAGTTCTCTTCTTCCAACTTTACATGGTTTCTGGAGATAAAAGTCCAGATGTCAAACTTGGGTGGCAAGCAGCTTTGCCCCACTGAGTCATCTTTCTGGCCCTCAATGTACTTCATTCTGGAGAACTGCCCACTCATTTCATTAGTCCATTATTGATTAGGTTGTTTGATCAAGGAAGCTTTAATTTGCATTTGCTCTTATAGCTAAGGATATTTAATACTTCTCAGGTGTTTACTTGGCATTTACATTTCCTATGGGAACAGTTTATTTCAGTTATCCTACTTGTTACCTAGATAATTTAAGTTTGAGGTGTTTAATTTTTACAGTTCTTTGTATAGCCTTGATATTAAACTCCTGTTTGATGTGTTGTTGATGAACACTTTTACCCATTCTATGGGCTGTTTCTTTACTCTGATAATTATTTCCTTTACTGTGCAAAACTACTTGGTTTCTTGTTATGCAATTTATCAATTCTTGAATTATTTCCTGTGTTATTGGACTCTTATTCAGAAAATTATTAACAATACCTACTGAAAGGAAAAATACGCACTCAAGACCCCCCCAAGAGCAAGTTCTCAGCACAAATATTTATTTACCCCAGAAGGACAGAAAGCAGGGATAAGGTACAAAGAAAGGAGATAGAGGAAGAGGGAGAATGAGAAGATAACAAGGGAAAGGAGGCAGCTGTACTTGTTCTGGAGTGACAAAGGGCTGCCTCTAGATAGAGGGGGTGACAGATATGCCACATAGGAAAATGGCAGTTTATAAAGGCACAAGGAGAAACTTCATGTTAGGATAAGGTATTTAATTTTAATTGGGCATGTTAATTAGGTGAGCCAAAGGGGGCAATTGATTGCTTAACTTTAATATTCTGATAGCTGGACAATGGTAGTCAGCCTGAGGAGGAAGTATATAAGTAAGGGAATATACCTTGGTTGCTAGCATTGGGAATGTAATCTAACAAGTTTTTGTTTTGTTTTGGGGGTTTTTTAGCAAGGCAGAGGGAATGGCAGAGAAGAGCAAGGCTACCAAAGCCTTGCTCACCATGCTCAAGCTGTCCAAAGTCACTTCACCTATATCTTGAAATGTTTTGCTCTAGCAGAGTCAATGTCTTGGGTCTTAAACTTGAGATCTTTGATCTCTTTTTAATTGATTTTTATTCAATGTAAGAGTGCCACACCAGCCCCAGTGGAGACAGTGTAGCAATGTCTGAGAGAAATATCAATGGCTATGTGTCCAGAGGTTTGCACCACATGTGGTTACGCCTCCTGGGGAAAAGTGGTCCAGGTCCCTGCAGGTGCTTGCTTGGCTGGCTGTTTGGAACAGGTGCTAGATGTATTTTGTGCTATGTTAACAATAATGCTTTTGATCATGGGTGTTTTGGTCTGTAGCTCCATTGTTAGTTTAAAGAAGCCTAGAGAACACTTTGATATAGTTTCAGGAACTGAAAGAGATACAGACCAGCATTTAGCGGATGGATGTTGACCTCTGTGCCCCCAATTATAAAACCCACAGCGCCAGGTGTCAGCCCAAGGCCTGATAAACAATTAGGGCTAAAGCTGTAGGAAGCAGCCCACAATGTGACCTTGCCTGTAATCAGCCTACCTGCAGCAAGGCTACTGTGGGAGTTATTACAAAACTCTAACTTGGAGTCTTAGGGCCCTTGAATCAATGCTATTAAAAGTTTACTGTTCAAAGACAATGATTTTTCTGTAACCTCAGTAAATCAAATCTCTGATACACTGACCACGAGCAGGCCAAAATAAACAGAGGCTCCCATTTATGCACTTGCTTAGATATATTTACAATCTCATACTTCAAAGGGAATTGCTGACATCTTTTTAGAATGTCTGTATATCTTTAAACTGTGGCCAAAGATCTGTTCCTTGAACTTTCTGTATAAAAACCCGATAATCTGAAGTAAAAATTACAGCAGTCCACAAACCTCCTCAAGTGTGTTTGTGTCTGTCTGTCACGCCAAAGCCACTCCTGACCTGGTCATCCGAGTCTTGGTCTCCACGCAGACCCGTTACCCACTGAGCAGTCTGTGGCATACTCGATATTGGGTCAAGTTTTATTCTACGTATGGAAATGCAGTTTTCCTATCTATTGAAAAGGCTATATATTCTCCAGTTGTGTTTTTTTGACAACTTTGTCGAAAATTGGGTCTCTTGTAACTGTGGGCTTATCTTAGGGTCATCCATTTTATTATATGTGTGTACATGTCTTTTTTCTGCCAGCCCTATGTTTTGTTACTATGCCTCTATTTAAGATCATTGCTCTTTATTCATTAGTTATTTGTTGGAGTAGGTGTGGCCTTGTTAGAGGAAGTATGTCACTGTGGGGGTGGTCTTTGAGGTCACATATGCCCAAGCCACACCCAGTGCCACAGTCCACTTACTGATTGATGACTTTTGATCAAGTAGCCCACACCATGTCCGCCTACATGCTACCATGTCCCACCGCGGTGATAATGGACTGAGCCACTGAACTTTTAAGTCACCATTACAATTAATGTTTTCTTTTATAGGAGTTGCTGTGGTCATGGTGTCTCTTCACAGCAATAGAAACCCTAATTAAGACAGTGGGCACTTTTGTCTCACTCCATATTTTAGAGAAAATGTTCTCAGTTTTTTTTTTCAACTAGTGTCACACTGGCTATAGGTTAGTGGAACACAGGTTATACTATGTTAAAGTCTCTTCTATTCATACCTTGTTCTCAGATTTTATTATGAGGGGTGTTGAACTTTATCAAAGATCTTTTCTGTATTGAAAATCATCTGGTTTTAGGCAGAAGTTAATTTATATGCTTCTCCCCACTTACTAATGCACATGTGTTGAACAAACTTCATATCCTGGTATTATCTTCTCAATGTGTTCTAGCTGCTGCCTTGGGATTTGGAGTGTTCTTGTTTTTCTAGGACATTGAGATGCATCAGTAGGTTATTAGTTGTCATTCTGGTTGTTTTTTGTTTTGTTTTGTTTTGTTTTGTTTTAAAATGGGGTCTCACTATGTAGTCTTGGCTGTCCTGGAACTCTTTATGTTCACCAGAATGATCTGAAACTCACAGAGATTCAACTGTCTCTGATCTATGGTGTAGTTTTCCTCTAAAATTTCTTGGTTAATTTTTAGTTTGGATGAACTCTCTAGAAATGTAAGTACCAAAATCACCACTATATCGGGATCTATTGAACCTTTTATACCTACTAGAGTTTATTTTTTTAATTAGGGGCCCACAAATATAAATATAAATATATATATATATATATACATATATATATATATATATTCAAATCTAACTTGTTCTACAAAGTGAGTTCCAGGACATCCAGGGCCACACAGAGAAACCTTGTCTCAAAACAAACAAACCTGTTGATGCAAGATTGGCATGAATGTTATAGGGGTAACCATCCACTTTCTGATTGGATTTAAGGCTCACTTGTCAGGATGGAACTCGTGTCATGTATTGTAAATCTAGCCAAGAACTATAGCCAGGAATTTCATATACTACCATTATTTTACTAACTATACATACATCAGACTGTCTTCCAAATATTTATCTTTACACTTATGGCACAGTGCTGATGTCAGCCCTCATCAATAGAGCATCTTTTTGAAGTTAATAGAAGTTAATATAAAGATTTACAACTGCTCAAAGTGCAGAGTAAATGATGGTGAATTATTAGTCCTAAATGCAACATTGTATAACAGGTTCTACCCCCAAACTAAGGGGAATGTCAGAAAAAGGGACAGAAAGATTCTAAAAGCCAGGGGTTGGGGACACTTCTTCAAAGCAGTGTCTCCTGAATATGACAAGGCCATTGTACTCATGGACTCATAACAAATACAGTTTCCAGCACAAGATCAGACAAGTCAAAAATTCTAGCATGCATGGGGGAGGACATTGAATTCCCATCTCCTAGCTGAGGAACTATTCCAAGTTGATGGGAGATGGAGGCAAAAAGTTTGTTTTCTTCAGGGATATGGCCCTTTATTGGTAGGTAGCCAATGTTTTAATGGATGACTCAAAACCCATACATGTGTGAGCAGCACTATCAGTACTCAATGGGTTGTTTTTTTGTTATGTTTGGTTTGTGTGTGTGTGTGTGTGTGTGTGTGAGAGAGAGAGAGAGAGAGAGAGAGAGAGAGAGAGAGAGAGAGAGAGAGAGAGAGAGAGAAGAGACTATTTTGTTTGTATGTTTGTTTTGAAATAAGGTTTATCTGTGTTGCCCTGGATGTCCTGGAACTCACTTTGCAGATCAAGTTAGGCTCCAACGTAGAGCTCTGCCTGCCTCTGCCTCCTGAGTTCTGGGACTAAAGGCACGCACCACCACACTTGTCTCTAAATGGGTTACTTTTTTAAAAAGAGGATATGAATTTTTCCTCCACCTCTTTATTCAGAGATTGCAAGTTTTCATCCTCTTTCACCGCCTTGGCTATGTCTACTCTTAAGTATTTATTTTATTTGAGGTTATAGTGAAAAGGAGTGTGTTAATCTTTTTCATCATGCTTGTTGGTAGTATATAGAAAGGCTACATATTTTGTAATTATCATTTTGCTGAAACTGTTGCTCATTCACAGAAATTTTCAGGAGGAATTTTTGGGGGCCGAGTATGTAATATCATATCATCTGCAAATAGGGATACTTTGACTTCTTTTTCTATTTGTATTCTGTGGTTTTTTTTGGTTGGTTGGTTTGTTTTGTTTTTTGATTTTTGATTTTTCAAGACAGCGTTTCACTCTGGCTTTGGAGCCTGTCCTGGAACTTGCTCTGTAGACCAGGCTGGCCTTGAACTGAGATCCACCTGCCTCTGCCTCCTGAGTGGTGGGATTAAAGGTGTGTGCCACTAACGCCCAGCCTATTTGTATTCTTTTAATTTCTTTTTTGTCTTACTGTTTTAGCTAATGCTTCAAGCACCATTTTTAGAAGGAGTGGAGATAATGGACAGCTCTTTCTCATTCCTGGTTTTAATGTGATTGCTTTGAGTTTCTTCTCCACTTAAGATCATGCATTGATTGTGGTGTGTTGCCAGTGCTGGGGGTTAAATATAGAGCTTTTGTGTGTTAGGTAAGTTCTCCCCCACTGTGCTACTACTCTCCCCAGCTCCTTTTCCTATGTATCTTATAACTGTCCACTTTCAAGATCATTATGTCTTATTATTCTATATTCTTCTCTATAATTGTCTTTAAAATAGTCTTAACGATTTTAAGTTATTATTTTATGTTTTATTGGGTTAATTAAAGGATGTAAAATTCTCCACCAGCTTGCATTTGACTTTCCTTTATAACAGTTAAGAAACTCTCTCTCTCTTAAGCTTCATATTTTTTGGCCTTGGTTTTTAACTCATAAAACACTTAACAAATGAGCTTTGCTTATAATTGCTTATATTAAACACATATTTTTCATCACTGCCATATTTGTTATTTTTAAAGCTCTCTTCTTGGCTTCTACTAAGTAGGAAAGGTTTTCTTTTTTCAACCACAAAGTTGTGCCTTGTATTTTTATTTTTCTTGTCACTATTGCAAATGGCTAACACTCAATCTCACATTGTCTTTCCCCATGCCTTAAAGCATGTGTGTTTCTCCTGGTTCATGAATGCCAGTTGCAAGGTCCTTGAAGAGGTGCAGCTTTCAGAGTTACTCCAGTAGAAGACAGGTAGTAAATACTTCAAGAGGAGTTTCCTCCATTTTTCTTTTTATGCATCAGGAAATAGTTCCATTATAAGTTTGACTATTTGCCAACGAACACTGACACTGTCTGGGTTCTGGATTTAATGGTGTATAACTGTTTTTGTTAGTCTTTTCTAGGAACCAGGTCTATATTTTCCTTGTACTCAGTGTCTCTAATGAGGAATCTGTTGAGTTTGAGTCTTATCTCTTCATATAAAATATGTTCTTTCTTTTAGTGAGTGGTATTCTTAAATTTCTTCATAATTTAATTTTTTAATGCTTATTTTACATCTTATTTTGTAGTCAAAGGACTTTTATTATTTTAATTTTTATTTAAATTAAAAACAATCTTATTTTATATACCAATCCCAGTTCCTTCTCTCTCCTGTCTTCCCATTCCCCGAATAATCCCTCCGCCCCAACCTCCCCCCCCCATCTATTCCTTAGGGAGGATGAGGCCTCCTTTGGGGGAACATCAAAGTCTGTCACATCATTTGAGGCAGGACCTAGGCCCTCCCCTGTGTATCTAGGCTGAAAAACATCCCTCTATATGAAATGGGCTTCCAAAGCCCATTCATACTAGGGATAAATACTGGCTCCACTGCCAGAGACCCCACAGACTGCCCAAGCCTCTCAACTAACACTCACGTTCAGTGGGCCTAGTTAGGTCTTATGCTTGTTCCCCAGCTGTCTGACTGGGGTCCATGAGCTCCCACTTGCTCAGGTCAGCTGTTTCTGTGGGTTTTCCAAGAACGGTCTTGACCTCTTTGCTCATCATTCCTCCCTCTCTACAACTGAATTCCAGGAGTTCGGCTCAAGTGCTTAGCTGTGAATCTCTGCTTCTACTTCCATCAGCTACTGGATGAAGGCTCTACATCAAAGACCTTCTTTCAAATTCCTTATTACTTAGACATATATTTCCATTATTCAAAAACAGTTCTTGAGAAACAGAACTCTTGGAACACACAGCTCTAAGTAAGATGTCTCCATCAAATCCCTCCCCTCAGAACTGTGGTGATATATTGTTTATGATCTAATAAAACCACTGGAGATCAGAATGCAAAGCCAGCCACACTAGTTAGATGTAGAAGCTGTGCAGTGGTGGCACACATCTTTAATCATAGGACTCAGGAGATAGAGACGGATGGATCTCTATGAGTTCAAGGCCACCCAGGGCCACACAAGAGTGAATCAGTCTAAAAGAGAATTAGAACTCATGCCTTTGGTCCCAGCACTAGAGAGAATATGAGAAGCTCATTGTAATCTCAGAAAGCAGGCTAGGATTCTGAGGCTTGGTGAAGAGCAGTGCAGTCTGGAGATGCAATCTGAGGTTCAGTGGATTGTGCCTTTAGTCTGAACATTGGTAGAGGTGAGAACTCACTAGTTGGCTGGCTGCTTTGCTTCTCTGATCTTCAGCTTGAACCCCAATATCTGTCTCTGGATTTTATTAATTGTGCTACACAGAGCTCAGAGAACCCCATGGAAGAGGAAGAAAAAAGAGTGTGAGAGCCATAGGGGATGGAGGACACCAGGAGAACAAGGTCCTATCAAGCCCATATCAATTGATAGATACTGAAGCAGCAAGCACAGGACTGACCCGGGTCTGCAGCAGGCCCTCAATGTACATATTCTAGCTTTAAGCTTAGTATTTTTATGGGACTCTTGAGTATGTGAATTGGTGGGTCTCTGATTTTTCTACCTGCTCTTGGGGCTGTTTTCCTTCTATTGGCTTGCCTTCTCTAGCCTCAATTACATTTACATTTTATTTTGTCATGTTTAGTTGTTATCTTTTATAAGCCTGTTTTTTCTAATGAGAGACAAAACAGGGAAAATAAAATAGTTGAATGGGCATGGAATAAGGACATATCTAGGATGTGAAATGAAGGTGTGAATATTATTAAATTGCATTGTCTGAATTCTTGAAGAAAAGAATAAAGCTACGATATAACTAAAAATATTCTCCTCACTTTTTGTATTTTTCTTCTCCTGAGATATGACTTTTTGATGCAAACTCATTCTTTTATCCTCTGAATATATTACCTTTTGTTATATATACCTTCATTTTTGTACTTCTAAAAAGTTTACAAAAACAATTTTTGACTACATATTTCTTTAGCCTTTTCTATTATCTACCTCATTAACATTTATATCCAATAATAATAGTTTTAGGACCAATATTTCACTTAAAGCCATATGTAGTTCTTGTTTTATATAGTTCATTTTTTAAAAAATTAATTCCTTTCGTTCAGTCAATTGTTATAAAAATTTAGATAACAACTATAGTAGTTTGTTTTTAGGTGTGCTTTCTAATGTTACTGTGAGTGAGTGGTGTCAGCTCTTCTTCCTGATAAATACATATAAGGAAGAGGCACATGTCTTTGTAGCTTATATATGATTAACAAAAGGAGAGAGGATTACTTTAAGATGGAAAGATATAGCCAAGTACCAACTGTCTCATAATTCCTTCATCAAGAAATTTTCAGGGGCTGGAGAAATGGCACAGTAGGTAAGAGCACTTGACACACAAGCACAAGGACCTGAGTTGGGATCCAAGCACCCAGGTAAAAACCTGGTTATGGCTATGTGCGTCAGTAACCCCTGTGCTGTAGAGGACGGAGACAAGAGGATCACTGAGGCTTGCTGGCATCCAGCCTAGCTCTGGGTTCAGGGTCTGAAGAAATAAGGCAAAAAGTCATAGAGTACTCCAAATCACCAAATGTCCTCTGGATTCTGTAGATATGTACATGTGCACAACACACACACACACACACACACACACACACACACACACACACACACACCTCTTCTGATTTGAACCTCAACTTGCATATACCTTATGAAAGATGACTGTAAATTGTACCTCACCAACTATAGAGTTTGGGAGAAGAAAGAGGAAGAGCAAATGACCAAGTCTAGTCACTCTCCAATTATTTAACATAGATCTTGACCTGCAGTATAAACTGTTGCCACTTGTTTCCAGGACATAGTATTCATTGTCCATAAGTAAAGGTAGATAGTTTATTTTTAATTTGTCATGTAACAGATGTGATGGATACCTCTTCTTCCCAGACAGTGGCCACCACCAAGCCTTAGGAGACCAGCCTGAGACAGACTCTGTAATGCACACAAAATTGTCATATTGACAAGGACCAGTTCTGATGTTAACTTTCCTCTGTTGTTTCCTACATTACCTATTTCTGGAACTCCCATTTGGCCTAGATAATAAGATGGCTGTTTTGTGATCCTAAATTTTGAGCTGGCTTTTTATATAACAACAGATAACTGTAATATCTTTTGACTATTCCTTCACAAATTTTAAAATTTTACCTGTTCTGTGTTGTTGAGGTCCTCAGTTAGTACCATTTGATTGATTTGTTTTTCTCTTTCTTTGTTTGTTTAGTTGGTTGGTTGGGTGGGTGGGTGGGTGGCTGGGTTTTTTTTTTTGAGACAGGGTTTCTCTGTGCAGCTCTGGATGTCCTGAAACTCACTCTGTAGACCAGGCTGGCCTAGAACTCACAGAGATTTATCTGTCTCTGCCTCCAAAGTGCACCACTGTATCAAGCATGAGTTATTTGTTTTTCAGTAGGTCTCAGCTTGATTGTATTCCATCTGCTAAAGTTTTATTACAACAACTATGTTTCAATATTAAAAAGTTGTATTGGCTGTATTTTTACCCATCTGTTTTTATTTTATTCTGAATTATTGTTTCAAAATATTATCTACTCATCTCCACAAGTGTCTTATATTATTTTTTCAGTTTTTATTTTATTGTTATTTTTCTTCTTTTACATATCTATCCCAGTTCCCTCTCCCTCCCTCCCTTCCTTCCATGCCCCACCACCCCCTCCCATCCCAGCACCCCCACTCCACAGGGAGGGTGATGCCTTCCAGGAGGGATCATCTGTCAAGTTGTTTGGAGTAGGGACTAGGCCCTCCCTCCTGCCTCTAGGTTGGGAGAGTATCCCTCCTTGGAGAATGTGCTCCCAAAGTCCTTTTGTGCACCAGGAATACATCCTGGTTCCACTGTTAGAGGTCCCTTAGACTGACCAGGCCTTCTAACTAAGACCCATGTTCAGGGCATCTGAGTTGGTCCAATGCTAGTTTACCGCCAGCAGTCTGGGTGCCCATTAGCTCCCCCTTGTTCAGGTCAGCTGTCTCTGTGGGTTTCTGTAGCCTGATCTTGTCCCCATTTTCTTATCACTCCTCCCTCTCTGCATCTGGATTCCAGTTTGGCTCAGTATTTAGCTGTGGGTGTCTGCTTCTAGATGAGGGCTCTATGATGGTAGATAAGTTAGTCATCAATCTCATTATCAGGGAAGAACATTTCAGGTAGCCTCTTCACTGTTGCTCAGATTGTTAGTTGGGGTCATCCTTGTAGGTCTCTGAACATTTCTTTAGAGTCAGTTTTCTCTTCAAACCTATAATGGTTCCCCCTTTTATGATATCGCTATCTTATTTTGAAAGATGCTTTCAAAACCTACTGTCAGACTGATTCCCATTTTCCTGAGGAACTCCAAAATGGCTGTACAAGTTTGCACTCCCACCAGCAGTGGAGGAGTGTTCCCCCTTCTCCACATCCTCTCCAGCATAAGTTGTCATTGGTGTTTCTAATTTTAGCCTTTCTGGCAGGAGTAAGATGGTATCTCAAAGTTGTTTTGATTTGCATTTCCCTGATAGCTAAGGATGTTGAGAACTTTCTTAAGTGTCTTTCAGCCTTTTTTATTTCCTCTATTGAGAGTTCTGTATTCAGTTCTGTACCCCATTTTTAATAGGGTTATTTGGTGTTTTGTTGAGTAGTTTCTTGAGTTCTTTGTACATTTTGGAGATCAGCCCTCTGTCAGATGTAGGATTGGTGAAAATTTTTTCCCAATCTGTGGGATGCCATTTGGTCTTGTCAACTGTGTCCGTTGCCTTACAGAAGCTTCTAAGTTTGAGGAGGTCCCATTTATTGTCGATTTCAGTGTCTGTGCTACTGGGGTTATGTTCAGGAAGCAGTCACAGGACCAGGCAATCCCCCTCTTAGGCATAAACCCAAATGATCCACATCTATGCAACAAAGACATGTGCTCAACTATGTTCATAGTTGCATTATTTGTAATAGCAAGAACCTGGAAGCAACCTAGATGCCCCTCAACTGAAGAATTGGATAAGAAGATGTGGCACATTTACACAATAGAATACTACTCTGCAGAAAAAAAATCAATGGAATCTCGAAATTTGTAGGCAAGTGAATGGAACTTGAAGAAACCATCCTGAATTAGGTAACCCAGTCACAAAAAGAGGAACATGGTATATACTCACTCATGTATGGATTTTAGACATAGAGCAAAGGATCACCAGCCTATAATTCACAGAGCCAGAGAAACTAGAATACAAGGAAGATTCTAAGAGATTCATATAAGGTCCCTCACAGAAGGGAAAATGAACAAGCTCTCCTGAGCATATGGGGAGTGGGAGAGGTGGTGAGTAGAGAGGGAACTAGGAGAAAGAGAAGGGGAAGAGAGGAGAGCACATGGGACTAGGAAGATTCAGTCAAGGGAGGAACAGAATAGAGGAGAGAGGGAGAGAGGGAGGGAGGGAGAAAGGGAGGGAGGGAGAAAGGGAGGGAGGGAGAAAGAGAGAGAGAGAGAGAGAGAGAGAGAGAGAGAGAGAGAGAGAGAGAGACTAAAAAAGGGAGCCATTACAGGTTTGAAGAGAAAACTGAACCTAGAGAAATGTTCAGAGACCTACAAGACTGACCCCAACGAACAATTTGAGCAACAGTGGAAAGGCTAATAAATGCCCTTCCATGATAATGAGATCAAGGACTAACTTATCCACCATCATGGAGCCTTCATCTATTAGCTGAAGGAAAGAGAAGCAAACACCCACAACTCAACACTGAGCAGAACTGGATCCAGATGCAGAGAGGGAGGACAAGACCAGTCTGCATAAACACATAGAGACAGCTGACCTGAACAAGGAGAAGCTAATGGGCCCCCAGACTGATAGCTGGGAATCCAGCAGGGACTGACTCAGACTCCCTGAAAATGGGTCTCAGTTAGAAGGACTGAACAGTCTAAGAGGGAGGAGGGAGAGGGAAATGAGATTGATATGTAAAATTAAAAAAAAACTACTGTCTTCTTTTTCCTTCTTCTCAAGAATTATGTCTTACAGTAATAATTTCAGGCTTCTACCTAACAGGAAATAGTACAGATGGTTTTGTTAAGCTTATTGGCCTTAGAATACAGTGCAGTGTGGAGGCATGTCTGTGTTTTCTAGTCTATAAATACAAAATGCTGAATAGCTTCAGGAATCTTTTAGCAGTAATTTTTCAGCTTCATAACAGTAGATGCACTCAGATTCTGACCCTAAGCACTGCTTGTAATTTTTCTTCTCAGTCTTTCACAGAGAACATATGGTTTTAAATAACAACCATGTTAATAGCAGTCAATGCCAGATTCCCACCTCCCTCCCTCTTTCCCTCTCTCTCACCCCTCAATACCCCTGACCACCCTTCCCTCCCATCCCCCCCTACTCCATAGGGAGGGTGATGCCCTCCAGGAGGGGTCATCTAAATCTGTCAAGTCGTTTGGAGTAGGGACTAGGCCCTCCCTCCTGCCTCTGGGTTAAGGGAGTATCCCCTCCATAGGGTTACCCAGAAATCCAAGGGTTTTTTACTACCCACCATCTTAAGTCTCTGTTACATTTTTAATGTGTTTTCTAAGCATGTATCAGAAGCTTGATGCACAGAAGCATATGTTTATCCCATCATCTTGTTAAGGGAATGTTTTCTTATGTTGTTTCCTAACATTATTCAATGTTAATATCAACATAACTAATATTCACATAGTGTTTTTTATTTTTTATATTTCTTCTTATTATATTTTTTTATTTTACATATCAATCCCAGTTCCCTCTCACACCCGCCCTTCCTCCCATGTCCCCCCAACACCCTCCCATCCCATCCCCCACCCCACTCCACAGGGAGAGTGATGCCTTCCAGAGGCAAGGCCTACTCCCTACTCCATATAGTGTTTTTAGAAAGCAATATACAGATTGGGAGATTAAATAAAACTTTGATTGAAGAGTTTTATTCACATGCTTTGAAGGTATTGAACTCTACGAAAAATACGTGTATAGAAAGTTGTATGTGAGTGGGTTCTGTGTCTAGGAATGAAAACAAGTTCATCCTTTCAGAAAAGAACAAAAAGCACACACACATGAGTAAGTCATATATTTATTTATTTATATTTAGGAGCATTCCATAAAACCAAATAGACCGATTCCATTTCTTATATATACATATATATGTGTATATATTTAATCTCAGCATAAATATCTATTTTAAATTACATCTCTATTATATAGCTTATAAATATATAAATACATATATGTAATAAATTTAAAATTTTATGTTTAATATCTATTTTATACCTATAATTAAAAATAAATAATTTTAATGTATTTTCCTTTATATTTAAAATGTTCCTCACAAACCTTTACAAAATAAATAAAACTTATAGATGATTAAAGCAATCTAATATATAGGGTTAAAATACTAATTTTAATTAAAATGTGTTTTATGTGGATAATTCCACTGTTAAATACTAACTTAAACTACCATTTGATAAACAACAAAATAGATAATGATGTTATTGAGTTATAATTTGTTAATGTAAGTATCCAAAACAAAATAAGTATGTAGAAATAATAAGTATTTCTTATCAAGAACTAAAATAATTAGGGAAATAGAAAGTAATGGCTATTGAAATACCATGATATTGTATCTGTAAATGTCTAGCATGGGATAGTAAAGTTAGTTGAAGCTGAGCATGATATGTATATAATTTCAAAGTATCTTCCTCTAAATATTAGTTATGAATGGAAAAATAACAGCTTTAAATGGAGAGGCTTGGCTAACACAATAAAAATTAACATCACCTTGACATCAACATCACTGAGCTTTGCACATGCATAGAGACAAATGTAGTAAATTTTGTATTTGTATCTTTACAATAAAAACACTATAGCCAGTGTTATGACATCGGCAACGTGTGTTTGCTGATACTCTGATGCCCTGGAGAGGGCAAAGAATCATAACTGTGGCATTCTTCCCAGCTGGTTCATACCGACAATCTAATCATGAAAAATAAAAATAATCTCAAGTACAGAGAAATCTTTTAAACAACTGGAACCCTTCAAAATATGTTAAAGCCATGAAAGACTGGGCAGGGATATGGAGCCACACACGAATTAGGGATGAAGGACACATAATAACTAAATGCAGCGTGTGTATCCTGTGTTAAATGTTTCTCTGTGGCTTAAAGCTTCCATTTTAAATGTATATGCCAAACTGAAGAGGTGACAGAGGCTGTTTGTCCAAGCCACCTAGGTAGTTCTAATTCCTAAGGTGTATTTTATGGCCATTTTCCACATGATACCCTTCAAAGTTTTTGAGTTGTAGCTGCAAATACATGTGAGTGTTTCTGGTATGATTCAATGTTTTTTTAAAGGAATTAAGGAAATTGTCCTAATTATTTACATCCTTTATTTTACTTTCTGGTGAGGACTTAGACTTAATCTCAACTGGTATATAAAGTTCTGTTTAAATATAGATAGCTCACAATACATCTGAGTTAATAAAGAAATGTTCTTATTTTTTAGTTCACCAGGTACAGCTGGCATTCTCATGGGAACTTGAAGCCAACTTTAAGAACTAGAGTAAATCACCATTTAATCCAGCAGGTTTTAAACCAGCAGTCAGTGACAACATTCTCACTGGCCTAAAGCAAAAATAAGGAAATCAGTATCTACAAACCCCTGTTTACTGGTGCACTATTTGTAATAGCCAAGTTATTAGTATATTACACCAAATACATATCTATGTATAGTTAGAAAAAATGGCATAAACCTACAATGACTTTATTCAGCCATCAAGAGGAATACAACTCTGTGATTTGTAGGAAAGTGGGATGGAACTGGAGATCATCATATGAAATAAAAAATCTAGTCTCACAAATATGATTTATCACATGTTTTCTCTTATATGTGGAATTTGGGGGGAGAGGCATGAAAACAAAGAGGAATGTATATGTGAAAAGAGGGGAAGGAGGAAGACGAAGGGTAACAGAGAGCTATGAAGATGGTCCAAGTGCACTGGGTGCATACAGAGAAATAACAAAGTTCTATTGCTTTGTGCAATTAATAGACATTAATCTTTAAAGGGGGGATATTGTCTGAGTTGGACCAGTCACTCGATTCCACAGACAATCCCAGTCTTCTTATGGTCCAAATTAACAGCCTTTTCACTTTGTGATGGTGTGTAAAGCAATATCAAAAGAAAATCATTTACAAATTTTCCATTAAAACATATTTTAACTAGAAAAGTAGTTTCATGAGATTGTTTTGCCATTTTATGTTGTATTATCATTTTCCTTATAAAATAACGATATAAAGTGATAGATTTTATTTTATGTGGAAAAAAGTTGACAAGTCTAGGTTTCCTCTCCATTGTGTCTGTTCATGTGTGTGTGTGTGTGTGTGTGTGTTAACATTGTGAAATATACTGAATAATCTGATTTGTGCAAGACACAAGCTTCAAATGAACAATATTATATAACTCAAGACATGGACAACATTTAGAATTAATAAGAATTCATTATTTGTATTTACTTTATCTATTCTCAAAATAACTAATATGATATTGAAGATACCTATAGGTTATAAAAGCTCTACCACCCCACCCCCAAATTTAAAAAGTACCATTAAGGTTTAATATATTTCTAGCCACCAAATAATACTCATATAGTATCACTAGGTATCAGTCATATAAGAATGAAGAATATATCAGCGAATAGGACATGGTGTATTTAAGAAGTATTTTGAGAAATATTCCTCTACCCTTAGAATTCCAGACACAAATATTGTGCCTCAGGCAGGCAGGGTGGCTCACACCTTTAATTCCAGTGAGGCTGAGGCAGGTCTGAGATCAAGGACAGCTTGTCTACAGAGTGAATTCCAGGGCAGTCAGAACTACACAGAGAAAACCTGTCTCAAAAAGCAAACAAACAACAACAAATATTGTGCCTCTTGTATAAAAGGAACTAGGACATGTTTCACTGAATCTAAACTGACATACACACATTTGTTAAAAGGGAAGGTTAAAAGTGAAGTAAAGTAAACTGACTTTTGAGGCATAGTTTGTAGTACCATTAGTGTTTACAAACTACAAAAATGTTTAGAGTCAGTTTTCTTTGACTTTAGAATGAGAGCACCTAAAAAAACCGTGTGAGGGGTAAAGCCAATATTTTAAAAGTGACCCAACCTGTTTCTCCATTCCAACTCATTATATGCACCACTTATTAGAAATAGACCACTTTCAACATTTACCATGCTATAGTGACAGCTCCGAATGCTAAGAGAGAGAAGAGGCCTGCTATCTAATCAGGTACTATCTGAAAGTACTTCTCTTAAGGTCATTTAGCTGAACTCAATGAACTTCTTCCTTTGGAACCCTTTTTATACTTGCTCTGCAAACTGCAAAATGGTTTCAAAATATAGAACTCCTACACCATTTAACACAAAATAATTTAAAGTAAATATTCTATAGCCACTTAACTATAGCAAAGATAGTTTATTTTTATCCTTAAAAATAAAAATAAAAAATAAAAAAAGGGTAGGTATCCTAACCTACCCTTCATTCCCTATATTCAAGTAACTACTCTATGAAAAGGTAAAGATATCTATCTACATATGAGAGAGAGTTGAGACTTTCCTAATACTCCAAATAACCCTTAAGAAACTATAGCTAATAATTCTGGGGAATATTTATTGACTGAATTCTAGTTTTATATCTGCTTTTACATTTACAAACAAATGAAATCACTTTTTAATCTTCATCTTTTCTGTCACTGTAAGTAAGAATTATTGTTTTTACTGGGCATTTTCACGATTATAAATGATGTATTCAAGTTGATTCTGAGATGATCTCCATTTGTCAGTTACAAAATATAGAAATGTCTGAATAATAAACTATCTCTGCCAAAACTTTTCAGAGTCTCACTGTATATTTCTGGCAGGCCTTGACCTAACAGAGATCCACCTGACTCTACCTCATGAGTGCTGGAATTAGAGGAATGCACCACTACTCTTAGGCAAACCCAATTCTTTAATCAGAGCTGAGAGCTATTTCTCTTCCCTATGCATAAATAACGTTCTACTGGAAGATGATTTAAAAGTAAAACAACCAGCTTTTGCTATGAAACTAAGTATTTCTGAGGCCAGGGCCAGTTAACTTCCATGAAAACATGAAAAATGGTTCGTTCATCTCTTACCTAGCACACAAGAGAGGGGAAAGCAGAATTTACACAAAGAAACATTGCTTTAACAGAATTCTAAATGCATATATAATCTAGGAATTAGGATGCTTGCTTTATACTAAGCTAAGCCTCATTCTGAGTTTTCTATTTTCACCTGTCTAGACACTCCTGTTTCCCTAGAGTTGCAATCCACTCCTTGCTTCAGTGAGGATGGTAGCTCTTTGACAATGGACTATAACATCAAATTTCTGTTCTCTCATGTAAGATGTCAGAATTACATATAGTCATCATCTACCTGGGCATGGCCCTCTGAACCCCGAGGCCGATTTCTATTAGAATTTGGAGGCAAACTGGAATCATCCTCGGTTTTCACCTCTCCAGTGGCATGGGGGAAGGGGAAATTGGGCATAAATCGCTTAAGAAAACGGAATTCACTATTGCCAGTTCCAGTAGCTGAGCACATGTCATAAGGACAAGGCCGAGGTAAGGAACCATTGCCTCTTCCTTGCACTAGATTGTTAGGGAAATTACAGTCATCATAGAAGTGCTCTTGAATTGTGAGTTTGTCCCTGTGTTTAATCTTCTGGTAGAGATGTATGATGAAGATCACAGTGACGGAGAAGAGAAAAAGAAAAGAAAGCACAGCCAGAGAAATGACCAAATATTTTGTGGTTGGATTTACCTTCCTAGAATGCTTGGATGGATCCTGGAACTGCAAGTAAGGCTCTGAAAAGCCATCTACCAGCAGTATGTTGAGTGAGGCAGTTGTGGAGAGAGCCGGTTGGCCGTGATCCTGAACAAGAATGACCAGTTTCTGCATCATGGGGTCTCTCTCAGATATCTGCCTCAGTGTGCGTATTTCCCCATTTTGTCTCTGAACAGAAAACAACCCAAGGTCAGTGGCTTTAAGGAGATGGTATGAAAGCCAAGAATTCTGCCCAGAGTCACCATCAACAGCCACCACTTTGGTCACCAGGTAACCTGCCTCCGCAGACCTGGGCACTAGGTCGTTGCAGGGCAAACTGCCATTCTGCAGTGGGTACAAGATCATTGGACGATTGTCATTGTCATCGAGGACAACCACTCTGACAGTGACTTGGCTACTCAGTGACAGAAAACCCCCATCAGTTGCCTTTACCACAAACTGGAAGTCTTGAATGGCCTCATAATCCATGGTTCTTAGTGCATAGAGCTTTCCATTGTCTGAATTTATAGAGATGTAAGCGAAGACTGACAGGTCTCCACTCTTTGGAGGCAGCAGGGAATATGTTACTTGGGCATTTTCCCCCACATCTAGGTCCTCAGCGTGGACTTTGCCAATAAAAACTGCAGGACTGTTGTTTTCACGAACAGTCAAGATGTAGGAAGCCTCCTGAAAGACTGGAGGATTGTCATTTATGTCGGATATTAGCACTTCAATCACAGTCTCTGTGGATAGACTGGGTGGTCCAGTGTCCATAGCAACGAGTGTGATGTTATAACTGGAGACGTCCTCCCTATCCAAGCTTCTGTCAGTGACCAGTGAGTAAGAATTCCGGGATGTGTGTTTGACTACAAATGGCAAGTCTCCTCTGAGGAAGCAGGTGATTTTTCCTCCGACTCGCACATCCCGGTCTCGGATACTGAAAAGGGCCACTACAGTCTGGAGCGGAGAGTCCTCAGGAAGAGGGCTGGACACCGAGGAGACTGTCACTTCCGGGGGATTGTCATTTACATCCACCACTTCCACCAAGACTTTGCTGTGGGCAGAAAGGCCTCCTCCGTCTGTAGCTTGAATGTCAATGTCATATGTTTCCGTAGTTTCAAAATCTAGGGGCCCGCGGAGAAGAACCTCTCCAGTTTGAGGGTCGACAAGAAACGTCTGGAGAACTGCTTCTGAATTTTCAGCTAAAGAGTAAGTTATCTGCTTGTTGGTGCCCTCGTCCAGGTCCGTGGCAGTCACCACCACCACTAAAGAGCCATTGTCGCTGTTCTCTGGCACTTGAGCGCGGTACACCAAGCGAGAGAACTGGGGCACGTGGTCATTGACGTCCAGGACAACCACGCGAATGTTGGCTGTGCCAGATTTGGGAGGGGACCCACCATCCACCGCTGTAATGGTCAAGTTGACTTCAGGCTGCTCCTCTCTATCCAGGGGGTTATCCAACACAAGTTCCGCATATTTGGGCCCGTGGCTTCGGAAGCGTGTGTGCAAGTGAAAATAGGCATTTGCACTCAAGGTGTAGTTTTGGAGACCGTTGAGTCCCACGTCCAGATCCTGGGCGCTCTGCAGTGGAAAACGTGAGCCCAAGGGGGTGCTCTCCGGAATTTTTAAAAGAGGCTCCTTGTTTAGAAAAACTGGGGCATTGTCATTGATATCAAATACTCTGACTTCCACACGGAAGGATTGCAGCGGCTCTGAGAGAATAATTTCAAAGTGCAGCACGCACGGGTCGGCTTTGCCACAGAGTGCTTCGCGATCCAGTTTCTCCTTGACGAACAAATCTCCAGTCTTACGGTGGAGCCGGAAATGCAACTTGTTGCCCTCGGCAACCAGCCGCGCCCCGCGCTCTGCCAGCTTCCCCACATCTAGCCCCAGGTCCTTAGCCACGTTAGCAACAAAAGAGCCGCTCTCCATCTCCTCTGCCACCGAATAGCGGATGGTGGCGGCGCCTCCCACAGACACACACCAGAGAAGGAGAAGAGATCTTACCTGCCTGTTTTGCAAAGGTTTTCTGCAAGCAGCTGCCATCATTTCTCACACGTGCACTCCCCGAAGCCGCAGCCAGCTCTAGGGGTACCTGCCTTTAACTTTTGCCAACAGGTTACACAAACACCAGCTCTCCTATTACTTGCCTCTAACCTCGGAGCCTCCAAAGGCAGGCTCCTGCAGCCAGGTAAGCTGTTTTGCAGTTGAAAGAAAAACCGCATTGAGTAACTTAATTCCCCAGGCCATTGGACGTATTAATAGGTATGTGCTCATTCCAGAGAGTTGAGCAGAGGTTGGAAGTTTGTTGCTACAGCAACCAAAGACTCCCTGTTAATTCTCTTTCAAGAAAGAAGTCCTTGGGAATTGAGAAGGAGGATACAGGCTCACGCTGAGATCACTATCAGCTGGGGCCACTACAGCAATGAACAAACAGCATGAATTAAAGCTACATTTCCATAGTACGCCTAGAGGCCAAGGAAAATGATAACGGATCCTGCACTGTCTTCTGAAGCCCAAGGAGATACGTGGGGTGATGAGGCAGAAAGGACAGGCGAGTTGATATGGAAGGATGGAAGGAGAGGAAACAGAAAAGTGAGCAGGCAGATATTCTTCAGGAACCTGGGGTCCAGTAGGAACACATCTCTTGGTTTTCCCAAATCCATTGCTTGTCCCAGAGGAAGTATCTGACTGCTTGTCTCTTATGTTTATTGGTCAGGCAGGAATATTGATCAGGCATGGTTTCTATGAACTAGCACTGTGATTTACATGCAATAGTCGATGTAATCTTGCAGCAATCCTATAAGAAAGGCAAAATTTCTGTCTTAAAAGATGAGGAAACTGGCAGGAGAGATTTTGTAAACCAAAATAGTTTTTCATTGTAGTTTTGACTGACCCCAAATCTACATGCTTAGTCAATGTATTGCTCTGTTTCCTGGGTAATATAGTGGATAAACCAAGCAAAGATAAATTTAGTAATTTAGCTTCCAAAATAGGAAGATCAGATCTGATCTTTCTCTCCCTGAAATTTTTTCAAACAGATGAGTAAACTAAGGACCTGGGCTTTTGGCTTGTAGATGAGTGATACAACCTTGCCTAGCATGCATAAGGCCTGGGATTCAATCCCCAGTGCTGCAAACAAGTAAACAATCAGAAAGACCAAAGGTCCCAAATGATGGCACATAAAATTTAAATTGCCTCTTACTGATTATCAGAAGTATTCGATTTTCCCTTTGTACTTAGTATCTTGAAACCTAGATGCTATATAATTGATTGCTGTCATTTAAAAGAATCCTAAACCATATTTCTCAGTGAATGAAAGGAGAGAGTATACAAAATATTCAGCTGAGCATGGTGAAGCATGACTATAGTCCTAGCATTTAGGAGGCAGTGGCAAGAGGATCAGGACAACACCACCAACACCAAAATTCCCCTTCCCCAAAGATACCAAGACATCTGAAAATATAATAAATAGTTAACAGTCAGGGGCTAATAATGTGGCTCCATGGTAGAATGCTGTTCTTCCTATTTTGGAAGCTAAATTACTTGTGAATGTTAACCCTGGAAAATCAAAACAGACATGTTTATATCTAGTCATTGTGTGTCTTCAGAGAAAACCCTCAATTTGTATAGAGCAATAAAAAGAATGTTTATTTAGCATCCTCAAAAATAGAAGTTTTTACTACATTTTTCTAAAATTATTGACTATAAATCTTCAGATTAAAGATCAACAAGCCCAGGAAGAATAAATGCAGTCTAGTTATTGCCTTATTTTGCTTTCTGTTGGTTTGATGAAACATTTTGACCAAAAACTATTTGAGGAGGAAAGGCTTTATTTGGCTTATGCTTCCCCATCACAGTTCATCATTTGGAGAGGTTAAGACAGGAGCTCAAGGCAGGAACCAGAAGGCAGGAATTGATGAAAAACAGGACATGGAAGAGTGCTACTGATTGGCTTGCTTCTCATGGATTTCTCAGCTTGCTTTCTTTTATAAGTGTGGCACTGTCCACAGTGGACTGAGCTCTCACACATCAATCAATAATCAAGAAATTTTACCTCACTGACTTGCCCACAGGCCAATCTGATGGATGTATTTTTTTTCAGTTTTTTTTTTTTTCCAATTGAGGCATTCCTGGGATGAAGCCTACTTGATCATGTGGGTAATTTTTTTTCATGTGTTCTTGGAATCTGTTTGCCAGTATTTTATTGAGTGTTTATGCATCAATGTTTGTTATAAGTAGGTTTTTCTCCCACTGGTCAGGTCCCACAGCCGCACCAGCCCCAAATAACACACAGAGATGCTGTATTTGATATAATGCTGTTGTCCAGTTACTAGTTTCTTATTCGCTAGCTCTGTCTTAAATATTAAACCATTTCTATTAATCTAACTATTTCCATGTGGTCTTATCTTACCAGAGAGAGAGCCCGGCATTCTGCCCTGTAGGTTCTCCATCTTGAATCTCCTCCCTACTACTTCCTCTCTCCTCCTAGTCTCCTAGTCCCACCTATCTTGCTTTCCTATTGGTCAACAGTGCTTTATTCATTAACCAATAAGAGAAACATATTTACAGAATGACATCTCCCATCAAGTATTCATGAGAGAGATTGGTCTGTATTTCTCTTTCTTTGTCATATCTTTGTGTGGTTTGGGTATCAGGGTAACTGTAGCATTAGAAAAGGAGTTTGGTAATGTTCCTCTGGTTCTATTGTTTGGAACAATTTGAGAAATATCAGTATTAGCTCTTCTTTGAAATTCTAATAGAATTCTTCACTGAAGCCATCTGGTCCTGGGCTTTGGGGGCTGGGGGGTGGTTAATGACTGTTTCTATTTCTTTAGGGGTTATATCTCTATTTATGTTCTTTATCTGTACTGGAGAGATGAGCCAGTGGTTAAGAGCACTTGCTGCTCTTCCAAAGGACCCAGGTTTAACTCCCTCACCCACATGGCAGTTTACGACTGTCTATAACTCTAGTTCCAGGTGATCTGACATCCTCATACAGACATACATGTAGGCAAAACTCCAGTGTATATTAAATAAGTTGTTTATCTGGTCTTGATTTAATTTTGGTATGTGGTACCTATCCAGCAAATTAACCATTTCTTTTAAATTTTCTAATTTTGTGAAGTACAGGTTTCTGAAGTATTTTCTGGTGATTCTCTGGATTCCTCAGTGTCTGTTATGTGTCCCCTTTTATTTCTGATTTTGTTCTCTCTCTCTGCCTTTTCATTAGTTTGGACAGGGACTTGTTTATTTTTTTGATTTTCTCAAAGAACCAACTCTTTGTCTCACTGATCCTTTGTGTTGTTCTCTTTGTCTCTATTTTATTGATTTCAGCCCTCCATTTGGTTATTTCCTGTCATCTACTCCTGGGTGGATTTACTTCTTTTTGTTCTATAGTTTTCAGGTGTGCTGTTAGGTCACTAGTGCAAGATTTCTCCAAATTCTTTATGTAGGAACTTAGTGCTATGAACTTTCCTCTTAGCACTGCTTTCATAGTGTCCCATAAGTTTGGGTATGTTGTATCTTAATTTTTATTGAATTCTAGGATGTCTTTAATTTCTTATTTCTTTTTTAATCCAGTTGTGATTACGTTAGTCATTATTCAGTTTCCCTGAGTTTGTAGTGAGAAGAAGGTATATTCTTTTGTGTTTGGGTGGAATGTTTTATAGATATCTGTTAAGCCCATTTGAGTCATAATATCTGTTAGTTCCCATATTTTTCTGTTAAGTGTCTGTCTGGAAGATCTGTCCATTGGTAAGAGTGGGGTTTTGAAGTCTCCCACTATTAGTGTGTTGGGTTTTATGTGCAATTTAAGCTTCAGTAATGTTTCTGTTACAAATGTGGGTGCCCTTGTATTTGAGGCATAAATGTTAAAAATTGAGACTTAACCTTGCTGGGTTTTTTTGATGAATATAAAATTCCTCCATATCTTTTGATTAATTTTGGCTTGAAGTTTATGCTAGAATAGCTACACCAGCTTGCTTCTTAGGTTCATTTGATTGGAAAGTCTTTTCCCAACCCTTTACCCTGAGATAATGTCTGTCTTTGAAGCTGAGGTGTGTTTCTTGTATTCAGCAGAAGGTCAGCCCCTGTATTTGTATCCATTCTGTTAGCCTGTGTCTTTTTATTGGCTGATTGAGCCCATTGATACTAAGTGGTATTAATGAATGGTGATTGTTAATTCCTGATAATTTTGTTTGGGTGGTGGTGGTGGTATTGTGTGTGTGTGTTTCCTTTCTTTGGTTTTTGCTACTGTAAGGTTATTTATTACCTATGTTCATGGGTGCAGCTGACTTCCTTAAGTTGGAGTTTTCCTTCTAGTACTTTCTGTATACTGGATTTGTAAATAGGTATTGTTTAAATCTGGTTTTGTGATGTTGTTTTCTCTGTCTACGGTGATTGAAATCTTTGATGGGTATAGTAGTCTGGCATCCAAGGCCTCTTGGTGTCTACAGAACATCTGTCCAGGATCTTCTGGCTATCTGTCCAGGATCTTCTGGCTATCAGAGTTTCCATTGAGAAGTCCGGTATAATTCTGATAGATCTTTGTTTATATGTTGCTTGGCCATTTTTCTTTTCAGCTCTTAATATTTTTCTTTATTCTGTATGTTTAGTGTTTTGATTATTATGTGGTGGGGGAACTTTTTTGGTCCAGTCTATTTGGTGTTCTGTAAACTTCTTTAGGCATGTCCTTCTTTAGGTCGGGAAAGTTTTCTTCTATGCTTTTGTTGAATATGTTTTCTGTGCCTTTGAACTGAAATTCTTATCCTTCTTCTATTCCTATTATTGTTAGATTTGATTTTTTATGGTGTACCAGATTTCCTGGATGTTTTGTATTAAGAATTTATTAAATTTAACATTTTCTTTGATTGATGAATCTATTTTCTATTTTTTATCTTCAACTCCTGAGATTCTCATTTCCATCTCTTGTATTCTGTTGGTTATGCTTGTATCTGTAGTTCCTGTTCATTTACTCAGATTTTCAATTTCCAGAATTCCCTCAGTTTGCAATATATATATATATATATATATATATATATATATATATATATATGAGAGAGAGAGAGAGAGAGAGAGATTATTTTTTCTTATTTTACATATCTATCCCAGTTCCCTCTCCCTCCCATTTCCCCTGAACCCCCCACCCACCCCAATTCCACACACACACACACTCAGCAAGGGGGGTGATGCCTTCCAGGAGGAATCATCAAAATCTGTCAAGTCATAGGGACTAGGCTCTCCATCCCGCCCCTAGGCTACGGGAGTATCCCTCCATGGGAAATGTGTTCCCAAAGTCCTTTCATGCACCAGGGATACATACTGGTTCCACTGTCAGAGGTCCCTTAGACTGCCCAGGCCTTCTGAGATCCATGTTCAGGAGGTCTGAATTAGTCCAATGCTGGTTTCCTAGCTATCAGTATGGCATCCATGACCTCCCCCTTGTTCAGGTCAGCTTTCTCCGTGGGTTTCTGTAGCCTGGTCTTGTCCTCCCTGTCTGCATCTGGATTCCAGTTCGGCTCAGTGTTTAGCTGTGGGTGTCTGCTTCTGTTTCTATCAGCTACTAGATGAGGACTCTATGATGGTAGATAAGTTAGTTATCAATCTTATTATCAGGGAAGGGCACTTAAGGTAGCCTTTCCACTGTTGCTCAGATTGTTAGTTGGGGTCATCCTTGTAGGTCTCTGAACATTTCTTTAGAATCAGTTTTTTCTTCAAACCTATAATGACTCTCTCTCTCTCTCTCTCTCTCTCTCTCTCTCTCTCTCTCTCTCTCTCTCTCTCTCTCTCTCCTCTTTCTCTCTCAGCTATTCAGCCCTCAACTCAATCTTCCTGGTCCCACATGTTCTCCTTTCCTTCCCTCTCCACTCACTGCCCCCCACTCCCAATATGCTCAGGAGATCTTGTACCTTTCCCTTTCTATGAGGGACTTTATATGAATGTCTTGGTTCTTCCGTATAGTCTAGTTTCTCTAGTGGTGTGAATTATATAGGCTGGTGATCCTTTGCTCTATGTCTAAAATCCATATATGAGTGAGTACATACCATGTTCCTCTTTTTATGACTGGGTTACCTCACTCAGGATGGTTTCTTCAAGTTTCATTCATTTGCCTGCAAATTTCAAGATTCCATTGTTTTCCCCCCAGCTGAGTAGTACTCCATTGTGTAGATGTGCCACATCATCTTTATCCATTCTTCAGTTGAGGGGCATCTAGGTTGCATCCAGGTTCTTGCATTTTCTTTTATTGCATCTTATTTCATTTTTTCATGTCTTGAACTGTTTTCTTCACCTGCCTTATTGTTTTCTCTTGGCTTTCTTGGATTTCTTTAAAGGATTTATTGGTTTCTTCCCATTTTTTGTTTGTCTTTTCCTGCATTTCTTTAAGGCAATTTTTCATTTCCTCTTTAAGGGATTTTGTCATCCCTTAAATTTCACATACCCAACATTTTTACATGTATCATAGATCTCATAATAAACATAAAAGTAGTGAAATTTCACATACCCAACATTTTTACATGTATCATAGATCTCATAATAAACATAAAAGTAGTGAAATTTCACATACCCAACATTTTTACATGTATCATAGATCTCATAATAAACATAAAAGTAGTGAAATTTCACATACCCAACATTTTTACATGTATCATAGATCTCATAATAAACATAAAAGTAGTGAAATGTATTCATTCTGTTTATGTTACTAGTAATAATACAAGTCATGCCTTTTACTGTGAACCTCCTAAGTCTACCTCCTGAGTACTGTGGTTGCAGGTATGGGGGGCTAACAAAGGCTGTCTGTTGCTATTATTGTTTCAAAACAGGGTCACACTCTGTAGTCTAGTCTGGCCTCAAAGTCTTAGCAATCTTTCTACCTCAGCCTTCTGACTACTGGTATTACAGTCATGAATCACCATATTGTTCCCATTTCTTTCTTTTTTCCAAATATTTTATTATGTATATTCATTGTACAAAGCACTGGCTCTCATGATAACATTTTTTAAAGTATATCACACACTTTGAGCATTGTTTTTTCCTGGCCTCCTGCCCCTTCTGACTAGTCCCCCCTTCTTCTCAAAAACTCCCCTCTCTATTATAACATGCGTGTGTATTTAACCTAGGTTCCATGTGAGAAAAGAATGTATAGTATTTGCCTATTTAGACCTAGCTTATTTAAGTTGACATAATTATTTCCGGTTACATCCACTTTCTTGAAAATAACATAATTCCATTGCTCTTTAAGCTGAATGAAACTCCATTACATTATCACATTATCTTTATCCATTTCTCTGTTGACTTATATATGGCTCCCTCTTATTATGATATCTTTCTCTCTCTTTTCTCATCTATTTGTCCCCTGACTCAATCTCCCTAGTCTCTCATGTTCTCCTCCCCTCCCCTTCTCTTTCCCCTAACTCCCTCTCCACTCACTGTGCCCCCCCCCGCACGCTTCAACAATAGAGTCTTACCATGTATGTATGTAAAGCAATCAGTAGCTTTGGCTTTAACTTGTGATGTGTGAGGTGTCCCATGAGGCCCCTTTGGCCAATGACTCAACAAGAATTAATCCATTCCTGGCACTGAAAGTTTTACTTGGTAAAAACTGGATGTCTAGTTGGGGCTTTATCTCCCCTACATTGTGGTAACTGCATTTAGATTCCTTTTATACATGTATGTATTTTAGGAAGCTTTTATAGTCGTATGTTTCCACATGATTTCCCAAATGGTCTCTAGCATTAGGTGTCCCTCCCCATATCCCCTTTTTTCACGACCCTCTTCCTATTTAATCCTGTTCTAGTTTCCTCTGTCTCTTCATAACACTGTATTCTATTTCATTGTTCTTGGGACATCATCTCTCCCCCACTGGTTCCTTACTAGGTACCTAACCTATGTGGTTCTGAGATTGTAGCAAACATATTGAAAGTTTAAAAGCTAACATCCTTATATAAGAAAAAATACAAAATTTGTCTTTTTGAGTCTGGGTCATCTCAGCATGAATTTTTCTATCTCAATCTATTTACCTACAAATATCATTTTCTTAACAGCTGAATAATATTCTATGTGTAAACATGCCACATTTTCATTATCCATTCATCAGTTAATGGACATCTAAGAGGTTTCCAATATCTGGCTATTATGAATAGTTCAGCAATGAACATGGATGAGTAAGTATCTCTTTTGGGTATATTGCCCAAGAATTGTCCAGCTGGATCTTGAGGTAGATCTATTCTCAGTTTCCTGAAGAACTGCTGAAAAGATTTTCATAGTGGCAGTATGAGATTGCATTCCTACCAGAAATGAATAAGTTTTCCCCTTCCCCTACATCCTTTGCCAGTGTGTGATGAATGATTCAGTGTTCTCTAGAGGAACAGAACTTATAGAATAAGTAAACACACACAGAGAGAGAGAGACAGACAGACAGACAGATAGATAGATAGATAGATAGATAGATGCATATACATGCATATATATATGACTATAATAGAGTTTCTGTTGTTGTGGGGAAACACCATGACCAACAAACTTGGAGAGGAAAGGGTTTATTTGGATTATACTTCCACATCATAGTCTATCACTGAATTAATGGGAATCAAGATAGGAATTCAAACAGGGCAGGATCCTGGAGGCAGGAGCTGATTCAGAGGCCATGGAGGGGTACTGCTTACTGTCTTGTTCATACTGCTTTCTTATAAAAACCAGGACCACCAGCCAGGGATGGCACCATTATCAACGGGCTTGGCCTTCCCCTGTCAGTCACTAATTAAGAAAATGACTTACAGATTTTCCTATGGCCTGGTCTTATAAAGGAACTCTCTTAATTGTGGTTCATTTCTTTTGGATAATTTTAGCTTTTGTAAAGTTGACCTGTGGTCATGGGCAATGCAATCCCATATTTATAAATGTTGCAGGAAGCCAAAATTCATTTTTGGAAACAATTAGGACCTGGGGAGTAAGATTACATGCATCAATGTTCCAGACCCAGGTAGCAAATTATCTGTTTGTCTGGCTTGTTTTATGTCAACGTGGCACAGATTAGAGTTATTGGAGAGGAGGAGGCCTCAATTGAGAAAATCCCTTCATAAAACTGGGCTACAAGGCCAGGTGGTGGTGGTTATGAACACCTTTAATCCCAGCACTTGGCAGGCAGAGGCAGGCAGATCTCTTTGCGTTCGTAAAGCAGGCTCCAAGACAACTATTGCTGCTACAGAAAGAAACCCTGTCTCAAAAAAGAAACAAAGAAAGCCTGGATAGGCAGGCCTGTTGGGCATTTTCTTAATTAGTGATTGGTACAAGAGGCAGGGAGACAGCTCACTGTGGGTAGGGCCACCCCTGGGCAGATGATCCTAAGTTCTTATAAGAAATCAGGACAAGCAAGCCATAGAGATCAAACCAGTAAGCAGCACCTTCCATGGCTAGTCCATCAGCTCCTGCTAACAGGTTGCTGTACTGTTTGAATTCCTGTCCAGTGATATGGAAGTGTAAGCCAAATAAACCCTCACCTCCCCATGTTGTTTTGGTCATAGACCAATGGAATCAAATTGAAAATCCTGATATCCTCACATACCTACAAACACCTGATTTTTAACAAAACAGTAAAAATTATACAATGGAAGGAGGAAAGCATCTTCATCAAATGGTGCTGGCACAACTGGATGCTGGTGTGTAGAAGACTGCAGATAGACCCATGTCTATCAACATACACAAAACTTAAGTGGATCAAAGACCTCAACATAAATCCAGTCACACTGAACCTCTTAGAAGAGAAAGTGGGAGGTACCCTTGAACAAATTGGTACAGGAGACCAAACATAACACCAGTAGCACTGACACTGAGATAGACAATTAATAAATGGGACCTCCTCAAACTGTAAGGCAAGGGACACAATCAAAAAAACCAAACAGCAGCCCACAGACTGGGAAAAGATCTTCACCATTTATTGTCTTTATTCTACCTCATCTTTAAGAACTGAAATTCTTGTCAGGCAGTGGTGATGCACAACTTTAATCCCAGAACTTGGGAGGCAGAGGCGGGCAGATCTCTGTGAGTTCAAAGGTTGGTCTACAGAGTGAGTTCTTGGACAACCAGAACAACACAGAAAAGCCCTGTCTTGGAAAACTAAAAAAAAAAAAAAAATATGAAATTCTCTCTTCCATTTCTTTTAATCTATTGGTGAGGACTACCTCCAAGGTTTTGTTTAGTATCTTAAGCTTTCCATTTCTAGCTTTATTTCTGCTGGTTTTCTTTAATGGTTATATTTCGTTGTTAAATTTTATTTTTATATCTTAAAATGTTTTCATTATTTCATTCAACTGTTTGTGTTTTTACAGTTTTTATGAAGGCATCTCCCCTTTTAGGTCCTTAAAATTTTGTTTTGAAGTCCTTGCCTTATGCTTCAGCTAAATCATTTTTTCTGGGCTTATTACATTAGGACTGCCAACTTATGGAGGAGGCATAATGTATTGGCTGCTCATATTTTTGTTTTTGTTCTGGAATCTAGGCATCTGAGTTGTGTTTGAAATATATCTTGATGTAGGTATATGGTCTTGTCTTTTTGGGTGGGTATCCCGTTCTTTGGTTGTTATTGTCCAAGTCTCCATGTCTTTGGAGTTCATAGTAGAGAGCATTTCTGTGGGTTGGCTGGTGACACCAAGAAATGGAGATAAAGGCTGAAGAGACCAGTAGGAAAGAGCTAGGAGGACCTGCTTCTGCACCATGAGGTGAAATCTCCAAACAATGGAGATAGGGTAGGAGGAAGGACTCTTGCAGGAAGGCTGTAACAAGGCTAATAGTAAGTTTAACGATACTAGAAAGAGCTTGGGGGGACCACAGATTATCCGATTTTATGTCCAAGTCTGTGATCCATTTGGAGTTGTTTTCTGTATGATGAGATATAAGGGTCTAATTTCATTTATTTGCATATAGATGTCTAATATGAACCAGCTGTAAGCTCCTCAAGCCGGGCCCCTCCCTCTAGGACTTCAAATTGCCAAGTTCCACCCACAGAACACTCTAACTGTCCTAACTGCTAGACCCTGCCCCCACCCTACAGAGTGAAAAGCTCAACCTGTGGAAGTAAAATAAAGCTCCACCCACCCATGAAAAGTTCCACCCCTTTCCCAAGAAACTCTATATAAGCCCTACATCCTGTGCAGTGTGCTGCTGTGTTTGACTGAGCAGAGGCAGCCACCCTCCCGTTTTGTTTTGTTTGTTTGTTTCCCCTTCCCAATAAATCTCTTGAATGAGGTTTGCTTGCAGTGTGACTTTGTGGTATTCCTTTGTGGTATACCTTTCCATCCTAGCTGTTAAGGCTTACACCAGCATCATTTGTTGAAGATAATGTCTTTAATCCAGTGTTTGGTTTTGCTTTTGCTTCTTTGTTAAAAAAAAAAAAAAAAAAAAAAAAAAGCAAGTGGATTCGGGTGTATGGATGTATGGATTTATATCCGGGTCAATTCTATTCCATAGATTAATGTGTCTATTCTTATGGTATTACCATGCTGTTTTATTTACTACAACTCTGTAGTATAACTTATAACAGAAATAGTAATGCCTATTTAGCAGTTCTTTTACTGCTCAGCATTGTTTTAAATATCCTGGAGATTTTGTGTTTCCAAATAAAATTGGAAGTTTTTTTTTATTTTGGTTTTGTTTTGTTTGTTTGTTTGTTTGTTTGTTCTGCCTCTGCCTCCCAAATGTTGGGATTTAAAGTCTGCACCACCACTTCCTGGATAAATTTATTTTTCAATTTCTGTGAAGAAATGAGTTGAAATTTTGGTCAGCATTGCATTAACTCTGTAAATTACCTTTAGTATGGTGACCATTTTCATAATATTAACCGTCAATCCAATGAGCATTGGAAGCCTTTTCATCTTCTGCTATCTTCTTCAATGTCTTAAATTTTTTATTATGTGTCTTTCCCTTTCTTGGTCAGATTTATTTCAAGCTAGTTTTTTAAGCTATTGAGAATGGGATTGTCCCCCTGGCTTATTTATAATATATTTGTCATTTGTATCTAAGAAGACTAGTGATTTTGTGTATTAATTTTGTATTCCAATACTTTAACTGTATTTATCGTCTATGAGTTTTCTAATGGGGGCTTTAGTGTTTTTTATGTATAGAAGTATATCATCCAAAAAGGCTAATTTTTCTCATTCCCTGCTATAGTCCCTTTGTTTCTTTCATTTGTCTTATTGCTCTAGTGAAGACTTAAAGCACTATATTAAATAGGAATAGAAAGATTGGCTATCCTTGTCTTGTTCCTGATTTTAGTGCAAATTCTTGCTTTGAGATTTTCTCCATTTAGTATGATGTTGGCTATAGGCTTATTCTGCATTGCCTTTGTTATTCTAAGATATATTCCGTGCATCCCTAAATTATGTTAAAATTTAATCATGAAGGGATGTTGGATTTTATTGAAAGATTTTTCTGCTTTGGCTAATGGGATGTACAATGTTATAGTTTAATAGTATTCTACTGAAAGAAATATCGAAATCAGGTCCCTTAGTGCATGTGAACACAATGTTATTTGGAAATGGTGTCTCTCAGATATAATCAAATTAAAGTGAATTAATAATTGATTTTTATGAGATCTAATACCAATAAGTGCTATTTTAAAGGACAGAGATATTTGAAGATCAGTGGACAAAGGTAATAAGATTGTGTGGTAACAGATGAAGAAATTAGATTATTGCTGACATCATACAAGGATGATGGCCAAGGAGCCACCATCCATGGGAAGCTAGGTAGTATTATGAAAGGATGATCCTCTAAGCCTTCACAGGGTCCAGGACTTTGCCAACATCCCTATTTTCAGAATCTAGCCTTCAGGACCATAAGAAGAAAGAATATATTTCTACTGTTTTAAGCTACCCAATTTGTGGTCATCTGTTATGGTTCTACTAGAAAACTAATGCATAGTATGAAGCAAACTGTAGCTTAAATTGGTTACATGGGGCAATGTTCTTGCTCTTCCACCGTGGTCATGATGCAAATGTCTAGGTAGGTAATTAAGAATTATTAGAAGGGTCAGCAGTTCAAACTATTTGTTCTTGCAGAGGATCTGGGTTCAAATCCAAGAATCCACATATAAGTTCACAACTGTCCATAACTCCCAACCAGGGAATCCAATGCCCTCTTCTGATCACCTTGGGCACCAGGCACACATGTGGTACACAGACATAAATGTGGTCAAAACATGCATACACTATAAATAAGTCTAAAAATAGTTTAAAAGAATCATTACCCATGTGGTGCAATAACCTGCATATTACATTAAAGCAGTTCACAGCTGACCTCAACTTCTAGTAGTTGCTAAATCCCCAGGTGCATGGTTTAAAATTAATGTTATTTTGAGATATTAATCTGCATGCATGTATGTGTATACACATGTGCTCATGCATGTGAAATCCAGAGGCCAACCTTGAGTGCTAATTTTCAAGTGGTTGTCCTTGCTAGTTTTTCTTTTTTAAATAATTTTTAAAAGATATTTATTATGTATCCAGTGTTTTGCCTGTATGTATGCCTACAGGCCAGTGGTTGCTGAAAGAGCAGCCAGTCCTCTTAACCTCTGAGACATCTCTCCAGCCCTTTAGATTTTTAATACAATAAATTCTGATGTGGTTTCTCCTCTTCCAACCCCTTCCACATTCTCCCCACCCACTCAAACCTACACTCTTTTTCTCTATCTCTCATTAGTATACAAACAGGTATCATCATCATCATCATAATGAGGAGGAGGAGGAGGTGGGGGATAATAAGCTTTTTTAAAACTGAACAGAGCAAAACAAAGAAAAGAACCAAAGAAGCAGCTCAGGAAACATATAGGTGCAGAGACACACATATTTTCACTCACAGAAATCCAATAAAAATTTGAAACCATGTATTTATATGCAAATGCCCTGACAAAATTTATGACACAACCTACAAAAAATGTTGAGTTCGTTTTGCGTCAGCCACCTACTTCTGGACATGAGCCTTGGCCTTAAGTGTATACTCGGTGAGACTCCATTGTGGAAGACTAATTTTTCAGTAAATGGTTATCAATTGGAGATCGCTTCTTAGCACTGGGA
Source organism: Cricetiscus sungorus (assembly GCA_030556225.1). Taxonomy (NCBI): domain Eukaryota; kingdom Metazoa; phylum Chordata; class Mammalia; order Rodentia; family Cricetidae; genus Cricetiscus; species Cricetiscus sungorus. The sequence goes on from JANBXA010000651.1 coordinate 123,893,806, forward strand.
CTCCATCCAGCCCAGATCTGTTTAAGCCCTGCGCATGCTGTCACAATCTCTGTGAGTTCATATGTACAGAAGTCCTGCTGTGTTCAGAAGGCCTTGTTTCCTTAGAGTTCTCCATCCCCTCTAGCTCTTACATTCTTTCCACTTCCTCGTCCAAAAAGTTCCCTGAGTCCTGAGGGGCAAGAATGGATGGATACAACCTACTTAGGACTGAGTGTTCCAAGTTCCCTTACTCTCTGCATATTCTCCAGCTATGGGTCTCTGTATTTCACCCTGTTTTGTTCTGTTGTTGTTGTTGATGATGTTGTTGTTTTGGAGGCTTTTTGTTTCGTTTTTTATATGTAGTCTTCACTGGCCTGAGGCTAATCAATTCAGATAGGCTAGATGGCTAGCCAGGGAGCCCCCCGGAGCCATCAGTCTCTGACTCCCAAGTGCTGTTATTACAAGTGCACACATGGCAGATATTTATGAGAGTTTTGGGAATCAAACTCAAGAGCCTCATGCTTTCATGGCAAACATTTTGCCAAGTGCACTTTCTCTCCAACCTTGATTTGGGGAGTATTTCCTTGTACAGCATTATATGACAATAGCTATTCATTTTGTAAATGTTTTATTTTACTATGTAATCTAAATGCGGGCCTTAGGACTTACAGTCCCTAATTATCTAAACATATACTTCTTGCAAAGAGAAACATTCCACCCACATAACCTCAACACCGTTATCACACTCAGAAGATTTTAACATAATTGCAATACTACTACCTAATATTTATTTCACACTATAATTTCACCAACTGTCTCAATTATGTCTTCATATCCAAGTAACAGCAAAAAATTATTTATTGCTTTCAACTATAGTAGAGGATGCAGGGTCCTCGTGCTCACGGATAAGCACTAGGGAAACCTGGAATATTAAAGCTGGGAATGGATGTAGTTAAGAGCCTGATAATGTGTGCTATCTATAGGGTCAGGCTGTACCTGAATCTTCCAGACGCTTACATTTATCCCAGACTCTTCCTATCTGAACATTTATCTTGAGCCTTGCTTCTCAGTCAATAGAACTCATTCTTATGGAAGGGGTCACATGTACTTTGTAAAGAATTTCAATTTAAACATTTCCTAAGCTTTGTTGTACACATGGGATTGAATTAATTATAATCAGAAAACCTTTTCCCAAAATCATGCTGTGCTTAAATAAGCCTAAAATAAACAGTGTCAGAACTCTAGAAGTTTGAAACAGCTCCAGCTACTGAATCATGCTCAATCAGACTTCTTTCTTGCCTCATGCACATCATCAGTCTGTTGCTTATGGTTTTTGCAGAAGTCCCCCCAATTGTGTTAGGTTTTTGTTTTTGGTTTGGTTTGGGTTCCTTTAAACCAGAAAAAAAATTAGAGGAGATATTCCCGTGTCTCGGTTTTTTTCATGAAAATAATATCACCTTCATGACATTAGCATCTTTAAAAGTGTGTTTTATTGCAAGCATCAGGTCTTACTTGCCAATCCAGGGTACCTAGTTATGATCTGTTGGAATGTCATCTATCAGGCATGAGTTGGAAGGGAAAACAGCAAGACTAAGGCTGTGACAAGTTTTTACAAGCAATCAGACTTTTTATGCCCTTATCGAGAAGCAGAGTATAATAGTGGTTGCCAACTACTTGTTTTCAAATTACAGGGTATACAAGATTAATGTCTAAGACTAATTGTTCTGCCAAATTTTTATATGTTTGCCTGACTTCTAGGAAATGCAAAGAAACGCGGCATCCTGAATGTTCCTCTGCCCAAAAGAGTGCCCCAGTTTCACTGGAACTGAAAGGTACATAGTTCCCCAGGAGCCACAGACTCTTACCTAAAGAACCTATGACATCTCAAGGCAGCTAGACCAAGCCAAATCCATGACTCACTGCCCTTAATTTGGAAGTTTTTTATATTCTCTCAACTGGACTCAGATTAAATTTTTTGAGGGGGAAAATGGTGCTAGGTGATGCATCACATTGGGACATAAGGATATCACTTTATCCCATTACAAATAAAAGTAAGTTTGATGTTTGAGTTAAATGGTGTCCATCAACTTTCTCATGGAACAAAATCTCTTAATTCTTCTTAAAACATGTTAGTGAGATATCGCCAGAATACTTTTATTAGCCTGTGGTTACCAACATGCATAACTCATGTTTGCCTTGAATTTCTATATACTTATAATTGTATACACATGTATATAAATGCACATAGAGAATAAATCATATTTACACTTTTAAGCCACTAGTGTAGATTTATTCATTATCTCCTTTCATTTCATGATTATATTTCTCTTTTGCTATAGTCAGAATCTTTTTTAATAGCAATATAGCTCTTAGTTGTAAGTCTTAAAATGTATGTAAAAGAACTTTGGCATTATGGTACCCATCACTTGTGCATGATGCCATCCCTAGGCTGTTTGTTCTGGGTGCTGTTAAAAAAAAAAAAAAAAAAAAAAAAAAAAAGCAGACTGAATAAGCCATGAGGAGCAAGCCAGTAAGCCCCACTTCTCCATGGCCTCTCCATTAGCCCCTGCCTCCAGGTCCCAGCCCTGCTTGAGATCCTGTTTTGCTTTCCTTCAGTGATGGACTATGATGTGGTGTGTAAGTCAAAAAGCCCCCCCACCCCAAGTTGCTTTGGACATTTGGTTGCTGTGGGTGTTTCATCACAGCAATTGTAACCCAAACTAAGACAATATTATTTTTTTAAACTCCTCTTAAGTAGGACAAGAAAACATAGTAATTGTGCATTGACTAAGGGTCAGAAAAGTTCAACATCTTTCTTTGCCTATCAGAAGGTCATACTTTATACTCCTACAACAAAAGACAGGAAAACAAATGAAAATCTAACAAATTCCTTTACCTAAAGGTGTATATGACATGGGAGCCATCATAATTCAGCTCCAAGATCCAGGGAAATCTTTTTTATGCTTTGGTTTGTTGAAATATGGCAGTCATCTGAAAATATGAATGGACAAAAAAAGATATTATCTAATGAGGTAAATCCAGCAAGCCTTGTCCACGTTTCCTTGTATTTACTCCTTCCAGGTGTAAGGTTGACACTTATCTAATGAAGGTTTTATTCCTTACTTATTAATAAATAATGTAGAACATAGGATTTTATTTTGGCCTGCAATAATACTTCCAGATTTTATCACTTGTTCTAAGGAAGAGGATTTGTAGTCTTCATGATACACTTCAGAAAGCTGAGTTCTCACTTCTATAGCTTGATTGGAGGAAGAAAGAAGGTAGAGACTGGAAGACAGTGGAAAGTCAAAAAGATTGTATAACTAATGTTTTCCAGTCTCCTTCAGCTTGAAGTATTCAAGATGCCAAAACACTATTCTTTAGGGTTTTGTTTTCTGAGTCCCAACACTGGATAAAAACTGTTTTACGCCTAATGTGTTCTACAAAACCGTATTTCAGGTTTATAAAATTAGTTCAGGTTTAAATTTACTCTAACATTTGAGTGCTTATTTTCATTTATTTACCTCAAAATTTTAGATGTAAATGTTCTTAAAATTGTATGAAGAATGTTGTCATTATTTTTAACACATTTAAAAAATACACTAAGTATAATATTAGAGACTCTTCTCCCATTTATTGTTTCTGTTGTGTCCATCATAATATTAATAATTTATTATCATAATTTAAATAAGCACTAACATCTGGGAGATCCTCTGATTGTTGCATATGTTTAAAGCTAAAAAATCCTACTTTAGAAACAGATGTACTTTAAAACACCTGCAGTTTTTAATTTCACTATTATATTCCAATTCTATTCTTCTATTGTGCTCTCTCGTGTATTTAATGTTTTGTGGGGGATTATTTTCCCATTGTGGCAGGAGCTGGATGCTTTGCAGACACACTTGGCAGCCAGACTTACTACAGCTGGGTCCTGGTCTCCCATCTGTTGCTTTACATGACAGTTCCTCTTATTGTTTAACATGTGCCTGTGAATATGTTTCTTTCCCCCATAGTAACATGAGAAGCTGTAATATAAACCAATACTATTATTAATAGAACAGATTTCCATTACACTCTGATTTTAAGCCGATTACTTTGAAGCTTTTGTTCATGTGTTGCCCTTCTATTGGCGGTATACACTATAGTGGCTTTCCAGGAAAGCTGAGTATGTTTGGAAACTTCCCAATTTGATCAAATGAAGACAAAAAAAAAAAACCAGTTCTTTTCTTATTATACTCTGATAAACTTCTTAATTTCTATTTTAAGGACAATGCAATCAATCCTAAGTTTTGTGTTTAAGTTTTGATCAAAGTTAATATTTTTAAAATAAAATATGGTTGACCCTTAAAGCAGAAATAACAGTTACGTTCTGTATTAAAGCTTAAAGGTAGAAACCATTATAACAATACCAAATAATAACTGCTGACTGACAAAGATGAGTATGCCTCTTGATCTATTTTTTGTTTTGAGAATTATAAATTTGTTTAAGAATGGTATTCATTTTTATCTCAATTTGCTAGGACTGATTTTTTTTTTTTTTTTTGCACCATATACCATACATCTGAACACACAGGTGATAGTCATTGAAGAGTTGTACCAAACTAATCAGGAAGAAGAGGTTGCCATGAGAGACACAGCAATTTGATGGTCAGTTTGAATTCTGACTTCATACTCTGTAAAAGATATAGCCACCTTTACATGTATTTTTATTTTTCAAAAACAGAACAAGGCATATAATAATATTTCTTCCAAGTTTTGTTGCATATTAGGCAGTCTATGTGTACAATAGACAGTTTGAGGTTTCCTCTCTCACCTGAAGGTATATATGCTCATGCATGCTGACTTTGTGTAGGATGGTACAAAATACACAGATTAAAAACAAAAATAAGCATATCACAGTTTCCCTGTTTCCAACTGTCTCATAGATCCAGAAGAAAATAAAAAAAACGAAGCAAAATTTCCCCTATAGAATTTCTGTTACTTTTTACTACATTATAATATAATCAGTATTTTGATTTTCCCAAAATTGACTTCAGAGAAAAACACCCAACTAAGTTTCCTTGAACGTATTTGGCCATCAAGCTAGTTTTCTTAGCATTTACTTTAATGTTTCAGCAAATATTTGTAAATTCATGTGAAGATACTTCAAAATGTATATTTGACAACCAGATATGTTAGAAAATGCGTGGCAACATTTATTTAAACAAACTTATAGGGTTTTGTTGTTGTTGTTGTTGGATGGTAGTGAAAGATTATTCTAGAAAATCTACATTTTTCTGTACCCTAGATGGCTCTAAAAAATGGTATGAAATCTCCAAAAGACCAACTATTGAGGAGTAAAACCCCTCCAACTTATGTTTTCGGAGTTTTAAAGTAATGTTAAAGTAAATTTTGAATTTCATAACTCGCCTTTTCCTTATCTTCCAGCACTTTCTTCATCGAACACCAGGTGGCAGATGGAACCACTTTTTAGAGCACGCCCCCCGACACCGCCCTACCGGAAGCTGTCATAAAAAGAAAATCTCCATGGCCACGCCTAGAGTTCAGCACCCCAGATGCGGACAGCGACACCGCCCAGTTGAGTCCCATGACTCGCTGCGGAGATTTTCACCTGACAAAGGAACCGGCCAATCTCAACCGATTCCAAACCCCGCGTGATCGACCAAGTTACAATGCCAGAGGTAAAAGGGGTGGATAGGAACCCCTTGGCTTGAGACTTCCAGCTTGGCAGAGAGATAAGCTGATATTAACTGATACCATACATTGCAATATCTAGTCGTTTGAGTTTTTTTTTTTTTCTTTCTCCTCTCATTCCCCGCCGGAATAGCAGTGTCTTATCAATACTATATTGCTGCAGACAGGCGCTCCATTACCTAGCCTCCGTGTGTTGGTTTATTCCAACAAGATACGTAAGACTGCAAAGGCGGTGCGAGGCTCTGTGAATTATGGCAGCCAGGGCTTCGTTTTGTAAAAGGTAGCCTGTCAGCTTTCTAGAAACCATTATGGGAACCCACCGCATTTTCTCGTTTTCCAATCAATTAATCTTAAAAACACAAACAACAGCTGTCTTTTTGGTCTCATAAAATCACTGTCTTAGGCAGAGCCACCTGCCTGACATGTATTCTATAAGTAAAGGCTGGCTTAGGTGTCATTTTTCCAGTTGCCTAGCAACCAATTAGACAAAAAGCTCTTTGGGGAAATTTTGGTTAGCGATTTAAAATAATGGAAACCTAAGTGTAAAGGAACATGGGCTCAAGATAGCGTGTTACTTGAGGCCACAATTTAGAATAGGAATATGATTAAATTTTAGGTAGCGCTAAAACTCGCGGTGACTATTTAGATCGCCAAATGGGCAAGTAAGCCGAGTTTTAGTTGCTATGTATCTGTTTTATTTAAACGGATTGCCTTCTCTGTAGCATTGTTTTCGGCTGTGATCATTCACATCTCTAACCAGCAGAGGGCGAGTCGGCCGCAGTTTTCGGTGCTCGAACACATCCTCCCTCCCCCTCTGTCCCCTGGAAATTAATTTAGCACGAACATCTTCAAATATAGAGCAAGCTTAGGAAGGTGTAGTGGCAGGAACATTGCAGCTCACAGGACTTGGCTAAGTGCCTGCTCTTCTCAGCCTTGGATAGCGGACTGCTCTGTACTCTTGACAGCATTAAATCTGCTTCAGGCTGCAGAGGATTGTCTCCGTTGGGCAGGGAAGAAAAGCAGGTTCATCCTCAGAAGCAATATTTGGGGTCACTAGCTTCAAAGAATTGAAGGGGCCAGCGATGGCACAGTGAGACGACCAACATAAACTATGAAGACTCAAAAAAAAAAAAATGAAAGGAGAACTTTACAAGTTAGAGTCAATAACTGTGTTGGAACTTATATAACCAAAAGGGACTGTGGTTTGGCTTTGCTATCCTAAGAAGAACAGTGAGGGGGAGGGGGGGTAAGAGCAAATACTAAGGTCTTTAAAAGAGAAGAAGCAAATGCAAGCCCTCTTAAAGGGCAAGGCAATGAAAGGGAGCCTGCTAGAACACAGGGAGAGCAATAGAGTGAGCATTATAAAATTAATGTACTGCTGGACAGGGGCTGCTCATTCTCGGTGGGCATACCACTTCCTCCGAAGGAGGCGTTTTTACCTTGCAGAATAGAATTTTACAGGATCTCTCCGGGCAGCCAGCCAGAAATCCCATTAATTGGGCATACCCTTTCTCCTACATGTATTTATGCTTCAACATTCATCTTTCTCAGTTTCAAACCAGTAAAATTAATTTTTTTTCTGGAAGCCACTAAACTTAATTTTATGTATTGAATTTTTCCCTCCCTTGGTCATTAAATTTCTTTAAAGCTTGTGCTTAAAGAATATTTAATTAATAAATTCAATTTATAAAACAGTATATTTCTGAATAAAAAACTCAGTGCGTTGTATTACAAGGAAAGAGATATTGTCACTGAGCTGAATCCCTAGCTTCATACCTTCCATAAATTAGTATTGGGGCAGGTATCTTAACAGTACAGATCAGCACTTTTAAGAAAACATGATTTGATTCAAAGTTTCATAATTAATTTAAAGGTAAGCTGCATATTGATAGGATTGTATAGCACACCTGTACTTCTGTAATATTTCCTCTGCACAGGGGCATCTGTAATTTTCTTTGAATATACCAAACCTCATTCATGTCACAACAAAACAAATGATAATTTGAAACTGTCTAATATGATCTCCATAGAATTCAGAATTGTAGGGGAATATATTCAGAGGTTTCTCCGTGTAGCCCTGGCTGTCCTGGAAGTCACTCTGTAGAACAGGCTGGCATTGAACTCACAAGACATCTACCTACCTCTACCTCCCAAGTGCTGGGACTAAAAGCATGCACTATTTTTTTTAATCTAAGTACTAGATTATTGCACAAGCACTTAGTAAATGAGACTATCTAAATACTGCCCAAAGATTTTCAATGACATTAATCATCTAAGAAATGTTAAAAGTTAGCCAGGCATCAGTGGCACACACCTTTAATCCCAGCACTCGGGAGACAGAGGCAGGCAGATCTCTGTGAATTTGAGGCCAGCCTGGTCTACAGAGTTCCAGGACAGCCTCCAAAGCTACACAGAGAAACCCTGTCTCAAAAAAAAAAAGGCAAAAAAAAAATGTTAAAAGTTGTAATGAAATGCCTTTTACTCTTTTAAGAAACTAACCAGATAAACAGGCAAAAAGCTGGCTTTTTCAAGTTTTGAAAATTATCTGGGTGGTAATGGTGCACATCTTTAATCCCACCACTGCAGAGGCAGAGGCAGGCAGATCCCTGAATTTAAGGTCAGTCTGATCTACAGAGTGAGTTCCTGGACAGCCAGGACTACACAGAAAAACCTTGTCTTAGAAAAGAAGGAAGAAAATGATGGATTTTAGACATAGAGCAAAGGATCACCAGCCTATAATTCACACTGTCAGAGGAACTAGGATACAAGGAAGATTCTAAGAGATTCATATAAGGTCCCTCACAGAAGGGGGAAGGGACAAGATCTTCATAGCACATGGGGAGTGGGGGGGCAGTGAGTGGAGAGGGAACTAGGAGAAAGAGAAGGGGAAGAGAGAAAAGCATGTAGGACTAGGAAGATTGAGTCAGGGGAGGAATAGGCTAGAGGAGAGAGAGACAGAGACAGAGAGACAGAGAGAGAGAGAAAGAGAGAGACCAGCCATTATAGGTTTGAAGAGAAAACTGAACCTAGAGAAATGTCTAGAGACCTACAAGACTGACCCCAACAAACAATTTGAGCAACAGTGGAAAGGCTACCATAAATGCCCTTCCCTGGTAATAAGATCAACAACTAACTTATTCACCATCATGGAGCCCTCATCTAGTAGCTGATGGAAACAGAAGCAAACACCCACAACTAAACACTGAGCCGAACTGGAATCCAGATGCAAAGAGGGAGGACAAGACCAGGCTGCTAAAACACACAAAGATAGCTGACCTGAACAAGGAGGAGCTAATGGGCCCCCGGACTGATAACTGGGAATCCAGCATGGGACTGATTCAGACCCCTGAACATGGGTCTCAGCTAGAAGGCCTGAGCAGTCTAAGGGACCTCAGACAGTGGAACCAGAATGTATTCCTGGTGCACAAAAGGACCTTGGGGACACATCCCCCGTGGAGGGATACTCCCTTAACCTAGAGACAGGAGAGAAGTCCTAGACCCTACTCCAAATGACTTGACAGATTTAGATGACCCCTCCTGGAGGGCATCACCCTACATGTTGAGTGGGGGTGGGGGGATGGGAGGGGAGTTTGGTCAGAGGGCATGAGAGAGTGGGAGAGAGGGAGAGGGAGCTGAGATCAATATGTAAAAAAAATAAAAAATGGAGCAACTGCAACTATCACAAATTGCTGATGGGGTGTAAATTGTTACAATCACTCTGAAAAATTGGCAACATTAAGGTTTAAAATAAGGGTACACATAGAAACATATACCCAACAGAAATGTCTGCATGTGTGCAAAGCAAAAAACATGCACAGGAATGTTCATTATAGCTCAGATCTGGAAAAAACCAATGTACTTAAAGAATAGAATGAATACGTATATTGTCAAATAAATACACATAACAATAGTAATTTTAAACTGCTACTACATGTATATGTATGAATAAATCTCACAGATGTTATGTTTGGCAAAAAAAATCAAAAACATGATTCTACGAATATAAAGCACAATAATATTTTAAGAACTGTTAGATTCTAGTTCGCCTGGGTGGTAGTAATCAGAGTAGGTTTACTCAGTAAAAATGTATTAAACTGTGTATGATGACTGGTTCGTGTTTACACCTTAAAAAAGACATAAGACAGATCATGTGAAACTCAAACTTTAAGCCAGTGAGTGACTTTACAGTACACTGACAGCAAAATCTAAGTTCCTTAATATCTGTTAGACCCTACATAGATTTCTCCTGTCTAAATTTCCAATTTTTGTTAGTTACTTTCTCCTTGGTCACCACACTGTAATTACTATGACTATCAACTCCTAACTCCCCAAAGCTGTGTTCAGCCTTAACATGGCTGTTTTTTCCACCTGAAAATGCTATCAGCAGCTTTTTGCATGGCATATCCCTTCAAATCCTTCAATTCAGATTAATGAAACCTCTTTAGAGAATCACTTCTTGACTTTGGAATTTAAAGTCCTTATAAGCTTTATTGATTCCCATGGAGGAATCAATATTTTTATCTTTTCCTATATGCTTTAAAGAAAAGATGGTTTATAAACTAAGGGAGGGTGAGGGAGGGGGAAGGAGAGGCAACTGTGATCGATATGTAAAATGAGAAAAAATAATAAATAAAGTAATGCCTTCAGAAAATAGATCACCAAAGTACTTACATGGCTGAAGAAAAATAATTTAAGAAGTTTATAGAACAATACAGTACATGATGCAATCATATGGGCATTGTAGATTGCTGTCTTGCTAGGTTGCAAAATCAGATACTAACTTAGAAATAAGAATTAACTCATCAAATACTTATTGGGCTCTCTTCTAGGATCTGAATATATAGAGGAAATTGTAGAATTCATTGGGTTTGGGAAACCTAAAAACACATGTGCATAATATTATGTAAGATAGAGACAAGTACAATAAAGTAGAAGGAAATGATGAAAAACAAATTAGAGTTTTTAAAATAGAGATTGTATTTGTGTTATACAAAGATAAACCTGGAAGCTGGGAAAGTGGCTTGGCAAATAAAGTGCTTGGTGCTAAGTGTAAGGACCTGAATTTAGATTGCCAGCACCTGTGTAAAAGCAGACACAGTGACAAAAGCTGTAATCCCGGTGCTGGAGGGAGTATATGCTCGGTTAACACAAGCCAGAGTCACCTGAGAAGAAGGAATCTCAGTCTGTTCTGGAGGCATGCATTTACGACATTTTCTTGGGTAATAATTGATGTGAAAGTGTTCAGCCCTCTGTGGATGGTGCCAGTCCTAGACAAGTGGCCTGGTATTGTGTAAGAAAGCAGGCTGAGTAAGCAGGGCTCTTTCGTGGCTTCTGCTGGGACCAAGGCTGGTGGGAAAGTGTTCATATAACAAAATGGCACCTGCAACATGTACTAAGAAATTCCACATAAAATTTGACAAAAGCTTAAAAAGGGATTTTAGAAACAAAGGAACAGAGAAACGCAAGGCTTCTTGGTAGCAGCATTTTTCTCAGGCAGGCTCTGTTTTGCTAGAGACAAGCAGAGACCTCAGCTCCTTTAAGGGAGGTTTCCTGAATTGGCATAAGCAAAAAACACAATACAACACAACAAAACAAAACAAAACAACCCCCCCCCCACAGGGCTCTTTTAAAAGGCCCTGCTAATAACTGAATGGTGTGTACCAGAGCTGGCAATGGCAGTGACCACATCTCCAAGCTGGCACATGCTGCTTGATGGCAGCATAGACCAAGGCAGTGAGCACACCTCTCATTGCTGGCAGTAAATTACCATACCCTGACATATTGGAAAGCCAGCGGCTAAAACAGCTGTGGCTTTAATTTTAGCAATGTTGTTATTTAGTAGATAAAAGACTCATGGCCAGTAAAAGATAAAAGATTTACAGTAAAGACAGATTAAGATAAATAAAAACCTCTAAAGGTTTACAGTGTGTTTTAAAATATACCTAGGCTTGGGAGAGAAAAAGAAACAGGACAAAGTGGTTTTTAAAAATTGAAAGAATAGCTGGGTGTGGTGGCACACACCTTTACTTTTTGCACTCAGGAGACAGAGGCAAGCAAATTTCTGTGATTCCAAAGCAAACCTGGAATTTCAGGACAGACAAAAGTTCACAGAGAAACCCTGTCTCAGAAAATGAAAAAGATAAAAGTAGAGTAATAAAAAAGCCACGTGAAGATGGAAAACACACAGAGAGTCTGATACTGTATGCTATTGTGTTGTCTTTGAATTGCTCAATTGCCAAGGAAGGAGCAACAACTGCTAAAACACACTTGATTATCAATGCTGCTGAATTAATCAAACTTATGTATTTTAAAATTGCTTTGACTTCAAAATTTAAGCTTAAGGGCAGGTTACTGAGGGAAAGAATTTCTATTTTTGTTTCCACAGAAAACAAAAAGCAGTGGATCTCTTCCAGACTAACATGGTTTGATCAAGCAAGACCCCCTGAAGCAGTGGCCCAGGTGATCCAACATTCAAAACAGCGGGGACAAGGCAGCCTTGCAGACTACAGCCAGGACTCCCATGGCAGGAAGCAGTTTGGAAAGAATGACGCCCAAATTCCCAAATATTGTCTATAAATTTTTTTTTCATCTAAATGGTGTTGGTTATAAATGGTTAATGATCACAAGCAATCTCTTTTTAAAGGTAAAAAGGGGATGTGGTATATAAAGGAATACTTTGTTTTAGAATGGATTTTCATTTATTTATACAAATTTAAGGCCAATTTTGTGATATGTATATTTTTCCTCTTGTTTAAGTATTATGTTTATATAGCTCATTTAAAAATAATGTATAATTTAGTACAGATTATAGATAGTTACCTATAATAGTCAAACTTATAGTTAGGTTTCCTAGACATACAGAGACATATTTCAATTGGATAGGCATTCTTCAAACCTTACAAAGACCTACAAAATGTGGCATTTAAAATGGTTTAAGGCTTTTCTTAACTGAGGCACAACTGCTCCTGGAAACACCAACTGCGTCAGAAAGGAAGATGAACATCAAAGAAACTCATTATGGAGTTTGCTTCCAATATGGTAAGGCTGGCCATTTGGGCAAGATACTGCTCTTGTCTGGAATGTTCAACTTTATGCTGTATAAACTGGACATGCAGGAGCCACATAAAAGACAGAAGTGATACGGGGTTCCTGCTTCATTGAATAGTCTGCCAAGAAAATGACACAGAGAAAAATGACTGACAAACTGCCAATACAGGCTGAGGAGTCTGCCAGATACACTATAGCCTATAGGCTGAAGATGGAACATTACAGAAGAACTTCAGGTGACTAACCAGGTGAGTTGTTTCTGTCTTTTCTAGAGTTTATATATTGTTTTTCTGTGGTCTTTGATCAAGTTGAAGACAGATAGTTATGGTTATAGTTTTCCTTAGATAGGATTAAAGATGTTACATATAAAACTTTAGACTCACAAAGATAGGATAGATGATAGAATATTTTCTTTATATTGCTGAACTAAATATTGTTAACTATAGTACTTATTTGATAACTGTTTGATAACTGTTTTGTTATATATTTTACTGTTAAAGTTAAAGCCCTTCTTTTTTTAGACAGAAAAGGGGAGATAATGGGAGGTGTCATTCTGTAAATGTTTCTTTTATTGGTTAATGAATAAAGCCCTTCTGGCCAATAGAGAAGCTAAATAGGTAGGTCTATGAGACCAGGAGGATTCTGGGAGACGTAGTAGAGAGGAGTCATGTAGGACATGATAGAATTAAGAGGTCTGTACCCTCTCTCCTCTTAAATTGATAGAAATGAGTTAATATTTAAGACAGAGCTAGCCAGTAAGAATCTCTAGCCATTGGAAAACAGCTTTATAACTAACAGAGTCTCCATGTGTTATTTTGGGGCTGATGTGGCTCTGGGACCAGTGCTGGTGGGAAAGTTCTCGTAACACTCTGCTTCAGTTCCTACTACCAGATTCCAGCCTTGAACTCCTTCCCTGTCTTCCCCTGGTGATGGAGTATACGCTGTGAGCTGAAATTAGCCCTTTTCTTCCCACAAGTTGTTTTGGTCATGGTGTTATCACCAAAGTTACAGTCTTGGAAGGGTTCCAGTAGTGTGCTGATCAGCCAGCATAGATAACTGATGACCTCCAGGTTCAGTGACAGATCCTACCTCATAAGTGAAATGACATCAATAGATATTGACTTTGTCTGCACATGCATACATGGGCACACAAACACAGACCACACACACATTTCAGGTGGTTCTATAGGTGGCATAAAGGGAAGCAATGGAAAGCCACTGCGATGATATAGGCAAAAATAATGGTGTCTGACCTAGGATAGTTTAGAGTTAATAAAATTTGGATTTGAGACATTTTTGTTCTATTTTTACATTAATAAGTACTAATTATATATATATTTTATGTAGCACATAATAATTACATCAAATATAATAAATTTGATTGAATATCCCAAAGTTATGGATACTAGTTATTTAAATACAGTAATTTGCATTAAAAATTTTTATAAATATATTTTGATCATGTTTTCCCCTCCACCTAACTCCTCTCAGATCCTCCCATATCCCTACCCACCAAACTTCATGTTCTCTCTCTTTCTCAAAAAATGAAAATTAAAAGAGACACATAAAAAACAAATATAACAAAAAAATACCAAAGCAAACCAAAGTGAAACAAAACAAAACCAAAGCAAAACAAAGTGAACTCATAGAGTGAGTTTTATGTTGGTCAACTACTTCTGGGCATGGGGTCTACCCTTGAGTGTGGTTGATATACCCAGTAGCATGCCACTGAAGAAAACTGTTTTTTTCTTTTCCCAGCAGGTATCAATGCTGGGACTTTGTCTGATTTGAACCTATGCTGGTCTTATGCATGCTGTCAGAGTCTCTGTGAGTCTGCATTAAATATAATTATTTTAAAACTTTGAGAAAAGCAAAAGGAGAATCGGTGATTAATTATAAAGAACTTTGGCAAGGAATTTTTTGTAAAACAGAAAAACAGTAGCTGAAAGGAAAAATAGGTCAATAGTTATGTTAAGATGTGAGAACAACATGTTGATGGAAAAGATTCAGCAGAAAGGAAAGAATCAATAATGTGTTGTAGACAGAAAGCAATGTCCTTGAGAGCATGCTATGGCAAAGCATTTGAGCGCAAGTATAGAGACAGTCTCAGATGTGAACATAACCAGTTCATTTAACTGTCACAGAATATTAAGCAAGGCATAAAAAGCTAAGACGTGTTAAGATGTCAATGTGGTAAGAATTCTGAGATCATTCCTCTAATCACTTTATTAGTAAATAATAAGATGGAGTATGCTGAAGGTTTTTTTTTTTAAAAAAAAAAAGGTATGAAGTAGTCAAGGTAGAATGGGTAAATGGACTAGACAAATATCGTGTACTTGACAAACAACATTAAGGGTCATCTGTAATCACAATACAAAGCAAGAAGAACTAGCAAAGTTATGATGGTTTTTCTCCCACACCAATCTATGTGAACACAAGTCTAGTATAGGCAAACTTTTATATTTATGAAAATTTGGATTCTATAAGCACGTACAGTTAGTTGAGAGAGGACCAGGATGTTAAGGATATACAAAAGGGGTTAGTTATCAAGGTTAACCACAGATTAGCTTTAGCTGTAAACAAGGTCACAGGGTAGTGGTGATTATAAAAAGGGTTGGTGGAACTAATAAATTTTATGTATTAGACTGGTTGAGTTCTTTTAACAATAGGGTCAGGAGAGAGCAGCATGCCAGCCCATCGCCACCGGGTAAGATGAGCCATGTGGAAATACTTAGAATAGTAGAAATGGATTAATCATTAAGACAGAGCTAGCTGGTAAGAAACTAGTACCAGACTGGCGGTGGGAAAAACCTACTCGTAACAAGGGATTGAGTTGGAAAAACTGAGATAGCTGTAACATTTAATGCTATGCTTGAAACTTATATTGAGAAAGTGCTGCAGTTACTGATGATGATACTACTACTACTACTACTACTACTACTAATAATAATAATAATAATAATAATATAATAATAATAATAAATATCTTTCTCAGTGTGGAAAGAATAGGTAGCTGAAATCAGAAGAAGATGATACTACTTACTACTACTACTACTAGTAATAATAATAAATATCTTTCTTAGTGTGGATAGAATAGGTAGCTGAAATCAGTGGAAGACACAGTACTTAGAAGAGAGACAGAGGGATGGTAACATTAGACTCTTAGGATATGCAAATACTTAAATTACCAAGAACTAGGGAAGCATCAGAACTGGAAAGAGCAGTGAGCTATCTCACTGAAAGCCACTGTAAATAGAGAAAGTTCCTTGGGGTCAGCAGATAAATGATGTGAAGGTTGCCATGTAAGATTTCTTTTAACTTGGTCCAGTGTAGATGTGGAGACCAGAGATCAGCAGCAATTGTCATCTACTACAAAATGTCTTACTAGTGTATTTAACTGTTACCCATAGCAGAAGTCAACACTCTGGCTTCCTGCTCATTTTGAAGCCAAATCCCATTCAGAACACTTGATTTTTGGAAGACCAGAACACAGGAGTGATAGTGGAACGGACTGTCCTTTCCTCCATGGGTAAGTAGCATTTAAGAACCAAAGGCCAACAATGGTGATTAAAAAAGGCTGAGTTGAAAAATATTTGTATCTTCCTATGGCTACAGTGAGTGGACAGAAAGTTCAGTTCAAACTTTATAATTTTCTTCCCTTGAAAGTTGGCTGCATTCTATCACCAAGATCAGAAACACAATGGTCTAATCAGTAACTGTGGACACTTTGAAACATCCTAATATTTAAGAGGAAATTAAAAGTAAGTCTAGCGAGCTATCAATGTTAAAAATCACAAACAGACACACACATACTGAGTCACTGTAATAATTCTCTAGTCCAGGCCACGGAGTCTCTGCAGATTCAATTTGGCATCAAATAACAGCCTATTCTTCTATGCCAATGTGGTTGTCTGGAGCTGATGAGGAGACCGATAGCACTTAGGCTGTAGAGAAGAAGAAAGACATGCCCTCAGGTGACACTTTGTTTCAGAAACAGTCTGGGAATGTAAAAAATTGGAGATTTTTGTTATGATGCCTTTTTTAAAGTTAGTTTAACTTACTAGGGGGATTGGACACCTGGCTGTGTCCCTAATACTCACAAATCAATAGATTATTTGTACCCAGTTTCTCCATCTGTGCAAGTGCAAAATAAATCTATACAAAAAGTCAATGGGGATTTTTGAGTCATGGCAGTTTTAAACCAGTGTCTTCCAACATTAACCTTCACATTGGAAAATGTGTTTGCCATCTTTAGTTACCATTATTAGTTTGGGCCTTAGTTGTGATGGATGATAAACAAGCCCTTCCCCTCCACAAGACATATGACTTATAAAAGAAGGGAGCCAGAGTCAGATGGCAAATTCAAAGTGGAACACTGTAAATAGTACCTACAAAATGAATTAGGTGCTTAGGTGGACATAACTTACTAAGACAGGAAAACAACTTTTTTAAATAGCTTGATAAGATGGTTGAAGGGATTTAGCTCACCTTAATACCAATTCACTGAAAACCAATTCTCCTAATGGCAATTTGCCTAATTAACTCATCTAAAATGAACATTTTTTACAACATTGATTCCCAATCCAAGATGTGAATTAGATGGTTCTAACCTGGAGAGAGAATAGGAGCAATAACACTGAGACCACATTATTTCACCTGTGGTATCACCCAGTCATTGCCAGATTAAGTAAAGAAACCCAGTTAGACTTAAATATCTGACAAAACAAATATACTTTCTCAAGGTGCATCCCAAATGTTCCATAGAACATTTTATTTGCTATTTATCTAAAATGGAAAAGCCCTGTGTTCATTCATTAGACCAGAAAATGCCCCTGTAACTCAGCCTAGGCAGAATCATCAGTAGCTTTAGTGTAAGTTGTTAATAAAGATTGGACTGGGTTTCACATTTTCTGAATGATTTTGCATTTTAAAATAAATGTTTGAAAAGTCCATTTTAGCCTCTTTGTGAATTCTTTTTCAACCTGCTAGTTTCTAAGGGGTGCTAAAATATTTCTACTATTTTATATTTCTGAAAAGTACTGTCAAGGAAGCTGGAGAGATGGTTTATCTTTTAAGAGCACTTATTTGCTCCTGCAGAAGACCTGGGTTTGGTTCTCAGCACCCATATCGTGACTCATAACAATTCATAACTATAGTTCCAACGTATCTAGCAACCTTCTCTGACCTCTGCAAGCACCACACACACACACACACACACACACACACACACACACACACACACACACACACACACACACACACACACATACATGCATGCAAATCACACATAAAATAAAAGAAACTAAAAATAAATATTGTTGGGGACTAGAAGGATGGCTCAGCAGTTAAGAGTACTTGCTGCTTTTGCAGAGAACCTGAGTTCTGTTCTCAGCATTCTCAGGGCAGCCTGTAACCTTAGTAATTCCAGTTCCAAGGGTTCCAACACTCTTCTAGCCTCTGCAGGTACTGTGGTTCACAGTACACATAAGTACATGCTGACAAAACACTCACATACATAAGAATAAATAAATCTTTTAAAATATTGTCAATATGCCATGCTTCATATGATTCATCCAATGTAACCTTTTTAAACAATAAATATAATAAGGTAAAACAAAATGACACACCATAGTTGAACAAAACAAACAGAAAGAAAAAAGTCAGATACCCACTGTTTTGCACACTCAGGAATCCCATAAAAACACTCAACTGGAAGCCATAATATATACGCAGAGGAGCTGACACAATCAATGCAAGCTCTGTGCATGCTTCCTTGGTGTCTGAGTGTCCAAATGAGCGCTGATCATGTTGACTTAGAGGGCCTTGTTCTCCTGAATGTTCCTCATCCCTTCTGTCTCTTACACTCATTTCTCCCTCCTCTTCCACAGAGTTCCCTGAGCCCCGAGGAGAGGAATTTGATGGAGATTTCCCATTTAGGGCTCTGCATAATGTCTGGCTGTGGGTCTCTATATTGTTCCCATATGATGCAGGAGGATGCTTCTCTGTTGATAGCTGAGCAAGGCACTGAACTATGACTGTCGCAGAATATCATTAGGGATTTTTTTTTTGCCACATCATTTTAGTAGAACAGAAACAGAAAGTAGTATTTGATTTTACCCCAAGGTCCCTGGGCTGTCTAGGCTCAAGTTCTTGGTCATCCAAGAAGCAGTGTCCGGTATGGGTTCCATCTTATGGAGTGAGCCTTAAGTCAAATCACATATTGATTAGTTACTCCCACAGGCTGTGTGCCATCACTGTCCAAGTATATCTTGCAGGCAGAACAGCACTGAAGATCAAAAGTTTCTGCCTGGCTTGGTGTTTTCCTTTCTATTTGGGAGGCATGCAGAGTACTTATCTGTACCAAAGTTGCTAGAATGTAGTGATGAAGGCTCTATGTAGGCACCTGCTTAACTTCTCCATGTTCAATGAGTTATGTAGCTGTTCTCTTCAGCAATAGGGTCTTGCTGTCAGTTTGTGGTGGCAACAGCCTGGGTTGCTTTGGGATTTTCATGGGACCCTTTTGGCCATCAGTTCAATGAGATGTAACCCAGTCTTGGTCTTGGAAGCTCCATTTGATGACAAGAAATGACCAGTGGGGCCGTCTCCTTCACTATTTGGCAATTTCAGTTAGATTACCTTCACGCATTTTATAGATTTTAGGAAGTTTCTATTGTATTAGGTATACCTCTCAAATGGCCCCTAATTTTAGCTGTCTTTCCCTATATTCCCTCCCTTGTTTCCCTCTTTCATCCTTTTCCCCACTTGATATTCCCATTCTAGCCTGCCCATCCAGCCATAACTATCTATTGCATTTCTCTTTCCTAATAAGATCTGACTGTATGTAAATCCTATCCCAATGGTTCTCAACCTGTGGATCATGACCCCTTTGGAGATCACATAGCAGATATCCTGCATATCAGATACTCACAATTCATTACAGTGGCAAAATTACAGTTATGAAGTAGCAATAAAATAATTTTATGATTGGTGTTCATCTCAATATGAGCAGTTGAGTTTTGTTCAGGGTGATAAATATGGATCTATTTGGATTCTTCTACATTCAGCCTCCCAGTTTGACCAGCACCATTTGTTGAAGATGCTGTCTTTTTTCCAGTGTGTGTTTCTGAATTCTTTATCAAAAATCATGTGTTCATAGGTGTGTGGGTTTGTGTCAGTTCTGTTGTATTGATATGTGTGCTTTTTGACCAATATCATTCTGTTTTTATAACTATAGTTCTATAGTTAAATAGTTATGTAGTTCTTGGGTGCCTTAAAGTTTTTCACTTGCTTAGTTAGAGTTACCTATATTATTTGAAACCATTGTGGAAGGTATTGTTTCCCAGACTTCTTTCTCAGTACACCCGCCATTTGTATATTGGAAGGCTACTGATTTTTGTGAGTTAGTTTAGTTTTTGTATTCTGATACTTTGTAGGAGTTTCTTGGTGGAATTTTTAGGGTCACTTATGTACACTATCATATCATCTACAAATAGATACTTTGATTTCTTCCTTTTCAATTTGTCAGTTCTGTTGTATTGATATGTGTGCCCCTTGACCTCCTTTGTCTTATTTCTCTAGCTAAGACTTTGAGTACAATATTGAATAGTACTTTGTATTGTTCTTGATTTTAGTGGAATTGCTTTGAGTTTCCTCTCCATTTAAGTTGATGTTGGCTATGAGCTTATTGTAAACTTTTTTTTATTATTTTGATGTCCCTTGTATCAAAGGGGTGTTAGATTTTGTCAAATACCGTTCTGCATCTAATGAAATAATCATGTAGGGTTTTGTTTTGTTTTTTTACTTTCAGTCTGTTTATATAGTAGGTTACATTTATTGATTTACTTAGGACAAACCATCCCTGTGTCTATGGGATAAAGCCTACTTGATCTTAGTAAATGATCTTTGTGATGTGTTCTTAGATTCAGTTTTGCAAGTATTTTATGAGAATTTTTGCATATATGTTTATAATGGAAATTGATCTGTAATTCTCTTTTTTTGTTGGGTCTCTATGTGGTTTAGATATCAGGTTAACTGTGGCCTTGTAACACAAATTGCTCAATGTTTCTTCTGATTCTGTTTTTGTGGAATAATTTGAGAAATGTCGGCATTCATTAACTCGTCTTTGAAAGTCTGGTAGAATTCTTTACTAGAACCATCTGGCCCTGAGCTTTTTTTGGTTGGGAGATTTTTAATTACTGCTTCTATTTCATTAGAGGCTATAGTTCAGTTTAAATTGTGTATCTGATCTTGTTTTAACTTTGGTAAGAGGTATGTATTGAGAAATTTATCTATTTCTTTTAGATTTCCCAGTTTGGTAGAGTACTGGTTTTTAAAGCATGTCCTTCTAATTCCTTGAATTTCCTCAGTGACTGTTGTTATGTCCCCTTTTGATTTCTAATTTTGCTAATTTGGAACTTCTCTCCACACATTTTAGTTAATTTGGATATGATTTTGTCAATCTTCCTGATTTTATCAAAGAATCAACCCTTTTTTTTATTGATTCTTTGTATTGTTTTATTGTTGTTGTTTCTATTGAATTGATTATTGAGTTGTTTGATTATTGAAATTTGCTTATTTTGGGTGTTATTTCTTCTTTTATTCTAGATCTTTCAGGTGATCTGTTAAATTATTAATATAAGATCTCTCCAATTTTTTATATAAGTACTTAGTACTATGAACTTGCCTCTTAGAACTGCCTTCATTGTGCCCCACAAGGTTGGGTATGTTTTGTTTTCATTTTCATTCAATTCTAAAAAGTTTTTAATTTCCTTCTTAATTTCTGACTTGATCTGTTTTTCATTCAGTAGTGAGTTTTTCAAATTTCCATGAGTTTATAAACTTTCTGTTGTTTCTGTTGTTGATACCAGTTTTAATCTGTGGTGGTCAGATAGGAATCAAGGTATAATTACAATTTTCTTTTATCTATTGAGGCTTGCTTTGTGACTGAATAGGTGGCCAATTTTGAAGAAAGTTTTGTGAAATAATAAGAAAGTATATTCTATATTGGGTAACATGTTCTATAAATATCTGTTAGATCTATTTGGTGTATAATGCCAGTTAGCTCCAGTGTTACTCTGTTTAGTTTTGGTCTGGATGACCTTCCACTGGCAAGAGTAGGGTACTGAAGTCTCTCACTGTAAGTGCATGAGGGTCAATATGTAATTTAAGCTGTAATAGTGTCTCTTTTACAAACTTGGATGCCGATGTCTTTGGGGCTTGGATGTTAGAATTTCAATGTCTTCTTGCTGAATTTTTTTCCTTGAGTATGTAGTATCCTTCCCTATCTCCTTTGATTAGTTTTGGCTTGAAGTCTGTTCTGTCAGGTATTAAAATGGCTATGCCAGCTTGCTTCATAGGTCCATTTGCTTAAAATATCTTTTTTCAGTCTTTTACCCCGAGGTGATGTCTATCCTTGATATTAAGGTGTGTTTCTTGGTTGTGCAGAAGAATGGGTCCTATTTTTTGTATCCATCCTGTTAGTCTGCATCTTTTTTTATGTTTTATTTATTTATCTTATTTTACATATTGATCCTAGTTCCCTCTCCCTCCCTTCCTCTCACCCTCCCATTCCACCCCACTACCACCACCACCACCACTACACAGGGAAGGGAGTATCTTCCAGGAGGGGTCAACAAAATCTGTCAAGTCACTTGGAGTAGGGACTAGGCCCTCCCTCCTGCCTCTAGGTTAAGGGAGTATCCCTCCATGGGGAATGTGCTCCCAAAGTCCTTTTGTGTGCCAGGGATATATCCTGGTTCCACTGTCAGAGGTCCCTTAGACTGCCCAGGCCTTCTAACTGAGACCCACTTTCAGGGGGTCTGGGTTGGTCCAATGCTGGATTCCCAGCTATCAGTCTGGGGTCCATGAGCTCCCCCTGGTTCTTATGATAGTGTGATGGTTGTGTGTTGCCTAGTAGGAAATACTTCTGGCATCCTTTTAGGTGTGACTGATCACTGGAGGTCCCGATAATATTTCTGGATATTGGGGGCCAACACTTAGGAATAGGATGGCTGGGGAAGGGGTCTCTGAAAGGGTCCACAGGAGGGAGGAATGCAGGGTTTTCCACCAGGATCTGCTTAGTCCCCTGGGATTAAGTGAAGTGAGTGATGAGAGGCCACAACAGGAGATCTGCTACAGAGCTGGGGTTGAGGTTAGGGGATGGACTTGGAGGAGCAAAGGGACAGGTGAAGATCTGTAGTTATTAGCCTGCTTGTTTCCCAAGTGGCCTGCAAGTTTCCAGGCTTTGCCTGCTAGAGTTGGGGGCTGGGACAAAGCAATGTGTGGGAGGAGAAAGTAAGGAAGGGAAGATCCGTGAGATCCTCTGGAGGTGGGCACAGTGAGGGAGGAGATCAGCAGGTGGTCTGCTGTGGAGCTAGGGGTGAAACTCAGCGATTAGATTTGGAGGAAAGAATTAGCAGGTGAAGATCTGCAGTTAGCCTATTTGCTTCCCTGGTCAGAGGGGCTTGTGGGTTGTTCCCAGTGAGTACCTGTTGGAGTTGGGGTCTGGGGTGGGGGCAGGAGGGGAAGGGAGGATCAGCAGGTGTTCTGCTGCAGAATTAGGGATGTATGAGGCTGGCAGATCGGATTTGAGGAGAGGGGCAATAGGTGAAGATCTGCAGTGAGCCCACCTGCTTTCCCGACTGGAGTAGCAATGTAAACCTTTAAAGTATTTGTTTTTTTTGTTTGTTTGTTTTGTTTTGTTTTTGCTATTGACTGCAGTATTGTTTTGTGGCTTTCTAATTTCTAGCAGCATTTTGTCTTTAGATATTGTTCATGGTGGTTTTTGAAGTGAATTTTTAAAATTATACATACAAAGTATTTTCTTTTATTTTCCTCCTTATAAAACTTTGACACATCATGAGTTTTTTTCTAATTCATCATTTTTTTGTGATAAAGTTTATGACTAATATTCTCTTCTCCTTAGTGAACCCTCATTATAGATGTGTTTATATCTACTTTGAGCTATGTGGCTATATGGTGGTGTGTGTGTGTGTGTGTGTGTGTGTGTGTGTGTGTGTGTGTGTGTGTGTTGTGATATTTCAAAAAGAAATACGCCATGTGAAACTTCGGGGGAAACCTCCTAAGATTTCCCTTTTGTTGATGAAAATGCTAAAGTTCTAGTACCACAATGAACTAGGGGAGAATAGTGTTGGGAAGGTTCAAGCTAAGTATAGACAACAGAAGTTACATCTCCCAATTTCAAAAAATATAACAAACCTAACCTCTACCTCAATTCCCTACCACCAGACCTCTTTTTAGGAGGGGAACATAATTTCCATCCTGACTAAGTCACTTTATTTCTGAATCTTTTAAATCCAAACTAATTTGCCACCTTCCTTTTAATATTTTGTCACATCCCTACCCACTGTGGGTATGTATTTAATCTCTCTTCCTTCATGCATGTACTTAATTTCTAAAAATTAATTATGGTGTATAATTTTTTAAATTTTTA
This sequence comes from Cricetiscus sungorus, assembly GCA_030556225.1. Lineage (NCBI taxonomy): Eukaryota > Metazoa > Chordata > Mammalia > Rodentia > Cricetidae > Cricetiscus > Cricetiscus sungorus. The sequence continues at coordinate 123,917,978 of JANBXA010000651.1, forward strand.
TCATGGTAAAATGCACATAAAATGTATCATGTTAACTATTTCAAAACAGCATCACCACCATCCATCACCAGACCTTTTTGCATTTTGTAAAACTAAAACCTTAGTAATAACAATTCCCAATTATTTCTACCTCACAGGCCCTGACAACCATTTACTCAATATACTTATTTTTTAAAATACTTATTTTGTATATTCTTTCTGGAGGTTATCATGGTAAGTGGAATAAATCAGGATCAGAAAGACAAACATTGCAGGTACTTTCTCCTGAAATGTTGTTGATAATTTAAGATGTGTAAGTAGAACACGGAATATGTAGGGAAAGGAAGGATTCGCGGAAGGTGGGAACAGAGGACAAGGGCAAGCAGAGCTGAGTATGATCAAACTAATTATATGCATGTGGAAAACATCATAATAAACCCCATTATTTTGTACAAGTACTATATGCTAATAGAAAAATTACTTTATAATTTTTACCACCATCTCACCAAAGCAGACTACATGACATTTAGAGAGAGGTTTGACTCATTTTACATAATGTAATGACTATAAAGTTCACCCTCATTATAAACTTCACCACATTACATACATATACACATACATACATATGTGTGTGTGTATAACCAGTGTGTATCAGAATTCCCTTCTTTCAATGGTATATGATATTGCACATACATGTATATATACACATCCAGAACACATGTTACTAGCACATTACTGCCCACAGGTTGGCATTGGTCTAGCTGCCATATTTCAGCTGTTACAAATAAAAACCTCTATATACATGAGTTTGTTGGTATCTGCTTATGGTCTTATTCCAAATTCCTTAGGATATGTATTCAGTGATTCTATTTTTATATGGGGGTGAGGGGCAGGCCATGCTGCTTTTCATAGCATTTTCTGTTTTGCCTGGTTATAGCCATCCCAATGGCTCTGGGCTGGCATCTGGTCTAGTGCTGACATGCATTTCCCCTAGTTACTAGCGAGGCTGAGCTGACTTTCTTGCACTTAGTTCTCACTTGTGTATCTTCTTTAAAGAAATGTCTGTTCAAGTCTTTTGCCCTTTTTTGAATTGGATTGTTTGCACTTCTGTTGTTGTATTTTAGAAGTTCTCTATGTATCCTAGATTGATACATACACTTTTACAAAGACCTAAAAACAACACATGCTAATTTTAAGACACAAAGAGGCATGCACTTGATAAGAGGATATCACACTCACTCCCCCTACCTAATAAAAAAGCACTGTTAAGACTTTTGGGACATTTTCTTTTAGTCTTTTTCTTTTCCAGTGTGTCTCATTTTACATACCAAAATACCTGGCTTATGGTGGTTACTATAAAATTGAAGTATGTATATATTTTTTTACATCTTGACTTTTGCTACTTTAGTGGATGTAATAAAGGTACATTAATTATTATTTTATTAAAATTAAAACAATGTAGATATTAGCACATATATCTTTGTCTAACTGTAATTTTTATAACTGGATAAAATGTTTCAAACACCTTTTTTTCTCTGAGCTAAATAAACAAAAGTTTATTTAGCAAAAAAGTTTCTTATGAAAATGTACATAACCCAATTCTACACCCCAGACAAACAGTCCTTTGGGGAAGGATGTGAACTCCTCTGCTGAACAACCATTGTTTAGACTCATTATAAGGCTTCTAACATGATGATGTTGTTTCCTCGTATGACCACTATGCCAATGTTATTCTGTTGCCCACTAGTTGCCATCTCCACACACTCATCAATCACAAGATTCATAAAGGGATCAAAGCCCCGTAGTATTCCTTGTACGTGTCTGCCACCACTTACCTTCAACGATAAATTTCTTAAGTTCAGGAGGGGTGAGCCTTGCTCATGGCGACTCTTCAGCAGGCTTGGCATTATGGAAAGGAGCTGGCGGCCTCACAAAGGCATGCGCTGCAGGCCAGGCGTTAATCTTCAAACACCTTTAAAGCTTTAAGTATGTCATAATAAAGGGACTTCAATGGGAGCAGGCACCCCTCTTTGTATCCATAGCAATGAAGGTTTGAAACAGAGAAGCCAAATGGGTATCAGTTTTTTACTAACAAATTTGATGTTAGGGAATATGTTCATATATTTAGGAAAATGTGATTCTTACACTGACTTCTAGAACTAAACCCAAGCAAGGTATTTTTAAGATATTGGCAGGCAGAGTAGAACATGGGCTTTGGATAGAGAATTTGATTCAAGAAGAAGAAAAGAAACAGATGGCTTTTGATGCCCTATTTACCCTTCCAAATTCTGCTGTCAGGAAGCAGCATTTTTCTTAAGAGGGAGTACAAGATCAGGTGCATGTGGGCTGGAAATATGTAATTATTACAGCTCCTTCAAAATGGAAAAGAGAGCAGAAGTGGTATCATATCTTTGAGAATTGGTGTATTCATTATTTTTCTCATTGTCATGACAAAATACCTGATGATCAAAACCAAGTTAAGATGGAGAAGGGTCTATTTTGTCTCAGAGTTTGGGGATATAGTCCCCCTTGGTGGGGAGGCCTGGTAGCAGGAGGCATGAGGGAGTGGCTCACACTTCATCCATGGTGAAGAAGCTCCTGTCTCCTACATTCCTTTTTGCTCAGCCTCCTACTCCAATCCTGCAGTGGTGCTCACATTCAGAGTTTGTCTTCCCTCCTCAGTTGATGCAGGCAAAACATCCATACACATTAAATAAATGAATAAAAGTTTAAAAACCACTGCTACTACTAACACACACACACACACACACACACACACACACACACACACACACACACACACACACTGGAGATCAAACCCAGAATGTTGGTTATACTAGTCATGGGCACTACCCCTAAGCATATTATACCCCAGCCCTACTTTAAATTTTAATGGATAACACCCAATATGTAATTATTTAAATTTATTACTTTTGCTCACTAATGGCATCAAACAGTTGAACATCTTCCATATTTGCAATTCTATATGGAGTCACTTGTTCATATTTCTGGAAGCCCAGGCATTTATCTTACACATTTTTATGGTTTCTTCATATAATAAAAAAGCATTTTTTATTTTATTTTCTGTTAAAATTTTGACAGTCCAACTGCCTTTTTACATTAGAATTATAAAGAACGAGTCTATGTGATCATATCTAGCCTTTGTGCTTTGATTTACTGTCTGCAAGCTTAGGACTTGCTTCTCCTAAAAGGTACTTAGTAGATAAGCACTTTTGTTTTATTCTGTCTCTTTCAAGTATAATTTATATTTATTTCTTTAGTCGAGTGCTATTCGTGGAGTTTGAGGCATGGTGTGGGTAAGGACTCTTGTCTCCCTTCGTATCTACAGTTCCATGTGTTCTCTTCTTAGACATCTGCTGTCTCACACCAGGTAAGCAAATAGAAAGGTGAAGAACTCGGAAAGAAATACAAAATCAAGTGACTCTGGTTTTCTTAACTCAAAGGAAAAGACATTTTCCATGATTAGTAGGCTAAAATTATCTTAAAATTAAAACAAGAAAATTCAGTATAAACATCCATAATGTAAAAGGGAAAATGTCAACTTACTTTTAATGAGTGCAAATATACTCACTACTCCTATTAAAATTTGTTCAATTTAAAATTAAATTTTAAACTAATTAAATATCAGGTAGATTTATTTTAATGTAAATTGAGTCTTGAAGCTTGTTAAATGTGTATTATTTGGAGTTTCAGTCACAACTGGAATTTCACTGGAGAAGAGAAGGTGAAAAAAAAGAGCTTAATAAGGACAATATGAAAGGGAGAAAGATAAGAGAAGCAAGAGGAAGAGGAAGAATAGAAAAGAGTCAGTGGGGAAGAGAAAGGGTATCTGAAAGAAGATGAGTTAAAGAGTTGGGAGGGGGAGGGGTAAGGAGGAGAGAGCCTGAAGGACAGCACACTTCTTTAATCCCAGCACTCCAGTGATGAGTGATGGGGGATGTCCTTCTGGAGATAGAGGCAGTTGAATCTCTGTAAGTTCAAGGCCAGAACTCTGTAAGTTCCAGGACAGCTAGGGCCACACAGGGGGGTCTTGTCTTAGGGTGGGGAAAAAAAAAAGAGGAGAAAAATTTTCAGAAATTAATTCGGAATCATTCAAAATGGGGTCAGGTGCCATAGTGTGAACTTACGGTGGGGGGGGGGGGGGAGGAAGAAAAAAAGCCTCAAATTTTGTAAGTGCTTCCTCTGCACCCACCACTTTCCTAAGCTCTTCTCAGACATTAGTTCTTTTATTGTTATTGCTCTTGATGTAAAGTGAGACATTATCATCAATTGTTGGTATTGTTAGCACAATAATTTGTTACTACTGTTATTATTGTGTATGGGTGTACACGATTGAGGGCACAGGTATCACAATACTTACATGGAGAACAAAGGATGAAGTTATTTCTCCTTCCACCTTTACCCGCTGAGCCATCTGGCTGGTCCTCAACCTCTTCAGTAACTCTAATGCCTGTAAGAAGCAGGCTCAACCCAGCACTTGTGGGAATTAGTCAAGCACCGACAAAACCAGGAACAACATGTGAACTCCGTGGGAAAATGGAAGACTAAATCTTGCCCCCCCTCCCCGGTTTTCATATGAGTTCTAGAAGGTGGAACTCTAGGGCCAGCATAGTTGGCCTCCTATATGCCTCATGGTTTCTAAGCTCCTGATGCAACAAGGCCCCTGGGACACGGGCCTAATGCACTCTGTTCCTTCTGTGAAATGTCAAGTCTGCATTTATTGCAGTAATTATCCACTGCACATATATAGACTGAACATTGATTTGGAAATCACACACTGTAATCTATCTGGTATATCCACTAGGCCAAATAACACTATGAATTTTTCACAATGTTTTAGAGCCAAATTTGCTGCTAAGACACTTAAAAGTGTCTTGTATTCTGATAGTTGACTCCACATGTTAGGATGGTCAACAATATTCTTCTAATGGAAGAGATGGAATAAATGAAAATGTGCAGCTTTATTGTAATTAAAGAAATGCAGCTGGGGATGTAGCTCAGTGGTAGAATGTTTGTCTAGTAGGCTTGAGTTCAATGCCTACTGCTGCAAAAAATAAAAGGAAATACAAATTAAATAAGTGTTTGCTTACTGTGATTTCAAAAATGAGAAAGACTGGCTATATGCAGCATGGCACAAGATGCAGAAATGTACAATGTGTCTGTACATTTATACTGTATTTCAAGGACTTATTTTAAAGTGTGTGTGTGTGTGTGTGTGTGTGTGTGTGTGTGCATGCATGTAAACGTTTGTGTTTGTGTAAATGTGTGTGTATGTGTGGTTTTACTTATTTTACTTTTTTGTAACTAAATTTAAGAGAATAATTAGACTAATATGCCAAATGGAGTCAGTTTTTTCACTGTAATAAAAATTTAAGACTTTCAATTTCTATTACCAGAGGTCTGACTCAATAAAATAAACTATTACTATATCACAGACTACTATATATAACTTAAAATGACTTACATATATGGAAAGAAAGCAAATAATAGAAAGCAAGGTTAGTACTACCCTTTGAAACCTTTTAAAATGCATTTTCTGTCTCCTGATGCTCCCCACTAGAGAGAGAACTCAGTCTCATCATCAGCTTTTCTACACCTCTTTATCCACTCACTCCCTTGTGAAACTATGGTGACTTATTTAATTGAAGAAAGGTTTTTGAGACAAAGTCTCACTGTATAGCCTTGGCTAACCTAGAACTTGCTATGCAGTTCCTAGTACTTACAGAAACGCATCTGCTTCTGCCTTCTGAGTCCTGGGATTAAAGGTGTGCACCACCACACCCAGCATTTATAATTGGACAATTGAGAAAGAATAAATAACTAATAGCTGACTCAGCTCTGTCTCTTTTCATCCTTGAAACTGGAACAGTAATACTCATTCATTTCTCTTCCTCTCTCTTAGGTTCCTGATTTTATGATAGGAGAGTTGAATAATTCTAAGGCTCACTTAGTGGCCACATTTAACATTCACACTAGTCTATGCTTTAACTCATCTTTGTCATTACTAAAAGAAATGTATTTGACTTATGTTCTTACTTTATTGTATTTGTCAATTAACTAAGAATCCTGGACAAGGAGGAAGACTGCTATTTGTCAGGTCTTTTTGACCATCCAGTTATATATGCCTTGAAAATTGAATGGAAAACACAGTTTAGATTCCTAATTGTGCCTTCCCACTTCACTCTCTACTTGAGTAAATTCTAGGCTTCCATATGATGTACTTAAAATGAAAGCTAGTATTACTTTTAGAATTAACAGATGGAATCCGGCGTTGGTGGCACACACCTTTAGTCCCAGCACTTGGGAGGCAGAGGCAGGCGGATCTCTGTGAGTTTGAGGCCAGCCTGGTCTAAAGAGCTAGTTCCAGGACAGGCTTCAGAGCAATATAGAGAAACGCTGTCTGTTAAAACAAAACAGAACAAACAAACAAACAAACAAACAAAAATCAATAGATGGAAGTCATACTGATATTTTATCCTGAATAAAAGGAGAAATGAAACATAATAGTGAAATACTCCAATATTAGCACAGTCTCTCTAGATTGTATTGTTTATGGCTCTCAAAGGCATAAAAAAAAAATGGGTGCTGTAATTCACTCCTGGTTGCCTTGGGTCTTGTAGTACATGGAGAATTTTGTTATTGACTAGTTGTGTGACATGGGGGACAACCATTCTCTTTCCTCTTAAATTGTTGGTTGTGAGCCTAACCTTTAGCAGCGGAGCCATGCCTCCAGCCCTTTCCTCCCTCTGGGTCTCAATTTCCTCATTATTAAGGAAGTTTCTTTTGGGCCCTTTCTAACATGCAATGACTGAGGCTTAGTGTGTGCCCAGTGAATAGCAGCTCTCATGAGACTGTTAAGCATCTTCTTGCCTCTTTTCTTGGGATTCTCATTCCTAAGCGCTGTCATTTAGCTCATGGCTGGTGGGATCATGAATGCTTTAGAGTTGGGAATCTGAAATACAAGGTAACTTTTATGGATCACTAGAGCCAAGATTATATATGTGTTAAACCTGTGAAAAAGAGGAAGAAACAGAGAAGAATGAAATGGATATAATTGGAGAAGAAAAATTTAAAGATAAGTCTGGCTTTTGAATTACTAGTTTTGGTCATTTTTGGAAGTTCAGCCACATTCCCATCCTTGGTTTCAATGAGACAATCATATGTCTTAATTATAAATCATCCATTTTGGCTTACCCTAAATAGAATTGGGTTTTTGTTTTTGTTTTGTCATCTAAGAATCTACAATATATGTCTGTCGGTAAAAATGATCTTGCCTTGCCCATTGAGCCTGCCATTCTAGAGCTGCACAAAACAAAACACCTGTGATCATAAATTTACCCCACTGGTGCTTAGCATGTACAAGAGCTTCCTTCCCACCCTAAATTCCAGCTGAGATTTAGCGCTGCCTTCCTATTTTAACTACCACATACAAGCATGTGTACCACTCACCGATGCCAGATATTTGGCTGTCATCCCACTGTACCTCTGTGAAAGGTGTGACAGAAAGATTGCGGTTGCTGAGACCCAAGGTTCCTGAGAAACTGGCCCTGGGCCTGAAAGCAATGAAGAAGGAAGCTGTCTGCAAGGCAACTGTAGCAACATGAGCTGGTGAATGCTGTTAGCCATAGAGAATGGAGTAAGCCCAAGACATAGGAATGCAATTCTTTCCGGAAAGACTGTTTTGTGGAAGAAAATACTATCAATAATATAAAGAGGAAAATCATCTCAAGCTTTGCATATGGTTTTGCAATTGAGATCTTTTTTAACTTGCAAATGGTTGTCTTGACCTTCGCTGTCAAATTTATTATTTGATAAGCAATTTACTCTTCTTAAAGTAAAATCAGTTCCTTGGGTACCAAGTTCTACCTTTCAGCTAAGATGTAAAATTAGAGTGCTCTCTCCTCAATGTGAAGCCAGATTATATCAAAACTAAGACGATATCTTAATTCTGAGGATCTTTTTTTCACACATTGGGATCAGTCTTTGGCTGAAGTGGAACCCACCACACTGTATTATTCTGAATAAACAAGCAAAGATAAACCCCCCTAGCTTTTCCCTGTTTTTCTTGTGAATATCTGTTCCTGTTCTTCATCATTTAACCATAAACAGAGCTAAATATGTTGCTGGTTACTAAAAATGAACTTGTTTTCTGATAGAGGATGTGCTTATTGTTGAGGGGAGCAGGGAGGTGCATAATGTCCATTAACAACCTTGCACACTTCCTCTCAGAATACACAAAGGTCTACAAAGTACAGGAGCAGAATTTATCACCAAAAACACATGTTACTTTTTATTTCTGGTAGCAAAAATCTAGACATAACCCAGACATAATACAGGAAGAGCTGTATGTACTAAGATCTGGATTTTTATGGGACTTGAGGAAGTCTCTGTGTTATCAGTTAAAAATTCTATGAGAGAACAATCATAACAGTAATTAACTTTTACTTTAAAAAAAAAGAACTTACACTGGTTATCTGTTTACTGTTTTTTCTTTTTTAAATGTGATTAGGATAACCTGTGTGAGTCAATACTCTCCTATTTACATGTGGTACTGGGGTTTGGCGACAGGCATATTTGTTGCCTGAGCCATCTCATGAACCTCTGATGCTCTTAATATGCCTCTGGACTGCTTGGTTTATTTAAAAGAGCATGTGTGACTTCCATCATAGAAGTTCAATATCACATAAAATCGATTAACACTGTAGAAGCAAAAGTTAAAAATGGGAGCTATGTAATCAACCACCACCACCACATATGTATGAAGCAGTTGTTAACTTCTTTTGCTCTCCTCTTAAATGATTTATGCTTATAGGAATCACTTGTCATTTTTTTGTTTTGTTTTGTTTTGTTTTTGTGTGGCTAGAAAGCTGCACACCATTTGACAATGTCGTAACAGTGAAATACTGAACTTTAGTTTTCACTATCTCAGGTCTTCATTTAGCTTTCTCCATTTTTAATTCCCCATTTCTTTATGCAGACTAGAGATTACATTAAGGAAGTAAATCTTCTAGTACCTCTCAAAGGAGCTTAAGGGAAAAAAACACAAGCCCGGAGGTTATTTCAGGTAAAAAGATTTCAGGGTTTCATATTTCAGCAGCTCCAAGGTGATTTCCACAGATCAGCTTCAGAAGAAACTGAAACCAACAAGAATTTGACCTAAGTACTTGTAAGAATAGAGTTGTGATGTGCTGCTGTTGAGTATATATCAAAGACAGGATAGCACTACACTCATTTACTATAGTGCATTTAACAACAAAAGGTCAGTACAGATATGTGAGCACACGTGTGTGTGTGTGCATGTGCGTGTGCTTGTGTGTATTCACATGTTCATGGACACACTCAGGCCTGGGTAAAAGGGAATGAATGTCTTAGTTGCAAGCTGCATTGTGTCATGCCAGTCAGCAGTCAAGCTAGTCTGGGGAAATAATGTGATCATTCCTACCCAGGGAGGAAACATGTAAATATGAGATTAAATAGGGCTAGGAGTGACCAGCTTGCTACTTCCTAAGGAAGCTTCTGCTTTCCTGCCCTGATATCATTGGAGTTTTGTTTGTCTGTTTTGTTTTCTTGTTCTAGCACATGTCTTGATGTTTACATTGATTTAAAAATCTAGGTCTAACATGAGAATCGAATTTATGTTTGGTCAGTTACATTTGTATTTAGGGCTGTTTTAAACTTATAATCACTATCATGAGACCCAGGACCGAGAATCATGCTGAGGAATCCAACAGCTGTCAGCCAAGCCCTAGACACTCATCAGGGAGTCTCATCCTTTATAGTGAGATTCATGATTTTTCTTTTCTTTCTCTTTCTTTTGAGACAGGCTCTAAGTATGTAGTTCTGCCTGGCCTGGAACTCATTTTTAGACCAGGCTGGCCTCAAACTCACAGAGATCCGCCTGCCTCTGCCTCCAGAAAGCTGAGATCAAAGGCCACTGTGCCCAGATTAATTGCAAGAATTACTGCAGCGGTTCTTAACCTTCCTAATGCTGCTGCAACCCTTTAATGCAGTTTCTCATGTGACCCCAACCATAAGATTAGGTTGCTACATAACTGTAATTTTGCTACTGTTTTGAGTCGTAATGTAGATATCTGATACCCAGGACATCTTATATGAGACCCCCCAGAGGGGTCATGACCCACAGGTTGAGAACTGCAATCTTAGTGGGTAAATCCTTCACTCTACATAGGAGACCCTTACAGAGCAGCCTTTTAGGGAGGAATTCATCCTGACTTGTCCTTTATTGCCTGTATGAGTTTAGGCAAATCTAAGATGTTCCAGTTCTGCTTTTAACCCATTTGTAGAAAAATCACCACAGATCTTTACATTGATATACTTAGACTCACAGAGTTCGATCCGTTTGAAGCTGAAGGTGGCTTCAAGCCCAGGGTGTTTTCAGATCACTGATCATTGACGAGAAACAGCTGCAAACAGTTTAATTTGTTTAACTGTTTTACTTGGAGAACTGGTTTTTATTTTTGACAGGAAAAAAGGAAAACACTATGGAAGTTTTTTCCTCCAAGATTGGGCAAAGATGTGAGTAGATTTCTTAAACTTGTGTTTATTATTTACAAGTGTGTACATGCACACGTGCCCCCCACTTATGTGTGAAGGAAGGTCAGAGGATCATTCTTGAGAGTCAATTGACTCTCTTTCCATAGTGGATTCCAGGAACTGAACTCAGATCACATATGCTGGATTGTACCTGATGAGTCATCTCACACCACTTAGTGAGGTTTTTTCTTGTAGTTGTTTGTTTTGAGACAGGGTTTGTCTGTGTAGCCCTGGCTGTCCTGGAACTTGTTCTGTATGCTAATCACCGGCCTCTGCCTCCCAATGCTGGGATTAAAGGCGTACACCACCACCACCTGGCTAGTAATTTTAATGCCAACTCTACATTGACTTATTTTACTGTCTCTAATTTGCATTTTGATGAATACAATAAGCTGCAACCCTGCTTAAAGGTTCTGGGCAAAAAGAGGTAAGGAAAAGGATTGTTGATAATAATGAGTATTTGTTGAGCACATAATGTGGCAGAAATTGTGACTAAACCTTTTGAAGACAACCTTGATTTTAAAAAAAGAAAAGGATAGAAAAGAAAAGAAAAAAAATCTCCCCACAGATATAAGGCTCATTCTAAGAGTTCCTGGCTTTGGGAGGGAGGAGACTGGGACTGGAAAACTGAGAGCAGCACTTGCCAGGCCCGTGTCCAGTGACAGAGAAATACTGTAATCCTTTGTTACTAACACACACATCCCTACATACTCCAGTCAGCAACTGCAGGTCTTGTGGAAACCTTGGAGGGGTTATTATCAGTATCTCCATTCCACTTTAAAAGTGAGCTAAACAAGTTACATAGTCACTCCCCTCTCAAAGTTCCCCACTCTTGTTACTATTAATATTCTGGGCTAGGAAACTCATTTCTTATGGGGGCCTCCCCTGGGCACTGTGGGGTGTTGAACAGTGTCCTAAGTCTCTACCCACTAAAAGCCACCGCACTCTCACCTCCAAGTACTGACCGAAGACAGAGATGTCTCCTGATATAAAGTGATGGTCCTTGCTCCTCCTCCTCCTCACCTCTCCCCACCCAATGGGGTAAAACTCCTCCATACTGAGAAATAACACATGTAAAGCCTATACTCATCAAAATTTAACTTCAAAAGGATAATCTCATCTGTTACAGAACGAGTAGTAGCAAGGGCTAAATCCACCCAAGAGGGTGTGTGTGTGTGTGTGTGTGTGTGTGTGTGTGTGTGTGTGTGTGTGTGTGTGTGTGTGTGTGTGATCAGGGATTAAAACAAGATGCTACAGTTCTTGCCAGATTGAAATAGCAAAGTGGGAAGTGACCATCAACCCCCTGGCTGTGAAGTGTGATTCTCGATTCCATCCTTGTTTGCCTCTGTGATAAATTAAAATCCAGGGTGACAGCCAGATGCTCTTCAGAGAGTCACAGCTAATGATTACCAGTGTCCATTTTCTCCTACCTTATGCTTAGAAATGACCACCATTGCTTTCACACCACCATTTCCATTTATTAGCAATAACAGAGGAAATACCAATAGCACCAATTAAAAATGAATCCACATGACGTGTTTTATCCTTACAGCTGTAATAACTAGTAACTAACACGAATTGGAAAGCACTTCATAAATTTAAAAAGTGCTGTACAGATACATTATAGTTATCATCATTAATAAATTAGCCCGATTCTCCTAGTTCAAAAGGCACGTAAGGTCAGTTACATGGGCTTCAGTGGGGCAAAATGATCACAACCTACAATGTAGCAATGGTTCACATGTGTTGTCAACAGTTTTACCCCATGCAATCCTGCAGAGCTGAAGTTACACACCCTTCAAAGTATGGGAGAATGAAGCTAAAAGTAGACAAGACAGGTTTTTTTGTTTGTTTTTTTTTTGTTTTTAGATTTTTATGCCTTTTAAAACAGACTCCTACTTTTTTATATTAACTTTAAATAGATAATATAATTAATCAAACTTCTAAGTTGTGCACAACAAACTTAAAATGTCTTATTTATGGTAACAGTAAATTTTATTACTTTCTATGAGCTGATATTCCAGATAGCATTTCAAAGGAATCTGCAAATTCAAAGAGGTCAGATTGGTACAATTTTGTGCTTGCATACCCTCAGGGACTTTCTTCAGTATTTATTCCAGAATTGTTACTAGAAAAAAACCAGCTTTATCCATTCCCTTGCCAGCAGGAGTCTTGGCAAGAGACAGCCCTTGGCTGACCATAAATAAAATTCCTTGAATCACCAGCATCTTGATTTAAGAAAGAAATTTTACTGTGTCTTTCATACACAAAAGCTGATTAACAATGGTTTTAAAAAAAAACACTATTTCACTTTTCCACAGGTGTACAAAAGGAAATATAATGGGCTTACATTCAACAATAAAGCTTAAAGTTCACTCTAGGTAATAGTTGCATTAACATTCACATACACAAGCACAGAGTAAGTATATCTCAGGAGTCTTATAATAGCATACAGCATACATATGGGAGATTGATTCAGGTAACATCATAGGTGTTAGTAAGGTTAGCAATTCAGAGTGTTATAGAAAAGGAAAACTAAACAAGGCGAAGGTGTAGGCTATCACACCGAGACAATCACAGGATCAGAGGAATGGAAAAAATCTGCTCACTGTATGTATGAGAAAACGATATTTTCAGTTTCTGGATCTTGATATAGTGGGTTAGAGAAGGTTGTGTAATCAAAGTGCACATCATTTTTCTTAGAAAAAAGAGAGAGAAAGATCCTTTTACTTAGTAATTAATACATGCAAGGGGCAGCCCCAGAGTGACCTGAAAGAGTAAAGCTGTGATTGGCAGGTGGCCGGTATAATACAGATGTTCCAGGCAATTCTCTTAAAGCACTTCTGTAGCAGCAATGATCATTTTAAATGGCTGTAGACTGGATTCTCTTTTGAGGGGAGTTGGGGGAATTGTGTTCATCATATTTCTTTAAAGATTTATAACTATAGATTCACTCTTTTTAAATAAACCTATCAACAAACAGCATAAAGTGAAGTGTTTGGGTGTTTCTTTTGCTTTTGCATATGTGTTGTTGGAAAAGGATGTGTCCTTTTCATAAACATTGTGTGCAAAAGAATTTTTAATAGTGTGAGCACAAGGACATGTACAGGAAACACATCAGATCTGCTTCTGTTGCCCTGGCTGGCCCTCTGTTAAACACTTGAACTGCTGGCTTGTGTGCATAATACAGGTTTTGAGTTATAGTGATACTATAGCCAACAGATTTGAGGGGCTCCTAAAGCTTGGTCAGTGGCGGTGGTTTTGTCAGCTAGAGGATGACCACCACACCTTGAGTTGAGAAAGTCTGGTCCCTTTTGGTTTCACATTTCCCCCTCCAGACCAAAGACTCCAATTGTTTCTGTATCTTTGTTTCCCAGCCGTTCTTGTGTCAACTAGTCTAATCTGAACCATCCCAGCCAGTATCAGGCTCTTGAACACTCATGGTAGCTACATATATCCGATGACCACAAACACCCAAGCTGCTCAACCTGAATACCTTTTAGCCTGCCCTGCAAATGTCATCAAGATGCCTGAAGCACAGGGCAGAGAGTCCAACTCTCACTGGCGGGGCTGGGAAGCCTCTCCTTTGCGGCGGAGGAGAAAGGAAACTTGGGTCTGCTTTTTAGGTTCTGAAAACAAGCCAGAGTGGAGAGAAAGCGTTAACACCAGACTTAGGAAAGCTTTTAAGACAAAACCTGTTCAATTCGATCAAGACAGACACAGGGAACTTTCTGCAGATTTCTGAGGTCTCTAAGAGGGCTCATGTCATAGGAGAAAGGAGCAGGGAGTTGCTACATGGGAGAGATTTGCCATTATTACAAAAACTGGCTAAGTGGCTTGTTTCCATTTGGTGGCCTCACTGGTCGCTGTTGTCGGTCGTACTGTTCCCTTTCTCTTTTTTTTCCTGGGTCTTGTTACCCTTCTTCTTTTTCTTCTTTTTCTTGGTCTCCTCCTTTTTGCCGAAGGTTATAAAGTCGCTTTTGTCAATTTGGTTGCTAGCAGGCTCCTGCCTGATGGAGATGATTGCAGGAGATCCTGGGATAATGAATTTGTCTGGCAACTCACCGGGACCGGACTGTTTGGGGTTGCCTGGTCCGTATTTAAAGGTCCAGCTGTTGCTGTTGACACCAGCACCCACTGGAGGGGACACCTCTCCTGCCTCAGGTTCTGAAAGACAAAAACATCACAAATCAACAATAGTGAATGAATGCCTTCCCTTATGACATATACAAGACAAACTGCCCTCAAGCCTGAGGGGGAAGCCAGGGTCTGGAAACAATCGGCAGGGCAGATTTTCTTACCACTGAGCCCACAAATCTAGTTTTCTAATGACATGGTTTTGACTCTTTATAAAGAATTTCCTAAATAAGACAGCTGTAGTAGCTTGCCTGGGAACAAGACAGGAAGAATACAGGCCTTAGCAGAAAATGCTACATTCAGTCTATGGATTATTATCATTTATTTTCACTCTTTTTGTTTGTTTTGGTTTGGTTTTGGAGACAGGGTTTCTCTGTGCAGCCCTGGCTGTCCTAGAATTAACTCTGTAGACCAGGCTAGGCTTGGAATCACAGAGATCCGCCTGCCCCTGCCTTCCCTGTGCTGGGATTAAAGGCATGCACCACCACTGCCTCGCTTATTTTCACTCTTAATTCTGCCCAAGCTTCAGATGAACTGTTTGAACTAATAATCTGTCCCAATTCTATGGATAGAACAGAGCTGAAATGGGAAGAGGTACAGAGGCCACTCCATAATACAAGAGGATTGGCTCCTGCTATAGACTGAATCGATTTGTTTAGATAAAGTATTCCAAGTCAATTTCATTTTCAAACTAAGCCTCCTTCCCCAGAGTGGTCATAGTCTATATACCAAAGCATATGCAAAGTATTGTGGAACCACAAAGGAGAAAATTATTCATTTTATTGGAGGAAGTTATATGGGGTTCTAGAGGTAAAGTGACATTTGCACTGAACCCCATAGGGGGCTCCAATGCAAAACTTCTCCAAGAGTCAATCAAGTTGGAAGATACTCCATAAGATGTCATAGTGACTTTAGAAGGGAAGCCAGAGTTGGAATGGGACAGTGGTGGTCTACCTGAAAAAGTGACCCCAGGGACCATAACACTGGAGCCTTTTGATGTCACAAGAGGGTTTGTGCATCTGATTCTGCTTTTCGGTAGACTCACAGCTCAGCCAAATAACTTGTGTTCATTTGTATCTTAGGATTGTTCATTCACATCTGGTATTTCCAGGCCTCGTTTCCTGCAGTTTCTTTGGTGTCCCAGAGCACTACTGTTATGAACATTGCCTCCACCAAGTTCTCTATACTATTCCCCAAATCAATGATTACATTTCAATTCCTACCCTATGAATTTCCTCAGAAACATTTGTCATGTCCTTCTTGATATAGTGACTCCTGAATACTTTGTCATGCAGAAGAATAATAAACACCACAGGATTTTAGTGCAGGACTAGGCCCCTGTAATATGACAACTTAACATGAAAGAAAAAGAAAACAGCTTGAGAGCACATGTAAACATTGAGGGAATGGACAGTTCCTAAAGCCATAGTTTTAAATTGGGTTTCATTGGATTCAATGAAGAACAGTGACTTTTAAGACAAAGAAATTAACTTTTTAGTTGCTGAGGACAGCAGCTTAAATGGCAGGTGGCAACTGGTTGGTATTGGTTGTTACTGTAGATCCAAGTCCAAGCCTAGCACAAAGTTAGCTATCTTCTAACAGTTATAGTTTGTTCTCCCTCGTGTGTATACAGACATCTGTCATTGCTTTTGCAAATCTATGTTTCACTTTTAGAAAAACAAAAAGGGAGTCAGAGATTTTCTTCCTCTTGTCTTCCATATTTTGCAGAGTTGTCTCCAGGCCAGGCAGTGGCCACTCTCCTAACCTTTCTTTTTGCCTTTGACCAGCTTCCTTTGCACCATCCTCCTCACCCATGTGTGCAATGGGTTTGACCTGTGATTATCTTTATTATCTCTACACCCTCCTTCCAGGGTCAAAGCCCTGTTTGAGGGCATAAATGACCATCTAAATATGATAATAAAGTTGAGCATGGTGGCACATGCCTATAATTCCAGCATTCAGGAGGCTGAATGAGAAGGTTGTAGAAGTTCAAAGACAGCCTGGGCTATATAACAAGTTCAAGAACAGCCTTGAATCATCTCAAAAATAAAATATAAACACATAAATAAATATACTAATAAGATATAGATTTGTAGTTAAGGTCCCTATCCCTCTGTGTTGTATAATCTCCTGTATCCAACTACCTCTCCCATGCCTCTAATAGTAAATTTCAAAGAAATAACAAACTGAAGAAATCTGAAATCAAACTTTTGATTCCTTCCTTGTAGTCCTGTCTAGATCTTTCCAGTCCCAGCGCATGAGAGATCACATTGTGTTCAAGCCAGGAAGGGCAGAGCTAGCCTTTGTTTTGCTTTATTGCCTGCTCTCTGTTTACAAGACATTGCCAAGACTTACTATTTATGCCTCCTAAGTATATCTGACTCTGCTTCCTCCCCATGATCATTCTTTCCAGGACGTCAGAATCTCTTATACAAACCACAGCAATAGCTTCTCCCTTGCTCCACTGCTTCCTTTTAGCCTCTCTCTAGTCGCCCACATAGGAGCCAAATTATCCTTATTCTTTAAAGTCCTCCGAGTTTTAAAAATGGAAGTAAAATTCTCTAAAATGAAACCAGATGAGATCACTCTCCCACTTAAAATTATCCAAAAACTTTCTACTGTCTTGAAGGGGGGGGGAGAGAAACTCATTTAATATTGTACATGGGAACCGTGAATAACCTATAATGTGATGTCTTTATTCTCCATTCTCTATAAATCTTCCCCACACCACCATTCCAGACTCATGGATGTCCTTTTAGTTTGTCAAACAATCCCCGTTTTTGCCTCAAGATCTTAAAACCATTAGGTAGATTCTGAAGGTATAAAATGTACACTAAGCCTTGGGTAAAGAAGAGGTTTTCAGTGCAAAACTTCTCCGAGATTCTAGCTGGAAAACCACATCATAAACTGTAACAGTGATGTTAGAATGATCTTCCTTCCATTCTTTTCTTTCTTTTCTTTTTTTTATTATCTTTTTATGTGTCTGGAGTTTGCCTGCATGCATGTCTGTGTATCATGTGTGTTCATGGTGCCTGAGGAGGCCAAAAGAGGGTGTTGGATCTCCTGTAACAAGAATTACAGATGATTATGAATGAGCTGCCATGTGGATGCTGGGAATCTGTTTCTCTAGAACACTGGTCCTCAGGAAGAGCAGATGCTCCTCTTAACCTAATCTTAACACGAATACACCTCTCCAGCCCCAGCCCCTCCCTTCATTCTTATCATGACTCCCCATTTCTCTAGTCTGTGATTAAATGTTATCTCTTCAGAGAAGTAGCACCCAAAGTGGGAGCTGAATTTTCTCATAGGGCTGAAAAACAAAAACAAACAAATGGATGCAGCTCCTAGAGAGATCCTGTTGTGCAGCGAGCACTTGAGCAGCTAAGTAGACACAGCAAGCTAAGGTTAAAAAAACTACATAACTCAGGCACAAACTTCCTAGAGCTGGGGAGGTTAAATACAGCTCTCAGTTAAGGCTCAGCTCTCAAGGACCCAAGGAGGGGTCAGAGCCAACCACCAAAGTCACATGGCAGAGGGCCTACCTGCCACTTAGCAGTTTAAGGTTTGGCTCACATAGTCAGAGAACACTACAGGTGCATAGTAAAACAGGTCTAGACTGGAAACAAACAAACAGACAGACAGACAGACAGACACCTTTAAAGAAGTTACAGTCATAGGAAAAAAACAAATAGTTTAAAAATAATTAAATGAAGTCTTTAAAGAAAGAGGAAAGTAATATAAAAAGAATATGGTGCTTTGTTGACTGGATTCTTTGAATGCTGATGAGTTAATGGCAGCTGCTGGGAGACATGGGATTAAAGAAGAAACTGCTGAATAAAACCATCCTAGATACTTCAGGGATGTCTTAACTTAAAATGGAATTCAAAAGTATATTGCTTTGGGGGAGATGTTATGTTTTTGTTTCCATAGAAAAGGAAAGGCTGTGAGTTCCTTCAAAATTAACAGAGACAAGATTTCATTGGGGGAGACCTCCCGAAAACCTTGGTTACAGAAATAGAGAACTAAACCTAGAAAACTACAAGATAGGTGACATATATGCTGACCCCTTGGCATGGGAACATCTCTAAGACTGGATGAGACATGATAAATCCTGTTGGTTATAGTCCCCATGACTAATTACATGCCATCCTTTCTCGGATAGAGGTTTGGCTATACAGTCCAAACAAACTTATAAAACTGATAAACGACTTTTACCTGCATAAACATAAAACAAAAAGCCATCTTGCACTGGCCTGTGTATGATGCACAATCCATACCTGTATTGATGCAAATATGTATGTTACCTTTGAAAGTGTGTGTGTCTTCAGAGCAAGGGGACAAGACACAAATGCAAATGGGTGGCCCAGGTGATCCAGCCTTTCAAAGTGCCTCTGTTGCAGTTTTCTCAAAGTTCTATGTTCAGAAAAATTTCAAGGCTGCTAGCTGAGATGGTTCAGCCTCACAGACTATTCTAGCTAGAATTTCAGATAAGCCTTGCACTTTCCCATTACACAGAGACTAGACTACAAATGTTATAGCTAGTTTTCTTAGAACTTGACCATTATCTTAGTTTTCTCAAGGTTCCCAGGGAATTCCATCACCCCCCCCCCACCCAGTAAACAGGAAACAGTCTAGAGAACACAATGCCCACATTCCCAAGAGGTGAGGTGGGTGATTTTGGTCTGCTGGTGGGTTATGGATTTTTGTCATTATTTAGTGCAGATATAGGAATATAGAATAAGAAGGTAACTATTCATCTCAAATATTTTACATTGGTATGAATTTTTGTATATTTTATAAACTGTAATACAAATCTAAGGATATTTCTGTTATATTGCATATAACATTTCTATTCTTGTTTAAGGAATTGTACCTATACAGCTCATTTTAAAATGTAATGTAAAGTTCTTGTCCTTGAACGCTATTATTATAAACTATCTAGGATGACTTTTTAAAACTCAGGTTAGTAATTAGTCATCTATAACAATCAAACTTGTTCTCAGATATGTTTTCAAGGTTAAACATATATTTAAGATAGATATGTGATCTTTAAATGCTTCAGAGACCTACAGAATATGGCATTTAAGATGTTTAATAGCATAAGGTTTTTCATGACAGTGTGACACATCTGCCTCTAGTACCATCAATCTACTTCATAAAAGGATGATGAGAATTGAGGAACCTCCATATGGAGTTCACTTTTTTTGTGGTAAAGCTAGTTATCTGACAAGAAACTGCCCTTACCCCAACTGCTGACAATATACTATACAAACTGGACAAGCAAGACACAAAGGAAAATGACTGTTGAACTTTGCCAAGGTGGGACATTCTTTTGAAATTCCTGCTTCACAGAAAAGTCTGTCAGGTATTCTAGGCCGGTAGGCTGAAGATAGATGCCCCAATGTTGCAGAGAAACCTTGGGTGACTGTCCAGGCAGCCAGCTGCTTCTACCATTTCTATAGTTTTGGAAGTTGTTTGCTCTGCACTTTCTGTTCACTCAGGTAATACTATATCCTTTTCGGGTCTCTGGTGGAGTTGAAAATGAGATAGCTATAGTTTTCCTTGTCACCAAATTCAGAAAAGAAACTTACATAAAAGATGTAATGTTTATAAAGTTGAGAAACATAAAAGCTTAAATTGTTTATCTAAGAAAATGTTTTAGGTCTATAAAGATAATTTGGGGTTGGTAATACAAGCTAGGATAGAAAATAAATTAGAAAATAAATTAGGTATACAACTTTGGACTCACCAAGATAGGATAGATAATGGAGTATTTTCTCTGAATTTGATAGATGCAAATGGACTGGCTACTGTAAAAGTAATTCTTACTTGATAATACTTACTGTATTAAAGCTATGTTAAAGCTAAAGCTTTTCTTTTTATTTAGACAAAAGGGGGAAATATTGTAGAATATTTGTTTAACTGTGCAAAGATGTGCTGCATTTGTTTGATTATGTGAAGATGTGTTGCTGTTTTACCTTGCCTGCCTAAGGCATCTGATTGAGCTAATAAAAAACTGAAGAGCCAATAGCAAGAGAGGATGTATAGGTGGGACTTCTGGGAAGTGGGAGAAGGAATTTAGGCTCAGGAAGAAAGAAAAGAGATGCCAGGGACCAGACAGACAAACACAGAGGAAGCAGTAAAGTAGGACATACAGAATGAAGCAAAAGTAAAAAGCCCCAAGGCAAATCAGATGAAAAGAAACAGGTTAAGTTTAAAAAAAAATTTAAAAAGTGAATGGGATAAGCCTAAGCTAAGGCCAAGCATTCATAGTGAATAATAAGTCTCTATCTTTATTTAGGAGCTAGTTGGGGACCCAAGAAAATTCCAACTACAGAGAAGTAATCTATAATCATCCTGACCAAGCACGTAGTAGTTAGTATCTTCTTCACCTAGTAGAACCTACTTCTGCAAGATTTTCAAAGGCAAGGCATATAGACATAGATACATTCACCAATATAGCCAACACATAGTATAATCCCTGGCCCAATCATGTATATAAATATTTGTTAAGTTAATGGGCAAAAGGGTTGTTGTGAAATGCAGACATGGTACCCATTCTGGTAGACCAAACAAGTCTATACTGATGGTACTTTTGAAGTCCAAAAAAGAAATGAGGTAATACAAATAAAGTGGCAATCCTGAAGCTCAGCACAATGTACATTCCAGGTATCACATATGGGTAACTATATATGTATGTATATAAACATAAAATACATACATACATACATACATACATACATACATGTTACGAGAAGGTTTTTCCCGCCTCCCCGCCGGCTGCCAGGTCCCGCCGCCACATGAGCCCCAAATAACACTCAGAGACTCTGTATTTGATACAAGCTGTTGGCCACATATTATCATTGTTTATCAGCTAGCTCTGTCTTAATGATTAACCCATTTCTATTATCCTAAGGATTTTCACATGGCTCATCTTACCGGAGAGTGACTGCTGGCATCTTGCTTCCTCTAGGCTCTACATGCTGACCCTCCTTACTACTTCCTCTTTCCTCCTTGTCTCCTAGCCCCGCCTACCTTGCTTTACCATTGGTCCAACAGTGCTTTATTAATTAACCAAATTTACAGAATAACATCTCCCATCACATACATATAGTGTTTAGGACGGGGGGGGGCAGATAATGCATGAGGTTACAGCATGCAGGAAAGAGGGGGATAGGAAATTTCCTTCTCTCCTAAACCCCTTTTCTCCTAGCACACTTGCCTTGATAGAGTTAGTGCTACAGCACTCCAGGGATAGGGCAAGAGATATTGTTCCCCCTCTGAGGCTAAAACTAATTTCTTTCCTATAAAAATAACCCAATCTTCAGCTTAACTCAGCCAGAATCCAGCCGTTAAACTTTCAGATACAGGTTCCAACCCTGAAAAACCTAGAATAAAGGGGGAGCGGGGAAGGTGACTATTTTTGTTTGGAACCCAAGGCCTTTCACATGCTAAGCAAGTGTTCAACACCTGCCTTATGTGTGTATTTATTTATTTATTTAAGTTGGAGACAAGGTCTTACTAAATTGAACCTCAAACAATTGTAGTACCTCCAAACAAAATGACCCCCCCCCAAAAAAAAGAAGGGCGTGGGAGAGCTGGCCCTAATGTCGTGAACCAACAGAAGAGCTGGGTCTGCTTCTCAGCTGGGGGACTTGTTGGTCCCAGCAGCCTGGACTGGCCAAATCAGCCACCACCCAGACCCACATCCAGGGCTTTGAGTTGGCCCACCCCAACATCTACCCCCATCTATGACCTGCGGGAGTGTGCGAAGGGGTTGGTCCTGCAGAACCACAGCCACAGGATCTCCATAACTGGGGCAACGGCAGGATATGCAAGAGGAGTTTCAGTGAGGGTCCAGTATTGATGGTGTACCAGAAGCCAGAGGCCTTGAACCTAACTGACACCACTAAGACAAATGAGCTGTTAGAGAGGCAGGAAAGGTAGAGGAGCAAGGTGGGTTGTGTTTTGAATTCGTATTTTCTTTTGTGATGGGAACACTATGGTGGTGAGGGCAGATATGGAGGGACTGGGAAAGGAGCCGGATTAGGGTGCATGATGTGAAATACCCAAAGAATCAATACAAATTATGTTAATTAAAAACAAACTAAACAATAAGTGGGGATTGAACCTAGGACCCTGCATATGCTAACCAAACATTCTGCCACAGGAATATAGCCTCGGCCCTAAAGATCGTTTCTTAAAGTATTTAAAAAGCTTTGGATTTGGCATCCAGAACTATGTTTCAGCATCACCTGAGAGCTTTAGTTACCCTTACAAAAACTCAGAACAGGAAAATTGATGACCACAGTCAGAACCCTGTATGAGGGGCCTCTTGCAGTCACTCAGAGATGCAGAGCTCAGATGTGCCCTCATTCTGTGGAGTAAAAGAACATTAGTTGCCTGGTGCCCTGGCCTAGGCAAGCCTGGCAGCAGGCCCATCTGCCAGCAGCCAACTGAGCTCTTTTACACACCAGGGAACGTCCTTGGCCTTTGCCAGCAGTCTTGGTTTTACCTGACTCAGGCTAAGTTCTGAAGAGGCACTCAGAGAGCATTTCAGGTACAGCCCCCACATGTTCACAGCTTCCTTACAGCAGGAGGAGGGGTGGTTTCTCCAGTACCCCCCCAGACACTGTGCTGCTTTACCTACTCTGGTCTCCTCCTGTAAGCAGAAACACCTCTGAGGGCTTCAGCAGCATCTGCAATGTGACACACTCAAGGGAAGGCATAGCTTAAGGATCGGATGAGACAGCATTTACTGACCTCCCACTGTAGTCTTTGAATAAGAAAACCTAAGGTGGCTGGGTCTGCCTGTTAAATGCTATGCCTTTTAGGCAGATTCAGGAATCTAATTCCTTTTGAAGGAAATGGTGAGGGAAGACGCAACAAACTCCAGCTGCAAGCCAGTCCCAGCAAATGGTCCACAGGGGAAATCTTCTTTCAGAGATACCTCTTCTGCTTAGAGCTCCCACAGGCCCCTCCCATTTCTCCCAGGGACTCAGGCACAGTCAGTCAAGATCTGAAGAGCTGGTCCTGGAGGCTGAAGCAGAAGTATCACAAGTTCAAAGGCAGCCTGCATCATACAGGGAAACCCTGTCTATAGTTTTTAAGTGTTAAAAAAGGTCTGGGAATATAGATGAGTAAGACTTTTTGCCTAAAATGCATAAGGGCCTGAGTTCAATCCCCAGTACCATGCCTACCCCCTGGATCCAAGAAAATGGGCTTTTTAGATCCTAGGAAGAGGATATAATAAATATCGAACCCTCAAGAGTTTGGATTCTTAGGAAGAACCCTTCCTGATATTCAGATGACAGCTCAAGATTTGTAAGTTTTAGTAACATCGGCTCATAATTATGAAAAGAAAAATGTTTTTTTTTTTCTTTTTGTATTGGCCAGTTTCTTCTAAACTTAAAATTCAGAACAGTGTGCATTTTTAAAAAGTACAAATCTTCACTTTTCACTTCAAAAACCGCTTTCCTGGAGTAGCTAGGTGGCAACTTCATGTAATCCTATGATCCACTCGGGCACTGTACAGGGGGCTCTTTGAGCAAAATTCCTATCTTCCTCTCTCAAGATAAACTAAGCCTGGCTGTATGGGTTCATGGTATTCATCAGGGACTAGGATGATTGGAGAATCAAAAGCCAAGGGAGGTTCTGAAGATGGTTTGGTAAATTCTACGCCTGTAAACGTTACCCCAATGCCCTGTTCTGAGTTGGAAGACATAAAAAGGAAGCAGATAGAACTATAAGAAATAGATATTGCTAGCTAGAGTGTCTGTTTTGTAGATGAGGAGTCTAAGGACCAATTTTGGTCACACGATTACTAACTGGTACCGCCTGGAACTAGGATCTAGGTAGAGTGCAGAGGCACATCCTGAACTGTGTATCAAGGTCCTTTGAAAACCTAAAATACAGTTCATGTGCAGGAGTTGTTACGGCTATCTGTTTTGTTGCCATCTGGGAGAGGCAGGCAAGATGGGGCCTCCGAGCTAGAATCTGCTGAAAGGAACTGAGGTGGGGGAGGGGTGCGAATGTGAGTGAGGAGTCTGGAAAATCACAGCCCTGCCTCCAGGTTTCAACCCCACCCCCACCCCCGCCCCTTTCTCTCCATTCATCCCTTTGTTACCATCTCTGGGATTCGGTGCCGAGGTTAATAAAGAGCTTCCAGAAAACCCATCATTGTGATTAAAGCCGAGGACTATCTTGCCAGACAGCACTTTGGAGGCTGCCTACCGCCCACTCTGATCCGTCAGTGCACCCGGCAAAGGCTATTAAATGATTACAGGCGCTTCCGGCCCAGCCAGCCAGCCAGCTTCCCTGGGGGTGGGCTGCTGTTGTTACTGGTGCGGGGGCTGATCTGGGTACTACCGGAAGAGTCTGGTCACCAAAGGCTCTAGGTTTGAATGTGGACATCCAGAGGTTTGCTGATGCTTGTGTGCCTCGCTGCCTCTCCCTCTCGCCTGCTGCTTTTGCCACCCGCGCCACAGATAAAAGTCACTGCATTCTTTCAAGCGGCTCTGATTTCCTTTGTGTCTTCTAGTTTTGAGCAACTGCCCCTTGAGCCTGTCTTCCCACCCCCACCCCTCCACCCTATCCCTACCCCCAGAATTTAGCAGGAATTTAGAATTATATACATGCTCGTCTGGCTAAAGGGAAAACCAAAACAAACAAACAAAAAAATGCACAACAAAACTGCTGAAAAAACAGACTATAGATGTAAACCATCCAACCCCTCTTGCTTCCCACCCTTACTGGGGTTTGTGAACTGACTGGAGAAGCACCGCCCCTCAGTTGCTGATCAATTGCACAAACCTAAACCGCGTTCACGAAAGAGAAGAACCCGAGTCTGAAATCCGAATCCTGTCCTGGATTAGAAAGACAACAGAATAGACTACCTGGGGCCCAACCACCCACAGCCTTCATTTCCTTGCTGCTCCTTGACTCTACAGTGGGTACAGAAAGAATTCCCATAAAAGCAAACAAATATCAGCATATATTCATTCCCTCAGCTCTACAAGACTTGAAACTTTGTTACCAGGCTACTTAGGTTTAAGCCTCGCTATCTGGTGTAAAATTATGAGGTTCCACTTATCATTTAATATCTTTGTGCCTCTGCTTTCATGTGTAAAACAGGCAATAATAGCAGCTGTTACGAGATTAAATGTAATTCTTAAAGAGCACCTGCCTGGCACAAAGTAAAAACCTCATTAGCTCATACTTGCTACTAAGACAGCCACCGAAGAGTCACTTACTTATTTAAAGAACTATAGAAAGCTTGTCTTGAGCCAGGCAGTTTATTTGCATATTCTGCATATGTATATTTATTTAACAAATTTTAAGTTATAACTAATTAAATTTACTTAAATATGGATTTAAATGATTTTTTCAGATACAAATCTGAAGGCTTAAATTAGAGCAAGTTGATTTGCTCTGAATCGCACCGGGATTAGATAATGAAGAAGCTGAAAAATCATTCTCTCCATGGCTCAGCTCAGTAAGGCAATGGTTGCTCCTCCAAACACACACACCTTAGAAAGCCTGGGAGCGTACTGTGTGTGGAGGGGTAGGGGTGCTCTGGGTTCACTGGCCTAGCTTTTAATCTGGAGGGTAGATTGGGGGTGGGGTGCACCTCTGATTGGAAATCAGACTGGGCAAGTGAAAGGCTGACCCCCAGGGGTCACCAGAAATGCCACTCCTGGTGTTTCGATCTCTTTGGGTGGGATGAGCTGATCTGTTAGAAGATTCCATGACTGTCTGGTGCCTTGGGCCACAGCTGGGCTAATTTTCAGTAATCTTGGCGCGGAAGAGAGAAATACAGTTGGCATATTTTTAAAGCCACAGCTCTCGCTTTGTGCCCAAAATAACTCTGCCATTTCTAGGTTAAGAGTATAAAGACATCATGTTCAGCAAACCGAGATTCAGACATTGGAATAGCTGGTCTCAACCCTTCCTACCTTCTAGCTTGAAAATAAACCAAACTTTTTTCAATGTCCTCCATAACCCAGCCAGGGTTCATGCTGACAGTTTTATTTCTTGGTTGTTTAGGTCCTTTAGAAAAGGGAATTTCCCTTTACAGCCTTTCTTCTAAAAAACCCCACTCCTCCATGGCAGCTGACTATTACTCCTGAAGGAAACAGAATGCTTACACTTCAGGTTCTGCACCAGGGGACGAGATTTGAACCAAAGTTTCATCTCCACTACTTACCTGCTGTGAGACCGTGAGCATTCACTTGGCCTCTTAACACCTGTCTTTTCATATGCAAAACACAGCCACCTAGCAGTGTTGTTCTCTAACAACATCCACCTAATGGAGATGTGAGCATTAAAAAGAGACAAGGCTCATAAATTACAGAGAACAAAGACTGGCATGAGGAGACTGAAATAAAGAATGGTTATCATTAATCTGTACAATTCCTTTAGGGTCACAGTACTGCTCTTAACTGTAACATGGAACATATAAGACCCAGAGACTGATATTGGGGTTCAAGCTTCACCCTGAAGATCAAAAAAGCAAAGCATCCAGGCACTAGCTCTCACTCTACCTCAAACTGAAAGGGGATCCTGTCTCCTCCAAACATCAGTCTGCAGCCTCTCCTCAGCGTGGCTGGAAAATCCTGAGACTTCAGTGTCTTCCTATCCTCAGTGTGGCTGGAGAATGAATCCCTGATACTGAATGCTGAAGACCCTGCTCCCGTCTTTTATACATCTGTAGTTCTGGGATTAAAGGCATGTGATCCCAGGTACTGAGAACATCTTTGTGTGAGCTGTTTTTCTTTAGGACTGGATCAATCTTGTGTAGATCTGGGTGACCTTGGACTCACAGAGATCTGTCTCTTAATCCTGAGTCCTGGGATTAAAGATGTGTGCCTGCTTCTATGGCTTGGGGCTGACTTTGCTTTCTGAACCCTTAGGCAAACTTTAATAAGTCATGATTAATATATCACCACAGTTAACCTATTTTTGTGAACAGTACTTCCAGGAAATCTCTTTTCCAGGGACTCTTCCCAGAGGGTCCGCCCCTCCCCTGAGTCAATGAGGACCACCCACGTGAAGCTTCCCAGTTCAGAAGTGGTTGTGAGGAGGGAGGGATTCTTGGGGCCTCAGGAAGAGGCAGCACCGTTAGACATGATAGAAAGCACCCTAGATTCAGTATTAAAAGCCCTAGAGTCAGACATCATCTCCACTATTCTGCTTCCTTCTCTTTTCTCCTATATTATTTTTTTAACATTGATTTGACGGTTTTGATCTGTAAAATGCAGAAAATACCTTCTCCTCAGAAGCTTCATTACTCCTACCACTAACTTTATCTATTTACAACACAATAGCCATTACATGGCAGACATTAAGAATATCTACATGAATCAGGAAAGGGCATATGGAAAGGTGTCCTATTCTTGAAGAGTTACAATACAGTAGGCAAAATATGTAAATCAGTGAATTGTTTGTTTTTCCAGACAGGGTTTCTCTTTATAGCCCTGGCTGTCCTAGAACTTGCCTTGTAGACCAGGCTGGCCTCAAACTCACAGAGATTGACCTGCTTCTGCTGGGATCAAAGGGGTGTGCCATCACACCAGGTAAAGTAAATGAAGTTTTGATTTTCTGGAGCTGAGGACCAAACCCAGGGCCTTGCACTTGCTAGGCAAGGGCTTTACCACTGAACTAAATCCCCAACTCCCAAGTAAATGAATTTTAAGGTAAAGTAACTGGCATAATGATAGTGCTTTGTTTCCTAGAGACAGTATGTCCAATACATAAAAACACCACTCATAACATAAAATGGCCAGGCTTCAGTTCCTGAACTCCTCTCACTAGGTGTGTGGCCTTTTTAAACCCTAAGTATTTCCAGTTCCTAAGCAGAAAAATGGGTGTAATAATGGCTTAAAGGACTAAGTGCTTAGGATAGAACCTGGTACACGGTTTGAACACTGAATACATCTTAACTATTACTAATGTCACTTACAAGTAAATAGAGTGAACTACAGACTGTGGGCGACAGGGATTAATCAGTCTGGTTTTACCAATAGTAACCAATGTACCACTCTGAAGCAGAGTATTCATGGGGGGGTTGTTGCACATGTGGGAGGGGCACTGTACTTCCTGCTCTATTTTGCTGTGAACTGCTCTAAAACATAAAGCTTATTAGCTGAGGAAGGCGCTGCACATCTGTCATCCCTGCACTCAGGAGATGGCTTTCAGGCCACCCTGTCTACACAGCAAGTCCAAAGTTAGCCTTGAGACACAAAGAGATTCTGTAATAAGTAAAACTTATTAATTAAAAACTATTTGGAGGATGCTCACAAAATTGCTAACAACAGTTGCCTTGCTGAGGGGGAATAGTTGAGAGAATGGCATCTTTATGCAAATAGTAGGATACTGTTTACTATATACCAATAATTATATTTTATCTCTAAAACTTTCATGGGCGTTCTGGAAGATAAACATTATGATTCTGATAGTACTTGGTGCTGGCCAGGTAGAGAATGAGGCATTATTCATTGTTTTAGTTCAGTGGAGATTTGATTTTCATAATTTTTGCTTCATAACTAAATCAAAGAGAAAAAGATGAAAACAAACACAAGCTCAGCATTGTTCAAAACTCAAGACACTGTCATTATTGTGGATATCAGGACACATACCTCATAGTGCCTCATGAAAATGGGAAGAGGGTGTTGATAAGAAATTAAGTCTCAAGATAATGATTAAATGAAAATGAGGACATGATGGTTCCTAGGTATGGTTGAGGAGAAGAATTTTATTGTAGATATGAGGGAGAGAACAGCCAGAGACATCTGAAAGAGTCCAGACTGGACTGGGCCATGAGAAGAGAGAGAGAGAGAGAGAGAGAGAGAGAGAGAGAGAGAGAGAGAGAGAGAGAGAGAGAGAGAGAGAGAGAGAGAGATAACCAGTCAAGACAGGAGCTGAGAGTGTGCAAAGCTAAATTGACAGGTTTATTTAAGAATAAGAAGGGAGGAAGCTGGGCATTGGCAGCACACACCTTTAATCACAGCACTGGGTAGGCAGAGGAAATCGGATCTTTGAGGCCAGCCTAGTGTACAGAGTAAGTTCCAGGACAGCCAAGGCTATACAGAGAAACCCTGTCTAGAAAAACAAAAGAGTAGAACCTGGGGGAAGAAAAGTGAAAGAGAAGGCCCTAGGCTGGAGAGGGTTAGGGTAGCCTGCAAGGTGAAAAGTGCTGGGAGGAGCCACAGGTACTGTGCTAGCCTAGAAGGCAGGAGTGCTTGTTTGGTATGCTAATAAACACCACAGGGAGGAGCCATTAGTCCCAAGTTTCTTAGGGACCCGATAGAGAAGTCTTCCTAACTGCAGGGGTCAGTGAAACCGCCTAGGCTAGACCTAGATCCCACAGCTAGCATCCTCCTCCAGCCCCGTGACAGTCACTTCCGTAAGTGTTCCCACTCCCTGTCCTACCCAGAAGTGTTTGAGGCACAAAGGTTCCCCCTACCTACGACGCACCAGCCCCTGCCTTGAGTTGCTCTTGCAAGCTTTTCTGCTCTCCCCTCCCCCTCTCAGCACAATCTGTGCTCCTTGGAATTTGGCAGCCATCCCAGGCTCTGTGTTGCTGTGTCACTTCTCAGCCTCAAGCAACCATTTCTAGACGAGTAGTGATATCTCTGCATTGAGGACATAAAATGGAGAATCTGTCAGAACACCACAATAGCAAGATGACAGGAGCATGGAAGACCTTCACCACCACCGCCACCCTGACCTACATACTTCACTCGCAGCCATTTAACGTGGCAAAAATATTTCAAGTCCTACTTTGTGTTCCAGGCATTGTGCTAACTTAAGAGTTTTAACGATGGTGAAAAGAGTGCTGGTGGCATTTTTCGGTGCTTGATACAAAACCGTTCCAGAGCAATATTCACGCACTGTCCAATCTCCCCTGTTTTACATATTACGCACAATCGGGTGGTACAAAAGATTTTGGCACTGTGAAGTGCTACTTCCATAAACTGTGGTAATATAAAGTCAGCTTTAAACACACCTGCCTTCGCAAATCTACACTTCCTCAGATATAATCACACCAGGTCCCCCTAAATTGATGGAGAACATTCTCAATCCAGTCCTATATATTAGTATGGGTGTATCTGGGTGGGTGGGCAATATTGCATTTGCCTCCCTTTTACCTCCCTATCTTAAAGTTCCTAAACTTGGTTTGTGTCTTCATTAGGGTTTGTTTCTATTGCTGTGACAAAACACCATGGCCAAAAAGCAAGCTGGGGAGGAAAGGGTTTATTTGGCTTATACTTCCATATTGCTGTTCCTTATTGAAGGGAGTCAGGACAGGAACTCAAACAGGGCAAGAACCTGGAGGCAGGAGCTGACACAGAAGCCCTGGAGGATGCTGCTCACTGGCTTGCTTCCCATGGCTTGCTCAGCCTGCTTTCTTATAGAGCCCAGGACCACCAGCCCAGGGATGGCACCATGGGCTGAGCCCTCCCCCATTGGTCACTAATTGCTGGATCTCAGAGGCATTTCCTCAAGTGAGCTTCTCCCTCTCTAAAGACTCCAGTGTGTGTCAAGTTGACACACAAAACCAGCCAGTCCAGTATGAGAGAGGAAAAGTCTTTTCTTCTTAGCTTACTCATCCTGATACCCTACAGGCTGATATTTGAAGATTTGGAAGAGCTTTAAAGCATTTCCTAAAAACAAACCCTGGGGACTCTACTGCCAGAGAGTAAAACTATCCCTTGTTGTTGCTTAAGTCTGAGTATTTAAGACCTGTAAAAACTGGCTTTGGTTTTCCTTTTTGATATCAATTCCCATTCACTTTCCTACCCCACCCACCAAGTGCTTGCCTCCTAGTCACCAAGATTATTTCATTCTTGTGGTTTTTTGTTTGTTTGTTTGTTTGTTTTCATGTATTGTTTCCTTTGCTGGGAATTTTCTTCCTTTCTGCATCATACTTTCCATTCTGCTATATACTACATCAAATGCCAAATATCAGACTCGGTCTCTAGACTCCCAATTCCATCATCTAGGGTTCCACACACCCATCATTCACTGCTGTAGAGAAAGGGTTGTGTCTTGCAAAGATAATTTGGGGATCTTCTCAGAGAAGATGGATGCGTTAGCTTGACTTAAATGAAGTTTGTACTGAGTATGAAAGAGTCAGGCATTCTGAATGTCCAGCTTCCTCCCCCTTCACTGGCCCCGCCCATTCACAACAGGGCTGTTTGTATCACATGACACTGTCATATTTCTAGCTTACTTTTCATGTTTCTGTTCTCTATGACTAATTATGATGAAAGAACTGTTATACATTTAATATTTTAATCATGTCAGCTGGATTAGAACATGCTCTGATGTAAGGGCATAATTAATGGCTGATGGTTCTACAGAAGGTCCCAACTAAACTCAATACTTGAGTGCTTGAATACTTCCCAATACTTGGGTACTTCCCAAGTCAAGTGTCCCTGGCAAAAAGGCAGTATTTCACTTCCTCATCTGTGTGTGTGTGTATGTTTGGGGGGGGCAATGGAGAATAGAAGGAGAGAACAGGAATAAATGTTGGTAGCCAGCAATGGAATTGTAACAACTCTCCTGGGCCATGGTTTGTGTAAAGACCTTCCTAGAACCTTTCAAATCACAGTCACCTAGAGGCAATTATCCTGGAGGGAAGGTTGTGTCCCTGAGTGAGAAAGATCATAGAAGCTAATGTATACCTCTAAAACTCTAGAGTCAAAGATAACACACCAAAAAGGCCATCCTGCCAAAAGAAATTTCCCAGAGGCAATTATGTGGAGTCAACTTATTCTTAGTTGGACAGAAGCAAATTGAAGTGACACTGGCCACTGACTAAACAGTCCCATGACAGCAGACCTCAGGGACAATTGCAACATCTCAGTCCACACAGAGCTCACAGGGGATGATGCCCCTGAGGAGGCTCTCTCCTGGGCCCCAAGGCCTCATCACCATCAGCAATGGGAGGGTGGAATGATGAGTGTAGAGAGGTTTTGGAAGTGCCTGGCCTGTTACATCTTAGGAGGAGGTATCAACTGGTTCTTGTTCAAGATACACCTAAGAATCAATCAAATCTTGGGACACCTATAAACCCAGAGCACTAGGCCCAAATTACCCCACTCCTGTCTCTAATGTAAGGAACAGCTTTGAGGAAAACCTGGAAAGATAAAGAATACTTACTGGCTTAAGCACTTCCCACTCCTCAAGCCCCCAGTGCAGACACACACTTAAGGGTCAGGCTCTAAATTCTCCTCTTCTATTCCTCAAGTAAATCCTGATTGTACACTTAATTCCTTCCTCCTAGGCACAGATGGTAGAAGCAAAGAAGACAGGCCTCATGCATTGACTGTTTTCTGGCATCACTTTGTGGACAGTGACATTTTTTAGCAGCTACCACGCCCTATGATTACTCTCCTGGACAAGCTTTGGGATGATTTGGGTGTGTCTTCTCCTGTCTCTCCCGAATTCTTAGAACAAGATTTTTAAGCCAGGTGCACAGCAATCAGTCTTAGTCCTTAACATGATAATGTAGTGGGAAGGACTCCCTTTCTGCCCAGGTTTCCACTGCTGACCACAGAAAGGGAAATGATCACCAAATGAACTCTTCTATCCTTTGGTGATGTGCTCAGGAAAGAGCTAAGGAGGAAGAGACCTTTACCCCTACTCCTTAGTTTACTGTTCCTAGGAAATAACTGTTTATCTGATTTGGGGAGGAGGAGTATGGAAAGCTTGATTTTAAATGGATTGTGCCACATATCAGCAGTCACTATCTATTCACAATATACCTTACCTAAATTTTGTCTTTATTCTCCCCAACTTGTACTGAGTAGTCCATAAACCAGGATAGCTCTCTCTTCCCCCGGGGGCAGGGTGGGCTGGGAGTGGAGAGAGACAAATAGCTTTTTATTTTCATCCCTTTTGTTTTGGGAATCGGAGGCCCTGATAATATTCTTCAGACTATCTTTGCCAGTAATCATCATACTAACTTCGGACATTCAGCTCCTTGCACCTGTATCTTTAAATCGTATATATTTATTTATTTACTATTGTGTGTATATGATGTAGGGGCAGTGCACATTTCTCTGTGAGCACATGGAAGTCAGAGAACAACTCTGTGGAGTTGGGTCTCTCCTACTTTCATGTGGGTTCCAGGAATTGAACTTGGGTTGTCAGGCTTGCAACACAGGTGCTTCACCTGCTTAGCCATCACAGCAGCCTCATATACGATCTTAATTAGTTAAGATTTGGAAAGGAGAGATGATTAATTAGTCTCAACTAGAATTAGGACAATTAGTAGCTTTCAAAAAGGATTTAAATTCTATCTTCAATTATTACACCCCCTTCATGTTCCTAATATGTACCTTAATTTATCTTTACCTTTATTAAACTATCAGCACATGCACAACCACCTCTGCCTGAACACCAAAAATCCTGTGGTAGGGAAAATGGTGTGCCCCTCTCTCAAAGAGGTCCATATCCTAATTTCCAGGACCTGTGGATATATTATATTGCATGATAAAAGAGGATGGGATGGGGAGGGCTGGTGAGGGGATGGGAGGATGGGATCGAGAGGAAACTGGAATTGATATGTAAAATAAGAGAATATGATTAAAGATCTTGAGATAAATTATGCTGGGTTAGCTAGACAAGCTCAGTGCATTTACAATGTGCTTAGAAATGAAAGAGAAAGATTTGCAGATGCTACATTGCTGGCTTTGAAGCTGAAAAAAAAGGCAGTCCCTAAAAGTTGGAAAGTGTTAAAACATGGGTCCTCTTACTTATTCTCCTAATGACTTTTGGGACAGTGCCATGCTGTGCCACCCACACTGGCCTAGAATTCCACATCTTCCCTCCTAAGCCTCCCAGCGGTTAGCATTACAGTGTTGGAAGCTATTTGCCTCCATGCCCAGCTTCAAGAGGTCCTTCTAGAGAGCCTCTAAAAGATACATAGCTCTTCCAACTCTTTAGACACTGAAGCCTACTTTGGGTTTCTGGTCTTTAAAACTGTATGATAATCAAGTTACATTGTTTTAAACTACCTATTTTATGTTCATTAGTTATGGTGGTCTTTGGCTATAGAGATGTAATTTGTATCCTAAGGCAAAATGATACTGTTACAAGTAACTAAAAATGTAAAGGGAGCTTTGGAATTGCACAATGGATAGAAACTGGAAGATTTGAGAGATGGGATAGAAAGGGTCTCAACTACTTTAAACAGACTGGTAATAGAAATGGATATTAGTTATTCTGCTAGAGAAGACCCATAAAGGTACAGGAAGTATGACAAAGTAATTATATATTTCTTAGAGAATTCCTAAATTGTTATGAACATACTATCCATGCAAATATGGACATTAAAGGTGCTGGAGGTGGTACTCAGATGGAAAGGTGAAACATGTTATTGACAATTGAAGGGAAGTGAGTCCTTGCTTTGAGTGTCTGAAACACACCATGATTTAGCCTCATTTGGGATTCTGACTTCCAAAACTGTAAGATAATAATCTATGATATCTGAAAGCACAAAATTTATGTTAATTTGAAATAGCAACAACATAAAACCAGTATAGGCCACTCACTGGCCTAAGCTCAGACAACGAAACTATCAAACTATTCTCTTTACCCACTATGGGGACAATATGATAGAAAGATGTGGGTTGAAGTGCTGCCTGTGGTACTGTATTCATTAATGAGTTCAACAACTTTTTCTTAAGCATCGGTGTGTGTGGCCTTTTACTTGACGCTGAGACTATGAAAGTGAGCCCAACACTTGGATCAGCTTCATCACCTAAGGAAATCACTGACTTCTCATAAGCCTGCTTCCTTCTCTGAAACATGGGAATAATAATGTAAGTTGTGTGAAGACTGGGGAGAAAGCTCAGCTGGTAAACTGTTTGTTTTACAAGCACAAAGACATGAGTTCACTCCCCAGACCAATGTTTTAAAAAAGGGTCAAGCATAGTGTTGCATGCTTATAATCCTCACACCAAAGAGGCAGAGACAGATTGACCCTTAGAGCTTACTGGCCAGTGAGAGACCTTGTCTCTAAATAAAGGTGGAAGGCACCTGAGGAATGACACCTGAAGTTGTCTTTTGACCTCCACATGCACCTACACACACACACACACACACACACACACACACACACACACACCTTGGTCAAAGACCCTCCTACTAATACACTCACTGGGAAAATCTCCCTAGGGCTGTTGCTGTGATTTAGAGTTGTTGGGTTTTGTTGTTTGTCTCATTTTGTTTTCCTAAGAGGACTGGGAATACATTCAGTTTGCAGAGCACTTGCCTTGCATGTAACAAGGCACTGAGTTCTATATCCAGTCCTAGGAGAAGGTAGGGAACAACCCTTCTAGTAGACTTTAGCTAAAAAGGGGAAATTCTGTATTCTGGCTCACCATCAAATGTACAGACTCAAACGGGTCTTCCTCAGAATTGTTTACACACCTAGAGATCACACACGCACACACACACACACACACACACACACACAAGCTGATCTTCATGCAGGTTGGTGAGTGAGCATCTTTGCTCACACTTCCAGTGGTTTTAGGGTATTCATCTGACTTGAAGTCATTATGGGAACAGTTTGGGCCCATCATGCCATGTGAACAACACTTCTGGACACAGGGTAGACTTTTGTTGGACATAAACTCAATCTGTTGAATTTTATTGAATCATCAACACTGACCTTACTTGTTTAGATTTTTGTCTACAAAGCAACCCTCACTCGTTATTTAAGTCCCCTCCCCCGCCTTTTTTTAAATATATGATAAAACTTGTGATCTGTAGACCAAGGATTTGGGATACAGCAGGTAAGAGATGTGGCTCTTATTATTATTACTAACAAACCTTGCACTGCCTCTTTTTTCTTGTGGGCCCAAATCTGGCCACCCAATTCTACTTCTTCATACCTCGAATTTCAGCGGTTACACCTTGTGGGTATATCTTCTACAAAGCTCTCAATTTCCCGTTTAAACTGGAGTGCAAACATTCCTTTTCCTGGACTTCTTTTGGCAATATCACCTCTAGTACTTGCTCCTCCCATCCTTTCCCTAGTCCCCTTTCTAGAAGGTAGACAAGACTTGCTGAGGCAGTGCCTGGCTTCAGAAGGTAGATTAGATGAGAGCAGCCTCCATCCCTGCTTCCTCCCCTTTTGCTGATTAAGAACAATGAGACTTCATGTGCCAGGGCAGAGAAAGTCCCCTCTACAATTCTCATGCTCATTTCCAGCTATCAGAAGACTGATGACACTTCCCTAGAGACCCCTGGTCTACAGCCAATGCTTGACCTGAATATGTTTCTCCAGATTAGGCAGTGACCTTCTCAACTGCAAAGCTGACTGCTTCTGGGAAGATGAATTTTTCAAGTTCCTTTGGCTGACTGTCTCCAAAAACTCTTGCCATAAAAGTCTCTTGCTATCACCATGGAGGTTTTAGTTTGTCCTTTGCCAGTGTGGGTGAGGCTGTGGGCAAGACGCTCTGGAACTGCTATGCTTAAAGTCACTGTGAATTGTCACGATAATTCTACTGTAAACCAGTCTGAAGCAGACCTTGAAAGCAGGAGTTCCCAGACCCCTAATCTAAACAATCCTGATCTTCCTCACAAAAGGAAGTGCAGACTCCACCCTCCATTTCCCCTTCCCCACAAAGCTCACAAATAGCAAGCAGCCTGTTCTCTTTAGTGTTTGAGCTGAGTTAAGTGGAAAAATTGTGAAATTCTCCCTTTCTTGGGCTCTTTACAATAGGATCTTTTTAGCAGAACCTGACCCTGACTGTTTATAGAGGACTTTAAAAATGTAACAAAAACAGTGAAAGTATGTAGCAAGAGCAAGAACTAGAAAAGTTTCAGAAATTTTCTTCCTTTTTCTTTCTTTCTTTCCTTCTTTCTTTCTTTCTTTCTTTCTTTCTTCCTTTCTTTCTTTCTCCCTTTCTTTCTTTCTGTTTAAGATTGGATCTTGTTATATAGTTTGGCCTGAAACTCAGTATATAGGTCCGGCTAGCCTTGAACTTAAGAGTTCAAGAGTTCAAGGCTGCTTGCTTCAGCCTCCTAAGTGCTGGTTTACATGTGTGTATAATCACAGCTGGCTCCATACAACCACTAAACAAAAGAATAAAATGTATGATTTTTCTAAAACATAATCAGAAGTTGTCAGGAGGAAGTTCCTCAGGGTCCATACTCTATTGCTTCAATGTAGTCAACGTGTTAAATGGATCAATGATAACCAGAGAAATTACATTAATGCCCCCCCCAGCATTAGCCTGTGTATTTGCATCTTTGGGTTCTGAAAGAAACTGAATGCAGCTTTGGGGAAGAGTTACTGATGTCTGTCTCTCCTCACTGTATATGTCTTCAAAATGTGTGTCTAAGAAGCACACAAGTGCATACAAGGTGGGGTAATTTCCAGAAGACTTGGAGTCTCCATCTGAGGCCACTGAGAAGGCAGAAAATTTTCAGTGCATATCAGGGTTCCAACCCTGGCTGTATTTTGCCTTGAGTTACCAATTCAGTAAAAACTCATACGAAGGAAATATACAGAAAACGCACAGGGTATAGAACTATTACAGAAGCTACTTATTATAATAAACAAAAAGTTTCAACTCCATCCTTTTACCTACTCAGAAAAAAAAAAAAAAGGAAGATGTAGAGTGTCCCTCCAAATAGGAGATGAAGAAAGGACACACAGACAGAAGCAGCAAAGTTTCCTGGCTTCTCCTGGGTTAATACTTCCCATGCCACCTTGATACCATCCTCCAGATCAGGCTAAAACAACCACATCTTTTTCTGTCATGGGCTACATAGACAGCTCCACCAAGCATAATGAGCTTTGCACCCCCAGACAATGAAATTGCATCTTCCGTGGGTTTGCTCTCCCCAGCTAGAGATCACTACACAGAGCTCTTTTCCTGGACTGTCAAATAGAAGGACACAGTGAAGGACACAGAAGAGCTGCCCCACTCACAAGATCCCTGAACTCATTTTATCCTAATAAGGATATGTACACACCTACCAGGACCAGCATTGCTATGACAACAGCTGAAGTCCAGGGTGAGCAGGTTAGTGGAACAGCATGCTCTCTAAATTCTCCCCAAAGAGCCTGAGGCTGCACTCACTCGTGAGACATAAAAGATGTTGACAACCTCCTAAATGGACTCCAAAAAACTAACGGGACATAGTTTCTTTGGGAGGACTGATTAGAGATGGAGCCTTTCCCTGAGGGTTTGGCTTGGTCAGCAAGACAAAAATCTATAAAATGAATAAGCACTTGGATCCCCCTATAAAACTAGGGCACACAACTGTGTCCACTTCCCACAGAATAAAGAGAGGTCACAAACCAGGACAAAAGCAATCCTACAAGGAAATAGAGAGAGAGAGGCACTTAAATAAAATCTCAGTAGTGCAGCCTCCCAGAAGAGGCAACTCAGAAATTCAGGTTTAAATTTTGAAGGTAAAGAAAGAATAAACTCATCTCTTTTATCACAAAAATAGCTGTTTTTTACTAATTGTTTTTCTTTGGACCCTTCAATATGTGAGTTCTGTCATTTAATTCTTCTAATGACTTCATAGGGAAGACAATGTACTGATGTTCATTTTAATGAAAAAGTAACTGAACATAGAAAGGTCCTAGAGACATACAGCAACCCAGTGGCACAGAAAAAAAAATTCAAGGAAGGTTTCTCTGAGTCTGGACCTTGGCTGTTTAGCAATTATCTCTGGATATGAGAAAGGACCCTGCTTCTCACAAGAATCATAAACAAATGGCTTCCTCTCAGTTTCTGGGCCTCTAAACATACTGGCAACACCAGAAATATTTACTATAATTCAATTAATTTTTGCTGTTACTGACCTGTGACTTCAACACTGGGGATTGAGCCCAGGGCTTCCCACATGATAGGTAAGTATGATAGGCAAGTGATCTAGCATGGAGTTACATTCTACTGCTCTTTCCACTTTTTATTTTGAGGCCGTGTCTCATTAAGTTGTCCAGGTTAGCCTTGAACTTGCAGTCCCCCTGCTGGCAGCCTTCTGAGTAGGAGAGGTTACAGACCTGAATCAACAAACCCACTTCTAGACCAATTCCTAGATTTTAGGGTACACTGAGAATACATGGAGAGTTCTTCTGAACACTCTGTATTTCTAGCAAGTCCTTAGACATTGTTGGTACTCTGCCTCAGGAAGTACACTTGGAAAACCACTTACTATCTAGTATCTTAAGTTCTCTAGCTAAGCTCACTACCTTAGAGCCCATTAATCATTCGCTGCTTAGTCCCAGGTCCCCTGGGCCTTGCTTCACAGGCTATAATGTTATCTTTGGCAGTGCTATGTGCCTCGGAATTCCCTGAGCTCCTTTGATAAGTACAGAGAACCATTATTATCCCCTGCTATGGGAGGGGGGGTGGATGGACTCCTGGACCACCACAAACACCCAACTCAGTTGATGTCCAGATCACATATAAAATGTAAAATGTATAGTAATTGCCTGTAATATATATCATACATCCTCCTGTGTACTTTACATCATCTCCAGATGAGTGGTAATGCCTAATATGATGAAAATGCTACATACATTTTACCTTGTACTGTTTAGGAAAGAGTAATAAATTCTGTATGTGTCTGGTACAGATGCATTTTTTCTACATATTTTTTTATTTGTGGTTGGTTGACTCCATGGATGCAGAACTTGAAGATTCAGTTGCACTAAAATATTTTTCTTTTACTTTAGTAGGTAGTTTAGTGGATTTTGTTGTTGTTTTGTTTGGGATGAATTTTTTTCCAGAGAAAGTTATCCATGTAGATTATGTTGGTCTCAATTTGAGATCCTGCTACTACATCAGCCTCCCTTGTGCTGAAGTGTACACTATCACATCCAGTTTGCCCATATCTGGTAGCTCTTGAGATTCTATCAACTGTATAAAGAGGAACCTTGAAGGACTAATAGGCAAGGGCAGCCTGACCCTGGCAGGCAGGAACCTTTTTTTTCAGAATCTCTTGGGAACTAATCCCAAGAGAATATTCATTAAGACTTTTTCAGGGCACTCACCCAGATAAAGTTAAAAAGTTGTAACACCTGTCCATGTTTGGCCCTTTAACGTCCTTCTTTCTAAAACACATTCCTCTGTCCTTGCAAGAGCTGTAGCTGTGTTTTGTGAAATCACTGTTCAGCTAATTTTCTCTGTGCTCACTCTCATGGGAAGCTGGAGGGAAATAAGGAGGCATGTGATCCAGGGTTGCTTACACAAAAGGCAGAGCTGGAGAACAGGGGCCAGTCATCAGAATTAACCAATTTAATGCCTGACTTGCTTATCCTACATAAAACATCACCTATGATGCCTACATTGATCCCTTCAGAATATAGCTTCTTTATCCTAGGCTTCTGCAGACTGCGAAATTAAATGAACAGCTTACCCACAAAGCACAAGAATTAAAAAGGGAAAGCAACTCCAAGAAGCACACACATGAATAAGTAGCAGGGCACAGCAGGTCCAGGTCCTTTATGTCTACGGTTACAGCCACTGCAGGTGTTGGTATGAAAAGAACAGTTTGGCAAGGCACTAGAACAGCTCAGACACAAGTGTAAAGGGCCACAAGCACAAGAAAGAAACCTTCCAGAAGCAACTGCAACTTTGCCACCAAGCACTAAGAATGACACAACCAGTGAAAAACGGGATTTGTTTGGGATTGAAAACCAAATTTGGAGAAGCATTTTCCTTTCTCTAGGGAGCAACAAATAAACCCTCCTCACCCCATGTCCAGGAGGATAGGGGTGAGTGACTGGACTGTATAGATGTGGGAATGACCCAGATAACCTCAAAGGACCAGCATCTGGGCCTACAAATGGAAATGACTGAATTCTAACCAGGAATAGATTATGCACCACATAAGTATTTCCCTAAAAAGACTACATATGCATTGATGCTACATGTCAACCACTGTGCTCAGTCCTTCTTTATCTTTCCTTCTCATGACAAGTCAATTAACAAAGGCATTGTTACACTTACAGAAAGAGCAATTAAAAAGATATGCAATTAGGAACTTTGTCTATGTGCACTCAGTGAGTAAGCCTGGCATTGGAATTCAGCTCAGCCCTCACTCTAAATCAATCTTAGTCTTCACACCATTCCTTGACAAATAATAAAAAGCACACTTAATGCCTAAAAGAACAAAGGACAGGGCAGAAGGCAGAGGAGAACCCTTTTAATTTCATGTAATTGGTGCGGGGACATTTCAAAAAGCATGGTTAGGTCACCATGGAGTAATTGGAAAATGTGAGCTCTACCCGGTCCACAAGAGCCATGAATCATGTGTCAGCAGCCAGCAAGGAAGCACAGCAATGGAAATTCATCATCTATCTCCATCAAAAACATGGGTCATGAATAGTTGGGATAGATGATCTCTGGGCTCCACTCCTTCCTAAGAAGCTATTGGCAGTGGATGGATGATGGGGGAGAGAGAGATTGCCCCTGGTAGGTTTCCCATTCTCCAGTGCATGGCCCCACACCCTTCACATACAGGCAGCACTAACTGGACTTAGTTGGCTATCAAAATAAATGACATGAAGTTAGAAAGGGATATGTTGGGGGGCTATAAGGAAAGTTGGAAGGGGAAAATGGAGATTAGATACAATCATGTTTTATCATATACATATATGAAGTACTCAATAATAAAAAAAAATTAAAGAGAAAAAGAACTTGGATGCATTCTACTTGCTGACCAACAGTAAATGTATGGTATGTGTATGTGTGCATGCATTAGGGACATATTCATAACATACTTTTGAATATGAAGAGGAAACCTGGGTCAGAAACTTGAAATAACCCATTAATGTTCCCATTTCACATGTATCTGGAAATTTACATCAACCAATGACATTCATGAGAAGATATATTTAAAGCTAGCTCCTAGCTCAACAAACTAACCTATAATGTCTCCATGGGGCAACAAGACTAAGCCTAAAGGTAGGAAAGATGACCAGGCAGGACTTCATGTGTGGCTTTGAGTGGCTCTGAAGCATCTAGATGCCTCCTCACCCTACAACATGTAGTACTCTGAGAGCACACTTCTCCCACACTTGCTCACCGGCACTGGGATTGCAGATCTGTTCAACGAATCCTTTCACGTTGTTATCCTTGCCATCAGGCAATATTAGCTGTCTAATAAATCGCTTCCACTTGTGCATTTTCAATAAATCTTACTTTTAGTTGACTTGTGAAACACTCATAAATAGCAAATGCTGCTTGATTAGAATAAATGAAAAAACCCCTTAGAGTTGTCAGCAGAAACTAGGCCCTTATCTACACATGCTATTCAGCCTACCCATTTGAAAGGCATCTGGTAATTTTTAGAAAGAAGTCCTCACATATACCTCCTTACGTCATCTGTTATGTATATGTGCATGTACTCATTTTAATTTGGGTGGATTCTTACAAGGCAGCATACTCTGCATCACTATCACATACTCCTGGATACTCTTGCTTGTGTTTGAACCCTATCTACTGCTCAGAAGCTCTGTGAATGTGGGTTCATTCCCAAACTTCTGTTTCTTCAGTCTCTAGAATGAAAATAGGTGTAATAACTTCTTGATTTTCCATTTTCAACCCTTGGAGAACTCTAAGCATAAAACCAAAACAGTCCTGTATATACAGAGATCATGTTTGCATGGAAGAAAAGAATGAAAAGGGAGCCATCTCTTACAAAAGGGGTCATTTGCCCATTTTCCAGAACCGAAACAAGAGGGGAGAGATGCTGACTCTTTACCTGGTGTTGCACTGGATACCGTTGGCCACTGCTGATCAGGCCCTCCTGGACCAGCCCGTAGAATGCCAGCCTCCTCCAGGTGCACAGAGCTGAGTAAACATATAGACCCAGATAACAGTTAGACCATAAATGCTTTTCCAACTCTCCTCCCACCCTCAGAAATTGCCTCCATTATGAAGGGAGCGCTGTAGCCAACACTCCCTGCTCATGCTTAAACTGCAACCATTACTGCTGAACAGTCACCTTGTAAAAGCAAACAACCATTGCTGACTTACTTACTGCTGTGCATAGTCTTAATGGCAGGTTTGGTTTTCATTAATGCCTTGTGGTGCCCACTAAAGCTAACAAAAGACACACAAGAGGACAAATGCCATTTTAACATCTCAGTGATGATGAGGGAAGTTTGTTCTCCAAACTCCCAACCCTCTCGCAGGTTAAACAAACTATTATTGTCAGCAGTAATATCAGTTTGGCTACCCAACTCATTCCTGGGAATTGAAGTGCACATGCACAGCTGAAAATTGAAACCCAGGTCTCATACATACTTGCCAAGGCCTCTACCACTGAGTTACATCCCCAACCCTTCCTAATTTATTTTAAGACAGCGTGTCACTAAGAGGATTGACTTTAAAGCTAGCTTTGAAGTTGCTGGTTTTCTCTGCCTCCCAAGTAGTTGGAGTTATAGGCATGTGCTGCCATACCCAGCCCACCCAACTAACTATTTTAATAGTTTTTCTAAAAGAAA
Source organism: Cricetiscus sungorus (assembly GCA_030556225.1). Lineage (NCBI taxonomy): Eukaryota > Metazoa > Chordata > Mammalia > Rodentia > Cricetidae > Cricetiscus > Cricetiscus sungorus. The sequence continues at coordinate 123,962,163 of JANBXA010000651.1, forward strand.
ATGGATATATCTTACAAGAAACAATAGACAGTAACAAAAGTATTGCCTGCCACCAACCCTGTTAATTCTTATCATTACTTCTGTTTTATTTTTTCTGTATTGCTCTACAAACAGGTGACCTACCAACATATCCTAAGACAAGAGAAACCCAATCACAGTAATCCATAGATCCACATTTAGAAGAGATTAATTCAACATAAAACACTGCTGGGACCTGACCTGAGAGACTCATGGAGGCTAGTAGAAAGAAAAAAACTATCCAAGGGCAGAATATTGTGTCTATTAATGTATGTCTATAGCTAGTGCACATCAGAGCTTCAAAGGAAGAAGGAAAAACAGGATCCCAACTCAGTGGCTGAGAAAATTCTCCACAGTTGGAGGACACTTTTAGATATTTGTTTATCCTCAAATTAAATTACCAGAACCTCGGTGACTGACTGAAGGCCTCACAATCACAATGATACAGTGGGTCATAAGTTGGACAGAAAAGGGGGTCAGTACATCCAGCAGTCCTTTGCTCTCTCACTCCAAACACTCTGGGTGACCTCCTGACTAAGCTGTGACCTAACACCACTCACTATCCTTCATCTCCAACCTAGAATTTTCTTTTCTTTTTTTTTTTTTTTTGGGGGGTGGGGGTTTTAGGATGTACCAGCAATTATATGGACATAAAGATGTAACTTCACTGCAACCAATTCAGCTCAAAGCAGATTTGAAAAGTAAAATAAGAGTAACATGATTTTACTTTTTCAAATCTGCTTTGGGAACTAGGATCAACATGTAAAGTAAAATAAAAAAATAAAACAGAGTGACATGATGCCTGAGGTTGGACAGGCCAGAAGCCAGTGCACTGTGAAAAGGGAGCATTCTTTAATTCCCAGCTCTGATACATGTTCAGTCCACTATACTGTGGAAAAGATACAATGTTTTAATTTCAAAGTCAAAGGTATCACCTTTCTTACCATTTAAATCTTTTAATATCCTAACTGAAACCTGAACAGGAACAAATTTGGCCATTTGTTTATGGGACAAAAAAGTGATAATTCCTTTAATATTTTATTTTAAACACAGTTTTTAAAAAGCTGCACCTCACAGCCTTTGTACCTTTCAAGCAAAGCACTAATTCAATCGCAATAGTAAAAGCTGATACTGTAAAAAGAGCTTAATTTACCTAATGCATAGCTCCACAAACATCTCAGCTACAGACAGAAGCACGGCTCACCTCTAATGAGTATAAACAATTCCTCAGATGCCTCACAGCACAGTATCTGCATGAGTGTTTCCAGCTTAAAATCATGACCCTGGTTCCAGCATGACATCTCAACAAGCCAGTTACCAATCTTCAGCCCTTCCCTGATTGCTCCTAATTCAGAAATAGCACCCATATAATGATCTCTGATCATTTGTAAGCTTGAGAAGGCACTAATTTATTTTAATCTAATGCATGTTTAATGAGCCAAAATTATATTTTCATTAATTCTACACATTCTATTCTATAAGCTTTCTCTTTGGACATTGGCCTAGGTTTGGAAGACCTGATTAATAATTGCCCAGATATTCTGAGGGGCTTAAAGTCTGGAGTTCATTTCTTCTTCAAAGTTAAATCCTTTTGCTAATGCAATCATTAGTTTCTTGAACCCCCTATCTGACTTCCAAAGACAGTTACAAATAATGAATCTTTCATTTGGCCCCATGACATGGACACATCAGCTCTGGGAATCAGTTACTGTCAAAGAGACAAAGTAGACAAGACAAAACTATATTAAATCTGGGTCCTGAGTAATGCTATTACTCTAAGTTTGTCTAAAGAAAGCTAGATTTGGTCTCCAGATATTCAATAAAGTCCTGAACATGGCTAATCTCTAAAGAGCCCATGATATTGATAACAATAAGATTGCAAAATGATGGAGAAGACAGAAGATTCTCGCAGGGCAAGTATAAACAACAGCTATCATTTATGGTGACTAACAGTATGTAATAGTCAGGATAAGCTAGGAGAACAAGGAATATGTAATAGGAAAAATGTATGTATATACATTCATAATATACTCAAATCTGAAAGCTTCTCATTTTTATAAATTAAATTTTTAAAAGTGAGACAGAAAGTGTAGGTGAGAGGGGATGAAGGAGTTGGAATCATCACAGAAAATTTAAAATAGTTTGAAATTGATACAAAAGTTTTTAAGCTGACACATCCTTGTAGGAATTTTGATTAAAGTACAGAAACATGCCGATGATTCCACATAACATTTTCATTTCCCAGCACTCAATGAGCATTTGGCACTGATTACTTCCAAGGTTTCAAGAAATAATCATGGAGACAAAAATAATTGCATTCCCGGGCACAGTTTTTAAAGCTTCTCAATTTAAACAGCTGCTTCTGGCCCAGGGAGATACAGTTTATCTAACAAAGCCCACTTCAAGTTACTTCCAAGTAAAGGAAGGAAGGAAGGAAGGAAGAAAGGAAGGAAGGAAGGGAGGGAGGGAGGGAGGGAGGGAGGGAGGGAGGAGGAAGGAAGGAAGGAAGGAAGGAAGGAAGGAAGGAAGGAAGGAAGGAAGAAAGGAAGGAAGGAAGGAAGGAAGGAAGGAAGGACATACATACCTGTGCATGCCTGCTCTTAGTGAGGCAGAGTAACGCCAATCAGGGTTGTGCTGTCGGGGCTGCAAAAATCACAAAGAAACTTTCTGTTAACATGGCAAATAATGTGATCCCAGGGTAACACTATTCAATTAACTGTCCCTTAAATATTTTCATGCATGCAATCAAAAAATACCAAACTGGACATTTCATGTGGAATGCTAAAATGAAACCGATAACACACATCACTTTTAGGAGAAAATTAAATTACATGGCCCAGATTGAATATCAAAGATATTCATATTTAGGGGTGTTGTGAGGGTCATGTTTAGTTCTTCCCTGCCCAATATAAGTCTATGTTCTTAAAACACTGGAGCAGTCTGTCTTGTGACAGGAAAAACTTTCATTGGTTTTACCCTCACATGCCCCACCTTCAATTCTGAACTCTAGCTATAACAGAAAACATGATTACACAAATTCTGCCAACCTAGCTGGACTGCAGAGAATAGCAATCTACTACTGGCTTTGCAGACTGCAGTATGTTTGACCCTGGAAGGATGTGTCCAGTCATAATACTAGCAACTGCTAACAGCCTAATGGAGGAGAAATAGTAGAGAGAAGAAAACAAACCATTGTAATTTGACCTTGTTTTGCCACTTAAACCTTCTCATAAATCTGTACTGGCTCCCCGCTCCTCTCTCACACTTTACCTCCAGAGCCATTCAGTTCTCTTCACTAGGCTCTGATTGCTTAGCAGGCAGCAGCTGAAGTCCATGAAGACCCTGACTCTTTCTGTCCCAGAAAGAAATTTTGTGTGCCCTCTGCCCACAAACTGTCATTCCAAAGTAGAACAGATAAAGGGGAAAGTATGTGCACCTGAAGACCGGGTTGGGAGCCATGTACTGGTTAGAAGGTACTCAGACTCACCAGGAACAAATCAGGCATGAATACTAAGGAACAGTTGAATCAGAAAATGGAAATGGGTTGTAATTTGTGCATTCCTCCAGTTACATGATCATAGAAACATAAAGCTGTAGCAATGCCAATGAGCTACTTCAAAGTACAAACTAGTCTTACCCCCATTGTTTATATATCCATGCAAGCATAATCACACTTCGTAATTCCCAGAGAAGTGATGGGGCCAGAATCCCAGCCTTCTAACAGATTTAAAGATGGCTAAGTGGTACCCAGAGAACCCAAACCGAGGCCTAGAAAAGCGAAAACTCTGGGTACTATATCAAAGCCTCGTTGTTGTTCCCTGACCTCTACCCTGCACAAGCTGTCACTCCATTCTCTTGTATTCTGCTGCCAAGATATGTAGATGTTACTGGCTTCATCCTTGGTTTTCAAATCTATAACATGCTATTATTGTTCCACATAAAGTAGCATAAATCACCCACAGACCATATAACACAAGTTTACATTATTTTCTACAAGTATTGTTAGAGGCAACAAAAGAGAATGTTTGCAAATAATTTCTGAACCTGAACACATGACTAAAATATATCTGATTAAGTGTCTTGTCATCACCATCTCTTCCTGCCATCGGCAGCACCAGTGTCCGCTTGTCCACAGAGAAAATGTTTTTAGAAAGACTCTGACATCTGCTGAGTAACTGTTACTTATTTTTCTATGATTGGGTAACATTCATGATGAAAATTACTGCAACTTGATCTTGGGAATGAAATCACTAACCTCCATTTGCTGAAAGGCACAATTCTATCAGGACTGAGCAGGAGACTCACTTTATTACACAATTTCACTTCCTCAACAACACGTTTAATTTGTCATGTTGCTATTTTCAATAACAGCCGATTGGCAAAAACATACTTCTCAGATTCATTTGCCAGAATGGTAGTTACTAGATTTCTTATGGTAATAAGACCAGACAGGGACAAAGAAAGGAAGAAAGCAATTGGTATATTTTAATTTACCATCTAATACCACACAATGAAATAAGTACCTTTATCCTAATACTTTCCTAACCAGATGATACATTCTGTGAAACTGATTGTAACTGTTTTACTCATAAAATACACATATATCCCCCACAATATTCATGAACGCAGAATTCATGAACATTTAGAATGTAGCAGAGGTCTGACATTCTAGAGGTGAGGTGGTGTGTGTGTGTGTGTGTGTGTGTGTGTGTGTGTGTGTGTGTGTGTGTGTGTGTTGTATGTTTCAAGACAAGGCTTCTTTGTGTAACAGCCTTGGCTGTCCTGGAACTCACTCTATAGACCAGGCTGGCCTCAAACTCATAGAAATCCATCTGCCTCTGCCTTAGTGCTGGGATAAAAGGTATGTGCCACCACACCCAACATTTTAGAGTGTTTTAAATAAATGAACTGTCACACAAGTTGTGATAATTGTACTTAAATTATAAAAATGTGTGCTCTTCAAAGATACTAAATTTGCTTGGTTGGTGAATACATACTTCTAAACACCTAGACACTGATCCATCTTAAAAGAATATAAAATTAAAAGCGGGTTTCATACAAAATGTATGCGGGTTTCATACAAAATTTGATTAAATTTGGAAAAAGCTCAAGTTGAAAGGCTGACAACCCATGTGTCTGCTACAAGACACTAAGGCCTTGGACTAACTATGATTATTTACCTCTAAAATATTTGAACATTACATCTCTTGGTTTTGTTAATATGTTTGTTCATCTGAGAGAAGGTATCATGTGCCTAGGCTGGCTTAAACTCACTATGCCAAGGCTGTCCTTGAACTCTTCTTGGTTCTCCTGTCTCCCTCTGCTAACTACTAGGACTGCAGACTCATGCCACCACATCTTTGTATGATGGATTTCCATTGGCGAAGTACTCTAGTTAGTCTTTTAATACAATAATGGTCATGGAACTCTAGATGCAGAAAAAAAGTCAATTAGGTAATCCATGCAGGTGATGGAATATTACCGAAGAACTAGCACTAACTTGAGTTCCTGCTAAAATTATAGCAAGAGTTTAATTTATCCTGTTATGAATTATTTGTAATTTATGCCATAGGATACTTAAGCAACAGAAGGCTGAGTCAATTCTAAGAAAAATTAAAGTAAAACAGGTTTAAAATACCCTGTTATTCATAAACTCTAATGAATACTCAATCAAATAAAATGCTGTCTTTTCAGCCAGGTAGGTGGTGGTGGTACATGCCTTTAATTCCAGCACTGAGGGAGTAGTGGCAGGTGGATCTCTGTGAGTTCAAAGCCAGTCTTGTCTACCAAGTGAGTTCCAGGACAGCTAGGGCTATACAAACAAACTTTGTCTTGAAAAGCCAAACACTAAAAACTAAAAACAGCAACAACAAAAACCACTGTCTTCTTACTATGCATATATTGAATTTGTCAATAAACTGCTCTTTGAAACTTGAAACTACATGTAATATATCCTTTTTCATCCAGAATGTGTCTACAGCCATTTTGTCAGAGTGCTATCTAATAGACATTGATCTAAATTGCAGTAGGCAGAGTGCTAAGACAACCTCAAAACCCCCACATCAAATGTACATGTCCTATATAATCTCCAGACTCAGATTGTGGTGACTTAGCCCCATAATTATGCCTTTTTAAAAGGGGAGATTATTCAGGTAGGACTAACCTAGTCACAAGTGCCTTTGATATCCAATTCTAGAAGCTCCAGATAGAAAGATGGGGAACATGAGAGAGACTCCATGTGACTGGTGATTCTCTAAGGCCAGCCCTGAGAGCAAGTCACATGACAAGACCTTAGAGAGACCTCTCTGAGCTGAGAGTAATGGCCCCTCCTTGGTCCCAGCAAAAAGAGATAAGCCATCATAGGATTCTGTCCCCAAGGAGTAGAATTCTGCCAACAATATGAATGAATTTCCAAGTAGATTCTCCTCCAGAACCCCCAAAAGAGTACCTAGCCATTCGCTGTTGAAGTTTTTAGCTTTATGAAAACTGAAGTGAAAAACTCAACCCCACAGTGCAGGACCATGAGACAGTAAATGGGTGAGGTTTTAACCACTAATTCATGGTAATTCGTTACAAAGCAATAGAAAAGGAATGCATTAAATATAACACTGAAAATAATCATGACTGTATATTACATTTTGGACTTTCAGTAAAACACAATTTGGAAGAAGATAGACTTGAAGTAGAAACCTTCCTTCCAAGTACAACATGTAAACTCCAAGCTACAGGGCAGGAAGGAAAATAAATTAAAATATGCATGATAAGTTCTAGTACAACAGAAAGTGCAAGGTCTGGTTATTCCGGATGCAGAGCCCGCAGTACAGCAGCTACTCTCTTACACACAGTCACATCTCCCTGGAACCAGCAAGGCCAGAAAGAAACTGACATTCCTCTTCACCTCTACAATGTCTGATATTTCTTTGCATGTGCCAAGTTCAAATTCTTAAAAAGAAAGAGCCTGCATAATTTTCAGGTTAGCATATTTAAAACACTGCTAAAGAGTTCTCTTGACCTCTGAACTTTAACATCATAGCTACAGATGATACTGGTCAAAATATTACATTCATCAGGTAAATTATGTTCATGTTATAATATACATGAACATTCTGATCCATGTGAGGTCTTGTAAAAGTCACATTTAAAGACATCTGTAAAAATGAACAAACATTCAAACAAACAAACAAACAAAAAGCCAGGCAGTGGTGGTACACACTTTGAGTCCCAGTACCCAGGAGGCAGAGGCAGGTAGACCTATGAGAGTTAAAGGCCAGCCTGGTCTACAGAGTGAGTTCCAGGACAGCCAGGGCTACACAGAGAAACCCTGTCTTGAAAAACCAAACTAAATCAAAACAAAAATCCATCTAACTGCACCTGTGATAACAGGCTACATGTGACATGAAATCAGAATGAGAGCTACTTGAAAGGAAGGAGACCAGATGGTAGGGGGAAGAACTAATGAAAAGAAAGTAAGAAAATTCCGTGATGCAACCAATCATTTTATATGCTAACTGAAGGAAGGAGAGGAGGAAGAATAAGAAGAAAGAAGGAAAGAAGGAAGAAGGAGGAAGAAGGAAAGAATTATTCTATTAAATTCTCCTAAAAGTGTCTTGGTGATGGCAATTTTTCCTCAAATACTTGCAAACTGACATCATTCTGACCTCTCATTGAAAACAAAAATCCATAGCCAACCAGGGCAAGGATCCAGAAATGAAACTGCCATTCTTTTAGGCAGACAGAGTGCCAATAGACATCGTGTAATATGCCAAGCTGTGAGCATGCAGTGTTATGAGTAAGACCAGATGCCCGTGTGATAGCTCACAGTGGGGTCAGAGGAGAGGGTAGATCAAGGGCAATCAAGCCACAACAAACACATTTCTCCAGCAATAAGAATATGTCTAAAGAGACAGAGAAGCCAGGTGTTGGTGGCACACGCCTTTAATCCCAGCAATTGGAAGGCAGAGGCAGGCAGATCTCTGTGAGTTTGAGGCCAGCCTGGTCTACAGAGCGAGTGCCAGGATAGGCTCCAAAGCTACACAGAGAAACCCTGCCTCAGAGAGAGAGAGAGAGAGAGAGAGAGAGAGAGAGAGAGAGAGAGAGAGAGAGAGAGAGAGAGAGAGAGAGAGAACACAATCATTCTTCCATTTGGCTCAACTGTCTCTATGGGAAAAATGAGAAAGGGTTTATTTGAAAAAAAAAAAAAACAACACTATACTATTAGACCAAGAACAATAAACTTTTCTGCTCAGGACAGTCTTATAACCCAAATAAAATTGGCAACACTAAACAGCCCACCAACTGAAAATGGGTCATCTAAGATGAAAATACTAGAGTAGAAATGCATGGTTAAAATTTCTTGGCCTTGTAGCTGGAGGCTCAGAGGTTTAGATTATTTGCTGCTTCTGCAGATCAGGGTTCAGCTCCCAGCACCCACACAGTGGTTCACAACTGCCTACAATTCCAGTTCCAGGGGATCTGATGCCTTCTACTGCCTTCTGTGCGCTCTGAAGCACTTGTAGTGCCAAGAAACTTGTAGACACACACACACACACACACACACACACACACACACACACACAAAATAATGAATATAAAATAAAAACTCTTGGTCTTGTGTGGTATAGTATCACATGCATATAATCACTCAGGAGGATTAGTTCAAGGTCATTCTCAACCATGTGTCAAGTTAGAGGCCAGCTTAGACCATAGGAGACCCTGTCTCCAAAAAAAGCAGCTTTGCCTATTCTGACTATTTTTCAGTTTTAAAAATACACCATCATGTTACTATACCTTGAGTGTAAATCATTCCAGGACAGAGCCACCAGATAGCAAAGTCAATCCTAGAGGAAATCCATGTCTGGATTAAGTTGGGTATGCACATACAGTGGGTAGAAATAACGGAGGGTCTGATAACTGCAAATTGCTTTGTTACACATAAAAGTGAAGCCAGACTTAAATCTCTCTGCCATTTCTTTATGATTTCACATGCTGCGCCACTGAGTACTCCAAATGACTCATTAGCAATCAATCTTAGGATTCGGTCTTTTCATGGAGACTGAAAGAGGGGCCAACTACTTTCACTTCAGGTTTTACAAAGGCTCCAAAGAGAAATTCTGCCCTGTTGCCAAAAAGCCATCCTAGCACAACTCAGGAAATTAAAACAAACAAACAAACAAACAAACAAACAAAAAAACACTGTAAGTCTACCAAAAGGCCAAAGACTGATGCTAAATGTTGATATTTAATAAGTAACAAAAGATAGCTCACTTTAGTCTTAAGAACAAAGATAAAAGCTCTGACTAAGCTTTGCCAATAGTACAGCAGTAAAAAAAAAATAAAATAAATAGCTGACAGTGGCATTCTGCCTGAATATCCCATGCAAAAAAAAAAAAAAAAATATATATATATATATATATATAATTGGGATTTCTGTCTACTCCTACTGTTGAAGAAAACAGGCTTTAGAGTTAAACAGATGTGACTTAAAATACAACTAGCAGTGTGTTATATAACATCTCTGATATTGTTTCATATAAAACTTACAAGAAAAGAAAACCTATATATACATATTGCAAAGTAGAGTACTTTATATATAGCGGGGTGGTCAATGAGTACAAATTCCTTCATTCTTCATTTCCAGCCTCCATCTAATTTAAACGCTGGCACATGGCAGCCAGCACCCTCCTGCCATCTGCAGTAACTAGGTAAGGAAAGAAAAAGCCCTACCTAGGGAAGTCAGCTTGACCTAGCAATGATGATTTTCAAAACAGATTGACTTCTGTCACAATTTGCCAAGCTTTAGCAATGGAACTGACATTTTCTCCATAACTGCAATAAACTCAGGAGCTGTAGGCCTTGGAACACTTCACTGAATTCTGAGAAATGTCTATCAGATATCATTTGCCTTTACTAAATTCATGCACTCTCCTGGCAAAATCCCACAAAAGCAATCACTTTCTGACATAAGTTTATCCCTCCATCAAAGGTTTGTGTGCCACAGTAACTATTAACACACAGGTCAATGTAAGACAGAAATAGTTCACGTATCAAAATGCCCCAAGTGTTGGATCAAAGGAGGAAGGACAAGCATGTCATTTTTCTAAGCTTCCAACACACAGCTGGTGGCAAAGCTGAGGCTGCTCTTCCTGCCTCTTCACCACCTGCAGGCTGCCCCAGGCTAAAGGGCACCACATGAACTTGTTAAGCAAAGGTCTAGAGCACTCTTATTTAAAGGCAAATCATTTTTACAGGCTTCCAAAAGCTACAATGTAACAATTCTGGAAATGCTTCAATGACCAACTCCCCCACCCCCCAGCCTGCCACCACCACTACTGCTTTCATAGTCTGTAATCTGCCTCCATGACAACTCAGCATTGATTACTTTCAGGCTCTTCTGATAAGCAAATAATAACAAGAGGAGAACAAAAACTACAGGATGACAACCAAGGATGGAGATTCTGTGGCTTATGCATTACTCTCCTTAAGATGGCTGTGAACTTTGAATGTGGAAGTATAGACATCAGTAAACTATACCAATATGCTAATGAAAAGCCACAAACTATAGGAAAAATGAATATTATTAATTCATTATGTGCTGACTCTCGGAATCCTAGCTACAAGGCAGTTATCTGGAAAGTAAATTCATCCCTATTTACAGGACAGGATTTTGCTTTGAAATCCAAGTTTAAAGGAACACACGGTACAACTCTACTACTTCAAGCATGCACAGAACTACTACCTAAGTATACCAACATATTAGTGTACTTCATTCATGCATACTATGCATTCTTCATTTGCATAAACAATCTGGCCTGTGACTACTTCAAGCTCAAAACTAGTACATATGCTAACCACCGTGTACAGTAAACCAGCCACTTTCTAAGCCTTTTATACTACTGCTGGATCCAGAAAATGAACACTTACTTTCAGAGTATTGCCATTTAACTTGTAGACATGAAAGGCTTGGAAAATCTACTTCACATTTCATCAAAAGCACAGACATTGTTAACATGGAATCAAAAGATTATTGATATTTAAGGGTATTTAAAATGAACGCTGAGGCCTCATCTTAAAATGAACTCTGAGTATGCTAAAGAAGGTGGCTAGGTTCGAATTCTTTGTTTCTTATTCCCCATCCTCAGCTTGTCCTGGTCTTCACCATCCCCACATACTCTTAGCCCAGTTCTTCTCTGAGTTCCCTCAGCCAACCAGACAAATGTGTACTCATTTACTCTGGCTTACTACCATTCATTTCCTCTCCCAGCCTTCCACAAGAGTGACCACATCATCCAGCCACTGCAATCTCCAGCTTTAGAGGAAGGACTGCATTCTGTATTTTCCCATCCAATGTGACTTTCCAGAGAAGTCTATCACATTAATCCTGTGCAATTAATTAAGTTTTAGGGGCAAGGTCTCATACCATGTAGCTCCAGCTGGCTTGGAACTCTTCATGTAGACCAGGCTGGTCTCAAACTGACAGAGATCCATCTGTCAATATTTTTTCCCCTGTGGATCTCTAAGATTAAAAATGGCAATAGTACCCAGAAGTAACCATGCATCTCTGGAGATCTGAAAGCATATATATTTATTTTTTTAAGTGCAAAACAATTACCCTATAAATGATATAGCAGAGGTCATTTCTCCTCAAACCTCACATTACATCCAGTATATAACCCTTACTCCCAGACCTGTTCTATTCCTACAGGGCTGTGCTTCAACAAGAATTACCTAAGACTAATCCTCTCAAATACTTTTATGGCTAATTCTTCACATGTGCCATTAGAAAATGGTAAGTAAAATAATTCTCCAGGGCTTACTTTCTAGAGAGCAAACAGCAGGTTATAATAACATCATAAATACCATTAATATTCAATTTACCAGGTAACCCTTGCTGGTGATAATAAATCAGTAATGCCAACCACATAGGACTGGGGGAAGGAACACATTTGAAAAAAAGAAAAAAAGGAAAAAAAAAGAAAATCACATGACTTTCTTGGAGACACTCTGATCACTACCTCACCTCATTTTGAGAGACAGCCTCGTTTTTTAGGATAATCAGGTTCCCAGCACTCTGCCCACTTTGGCCTGTGAGATGCCTGTTGTCAGTCACCGATGCTTGGGCTCCCCCAGGCCCTGGCCCTGGCTGGGCCCCTGTGTTGTAAAACATGAAAGTATCACTCCCTGAGCCTGCTGTCAGACAGGCCTTGTAGCAGTAGGTCTTGGTGAGGGAGCCATTGCCTCTAACCTCAATGAAGTGAGGCTGTACTTTGAGGCCATGTGGTATCCTGGCATCAATATTGTTATTGGCCTGTTTGTACAGCTCTGCAGGGCACCGCTCCCTCACTCCACAGAAGCCTCCACAGCAGGCCGTGCCGTAAGCAGTGTAGCGGTAGCACTTGATGATGCTCAAAACAATGATTGTCAAGAGAAATATAAAAGACACTGTGCTTAATGCTATTATCAGATAAAGTGTGATTTCAGAGTATGTCCGAGCACTCTTTATATGTCTCTGAGTGTCAGGGAGCATTTTAGAAACCCTGTCCACCACGGCTACTGTAATGGCCACAGTAGCTGATAGGGGTGGCTCCCCATTGTCCCGAACCACCACAGTCAGGTTGAAAGTGGTGCCACTCTCATCTCCTATCTTTCTGGTAATCCTAATTTCTCCTGTGTGGAGTTCTACTTTAAAGAGGTCCGAGTCAGAAGTTGGGACTAAATGGTAGAAGAGCCAAGCATTCTGCCCAGAGTCTGAGTCCATGGCTATGACTTTGGTGACCAGGTAGCCAGCAGGGGCAGTCCGAGGCACCATCTCAATGGCTGCTGATGAATTAGTTGAGGTAGGGTAGAGAATATGAGGGGCATGGTCATTCGTGTCCACCACATACACATTGGCGGTCACAGTGCTACTCAGTGGTGGCCTCCCCTTGTCCTGGGCTTCCACAGTCACAAAAAACTCCCGAAATTTCTCATAGTCAAAGGAGTTGACAGCATAAAGGCTGCCACTGGCACTGTTAATGGAGACATAGGAGGTGACTGGCAGCCCTTGAATCTCCCTGTCTAGGAGTGAGTAAGTCACCTCTGCATTCTCCTTTTGATCTGGGTCTGTGGCTTGCACAGTGCAAAGCAGCACACCTGGCAAATTGTTTTCCTGGATGTAGATGGAGTAGGAGTCCTGAAGGAAGCTTGGCGGATTGTCATTGATGTCAGAGATCTCAATCTGCAGTGTCCTTTGAGACCTGAGTGGTGGTATTCCCCCGTCAGTGGCTGTCACTGTGATGTTGTAAGCAGCTACACGCTCCCGATCCAGTGGGCCACTCACCACTAGTGTATAGGAGTTTCCAAAGCCATTCAGCCGGAACGGCAGTGTAGCCTCCAGACCCAGGCTCACTTTCCGGTTGGAGCCTGAATCTTGGTCATTGACACTAAGAAGGGCCACAACAGTGTTGAGAGCAACATCCTCAGGCACTGGGCTGTATAAGTCTGTGAGCACCACCTCGGGAGCGTTGTCATTCACGTCCAGAATGTCTACCAACACCTTGCAGTGACCCGCCATGGGTACTGGTCCCCGGTCAGTCGCTTGCACATAGATCTGGTAGGAGGAAGACTCCTCATAATCCAGAGTCCCACTTACTCTCACCTCCCCTGTAGTGGCGTCGATGCTGAAGAGCTGTCTCTCTCTGTCTGATGTGTAGCTGCTCAGGGAGTACCTGAGTTCACCATTAGAACCCTCATCCGGGTCCGAAGCATTCAACTTCACTACCAGTGTGCCTGGGGGAGCGTCCTCCCGCAGCTGGACGCGGTAGGTAGATTGGTCAAAGACAGGAGAATTGTCATTAGTGTCCAGGACGCGAACAGAGATCTGAGCCGTGCCTGAGCGAGCTGGAATGCCCCCGTCCACCGCAGTGAGAACCAAGTGGTGCAAGGCAGTCTGCTCTCGGTCTAGGCCCTTCCGCAGTACGAGCTCCAGCACCTTGCTATTCTCCTGCAGGGGTTTAAGGTCCAGCTCAAAGTGCTCACTGGGACTGAGCTCGTAGGTCTGCACTGAGTTGGCGCCAACGTCGGGGTCCTGTGCGCTCTCTATGTGAAAGCGGGCTCCAGGTGCCACAGATTCGCTTACCTGAAGCTGGTAGTCCGGCCGCGGGAAGCGCGGTGAGTTATCATTGATGTCCAATATCTCCACCTGGATCGCGCTCACTGCCACCGGGTTGTGCGCCAGGACTTCCAAACTGAGCAGGCAACGAGGCCGCTGCTCGCACAGTGCCTCGCGATCGATGCGCTCGTTGACGAAGAGCGCTCCGCTAGTCAAGTCCAGCTCCAGGTAGCGCGGGCTGGGCGCACCCAGGTGGTTAATACGCAGGCAGCCCGGTCCCAAGCGCCGCAGTTCTAGCCCCAAGGCTCTGGCCACGTTGCCCACGAGCGCTCCCGGGCTCTGCTCCTCCGGCACCGAGTATCGTAGCTGGGAGGTGGCTGGGCCTGGCAGCAGCACCAGCAGCAGCCGGAAAGACAGAAACAGCAGCCAGGGCAAGGGTCGCAGGGGTCGCGGATGCTCTGTCGCCCCAGGTCTGGTGCCCGCCTGCTCCATAGCCGCCGGCCCTGGCGGAGGCAGCCAGGGCAGGGCGGGAGGCAGCAGCTTGGCGAGCTTGCTCCTCGCCGGGCCCCGCCTCCGCCCTCGCGGCTCTTCACGGCTCACGCGCTGCAAACGCCCGAGGCCGCTCCCCTCCCAGGCGTTCTCAAGGGCTCCGGGCCCTGCCGCCCCCGCTGACTCCCCATTTCCCAGCTCCTCCACTCGCCTCCAGGCGCTCCACGGGTCTCGGTTTTCTGCGACTGTCGCCGCCGCCGCCGCCGCCGCTGATGATGCTCTAAGGAGTGGGAGGGAGAAGCGGAGAGGGAGGAGGTACTCCGCAAGTCCAGCTCGGATTCCGCACCCAAGTGGCGGCGGACTGCGACCGTGCACCGCCCTGCCACTCCATCTACTCCAGCCCCATCTCCTTCATCCTCGACCCACCGAATCCCAGCAGACCGCGGGAACGCGGCCACTCCCTTTCTCCCTGCCCCCACGGTCCTGTTCATCCAGTCTCCACGCTCCCTAGAAAGCTTAACGCATCTCGGAAGATTAGCCTGAGAAAAGCAGCTGAGTCCCTATCAGCTCCCCAGGTCAAGATTTCAAAGCGCCATCCAGGAAAATAAACTGTAGGTGGACCTGGGCGGTGCCTTAACAGAGGAAGTAAACGCTGGGGAGGTGCTTTGGGGCTTTTGAAATGCGGACCAGTTGTTTGCTTGACCCCCACACCTTCCCAGCCTGGTTTCTTAGAAGTACAGAAATCCTTGAACTCCTAGGGCAAAGGGCAAAGAAATGACTGGTGCTTTCTGCCTAAAGCAAGCATCCGGGGATTCAACACTCAGTCCAGCTCCCAGCCACGTGCCTTAACTTTCAGCGTATATTTTGGCATTAACCAGTAGGTCAGTGTTTAAAATCTCTCCTTAAACAACTGGCACTTTAAGGCTTCAAGAAAACCCCCGTATTCAACCAGTTTCGATCACAGCAGGAAAAAAAAAAAGTCTAGTAAAATTTCAAGCGACTCTTCTTCACTCATGCTTTTCCTCATCTTACTTCAAACCCTTTTTCCTTTATCGCTCAAGACATTTTCTTTCAAGAGTGATTTTTTTTTTTTTCTTTAATGGATGACAATGTCGTCAAGGGCCTACAAAGCCATTAAATCAGCGGAGTTACTGTTGGCCTGCCCAGCCAGGCTTGAATTTGAACTTATTAATGCTTCGCAGAAAGAAAAAGAACAACAAATACCACCCTGCTGTTATGAAGCAAAACGAGGAGGCTGGGATTTATTTTACGATAGCAGAAATATAGGCGACACAAGTCATCTTCTGTAAATACAGGGCTCCTGCGGGCTCCTGTACCTCTGTACCCCTCCCCAGCCTCCCCTTAAATGCTACAGAGACCACAGGCAACTGCTCTTGAGTGAACACGAACACTGAAGGAGCAGAGGAGGCTGCTCTGTGCTGTGTCATTGCCTCCCCGGTTTCTGAATAGTCAGCTTTTCCAGCCCTCTCTTCTCTCTCAGAAAGGCTTGAAACTACAGCCCCCTGTAGGGTTTTTTGTTTGTTTGTTGTTTGTTTTGTTTTGTTTTTTTCTTCCTCGTCTCCCAGTATCCTGGTACTACATAGACAGCCCCTTGGGTAACTTTCTAGCTATGTACTGGAAGGAAGCCAGAGTGAGACCTGACATTTGGCATGCTTCCCTCCTTGGCAGGACAAATTGACAGAGCCCAGATTTTGAAGGCCAGGGCCAGTACATCCTTCCTTCGACCTACTAAGTGTATCCACCAACAGTGTCTGCAACCTATCCGATCCTTTCTAGAGAAGCTAAGTTTCCTCCCATCCCTGCCCATTTGTCCTCTTCGTTCCATGAAGGGTGAAGAGTGGGAAGCAATTTCCATCAAAATCTATTCCTGTCTCCCTCCTAAGGTCTCTGGCTTCTCCCTTTTCTGTCTGTATCGGTCCCAAACATCCCCCAGTAACTCAGTCTGTTTGCTGTAGTAATTTGATCTCCGGGAGCCTTAATCTCTCAAGAGCACAAATTGTAGCCCTGGCCTATGTCCTCACCCATTACTTATTTCAGAAAACAAATGGCCTGTAAGTGGAATCAAGTTATAAGTTGTCAGGAAAAGTGACCTTTCTTCCCCTCAGCTCCTCTAGGCCTCACATTCACTGCCACCACTGCTCAAAGCCACTGGGTGTTGACCATGCGTGGTCCTGTGCCCCTGAGAAGATCACAGGCACTTAAGGAAGAGATAAAAGTGACAAGGGCTTTGTGGTGTTTTTAACAGAATCCCTAAGTGCTGTGCCTCCACAGGGGGAAAAAAAGCAGAATTTGTCTTTCAGCCATATATAAGAGTAGTGGCTGAGATGTCCTTTTTTATTTTTTTTTTCAGAATTATAAGTTCCAACTAATATTTACTCCTTCGATGACTGGAAGGGCAAAAGAGCAGCAAAACTAGCCTTCTTTCCAGAGACTAGACACTAAAGAGATAGCATTCTATCTGTTTGGCACCACAGTGATTTCCTTTCTCACGCTATCATACTGAGGCTCCTGCCAACCTTACCAATGTTTGCAATGTGATTGTCCAGACTGTTGCTAAGTGCCTCATCTACAAATATTTATACTAATTCATACTAACGCCCCAGTCATATTATTGTGCATTCCTTCCTTTTTATCTTTAAGAATTCCAATTAAAAAAAAAAACAGTAAAATTGATTGGGAGCACAAAATACAGAGGTAGTTGCATCTCTGCTAAAGAATATGTGTCTTTCAAAGCCTAATCTTCAGTTTGCTTGTTTTAAATAAAAGAAATAGAAATAAAATCTATGAGGTTATTGTTATAATTAGAATAACTAATACGTTATTTGGACAGTATCTGGCAAGTACACTATTGTTATTGGTGGTACTGGTATTTATTAAGTGTAACAACTGTTAGTATCAAATGACATCTTGGCTAATCATCTATGTGTGGCATGACCCTTAAACACAGATAAGCAACTATGACATTTACAAAGCAAATGGTGGTTGGGGACAGGTGAGTATACTCAAAGTCTAGTTTTCCAAAGTTTTCAAATATTTCAAATATTTCTAAGTATTTCAAAATACTTAGCCTGTATTTTGAAAATTAAAAGAAGCAACCATTTTTCATATCAACTATATATGTTTTATATGTCACTTCTTTTTGTTTATGTGTCATTGTAAGTGTCTGATAAGTGTGTGTGGGGGGGTACCCATTGAGGCCAGAACAGATCTCAGATCCCCTAGAGTTGGAGTTACGAGTGGTTATGATCTGCCCAATATGGGTGCTGGGGATCGAACTCAGGTCATCTGGAAAAGCAGCAAGAGCTCTTCATCACCAAACCAGCCCCAGGAAAAACTTATACCCAGCTATATAGTAAAATTACTAATCACAAAATAAAATCACTTCTCCACTTAATTATTAAAAAGTGACATGATAAAAGAGCCATAAGACATGGCATTGTGTTTTGAAATCATATTCCTCAATTATGTTTCTTAATTATATTTGTAAAATACATCTCCCATGAGATCATTGGGCACAGCAGCAAAAACCAATCACAACAGAATTAAGACTGCAAGAAAAATACTCAAACTCAGAAAATTCTCCTAATTCACATCAGTTTTCCTTTATTACTGACATTATAAATCATTTTACTTCAAATAACCAAATGACTTGAGTTTAGGGGCATAGGACAAAAAAGAAACACCGACTAGTCACTAGTTTTATTGAGCTTTCAGCTGCCCATTCTATGAATATGTGTCACAAAAAGGAAAATCTAATTTCCTTTTTCTTTTTAAAAGCTTTGTTGTTTTGAGACAGCATCCTGTGTAACCCAGGTTGGCCTTGAGTTGGCTGTATAGCCAAAGCTGGCCATAAACTCCTGATCCTCCTGCATCAAACTCCCAAGTGCTAGAATTACATGCATGTACCACCATGCCTGGCCTCTAATTTTTATTTATAACTGATAAATGAGTGAGGCTCTACAAACTAAGCGTGTGTTATACAATAAAAGGAGAGACAACTAGACATCTTTAAGAGTTAGTATGACACAAAGTAGTTTTTAAAGTGACATCTCATAGTAGGCATAGGAACTCTTTTGTAACTAATACTGACCCTCTTAAGGCAGAGGCAGGAAGCTCATGAATTCAAGGCCAGTGAGACACTACTTTAAAACTATCTTGTTAAAAGGGGGCAGAACTCTTGATCTCCCCCTCCACAGGAAAATATTCTGCAGTGAGATTATGCCATTATGAAGGCGTAGTCTTCCAAGGACTGGGAAGGATGCAATGTTTTCCACATGAAATGATAGCTTAATTTTTCATATATACTTCACCCAGAAAGAATGTATCCAGAAAATGCTTGGGTTTAACAATTGAAATTTGGGGAGGGATCCTCTGAAACTTTGTCCTGAGAAACTAAGATGCTGGAGCTATGTGGCTGAGGCATCTCAGAATTGTTTAGAGTAAACAAGAGACTCAAGCCATCTTCAGGTTATTAGCAATAAAAAGGTAGAGACAGGCTAAAGGCTTGGGTCAGATTATCTTAATACCAACAGATAAAATCAAATTTTACTTCTCCATCAGTGGTTCTCAATTGAGGTGACCTAACAAGAATCAGATATTAGAGGCTCAGAATCATTAGTAAAATATCTTACCTAAACCATTTATTTTTTATTTCATTTCATAAAGTACTGTGGTTAAACAAAGCTTAAATCTAAAGTTAAGAAGAGAGAGGAAGCAGACTAATAACTGGGAATCCAGCATGGGACTGACTCAGACCCCCTGAACATGGGTCTCAGCTAGAAGGCCTGAACAGTCTAAGGGACCTCAGACAGTGGAACCAGGATGTATTCCTGGTGCACAAAATGACTTTGGGGGCACATCCCCCATGGAGGGATCCTTCCTTAACCTAGAGACAGGAGAGAAGTCCTAGTCCCTACTTCAAATGACTTGTCAGATTTACATGACCCCACCTGGATGGCATCGCCCTACCTATGGAGAGGGGGAAGGGAGGCGAGGGTGGTCAGGGTGCATATGGGTGGGGAGAGACGGTAAGAGGGAGGGAGGGAAAGAGGGAGGGAGGGACAGAGAGGGAACTGGGATCAACGTGTAAAAATAAATAAATAAATAAATAAATAAATAAATAAATAAATAAATAAGAAGAGAGTGGAAGCATAAAAACTGTAATAAAAAGTATGTGGAAATGAGAAGCAGGGACAGAAGAATCTAGAAGGTTTTAGGCCAGCTAGCATGGGTTACACAGAGCAGAGAAAACAAGAGACCTTTTTTTTAACAAAGTGGAAGTAGAGAGTTCACTCCCCAAGACTGTCTGTCTTCTAATTCCATAAGTATGCTGAAAGTATGCTGAGGCTTAAACACATGTGTGTGCGTGCACCTCTCTTCCTCCTTCTCTCTCTCTCCCTCTCCCTCTCCCTCTCTCTCTCCCTTCCTCCCTCCCTCCCTCCCTCCCTCCCCCCCTCTCTTTCTCTCTCACACACACCAATAGATACATTTTAAATGATGTGATATATCTGAGTAATCATTCAAGACATTAAAACAACTTACAGATGAACCACAAATGTGCTAATTTGTAAAAGCCTTTGAGTTTGACATAGATGCCTCCCACACACCAACATTACTGAGGTAATTAATGACTAATGAACAATGAAGGCATTCTTACTGGGACTTGGGGTTTTCATTGGTAGAATCATTGGTGGGGGGGTGCTATAGACACAGTTTATCTGAAATTCATGGGGAGTTTAATAATTTCCTACTTACCCACAAAGACAAGATGAAGAAAACGGCAACACAGTATAGCTAAGTGGTTTTTGTGATTCTCTGAATAGCAGTGCCAAAGAGGGTTTATTAATGGGACAATTCGGCTTGGAGGAATTCTCTTGAGGGAATTCAGGGATCTAACCTCTATCATATCCCAGTCAGCATTTTCTCAATGACTCAAGACTAGTAAGTGGTCAACAACTATACGGTCCAGCCGAGAATCGAGTCGAGCCCTTCTGGAACAAGAATTATGACTGTCTAGAACAAGCTGAATCTTAATTCACAAAATTAGTACCAATATTCTATTTGAGATTCAGTACATGCCCCCAATTCATACGTTTGTATTTAAGCTGACTTCTGGCTTCCTTATTTGCCATTAAAACATGTTCCAAGTCTCCATTCATCACTTTGGACCTCTTATTTTAATAGAAAGCCTTGTTTGGCCCTGTTTCTCCTTTGCAATTCTTGGGATTTCGCCACAGCATAAAATAAAAAGGGAATCTGGCACTAAAGAACATTATTGTTCCCACGTGGGGTTTAGCCAAAACAGTCATTGATTCTCATGGACAGATAAGACAGGCAGATAGTAAGTGAACAGACAGTAACATACATGGGTATACATGGATGTCATTGAACATCAATTTCAATTAATTGTTGACTTTGGGGTCCCATTTATAGCCCAATTCCTTAAGAGTTGACAGTTTACTACTTCTGTGTTTATCTAATCTCATTTAATTCTCATAAGATCCTAATGAGGTTGGAATTGATGGTGAAACTCAATTCCAAAGGGGCAAAGGAATTCATCAGACTCTCCAGAAAACTTTTTTTTTCCTCCTAGGTCTCTTTTCCTCCTCAAAAGACTCTTTCCTTGCATTTTTATCTATTTGTGTTTTGTTCAAGCTGGATCATATGGAAGATCTTTTCTTAGGTTTTTAGACATTCCATAGGAACTTCCTGGTGGCTAGACTAACTCACATTTCCTACCATTGGTGTATAAAAGTTCCGCTTACTCCACATCCAGCCCAGTATTTCCTTGCTTAAATGACTCTGTTATGATTGAAGAAGATGAAATTTCAAGGTGGTTAGCATTTGCATTTCTATGGTGGATAGTTAAACTGAACGTTTATCATGTTTATTGGCCATTTGTAAGCCATAATTTGAGAATTGTCTGCTCCATTTATTGATCAGGCAGTTTGATTTCTTGTTGTTTAGGTTTTTTTTTTAGTTCTTGGATTTTCTAAATATTAAACATCTGTCAGATGTATAGATTGCAAAGATTTTGTCCCATTAGGGAGGCCGTATCTTCATTGGATTAACTGTTTTTCTTGCTGTATACATTTTTAGTTTAATTTTACATTAATTGCTTGCCTTTTCCCTGCCAGACATTTTTCCTTTTCTTTTCTGTTTTGTTTATTTGTCATTTTGTTTTGTCTTTGGGTGAGTTGGGTTTTGTTTTGTTTTGAAGGGGTGTTTTGTTTGTATATCTGGGGGAGGATGCTACCACTGAGTTCTGTCTCAGATTCCTGTACCTCATTATTTTTTAGTAATCTAACATTTGTCCACTCTACATACACACCTCTAATGGGAATCTTGTTATTGCTCAGAAACTACAAAATTTCAAGTATTTTACATAGACTCCTATTTATCAGTTTTCACAATTGTAAGCATCTTTGCTATAGACGTAATTTTGATCTTATGTATATATATTTACTATTTTAAATATTATACATATTATATATATAAACTATTAGAATTACCAAAATAATGCTGTAAAAGAAGAATTCATCTTCCATTATTCAGACTGTCCTTGTATTTTTTGCCCTTGCTGGAGGCAGTATCTTCCCACTTGTCATATAAGTAGTTGGGGGTTTTACAAATGACTTTGATTTCCAGATATAAATCCCACTCATGATGCTAGTGATGGATTTTACTATAATTCATTTAAAAGTATATATATATATATAAATATATATAAGTATACACACACATATGTACGAAGAAGGAAGATAAAATGTCATCAAAATTAGCCAAGGTAAGATTCATTTTCCATAAATATTAAAAGATACTTTTAGGCATTTTGATGAGATAGTTACCTTAACACAGCTCATTTTGTTAAAGCTTTTTTAGAAATAGCACTCATAGTCTTCCATTTTACTTTGCATTTTCCATTCTTTTCTTCTTCCACAAGTGGCTGAAGCATACTATACTGAAAGAACTGAGACGAGAAGCCCGTTGTGTTATATGCCGTCCTAGAGCCCTCATCCAGTAGCTGATGGAAGCAGAAGCAGACACTCACAGCTAAACTCCTGGAGTCTAGTTGCAGAGAGGGAGGAGTGATGAGCAAAAAGGTCAAGACCAGGCAGGAGAAACCCACAGAGACAGCTGACCCAAACAAGGACCCCCAGACTGATAGCTGGGAAACCAGCATAGAACCGACCCAGACCCCCTGAATGTGGGTCTCAGTTAGGAGGCCTGGGCAGTCTAAGGGACCTCTGACAGTGGAACCAGGATGCATCCCTGGTGCACGAAATGATCTCAGGAACCCATTCCCCACAGAGGGATACTCTTTTAGCCTAGAGACATGGGGCCGGGCCTAGGCTCTACCCCAAATGATGAGACAGACTTTGATGATCCCTCATGGAAGGCCTCAGCCTCCCTGGGGAGTGCATGGAGGATGAGATTGGGGTGTCTGTGGGGTGTATCGGAGGATGGGAGGTAGAGGAAACTGGGATCAATGTGTAAAATAAGAAAAAACATATTACATAAAAAAATTAAGCCCGGTGTGATTCTGTGAGCATCACTGAGCCAGTGCTCTCAAAGATATCATTGAGTTGGATGCATCCACAGCAACATGCCCTGGTTAGTGCCAACGTTATATTTCCCTAGTATAACAGGGAAAATGCACAAAGATTAAAAATATATCAATGTTTATGATTTCCCTTTGTTTAATTCTATTGGCCAATTGTCCAGTAAAGGAAGTGAATACAAGATAGCATGGTGGTAACTTTACTAAAACCTAAAAGTTGAAGCAGGACAGTTTGGCAGTAACTAGAAATGAGAAGTTGCTTTCAGGTAGAAGTGGGTGAAAGTTTCACTTTCTCTTTTTCTAATCCAGTGTCACATCTATTATAGCAGCTGTCACCCTCAGATCTTCAATATCCTCCCTAATAAAATTTTCATCAGCACCTCCCATGACCAGCATTCTGTAGTACTCCTGGGTTGAATGAATACACCTGTGATCCTATTGCTGTAAGTTCATTTAAAATTTTAACCATGCATGAAACATTTATTGATGCATAAATCAGTGCACACACAGGATATACTGGACAGGCATGATACATGGGCTCTATGGATTGGCGTTGCTCATCCTGGCAAGAGTTGTGGAGTAAGGAAGATTTTTTAAAATCATTTTTTCCAAGGGCCAACAGTGACACCCAGTAAACTGTTAGAAATATAACTACAATCTGGATACAGTCAAACTATGATTCCTTTGATTTATTTTTATTTGGTCTTGTTTTTCAATAGTTCAATAGTATTTAAAAATACGTACTAACTCAAATTCGACTTATTTAGTCCTTTAAAGTAGTGAAAAGGTCTCATTGTTTTGGTGTTGGCAGATCTCTCTAGACTTTAAACTGTGAATATGTAAATATGTCAACATGTATTTTGCCAAAATGAATCACACTCTACATACTATTGTACAATTTTGATTTTTAAATTTTTATTTAACGCATGCAATGGATATCTTACCATGTATTATATATATGCAATATATATATGTACACATATATATGCAAATACATTACTGTTTCCTTCTCAGTAAGTGTTACATAATATTTATTGCATAGAAATTTCATAATATTTTATTCCATAATTGAATATTTAGGTACATTTCTGAAGATGTATTTTTATACATGCTTATATATTTATTGTGAGAGGCATTCTTTTTAAAAAATATATAATTATTTTTGTTTAGGGGTGTGTGTGTTTGTATGTTTGTGTATAGACCACATGCAAACAATTGCTTTTGAAGCCCTTTAGAGAGAGAGAGTATCAGATCTGCTGGAGCTAGAGTTACAGAGGATGTGAACTGCCTGATGTGAGTGCTGGGAACTGAATTCAGGACCTCTGGGAGAGCAGTAAGTTCTCTTAACCACTGAGTCATCCCTACAGCTCCTCTGGGAGGCTTTTAATTAAAACAATTCACATTTATATTTTATTCAGACATATCAAAATCTTATGCAAATTTTATGCCTTTTATCATACCCACCAGTTATAAATAAGATAATTTTGTGGCTTAGGATTTATTCACAAAATTTCTAGGTCATAATGTTAAAAAAAAAAAAAGCAGAATCATGTTTACAACATTTTGTTTTCCTCAGAAGTTTCACAATTTTAGTTCATATGACTCCATAAATACCTAAATGATCGCTGGGAAATTCAGCCCATTTACTTGAATATATTTCATTTAAATTGAGTAATGTATTACAGTGTTTTAAATAATTTTACTATATATCCACCAATGTTAAAGTCTATATCTTCAAAAATCATGTGTTTATTCCTAACTCTCCAAACAGTCGTTCAATCTTTTAGATATTTTTTAAACTCTTAGATTTCATTCTCGGATAAATGAAATACTTAAGCAAAGCCTGAAAACTTCAGGTCTGGAACTAAATCCTGTATATTTAACCTCATAATAGACACAGAGAAAACAAATTGCAGCCTCTTGATAAGAGGAGATATCAGTTAGTGTTTTCAAAAATCACAGTGGAATATCTAGTGTCCTTTCCTACACCAAGGCAATCAATGATAACAATAATTTTTGGTACACACATACATATAGCATAACACACACACTAATTAATAAATAAAGTTTAAAACACACCAAGCCACGGTTTGAGAACTTGAAAATAAAACTGAGTAAAAATTTCCCTCTTCATCTGTGGCTTTATTGTCTACAGCTTCATTTTCCTGCTGTCAACTGTGAACTAAAAATACAATACAGAACAAGAACATATCAGAGAGGTAGAGACTTTCAATGAGAAATATTGTTACATCTGTTCTATTTATTATGCTACTGTTGTTGATCTCTTACTTGCCTAATTGAAAAAACTTGAATGTTATTGACAGTTTGTATATATAGGAAAATAATTTAGTGTGAAGAGGCATGTCTCATTTTATTGTACTCATTTTTAACAAGTTATTGCTCTGTTTTGTGTGTACAGACATTTAACCTGCATAAATGTCTGTGTGCCACATGCATGCCTATTGCTTGTGGAGCAGAAGAGGATGTAGAATCCTCTGGATGGGATTAACAGATTGTTGTGAGCTACCATGTGGGTGCTGGTCTTGCACGTGGGTCCCCTAGAATAGCAGCCAGTGCTCTTAACCACTGAGCAATTTCTCTAACTCCTGTACTTACTTGTATTGTGTTCTACAGATAACACGTTTTGTACAAATTGAAGATTTGTGGCAACTAAATATTAAGAAAGCCTTTAGCAACATCTTTACAATAGCTGGGATGATCATTAACATTTATCGCTAAATAATCAATTAAAATAAATTTTATTAACTAAAATATGTACATTATTTTTAGACAATGTTATTGCATGTTATTGCCCCCCCAATTCCTGTTCCCTCTTAAATCCATGGCTTTTTTCTTTTAATTATTATTGTTTTACATACATACACACACACACACACACACACACACACACACACACACTGCAAGTGGTTTGAGTAAGAATGTCCTACAAATGTTCATTTGTTTGAATAGTTGGTCCTCTGTTAGTTGAATTCTTTGGGAAGGATTAGGAGGTGTGACCTTGTTGGAAGAGATATGTAATTGGGGGATGGGCTTTGACACCTCAAAGTTGCTACCATTCCCAGTTAGCTCTCTACATGCAGTTAGCAAGGTAAGCTCTCAGTTACTGCTCAAGCACCTGCCTGCCTGCTGCCATGCTCTTTACCATAAAATCATGGACTTTAACCCCAGAATTATTCAATATGTTTTCTTATTTTACATACTGATCCTAGTTCTCTCTCCTTCCTATCCTCCCATGTCCTCCACAGACCCCCCCATCTCATTCCCCCATTCACTTTCCATGGAGGGTGAGGCCTTGGATGAGGATCATCAAAGTCTGTCCAATAATTTGGGGTAGGGCCTAGGCCCTCCACATGTCTCTAGGCTAAGGAAGTATTCCTCCATGTAACCCCCAGAAAACTCTTTCTTCTATAAGGTGCCTTGGTAAGCTGTTTCTTCACAGCGATAGAAAAGTAACTAAGAAACACACACTCACAGACACAACCCACAACCTATTGAGTCTATTTATGGTTGTGTGCATACACACACATGTGGTGTGTGTGTGTGTGTGTGTGTGTGTGTGTGTGTGTGTGTGTGTGTGTGTGTGTTTAAGGCTTACCATTTGTTATTGGATAACCAATTACAGGCTCATCCCTAGGGAAGACTGATTTCCCTTGCTCAGAAGCCATTAATTGTCTGTAGATTTTCATCCAGGAATGGGGCCTTGTGAGATTTTCCCATCCACATGGGCATGTTAACCAGTATTGATTGGTGCTGGGTACCCCACTGTCAGTGGCTCTGCACATTTTGATCACTTGTGTTTCTCTGTAATGGTCTTAGCCTGCTGCTAAACAAAGCATCTTTGATAAAAAGTTACACTAGTTTTGTGGGTATTAAGAATAAATAGAATGAAGTTAAGAACTATATTAATTTAGGAAAGTGGCCATAGTAAGATCTCTTCTAGGTATCATAGGCTATGTTTATAGCACCAGGCATGAATTCCCTCCTATTAAGTATGTTGTAAATGAAAACAGATAACTATTGGTTATCCAAGATGCCTTTGGGTAACCTAAGATATGAGTACCATTAATCACCTTTGGGAATAAAAGAGGGAGCCATTATAGGTTTGAAGAGAAAACTGACTCTAGAGAAATGTCCAGAGACCTACAAGACTGACCCAAACTAACAATTTGAGCAACAATAGAAAGGCTGCCTTAAATGCCCTTCCCTGATAATGAGATCCACAACTAACTTATCCACCATCATAGAACCCTCATCTAGTAGCTGATGGAAACAGAAACAAACACCCACAACTAAACACTGAACTGATCTGGAATCCAAATGCAGAGAAGGAGGACAAGACCAGGCTGCAGAAACACATAGAGACAGCTGATCTGAACAAGGAGGAGCTAATGGGCCCCCAGACTGATAACTGGGAATCCAGCATGGGACTGACTCAGACCTCCTTAACATGGGTCTCAATTAGAAGGCCTGGGCAGTCTAAGGGACCTCAGACAGTGGAACTAGGATGTATTCCTGGTGCACAAAATGACTTTGGGGGCACATCCTCCATGGAGGGATACTCCTTTAACCTAAAAACAGAAGAGAAGTCCTAGTCCCTACTCCAAATGACTTGACAGATTTAGATGACCCCTCCTGGAGGGCATCACCCTACATGTGAAGTTGGGGGGGGAGTGGGAGGGAAGGGTGGTCAGGAGACATGAGAGGATGGGAGGGAGGAAGGGAGGGAGGGAGAGGAAACTGGGATCGAGATGTAAAATAAAAAATAAATTAATATATATATAAGAAAATTAGAACGTATAGATTTCAAAAATAAACTAATAGAAAACAGTACAAACTAAATATTTACAGCACATGTGTTTTATGTAAGATTTTTATATGTAATTTTGAAAAACTAAAAATCGAGGTAAAGGAAATTCCAATTCTTCATCTACTGAAGCTGCTCATTGGAATGTAGGTCATTTACTATTTTTGGGAATTCTTGGGATTTACTGTTTCTTTGTAATGTTTTTGTACTTTAGATGTAAAACCTATTGATACTATAAACGGAAAAAGAATCTTCAAATACAGACATTCAATTTCTTCTGGTCTTGAATTTCACAGTAGATTTCTGGGGGAAAAAAAAAAACCCTAACAAACCTAAAGAACAGGAGACTAAATAGCCATTAGTCCAAAAGTTCCTAAATTTAATAAAATTAGCCTGAGTATATGCTACCTTCAAAACAGTATATGTAAAAAGAACTATAGATAAAACATTGATTGGTTTTAAAATAAACCTAGTATAAAAATAGTGTGCTTCGGAGCAGAGACAAATATATGAAGCATATGAGAGCTGAAATATGCCTAAACTGCATATAAAAATTCACAGTTTCTCACTCTGTCCATCTAAATAGGCTGAATAATGAGTCTCAGAGGTAAAAATAAGAACATGAACTACTTTCAGCCCCTCTCTTATCTCAAGAAGGTAAGCCTTATTTGGCATAGAAACTGGTATGAATAAAATATTTGTGAACCCAGTGATGACAGATTAAGAAGGACAGCACATAAGGCTCAGAGCCTAGGGCTCTGTGCTTTGTTCTTCACAGAGATACAGTCAGATCTAATTGATTTTCTAGTTGAACAGAAGGCAAAAGTGTCATAGTAAAAAATTATAGATTGCTGTACTTTCCCCAATATTTATATTAATTCTTGATGACAAAGGTGTTTTGGAGATGCATTTAATCTTACACACGTAAATAATTAACTGTCTTACCCAGACTATTGTTAAAAGCTTTGGTAGCTATATGGAATCCACCCTCCTTTTTAAGAGAAGAAGCCAAAAGTAATGGCTTGCTTCTATTCGATGACATTTCCCAAATACTAACAGAGCAGGGCTTCCCCCCCCCCCAAGACAGGGTTTCTCTGTAGCTTTGGAGCCTGTCCTGGAACTAGCTCTATAGATCAGGCTGGCCTCAACCTCACAGAGATCCACCTGCCTCTACCTCCTCAGAGCTGGGATTAAAGGTGTGTGCCACCAACGCCTGGGTACTGAATTGGGGAACTGGCTTAGACCTAATCCAAAGTTATTTTTAATATTTTTCAAGACATTCCCACACGTGTCTACCAAAGACAAATTCATAACCCACAGCTATTACAGAAGTAGAGAAGATAACTACTCTAAATCACAAAGGAGTTCTCTCTCAACACCAATGAGGCTTTGTCTTCTCATCAGCTATTCTTGTTCGCATTTTCTCCACTCACTGTCAATGAGCTATAAGTTTACTTTAGTCATTTTTGTCTTTGCAACTTATTTTGCTCTTGCAATAACATCATAATGACCATACCAATGAATACTTGGAGAGCACTTGTTAGTTGATTTCTTTAACATCCTACATCTGCAAGCAACTCTAATTCTTCAAGCTTCCTCTTGTAATTTATGTTAAGTAATCCATCCTTTCAGGATTTCCCCTCACACCCCCATTCCATTTCTTCTCTACTGGGTTGTGGACTTTCATTCTCCCAGACTTTAAAATGTTTTTCATACAGTTTGGTGTTACCTGCCTTATTACCCCTGCCACTCCACTTTATATATTGTTCATTATTCAGCTTCAAGTATCACCCTAATGCAGATGACTCAAAAAGTATTCTCAGAATCCCATTCTTCAAATAAACAAATATTTCCAAAACTTAGCATCTCATTTCTATGAACCTTGATAGGGTCCCCTTTTTCTCTTTCTGAAACTAACCTACCATTTCTCCTCTTTATATCACACCAAGTTATTTCCTCCTGGCATTAGTTTAAATCTCCATACCTGGCTACTTGTATATACTAATAGTGACCTGATTTTCTTTCTTCCACTCTGTTCTTCTACAACGGGAGCTACACAATATTTCTAATAATATCCTTGTGAAGTTTAACTCTGGCAATAGAATGTCTACATTTCAAATCACCTCACTTTTTCCTATATGGTTATTGTGTGTGTGTGTGTGTGTGTGTGTGTGTGTATGTATACTCACTCACAAATGCAGTTGCATGACACACATGTGGAAGTTAAAAGACAACCCTTGGTTTCTGTTGTTCTTTCCCTTGGTTTGTACACCAGGCTAGGTAGCCCACTAGCTTCTGGGAGTTCTCCTGACTTTGTCTCCCATCTTCCAATAGGAACACAAGGACTACAGACACACTATGCATCCAGCCTTTATGAGTTCTGGGAATTTGAGCTCAAATCCTCACACTTGTAGGGCAAACCCTTCTATCCACTGAGTCATCTTCCCACCACTCTGTATGATCTCTCTTTTTTTTTCTTACTTTGGTTTTTCAAGACAGGGTTTCTCTGTGTAGCCCTGGCTGCCTTGGAACTCGTTCTGTAGACCAGGTTGGCCTCGAACTCACAATGATTTGCCTCCTTCTGACTCCTGAATACTGGGATTAAAGGTGTGTGCCACCAATGTCTGATTTATATAATTATTCTAAAAAACATATTTTGGGGGGGGAAAAGTCATGTCAAAATTAAATGATAACCCCATTGAATTTTTTATTAACACAAAACCAAACACACTAATTTAGAGGAAATATACTTTGGTAATATTTAACCTCAAAGCGCATTATAAAAGATTTAAAAATCTTTGCCAACAAAATTTTCACTATCTATAAGCTATTCCTTAATTTTTATGTCTCTTGTGGGTTTTTTTGAGAAAAAGGTCACTTTGCCATTTTTTTACATAATAAAATATAAAATCTATAATTATTTGGAATCTTGACACCCAGCCAGTCAACTTTATATGATTTGAAGCAAGGCAAGTCAAGTAATTTTTTTTTCTAACAACTTATTTTGATTTTCCAAATATCTAATTTTCCATTACTTGTGTCTATAGATATTAATAAAACATAATTTTAGACAGCTACTTTATTTTGGAAACATGCCATGTTATTACAGACAGATTACACATAATCATTAAAATTATGCTGACACGCTGAGTGGTGATGGTGCACACCTTTAACCCCAGTACTCGGGAGGCAGAGGCAGGTGGATTTCTGTGAATTCAAGGTCAGCATGGTTTACAGAGTTCCAGGACAGCCAAAGATACACAGAGACACAGTCTTGGAAAAAAGGAAAGAAATTTGCTGACAAATGCTTTTATTGCTTAAATGTAAAATGTTACATTTCCTTAAAATTTACTGTATTTAGTAATGAATATATGTTAACTTTATAATAACATATCATATGCTTATGAATGATTTTTTATTATGTTTAAATATGCATGGAAAAACTTTAAAGTGGTATAAATTATATCACCATATTTATGTATGGTCTTGGGATTACAGACGGTTTTGTTTCTTCTCTAAAATGTCTATGGTGTAGATGTAGTATATTTTAATGGGAAAGTTACTTTGAGATCATGTCATCCTTATGGACATGATCTTTCTTAGGATAAACCTAAAACCCTAAATCTTATTATTCACTAGTTTAGCCTCAACTTCTATCTTGTTTGGATACATAGACTATTTTTTTGAACAAATAAAACTATTTTCTGCAAATTCTATCTTTTCTCATTTTTCCAGGCGTTTAGTTAGGGTTTTAAATGTGACTAAGAACTGCATCATGTATTTTACCCTCTTTCTTCCCAATTCATTCATTAATTATTCCGATAGGAGACATCATGCATGGGAAGATGTCCCTGCCTAGCTGAGTACTCCAACAAACACTGTGCTAGGTTGTTGATGTCCTTTCAGTTTCCCAGGTTGTATGGATTCACTTCAATTTTAGCTTCAATGTGATTGTATTATAATTTATGGTCTACCATGTTATTGTTATATTTAACAATATGGGTTACATCTTATTTCATGCTCAAAAATACCAAATAAATCAACAAATATGAAAAAAATGTCATGCCAAGCAAAACCACAAATACTACTTTGATAAAATTTGGCTAGGAGAACATTTTAAGTAAAAGCATGTGTTATTTTGTTCAACTATTAAATATACCACAGCACACATTATTATTAAATTATTTTTTTAAAAATTGAAAAGAGATATAAATCTCCTTATCAAGGTTTAGAGAAAATGAAAATACTCATCTTCAAGGGAAAAGTAATTCAGATATTTTAAGACATACATAAAAGCACTTCAATATTAAGTAGATGTTAGCCTGCTGCTGATAAAACTTATGATAGGGAATATCAAGTAATGGAAACCTAAATTATTCACACCAGCCATCCTACTGAAAGCAAGTAAATGTTCTGGATAAAATATTAAATCTAAAATAGCCTGGAAGTCTGACAAGACAACAGGGGAACTGCAGGACAAATCTGGGGGTGATCTAACAATCTTAATGAACTGTGAAATCTGTGGGTTACAAGATGGCAAGACAGTCCCAGTGTGCATTAGTGGCATGAAGTCTACAGGTGCAATCACCTACTTTAAAACTGGATTTAAGGCCTGCTCAACAACTTGCAACCCATATCTGGCACTGTTAATGGAGCAAAGAACACAGGCCTAGGAAGGTCATAGGCCCTAGCAGAGAACCCACTGCTGTAATTTTGCTAAATGAGTATAGTATCAATCCAGTTCCTAGTGACTTGTGACTATACCCATAGACTAGAGTATTGGTCAACCCAGAGAGGCCTCTTTTTGTAGTAGATCACTACTGGTCTCAGTTCAGAGAATAAGAGTGCAGAATGCTTAGTTCCTAATGGAACAACTATATCATACCCTCTCCATCCAAGGCTTTGGTATTATGGTAAAAGAGGGTGCAGAAAAATTATGAGTCATAGGTGGTATGTGATTACTAAAGATGGTGTTTTCTGGGCACAGCATGGTAGTTAAGCATATGTATTCACAGCACTTCAGAAAGCATACACAAGACCTGCTCAGGCTCTAATCAGACAAAATTCCATCATTGAGAGGGGAGGTGGACATGATTCCCCACCCCTAGTTAAGGAGCTATTGGCAACTGATAGCTTCTAGAAAAGAGAAAGAGAGAGCTGGTGTTCTCTAAGGGCATGGCCCCTTGTGGGTAGATCACCCTCTAATGAAGGCCAAACATCCAAGAGTATATAGGCAGCATAAACTGTACTTGATGTGTTTAAAAAAAAAAAAAAAAAAGAGGACACAAGCCAAGTGTGGTGTGGTACATGTCTTTAATCCCAGCACTCAGGTAGCAGAGGCAGGTGGATCTCTGTGAGTTTGAGGCTAGTCCGATCTATGTAGTGAGTTCCAGGACAGCTAGGGCTATATAGAGACACTCTGTATCCCCCCAAAAGGACACAAAAAGGTAGATAGTGAAGAGGTATGGACCTGGGACTAATTGGAGGAGAGGAGAGGGAATATGATCAAAATACATTATAGAAAATTCTCAAACAACTGATAAAAATAAGGAAATAAAAAGACAGCAAATACTGCAGAGATGTGAAGAAAAAAGAACCTGTAACCTCTGTGGACGGCAGTGTGAACTGTACAACCACTATGGAATTTGACGTAGCAGTTTCTCAAAGAGCTAGAAGTAGAAGTACCATACAATCTAGCTATATCACTCCTCGGAAAGTACTCAAAGGGGGTCTTGTGCAGCCATGATCATCACTCCTCCATTCACATTGGCTAGGAAATGAATCAGCTTGGATGTCCATCAACTGGTGAACAGATAATGAAGGTGTAATGGAACTTTATTCAACTATAAAAAGAAATGAGATTATGTAAATTTCAGGAAAATGGATGGGATTATAAAATATTATACCAAGTAAGGTCGTGCCAGCCCAGAAATACAAATTTTCCATGTTTCCTCTTATGTATGAATTCTAGCAATGAATCTTTAAGTTTATGTGTTTAATTTCAAAAATCTGTAGAGCTAAATCTGGCAAGTTATAAAGGGCCCATGAGAGGGAGAGGTCTTAGGGAGAGAGAGGATGCAAAACTATATAATTTGTAAGAGGGGCAATACCAGAGGTTTAAGGTTTAAGCTGGGATGGGGTGGAGGTAAAAGAAGCTTGAGGGGGGCAGGATTGGTTGACTGGATCAAAGGATGTTTGAAAAGCCCCTATAGAAGCCCATTACTTCGTATGCTAATATAAAGCTATCTTTTAATTATGTGGCTCTTAAGTCACATAGTTTATGGTATTCTGTTGTAGCAACACAAATGGAAAGGACAAACTCAAAGAGTTAAAAAGGAAAGAACTTGTCTCAACTTATTTTATGAAGCCAGTATAACGTTGATAGCAAACCTTCATAGAGCATTGTAAGAATGGAAAACAGCAAGTCAATTTCTATGAACATGGATTTTAAAATTTTTAAACAAAATATTAAAAAATCTAAAGTCAATGATATAAAGGATGATAATGTATCACAACCAACCTGGATTTACTCTAAGTTTGGTTTGAATTTCAAACAAAGCAATATTGAATTGGCATGTCATTAATAAATTAATAACTTAAGTTACTGCATGAATAAATAAAGTGATATTTTGTTTATAATCTAAACAAAGTTTGCCTGAAGATCAGAGTACAGAGCTAGCCACACTAGTTTGCCATGGAGGCCATGCAGGGTGGCACATGTCTTTAATCCCAACAGCCACACTAGTTAGTCATAGAGGCCAGGCAGTGGTGGTACACACATTTATCCCAGCTCTCAGGAGACAGCAGCAAACAGATCTCTGTTAATTTAAGGCCACCCTGGGCTGCATGAAATTGATCCAATCTAAAAGAGAAACAGAGCTCATACAAAGGTGGCCTCAGCACTTGGGATCCCATGCCTTTTATCCCAGAGAGAACTATAAGGTGGGAGGAGACAGGAGCTCAGTGCCTTCTGAGGTTTGATGGAGACAGATGCAGTCTGGAGATGTACTCTGTGAACAGGATCACCCTCAGTCTGAGCATTGGCTTCTCTGATCTTCAGCTTTAACCCCAATACCTGTCTCCGAGTTTTTATTATTAAGACCTATTAGAACTCGTGCTACATAATAGGATAAAAACCACATGATCTCAATTCACGAACAGAAAAACACATGATGTAGTTAAAAACCATTAATGATTTTTGAAAAATTCTTAGCAAACTAGAAAAACATAAAAATGTCCTTTATCCAATAAAGGACTTTGACAAAACTAATCAGACAACATATTTCATATTAAATACTATTTTTTTTCCTCTGAGGTTAGGAATAAGGTAAAACTACCCATTATCATCATTTCTGTTCAGTATGATGACAGATTTCACAATTAATACCTTAAAGCAAAACATATGTTTAGAAAGTAAAAAAATAAAACAAGCTAGTTTTACGTTGAGATAGTATGATAATATGTGTAGAAAAATCTAAATAGGGGCTGGAGAGATGACTCAGTGGTTAGGACTGACTGCACTTCCAGAGGACATGGGTTCAATTCCCAGCACCCAAAATGATGGCTTACCACCACCTGTAACTCCAGCTCCAGGGAATCCAATGCAATCTTGTAAATTCTGTGGGCCTCCAGGCATATATATGGTACAGATAAAACACCCATACACCTAAAATTATTTTATTTTATTTTAAAGAGAAAAATCTGAAATAATATAAACTTTAAGCTGAATTTGGCAAACTAAAGTTGGCAAAGATATTAGTACAAATTAATGTAAAATAAGCTTTATTTCCATATATCTATAACAAAAAATAATTGTAAAATTAAAAATTTAAAGACTGTGTGAATAGCCTCAAATGTCAGGTATGTAATAAAATTCGTGCAATAGTTCTTCCCACACATTTATGCAAATGCAGATAAACACTCAGAAAATCAAGTGGAAAAAAAAGAACTTGCTTTGTGAATGAACCCCATATTCTTAAAGATTCAAAAATATCTGAATGAAATATTGTCAGTATAAGTCCTATTCTCTGTTTCATTTTTTTTAATTAAAAAATTTTAAGCCTATTTTCTAAAGGTTCAATGTAATACTAATTAAAGCAAGGAATTTTTGCTAGAAACATATTGAGCCCATTCTATAGTTTATATAAGAAAAGAAAAGTGCCAAAAAATACCTAAAATAATCTCGAGGTGGGAGAACTTATTCAACTGCACACCAACACAAATTTAAACTGACTATATTTAACACAGGATGAAGCTGGCATAAGAATAGACAGGAGAAAAATGAAACGTAAGAGTCTAGAAACAGAACCAACATTTATGGACTCTTGATTTATGGCAACGTAAGCACTGCACAGTATATAGTGAAGGGGGACTCTTTAACTGCACCAATTAAATAGTGCTGAGAATATAGAAAATCTGACTGGGTTGACACGCAGAAAAAAATGAATATCGATTCTCACATTATGCCTTACTCTAAAATCAGCACTGGGTAATTGAAGATTTAAATGTTCAAGTTAAGACAGGAAAGTTTCTGGAACTTACTACCTAAATCTAGCCATTTAGATTTAAGTTTTATTAAAATTTGTCACATTAAACAATTAAAAAAATACGCTTTGTGAAAGAAGGAATTCCTCACTATTGCTGATGAACCCCATACTTATATAGAGTCAATAAATACATGAATTTTAAATATTGCCAGTGTAAGTCCTATTTCCTATAGATACACTGTAGTACCATTTAAACCCCAATGTTTAGCTAAACAAATTTCTTTTTTCGGGATTAAGAAAGGGTAATTTTATTAATAGTTTTATGCCAATTAATTACATTTATATTTTAGAAACTTTCTTTAAGTCTATAGTCAGATAGTTTCATAGTTGTAGTCTATGTAAGGAAAAGTTATTACTAACTGTACACAAATATTTCCAAAAACCAAAGAGCAGAGAATGTGTACCAATTCATGTGTAACATATTTTAATAATTAAACCAAACACAGAAAATAGAAGATCACAAAAAATCAGTATCACTCAAGGACACCTACATATTTAACAAATCAAATCCAGCTACCTGAACACAGGGTGATAGCCACTTAAGAGCACCCCATGGATGTCGTGCAGTTAGGAGAGTTGTCACCTACTAAGCAGGAAGTTTTGAATTGGACTCCTAGTACCATGTAAACTGTCATGGAGTTGCACTAATAGGCAAACGCAAGAGGATTAAAAGTTCAGAAGCCCCTCAGCTACCTAATGAGTTTTTACAAAAAAAAGGGAGGACTTAAAAAGCAAAGGATATTTCTATGTACTACTCAATAATGTTGAGTTTATGTTTCTAATGGAAACACATCAAATGAAGAATGCACACTGTATGAATGGATATTATACTACTTTAAATATGTCTTGTCCATAAATTTATTTTGGAGCTATGGAAATACTTCACATAATTTTAAAAAAAAAGAGTGAGAGAATGTGAAAGGCAATCCCTAAAATTGAAAGCAACCTGAAATAAATGAACCTGATTTCTATATATAATTGGTAGCTACCTATAGAGAGATATTTTAAAATTTAAAAAGATTCAAAGACACTTTAAAACAATAAAAAGCAGTGACTTCCCTGGGTGTGCCTACTGCTATCTGAATCTTAAAAATAGCAAGAATAGTAAAAAAATTAATAATTATAGTGACCATGTCATTAGTGCAGTGATAGCATTATTTTGTAAGTCTGATGCTTGAACAGTGTGTGGTAACA
Organism: Cricetiscus sungorus; assembly: GCA_030556225.1. NCBI lineage: Eukaryota > Metazoa > Chordata > Mammalia > Rodentia > Cricetidae > Cricetiscus > Cricetiscus sungorus. The sequence goes on from JANBXA010000651.1 coordinate 123,999,902, forward strand.
AACAATTAAACTTGATGTAATTTTTAATTTTGGGTTTAGGCTAAATATAAAATTGATTAAATTAGTAAAGACCTTAGAATGATGAACTTGAGTTAGAAAGGTTAATATGAACTTACACATTTCATCTTTTTAGATATTAATCTGTTTTGCTGTCACTGTTTTGTTTTGTTTGAGACAGATTCTCTCTACATAGCCTTGGAACTTGCTCTGTAGTGTAGGCTGGCCTAAAACTCACAGAAATCTCTCTGCCTCCTGAGTGCTCAGGTTAAAGGTGTATATCACCATGCCTGGTTAAAAATTAAAATCTGTTAACTCAGTAATTAATAATACCTAAAAACTTGACAGTTACAATAAACACATATGTTTTCTGGATTATATTTTGAAACATAATCTACTGAAAAGAATTGAAGGAATATTGGAGAATGGCTGATTATAGATCTAAGAAAGGCAACATGACTTATGAGACTGTTTTACTCTACAATTACTTCAAAATAATTAATAATTATACTGGATGGTGGTGGTGCATGCTCTTAATCCCAGCACTCGGGAAGGCAGAGACAGGCAGGTCTCCGAGTTCAAGTCCAGCCTTGTCTACAGATCAAGTTCCAGGACAGCCAGGGCTACACAGAAAAACTTTGTCTCAAAAACCAACAACAACAAAAATAATTACAATGTATTTAGTCATATTAAATTTATTTTTCTGTAGCAAGGCTTTCTATATACCACCAGCTCCCAAATAACAACACAAAGACTTCTTGCTAATTATGAGAGCTTGGCCTTAGCTTAGGCTTGTTTCTAACTAGCTCTTATAATTTAAACTAACCCATTTCTATTCATCTACATGTTGCACATGGCTCATGGCTTTTACCTCTCCCCTTGCATGTCCTTCCTCCCCGTCTCCTCTGGCATCTCTTCCCCACCTAGAATAATCTCCCTTTATTTTTTCTCTGCCTAAAAGTCCCTCCCAACCTCTTCCTGCCTAGCTATTGGACATTCAGCTTTTTATTAAATCAATCAGAAGGCACACTGGCAAAGACACATCTTCACAGTGTACAAAAAGATTAATCCACAACATTTGTCTAAGGATTTGTTCAACATTAAAAACTATTGTTCTTTTTGAAGGGCACTAGGAAATCAATTTGCTGTGTTTTGTTTTTTGTTTTATTTGTTTTTACATCGCTAGGGACTGAATTCTGATGGGAGATGTTATTCTGTAAATATGTTTCTCATACTGGTTAATGAATAAAGCACTGTTGTCCAATAGGAAAGCAAGATAGGTGGGGCTAGGAGACAAGAAGAAAGAGGAAGTAGTTAGGAGGGCTCAGCATGGAGAGCCTAAAGGGAACAGCACGCTGCCCAGTAAGATGACCATGTGAAAATACTTTGATTAGTAGAAATGGGTTAATCATTAAGACAGAGCTAGCCGATAAGGAATTAGGAACTGGCCAACAGCATTATATCAAATACAGAGTCTCAGTGTGTTAATTGGGGGCTGGTGTGGCGGGCGGCCAGTGGGAAATCATACTCGCTATAGAACTCATTCCAATCAAGCACTCTCTGCCACTGAGCTATCTATCCAATTTTTTTGAGGCAGGATCTCACTAAGTTGCCCAGTCTAGCCTTCATCTTACTCCATAGCCCAGGAAAACTTTGAATTTGTATTACTACTTGTTTAGCATCCCAGGCTAGCCTCATTATTTTGAAAACTACTAAAGAAATAAAAGAATCAAGAGTTTATGCTACCTTTCTATATTAGTTAGGGTTTCTATTGCTGTAATAAATCACCATGACCAAAGCGCCTTGGGGAGAAAAGAGTTTATTTCATCTTATACTTCAAGGTAACAGTCTATCACCGAGAAAAGTCAGAGAGAGAACACAAGCAAGCTCTGATGCTGAGGTCATAGAGGGGTGCTGCCCACTGACTTGTTTCTCAGGGCTTGCTCAGTCTATTTCTTATAGTCTTTAAGTTCAAAGTTAAGTTCAAAACTGTCAAAACATTGTCTTTCTCACTGTGTTTGCATTTTCACTGATGATACAAAAGCACTAATGGGTAAAACCACTACAGATGAAGTCAAGTCAGTGACTTCAGGGTCCACTAATAGTCACTACGTTCATTACCACGCATTTGCAGTAAGAAATACTAGTAGGATGTCCTTGATGAAGCATGCTGCATTTGCAGTCAGAAAACACTAGTAGGATGTCCTTGATGAAGCATTCCATATTATTGATTTTATTAAACACCAACCATTAAGTGCTTATATTTTAAGTATTTTATGTGAGAAAACCAACCTGAAAAAAATATGCTTCAGATGCTTCTGTTGCATACTGAAAATGGCATTGTCTCAAGGAATGCCAGTTGTTTAAGGATAATTTGAGTGTTTCTCTACAGAACAGTATTTTTACTGACAAGAAATACTGACAAATCACGACTATCTGACTGATGTTTTCTCAAAAATGAATAAAATGAGCTAGTTGCCATAAAGAAAACAACTAGAAATATTTACTCTGAGTGATAAAACTCAAGATTTGGGATGAGTGAACTTTGGAGAAACTATGGGGGGCTGAGAGATGGCTCAGCAGTTAAGAGCACCAGCAGCTCTTCAGAGGACCTGGGTTTGATTTCCAGTATCCATAGCAGTTCAAAGCTATCTGTAACTTTAGTTCCAGGGGATGTGATGTCTTGTTCTGGCCTCTGAGAGCACCAGGCACACATGTGGTGAACAGACATACATACAGGTAAAACACTCATACACATAATTTTTTTTTAAAAAAAAATAGTTAAATCTTTTAACATGTATCTACCACTATGAGATTCCCACTTCATAATATGAATTTGCATAATATAAATTTGCATACTAAAATATGTTCACATTTGAATGACTTGCATACCTCAGTGAACCAAATTACCAATAAGTATAAATTTTAAATTACACATTAGAGCTAAGATGGCTAGGCCAGTAAAATGCCTGTCATACAAACACAGGAGCTTGACCCTCACAATTACAGAACATGACTTCAGTACTCTACTCTTTTCAGTAGACAGGTCATCCAAACAAAAACTAAACAGAGAAATGCTCAAATGAAATAATGTCATAAATCAAACAAACTTAGAAGACATCTACAGAAAATTTCATCTCATCATGAAAGAATATACTTTCTTATCAGCAGCTCTTGAAACTTTCTTCAAAAATGATCAAACACTAAGAAAAAAATCAGAAGAAATTTGAAATAACACCCTTCATCCTATCTGAACACCATGGACTATAGTTGGGTATGAATAACAACAGTAAGTTTATAGAAACTCATAGAAATCAAGAAAGAAATAAAAAAAACCTTTTTAGAATTGAAAATGAAAACAGAACACACCCAAACCCATGGGAGACAATGAAGCTGGGTCTAAGAGGAAGTTCATAGCACTAAAGTATCCACATTAAAAATCCAGAGAGGTCGCATAATTAGGAACTTAACTGAAAGCTCTAGAACAAGAAGAAATAAGAATCAAAAACTGAAGATGGCAAGAAAGAGTCAAACTTTGAGAAATTTAACAAAGAATGACAAATCCACGGCCAAATTAACTAAAAGATAGAGAAGACTCAAATTGATTAGAGACAAGGGGACATTACAAAAGACACTGATGAAATTTAGAGAATCGTAAGGACAAATTTTAAAAACATGTTTAAAAATATTTTAAAAATAAGTTGGAAAACCAAGAGGAAATAGATGGACTTCCTGACATATACGACTTACCAAAGTTAAACAAAAAATCAAATAAATAAGCAATTTAAACAGACATATAACCCCTGGTGAAATAGCAAAAACATAAAGCCCAGGGACAGATGGATTCAGCACAGAATTCTACCAGACCTTCAAAAAAGAATGAATGCCAATACTCCTCAAATTACTTCACAAAACAGAAACTGAAGGAACATTTCCTAGTTCTTTTTGCAGAGCCAGTATTATCCTGAAACAAAAACCTAACAACAAAAGTAAATGTATAAAACAGGCAATGGTGCACATGCCTTTAATCCTAGCTCTTGGGTGTAGTGATATATTTTTTATGATTTATTAAAGCTTGAGTGGGGATTCAGAAAAGCAAAGTCAGCCACAAGCCTTAGAAGCCAGGCGAACACCTTTAATTCCAGCAGCCAGAAGATAGGAGGTGGTGGTAAACACCTTTAATCATAGAATTTGGGATTAAGAGATAGATGGATCTCTGTAAATCCAACCAAGGCCACCCAGATCTACACAAAAGTGAATCAGTCCAAAAGAGAATTATAGCTCATACCTTTAATCCAAATATTAGGGAAGTTTATAAGACAGAAGCAAGGTCCCAGAGAGGCATTCATTCTCCAGCCACTCTGAAGAGAGATTACAGTCTAAGGCTTGGTGAGAGTTTGTGTAACAGGATCAGCCCATCCAGCCTGAGGTAGAGGTAAGAAGCTTGAAGTCTGAACCCCAATCTCAGTCTCTGGATCATTTATTTTTTTTGTCTTACACTCAGGAGGCAAAGATAGGCAGATCCTGGTGAGTTCAAGGTCAATCTGGTTTCTAGAGAGAGTTCCAGGACATCTGGGGCCACACAGAGAAAGAAACCCAACAAACAATCAAACAAACAAACAAAATCACCAAATCAAAACAAAACTAAAAATCCCACAAAATTATACACCCATATCCCTAGGAACAGAGATACAAATACTCTCAGTAAAATCCTTGCAAACTGAATCCATGAACACATAAAAAAGGATTATCGACCATGATCAAGTTGCCTTCTCCCAGAGATATAGGAATAATTCAAAATATGTACATTAACAAATATAATATACCATGTGAACATCTCACTAGATACAGAAAAAGGCCTTTGACAAAATCCAATACTTCTTCATCATAAAAGTCATGAGAATGTGAGGTAAGGGGAACATTTACTCATTGCTGGTGGAAGTATAGACTTGTACAGTCACTATGGAAATCAGTTCCTCAGGAAGCTGAGAATAGATCTACCTCAAGATCCAGCTATACCATTCTTGGGCATAAATAAACTCAAAGAACTCTTCATCTTCTACATAGATACTTGATCAGCTATATTCAGCCAGTCTAGATGTCCATTAACTAAGGGATGGATAATGAAAATGTGGTACATTTACACAATGGAATATTACTCAATTATTAAGAAAGATAAAATTATGAAATTTACAAGTAAGAGGACGGAGGTAGAAAACAATCATCCTGAGTGAGGTAAATCAGACACAAAAGGACAAATATTATATGTTTTCTCTTATAGGAAGATGCTAGCTTTTAAGCTTTTGATATGTGTGCTACAATCCATATAAACACAGAAGTTAGGTACCTAATAAGAGACTAGGGTAAGAATAGGATGTCCCATGGTAGAATGAATACAATATACTGTTATGGAAAGACAAAGGCAGAACTAGAATAGGAGAATTAAATAGGGAGGGGGGAGGGGGGAGAAGGGTAAAATAAGTAATTTGGTGAGGGACAATTAACACCAAAAGAAATTTGAAAAACTATATGAAAACCTATTACTATAGAAGATGACTAAAATATAAAGGTACATTAAAGAGAAACTATATGAAGTCACCAAATAATAGAGGAGAGAAATTTCCAACTAGAAATCTTATGCTGCCAAGTAAAACCTCCAGTTCCAATAATGGGTTATATCTTGTTGAGTCACTGGCCAAAGGAGTCCCACGGAAACCCCCAAACATCACAAGCTATTGACAGAGATATTGGTTACTCTCTGTAACCTGATGGTAAGGCCCTACCTATTGATGAAGACAACACTTGTCTATGCCATCCATCATGGAGAAGTTAAACCAGTGACTAACTAGAAGCTTCACCCCTACTGACTAGTGTCATGGTACTGGACAGTACTTTGCATTTACCAGAGGAGAAAGGCAATCATTACTATCACCAACCTATAATCCCTGTAAATTACAACAGCAACCTGACTGAAGACATACTGGTGCAAAGTGGTACAAAGTGTTACAGGAGTAGCCAGTTAATTCTCATTAGATTTAAGGCCCACTCCCTGACATGGTGCCCATACCTGACACTACTAATGTGACCAAGAACCTGAGACTAGGTAAGTCATGAGAAAATGGGAAAACCTAGCATGCTATTCTGCAAAATGAACCCAGAAATAAAATGACTCCTAATGACACATTGTTATGTAAACCCACAGATCAGGGCCTCACTCAAACCACATCAAAGAAGCTTCTTGCAATAGATGGGAATTAACTCAGAGAACAACTGGACAATGGGCAGAGAGTGAGAGACTCTGGAGCACTCATTTCTTCATCCAGCCTCTCCCTTCGAGGCTCAGAGAACGGTGTGGAAGAAGAGGTGGAAGACTGCAACAGCCGGAGGTGATGGATGACGCTAAGGAAACAGTGTCTTCCAGACACGACAGGACTACTGCACACACAAACTCAAGAGTACAAGTTACATCAGATGAGATCCCAGCGCTGAGGGAGGGAGTGGACACAGGGTCCTGTCCCAAACCATCTTCAGTTGATATCCATTGGCCACAGGGAAACTCAACTTTCTCCAATGGAGTCTCACTGGGTATATCAACCACACTCCAGGGCAGGTCCCATGCCCAGGAGTAGTTTGTTGGTCAACTGAAGACTAAACTAATGACATTTTTGAACTTTTTATTTCATTTTGCTTTGTTTGACATTTTTGTTTTTGTTTCTTGAAGGTATTCTTTGCTTTTTTGAAAGGCAGAGAGAGGAAAACAAAGTTTGAGTAAGGAAGTGGGGAAGATTTGGGAAGAATTGAAGGAGGGGATTTGTTGTTATTATTTGTCTGTTTTTCGAGACAGAGTTTCTCTGTGTAGCCCTGGCTGTCCTGAAACTTGCTTTGTAGACCAGACTGGCCTCACAGAGATCCATCTTCCTCTGTCTCCTGAGTGCTGGGACTAAAGGCATGTGCCACCACACCAGGATGGGAAGTTTTTTTTTCAATAAAAAAAAAAATAGAACCATTTGTCCAAATGAACCAAGACACCCAGAGAACAAAGCAAATGATACCCTCCATCAGTTAGCTTGTTGTATTTTTTGTTTGTTTTAATTACTCTTATCAACAAATTCTTTATAACCCATAATGTTGCAGTCAGGAGCTTGAGCTGTGGTTCATATTTATTTGATATTCTTACAGATGTTAATATTTCTGATATGCATTCGAAAAACATAATAAAAACCTTTTAGCAATTAGTCAGTCTTCGATGCAACCCATATAAGTTAATACTATTGTTCCCCCTACCTTCAAATTTGAAGACAACAACAAAAAAATCAATAGATCACTAACATTGATCTATAAATAATAGATCAGACATATTGTCAATACTTTCCCACTCACATATTTCCCATTATTGCTTTTCTTGTCTGTCTACGCAAGCTATAATGTGATCTTTCTTTTTAAATTATTTCTTTTCATTATTTTGAAATTATAATATTGTTATATTATCTACCCATTCCCTTTACTCCCTCCCAGATCTTCCATATGCTACTCCTTGCTCTCTTTCAAATTGACAGCCTCTTTTTTTCCTATATGAGGATCCCTATTTTCAATTAGCAGCAATCACACCCTGGCTAAACTTCATTTAGCCACTGCACAAAGCTCAGAGGGGTCCCTATTTTACAATAAGTACCATTATACTATCTAAATGATTTTCCTTAAATCTGAATATATTTCACATCATGCAAGCTTCCTAAGTTATAGCACTCTAAAATATTTTAAAGTGACCAGTATCACCAATAGCTACAAGGAAACATCTAATCAACCTATGATAGAGTCTACTTCCAACTGCATATCAACAAATAACTAAAAACATTTTAAATACCAAAATATTCTATTACTCTGTAAGCAGGTCACATTGCAAGTGTCTTATACCCTATTTATTTTGGAAAAATAACACATTAATATAGCAGTGAGATGCATACTCAGTAATTTTGATATAAAACATTTAAAACTAGTTGTATGTTGTTTTCCAATCCATTTTATTACAGTATTGTAAGTTTTCTTTAAAAATTGCCAACACCTCAATTATAAATGACAAGTTAAAATTTACCTGCCAGGCATACCTTTTTTGATATCAATTTAAGAAATTAAACTACCTTAACAGAAAAAAAAATCCAGAGGCATGAGGTTCATTATTTGATGCACAGTGTTTTGTTTGTGTCCGTTACATATATTTTCAATAAGAGAGATGCAGAGAAAATATACATTTGACTGGATTTCTTAAGCTGACAGTTTTTGGTATTATAATTGTCAATATATTATAAACAAACTAAAATGAGAAAACAACTTAGACTCCAACAAAATATAAGCAGATGCTTCCATATATTCTTGCCACTTTTTCTTTCATAAAAGATTTCAAGAGGGGGTATTTTTTTTCTCTGCTATTATTTTTTCGTTTTTTTAATTTTTTTTAAAATGGGAGGTGATACATGTGTGTGACCCTGCAGGTGCATGCACCCATGCTCCACATGTGAAAGCCAGAGGAGGACATGGAAGGTCTTCTGGCTCTCAGCCCTTTGCTAGATTAAGGCAGGGTTTTTCACTGAACTGGGGCTCACCCTTGGGCTTGTCTGGTTAGTCCTGTAGTGCCCAGGGTCAGCCTGTCTCTGCCAGCCAACACAGGTATAGTCACACCCAGTTTGCAGGCTTGCCCAGTTTACACGGATAGTGGAGATTCAAATTCAGCTTCTCGTGCCTTCATAGCAAGCAAACTTACTCACTAAGGCATCTGCTCAGGATTTTTTCACATAAAGATCTAAGTTTTCTTTTTAAATTTCATATCCATTGGCCTTTATTATACTTACATTTCCCTTTTCTAGTCAAACCTGTTTCTCAAACTATCCCTATCACAAATATCCTCACCTCTCTTTTTACAGAAGGCAACGATCAGGGAGCGATGGCATACACATTTAATTCTAGCATCTTGGAGGCAGAGCCAGGCTGATTTCTATAAGTTAGAGGCGAGCCTGGTCTACATGTTAAGTTCCAGACCAGGGTTACATTGTGAAACCCAGTGTCAATACAGAGAAAAAGCCATAAATAAATTAAATAAATGGTAATTACATATCAAGTGCTTTGATGCTTGATTTGTTAACATTGGACACACCAGTTTCCTGCTTTAACACTGATGAGATTTTGTAGGTAGCATTTTTTGCAGATTTCACAATGTGTATTCTATTGATCCCTTACCATCTAAAGAACTGGGGTCGTGCTTATCCCAGAATATAGCAATGAGTATTTTCATGATAGTTTTAGGGCCAGAAAGTTCTTCTGCTTGACTATTTCATTGTGTATGTCATGAGAAGAAAATAACCATTGAACCATTCTATCTGGAAATGGCCATTAAACTATTAACCACAGGTACACATGTGCAGAACATGTTGAACATGTTGAAGTGTTACCATTCCAACCCACTGTTTGCCCACTCACTAATTCATTCCATAGGTGTAGTTTATATATTAGGCCTTATCATAGCATGTGAAAATAGTAAGTATATAACATAATAAATTTAAATATCTTTTAATTGAAATCCCATCATTATTTGGGGGAGAATTATTCATAAGGCATTTTCCTCTCATTTCTTATAAGAGTAAAGCAAGGGATGCTTTGTTTTGCTTCCCTGATTTCTGAATTCATAATTTCATATATCCATGATTACTTTGAGAGGTCAGAAAACAATAGTGTATAATATTAATTGTGTAAAACACACTGTCTTAACTCCATTCAATTTTTTTGAGATTACAAAGCTACTAAAGTATTTCAATTACTTAACTTGAATTAGGTGCATCACTCTCAAATATAGTGGCTTCTAAAATAACAAAAAAAATGAATTCAAATGGAATGAATTTTGAAAAGTAAGCATAACTCTTAAGACACATATGTATCTGACAAAAGATTCTACTCATTTTTTTGGAAAAAATATGCTTAATAAAAACAAAAGTTGCCAAAGTCATTTACCCATAGGTGTCTGAGATATGCTTGTAATTTTTGCGTATTTACAAAGTGCTGTGGAGCTATTAATTACATTTAAGCATGCTTTTCTCAAAGAATACTTGCCACAATGATATTCAGAAAAAAGAATATGCCATATTTTATTAAATTTCATTCCAGATCAAAGTCATCATCTTGACTCCAAATGTCTCTTTGATTCCTTCCTTTCATCCAGATATTCACTCACATTTTGCCTCTGTCTTTGACAAGTATCCACTGCAATTTATTTTACATCTCCAGCGATTAGCATCTTTTCATAAAGTATTATAGTGATCTGAGTGTCTCTTCTTCCATGTTTTGTTCATGATCTGCATACTCATATGTTTTTTCACTTTAGGTATCTGAGCACCTGTCTCACATCTGTCACTCAAGAAACACTCCAGCCCTTCAATGTCCTTAATTTTAGGCCTCAATTCCATTATTGATCTTTAATAATTTTAATGTTTTGCCCTGTTTCTCAGAAATAAACTATAAGAGCTGGTGAAATGGCTCAGAAGATAAAGGTGCTTGGCAACTGGAGTTCAGAACCCAGAATTCACATGACACAAAGAGAAATCCAGCTCCCTCTGATATCCACAGGCATGCATGCACGGGCACACGTGCGTGCGCGCACATGCACACACACACACACAATCAATCTTTAAAAATTAATTTATAAAAATCAACTTAGTTCCTTGATGTCTAGAACAATATTCTAAGGAATACTCCCAGAATTCTTGACATATTGAGAAGTATTCAAATGATTAAATAAAAACGGAAGGAAGACTCCTCTAAGAAACAGTCTAGAGCATAGCTAGTGGCTATCTCCTTGTCAGAGAAGTCAAACACCATAAAATGTGCTTACCATGACATTGACATTTGTATGATCTCCTTTCCTATTCTGAATCTGAGCACAGGATAATGGCAAATTCAGTCCTATACCAGTGGCCAGATTTCTCAGATCAGCAGTATTGTATTTCCCAAACAAGAGCAAGCTGTTACTACCAGAACGGAGTCCCAGAGAGGTTTGATAGATATATGTCTGAGAAAGTCTCTCAACTGTAGTGACATCTATTATGGCTGATGTCACCCAAGGAGCAGAAGACATTGTCCTCTCATGTCTTATATTTTCTGGAGAATGACAGCAGTTCTGAGAGCAACAATCTGGTCTCTGGCTCAACTTGATACACACAAAGTAAAGCAAGCACCCTGGAAATAAAAAGGAAATGCAGGCCAGGGCCATTATCAAATACAAGTTCCGGGTGGAAAGCTGTGCTCTTGGTTCCCAGTTATCTTCAAAGTCTGGAAGGACCTGAAGAGCGGAGTTGCTCAATAGCACACCCAGAGTGACAGAGGAGGAAAGTGGTGGCTCTCCGTGGTCCTGAACCACTACCACCACCCTCTGTTTAATCGCATCCGTGGAAAAAACTAAACGTGCGGTTCTAAGCTCTCCCGTGTTGACAGAAATTCTGAAAAGACTAGAGTCAGAAGCCTGAGAAATGTGGTAGGAGAGCCAGGCATTGGGACCACTGTCTGCATCCTCTGCTACCACTTTTGTGATCAGGTATCCAGCTCGAGCAGAGCGGGGCACTCTTTCCACTGGGATAGAGCCATTTCTAGGCAAGGGATACAAGATGTACGGTGCATTGTCATTCTTGTCTACCACAAACAGGTTCACAGTCACGGTTGCACTTCTGGGAGGAATGCCACCATCTCGGCCTTCCACTTGCAAGTGAAGCCCTCTGAGCTGTTCAAAGTCAAACGACGTTCTGGCAGTAATAACACCACTAGTTGGTTCCACGGATACAAATCTGGAGAAAGCTGGCATCCCTTCAGGAATGACATCCAACAGCTCATAAAAGACAAGGCCATTCTCCCCCAAGTCTGGGTCCTGAGCAAACACACGTCCTAATGAAACCCCAGGACTATTGTTTTCAGCCACAAAAAGTTCCTGTTGTGGCTGAGGAAAGCTTGTTGTCGTTCACATCAGCAATGGACACAAAGAGTGTCCTTCAAGTGCTGAGTGGTGGTGAGCCACCATCTGAAGCAGTGATTAGAACCTGGTATTCATTTACTTGCTCCCGATCCAGAGGCCCATCAGTCAGCAATTTGTAGTAGTTGTCAAAGGAAGCCTTCAACCGAAATGGGCCTGTGCTGAACATGCTACAAGTGACCTTACCATTGGAGCCAATGTCCTCATCCTTTACACTAAGGAGAGCAATTACTGTACCAGGAGCTGCATCCTCGGGTACTGGGCTGGAGAAAGTCACGAAGTCCATCTGGGGCACATGATCATTCACATCAGTCACCTGGACAAGCAGTTTAGTAGTGCTAGCTAAACTAAAAGCGCCTTTGTCTCTTGCTTCAACATATGCTTCCAACAACGTTTCCGGTGGACCTAGCGAAGAAGCTACCCGAACCTCCCCACTTTTAGGATGTATGTCAAAGAGATGTCTCAGCTCTTCTGGTGTGCTATTACTTAAGGAGTACCAGACATCCCCATTGGATCCTTCATCCGGATCCGAGGCTTGAACATGGAATAACACAGTTCCATTGGATGCAGTCTCTGGAACTTTAGTACTGTATACGGAGTGCTCAAATGCAGGCACATTGTCATTGGTATCCACCACGGTGATGGTGACTTGAGCATCTCCAGAGCGTGCAGGCAGGCCACCATCCTGAGCAGTGAGCACCAGCAAGTGGGTGTCCCGCTGCTCTCGATCCAGCACTTTCTTCAGCACCAGCTCTGGGTATTTGCTGCCATCGACCCGCGACCCCATATCCAGGCGAAAGTGCTGGCTAGAGCTTAGGCTGTAAGTTAATACCCCATAGCTTCCCTCATCAGCATCTTGAGCATTGGGGAAAGTGATCCGGGCTCCTGATGTCAGGAACTCCGGGATGTGCAGGTGCACGTCTCCAGCAGGGAAGAGGGGTGAGTTGTCATTGGTGTCCAGGAGGTGTACACGCATCTTATGCAGCTCCAGAGGGTCATCGAACATTAGCTCATAGGTCAAGATGCAAGCAGCTTTGGCCCGGCACAGCTGCTCACGGTCCGCTGGTTCTTGAACCACCAAGCTACCACTGCCCAAATCCACCCCAAAGTAGGGCTCACTGTAGCTGGAAAGAAAGCGAAAGTTCCGCGAGGACAGAGCAGCTACTGACAGCTTCAAGTCCGAGGCGATATTGCCTACAGGGACTCCGGGTTCCGTCTCCTCCAACACTGAGTACTCCAGCTGTCCTGCCGCCGTAGCACCACAAGAGACCCACCAACACAGAACTGCCACCCCCAAGCCCACCATCCTCCCTTTCGGCGTCCACGCTCCAGCTGCGGCGAGCTGGGACCATGCTCCAAACTCCCGACGAGAAGGAGCCTTGGAAGGCTCCAGCTGCTCCGCCAGCTAGCACAGCAAGCTTGAAGTGCCCTGGCCACCGGCTTTCCACCGGGGCTGGGCTGAAGGGTGTGCCGGGTGCAGAGGAGCGCAGCGCCGCCTAGGGGTGCAAAGTTAAACTGCCCGGGTGGGGAACCCGGGCAGAGCTCGCCAAAGGCTAGGCGCCTGACTGGGGCAGCTAGCTCCGTGTTGGACCAAGAAGATGCTGGACGAACAGACACACTTCCTGCCAGTGACGTTTTCTAGGTCAACTCCCTGTGGCTGTTGATTTCTCCGCCAGCCACAGCTAGTTCAATATGGGGCCACAGGGCGGGGCCTCTGTGGACAGGTGTTTATTTAAAACTTCCTTTTGGAGGCAGCGGAGCCAGTGGGAGTAGGAGTCTGCGCTCCGATTTTTCAATGAACCCGGCATTTCTTTTCCCTGAAGAATAACTACCACCTTTCTTTTCATGCCCTAGACTCTCCGGAGTATGGAATAGGATGTCATAGACCAGTCAGAACCGAGAATCAAAAACTCAGGCTTGTCAGCTGCCCCCAAAGAGGACCTGGCTATCGTTTTTCCGCACAGTGTGGCCAGAACCCTGAATTCCCTCCCTATAAACATTCGGGAAGCAGCAAAGGGAAGCAGCTTCAGGTTCAGTCTGCTCTTCTGCAGAGAGAACAGCGATAGGTTTTACCAGAAGAATTTCTGTTAGGCTACAAAACAAGTCTGTGCTCTACCTAGCACCCTGCAGTCCGACTTTCCCCTGAGGGGTGAGCTGAAAGGAATGATTTAATTAAATATTAAACATTAAATTGCTCATTCAAAATCTTTCTTTTAATGCAGTTGTTCAAAGCCCCCACGGATCAAAATTTGAAAGACAAAAAAAGCTGAATGGGATTAAAAAACAAAAACAAACAAAAAGCAATAAAACAAAAGTTCACACAATATTGTAATTTGGGGGGCAGAGATTTGCCTAAAAGTGGTGATTTTTGAATGTGGATGACTGCATGTGGGAGTCGATGGGGGGCATGGGAGGATGGGAGGGAGAGGCAACTGGGGTCAATATGTAAAATAAGAAAAAAATTATAGTATGATACCCAGTTATAGGTAAAAACTGAGAGGTACGTATTAAAATATATTTCTGGGTCATGATACCGCAATTTTTTTTTTCATTTTAAATACCAAACCCAGTTCCCCTTCTCTCCGCTCCTCTCCTCTTCCCCTCTTCCCCCTTCCCACACCCCCATCCAGTCCTCCGATGGGTTAAGGCCTTACTTGGGGAGTCAACAAAGTCTGGCATACCAACCCTCCCCCTGTATCAAGGCTGAGCAAGGTATCCCATCATAGAAAGTGAGCTCCAAAAAGCCATTTCACTGCGTGGGTAAGTTAATCACACATTTCTCTTGACTTTTTAGTACTGTGAATTTTTCCGTTTTCAATTTACCAATTTAAATGGACAGACTTGGCACCTTCTTCTTAAGACCCAAAGTGGAATTACTAACTGCAGAGCTCCACTGAATTCCAAGTATTCCTCTGAGCATCACAGAGTCCGTGTCTCACCCGGGAACTAGAAACGACAGGAAGCAACACCGGGCAATGAAAAAGGTGGGCGAATCCTTACTAGCTTGCCTTTACCACTCAAAGAAAACAAAAATAAAGCAAGAAGTGCACTGGCCTATAAGGTAGCGCCAGTGTGGACATCATTAACAGACCTTAGGAAAATGCCAAACAGCCGGGAAATCTGAATCCATTCCTCGCCAAATTTCCAAAGCAAAATGAATTATCTGTTTCTCTCACAAGGAGTAGGATTAACAATTTATCCTCTTAGGTTAGCCTAGCCTAGCTAGGCTGCCTACTACAGGATGAATGCTTATTCTTTACATTTTCCTATTTAATCTCAGCAGAATAAATACAACTGGAAAGATGTACTAATGTGGAAATCCCTCTTTAGTTTTAGACCTCAAGTCAAGCCTGCAATTAAATCAGGTTTAGGAAATCTGAGCAGTATTTGAAAGGACAGTGTATAAGATGTAGACTAAGGTGTAAAAAAAAAAAAAAAAAAGAAAGAAAAGAGAAACAAACAAACTCATACCAAGAATCAGCATGGAAAAATCTCCAGGGCAAACATCACATTATTAGTTTTTCCTTTTCCTAACTCCCCATTTAAAGAATCAATGACATCCACTTTCAAAGGATCTCATTTGTGCCATATCACTTATCTGATACCCACCCTCACCAGATGCCTCCCAAACTCTCAGCATAACACTGTGTTCTTGTCCAAAAAACTAGAATTTATAAGCAAGTAATGATTAAAAGAGAGGATAGCCCAATAATGAAAGACAAATATAATGCCCCTTTAAAATTTTAGATCTATTATTTCATGTGTATGGGTTTTTTGTCTGTATGTACATATGCACATCACATGCATGGCTGGTGCCTGAAGAGGCCTGAAGAGGCCAGAAGAGAGCATTAGATCCCCTGAGACTGGAATTACAAATAATTTCCAGCTGCTATGTGGATGCTTAGAGTGAAACCCAGATTCTCTGGAAGAGCAGACAGTACTCTTAACTCCCTAGCCACCTATCCAGCCCTTATATTTGCCTTTTTGATAGCATAACCAAACAAACATCAAATCGTGAACTGACAAAATTTCTCTTTATCAAAACCTCCACCGTTTCTCCTGATCCAAAGGGTTTTGTTTTGTTTTGGTTTGTTTGTTTGTTTAAGTTCTCTGTGTAGCTTTGGAGCCTGTCCTGGAGCTCACTCTTGTAGTCCAGAGATCCTCTTGCATCTTGCCTCCTGAGTACTGGGATTAAAGGTGTGTGCCGCCACTGCCAAACCCTGATCCAAATATTTTCAAGATTTTTTTTTTAATTGGAAGTATAACTTAACATGGAAAATAAGCAAAAACAGAATCATGATTTTTGCCTGGGCTCTGGTCCCCAGATTATTAATACAAACCCATCCATCTTCACTTGGCCTTCAGCCATAAATCCAGAAGACTCCTGGCTGCTTTACACGAGCTCTTGTTAAATGTCTTCAAAACCAAATAAGAAACTAGTAAACCTGTTATCCACCAAAGAGCTTGTCAGTAAAACTTACTAGACTTAGGCAAAACTTTCCTGATGGTTTGGATTATTCCCAGGAAGTATTGCAAGCATTGTGAAATTAACAGCTAGAATATCAAAACCACATTAAATGTATTTTAACCTATAAAACAGCTTAACTGAGAACCCAAATCCAAGTCTAACAGACACTCCTCATGGTAGAGGTCTGTCTCATATGACTTTGTTTCTCAGATGTTTAACTAAATCTCAGAAACATAAAGGAGAGGCTAAGCACCCTTAGTAAGTAACACCATTTCCTGTCATTTCTTTTACTTAAACCTATTACCAGTAACAGATCACTGTGAGATTTCTTAAGTTTCTGCTCTAAGAAACTGATTTTTCTATATACCATATCTTTTAAAATATCATGAACCATTCTTTCTGAATCTATACCCTAATTCTGCTCTGTATGTACTTATTTGCACAATTATATATTATAAGATTATTATCAATGGAAATTGTATCCTATTTCACCTTCAAAATGTGGTCCTCAGAAGTAGTCAATCAACTAAAAAGGTAAAGCACTGCCCCTTTATTTTGAATATTGTACTCTGGTCTTATATCTCAAACTGAAGTTTGACAGTTAAATTCTGATGGTAGTATTTGTCAAAATCTAGGGTTTCTTTCTTTCTGTTTGTTTGTTTGTTTGTTTGTTTGAGAGAATGTTTCTCTGTGTAGCCCCGGCTGGTCTTGAACTCACAGAGATTCACCTGCCTTTGCCTCCTGAGATTAAAGACATGCGCCACTAGGCCTAGCTTCAGATTTTTTTCTTAAATAATGTCTTTGTATCCTTCTCATTTCCCATGTATATTATTTTTTAAAGGCTGTTTATTAGGGGTACAACGGACGTCTTTTTCCTAATTCAAAGCTATACTTTTAAAGTTTGTCATTTTCCATTTATTGTTATCCTTCTCATAGGTCACTTTTAAATTTTGCTCTTGTCTTTGTTTCTGTCTTCTTTGATTTTTACAGTCTGGGATCAAACACAGGATTCACACCCAAGGTAAGGAGTGCTGGTCTGCTGGTCCACTGACCCACGGCCTGGAAGTCCTTGCCATTTCACTACTTTTGATGTGGCCTTCATTTCTGTATTTCTCTTTCTATTTCATGAATTGCACCTGCTCATATTTCATGAGCATTGTGCCTTTTTAATTTTATGCTTGAAACTCTGGATCTTGTTCAAGTTTTTTAGCCTCTGAAATTATTACATTTAAGTTTTGTAAAGAGAATGAGAGACTGTATTTGCATGCTATACATTTGATAAGATATTAATATGCATAGTAACTCTACTAAATAGTAAAAAACTAATTAAAAGATGTGTAAGGGAGATACAGTTCAATGATGAAGCACTTACCTAGCATGCCAAAGGCCCTAAGTGTCCCAGAACTGTCAAAAGAGGAACAGGGCTATAAAATACTTAAATAGATACCTCTCAAGGGAAGATACATGAGTGACTGGTAGGTATATATGAGAAGTGCTCAAATTTAATTATCACTACAGAAATGAAAATATAAAACAATATCATCTTATGCCAGCTAGAATGATTATCATCAGAAGGATGAAGTACTGATATGGAAGTCAAGAGATAGGAACATTTTACACTATTGGTAGAAATGATTACAGTCATTAAGGAAAACATGAAGAATCCTCAAAAGTTTAAAATTAGTAGCAGAGTGATGGCTCAGAGATTAGGAGCACTAGCTGCTCTTGCAGAAGACTGAGGTTGGATTCCTAGCACCCACATAGTGGCTCACAGCTGTGAGCTCCAGTTCCCTGGGGATTTGGCACCCTCTTATGAACTCTGTGGTCACTACGTGTATATGGTACACTGAAAAAAATTCAGGCAAAATACCTATACACATTAAGAAATAAAATGGGTAAGTAAACCCTTTTAAATTAAGAATAAGCCAAAGAAATGAACTAGCAATCCCACTACTGAGTATATTTATCCAGAGAAAATCAAATAAGTACGTCAATGAGAGATCTGGAGTTCTGTGTCTGCTGCAGCATTATACAAAATAACTTAGAATTGGAATCAATTTAAGAGCCCATCAACTTATAAAGAAATAAATAAAATGCAAACATATCCAATGAAATATTATCTAAAGGAGTCCTTTTAATCATTTTCTTATAACAGATGAACTGAAGGTCACTAAGTAAAACAGAAAAACAAACACCACGTGGCTTCATTTGTACAGTTTTTATATTTTGGGTCAAGATCCAGGGTCAATTAATCACAGATTGAAAATATTCAAATGTTGGTTTTGCACTAAGATATAGATTTTTTTAAACTCCTGAACAATAAATATAACAAGTATTTAGACAGCATTTATATTGTAACAGGTATTATAATAATCTAGAAGCAATTTAAAGTATATATGAGGGTGTGTATAGATTGTATATAAACACAATGCCACTTTAAGAGATTTGAATAGTCATATATTTTGGTAATGGAGAACTAGAACCTTTCTTTTTTTGCTAATTTTTTAATCTTGATACTCTGGGATTTTACAAACAGAAAGTTGTATCATCTAGATATTTTCTCATTTAATAACATATTTTATCCTCCTTTATATCAGATATATATATATATTTCTTTACCCAGTATTATCTAGAAAAATCTATGTCAGTATTGAATTGTAGTAAGAAATATCCTGGTGTGTTCAAGATTATAAGGGGGAAATTTCATATAACATTTAAAGGCAGGTAGCCAGTGCCTGTCAAGCATTTATCAAATTTCTTTTAAGTGTGTACCCTAGTGATTATCTGGTAGTTTTTGCCTGTCATTTCTGAAACACTATGAGACTTGTGTGCAGCATCTTTTGAAAAATATTAGTAAGGTATTTGTCAGACTTTTATGTTAAGCTAAGCATCATCTATCTGATAAACTGTTGTCAAGGAGAAAGGTTTGTGGGTTTGGGCTTTCCTTTTAATCCACGACTGCAGGAAATTTTCTTGTCTCTCAGAGGAAGATCTACTGTGACTGTTCAGTGTTTCATATGTAGAAATATTCAAATAGACCATGCAACTGAGCAAAATGGTGTGGCTCTTAATACTGTGAAATTCTATGCATTAGAGTTTAGAAGAAGTAATAAAACTCCATAACTTCCTGATCTTGCCTTAATATTCTGCAATAAAAAATACATGAATCTTGACTTTTAAAACTTTCTTATTTTTCAAGACAGGGTTTTTTTGTTTAACAACCCTGGCTATCTTGGACCTCTCTTTGTAGACCAGGCTGGCTTCGAACACACATAGATCCAGCTTCCCTGTCCCCTGAGTTCTGAGACTAAAAGCATGCACCACCATGTCTCGTGAATTTTGACTTTCAATCTGTTGAAAAGTATGTAATATGGTTTGTCCCTCAAAAGTTCATGAATTGAAAACTTAGTCCCCAATACAAGAATATTAATAGTTATAAACTGCTTTGGGTCTTTTGTTTGTTTGTTTGTTTGTTTGGTTGGTTGGTTGGTTGTTTTGTTTTGTTTTGTTTTTGGAAACAGAGATTCTCTGTATAACTCTGGCTGTCTTGGAACTCACAATATAGACCAGGCTGGTCTCAAACTCACAGTAATCTACCTGTGTCTGCCTCCTGAGTGCTAGGATTAAAGACCTGTGCCACCACACCCAGCAGGAAAGACCTTTATGAGGTGAAGTCTTGTGAAAGGTGAGTAGGTGACTTTATACCCATTTAATCTTGCAGCAGTGTTAGGTCTCTTGGAACTGGATTAGTTACCATGAGAGCAAGATTTTTAAATTTTACTTTAGATTAATATGTGATTACATTACTTCCATTTTCTTGACCCAAACCACACCACACCACACCCACACACACACACACACACACACACACACACACACACACACACCACATTCTCTTTCAAATTAATGGTCTTTTAAAAATTGTTGTCATGTGTTCCTAAATATATAAATACAACCTGTGCACTCACATAATGTTACTTGTACGTGTATTTTTTAGACCATTTGGTAATGGATAACCAATTTGTGTGTTCTCCTAAGGGGAAAAGAATCAGTTTTTATAAAGCCAATTCAGCTTCATGATCTCACTTTCCTGCTTTGTCTCTTACTGGGAAATGTTCTTGGTGCACTCCTCTACTTACCAAATCAGCACATTACAGAAGCTGATCAGGTTCTCATACCATGTTATTTGACTTCCCTAGCTCTGGAATTATGAGCCAAAATAAACAAAATATTTCTTATAACTTACCCAGTCTTGTGTATTTTTGTTACAGTGACAAAAAATAATGGCTGTCCGAACTAGAATCCAGATGCAGAGAGGAAGGACAAGACCATGCTGCAGAAACACATAGAGACAGCTGACCTGAACAAGGAGGAGCTATCAAGCCCCCAGACTGATAGCTGGGAATCCAGAATGGGACTGACTGAACATGGGGTCTGAGTCTCAGTTAGAAGGACTGAGCAGTCTAAGAGACCTCAGACAGTGGAACCAGGATGTATTCCTTGGTGCACAAAAGGACTTTGGGGGCACATCCCCCATGGAGGGTACTCCCTTAACCTAGAGATAGAAGAGAAGTCCTGGTCCCTACTTCAAATGACTTGACAGATTTAGATGACCCCTCCTGGATGGCATCACCCTACATGTGGAGTGAGGGGTGGGGTGGGAGGGAGGGTGGTCGGGATACATGTGAAGGGGGAGAGAGGTAAAGAGGAAGGGAGGGAGGAAGGTAAGGAGGGAGAGGGAACTGGGATTGATATGTAAAAAATAAATAAACAAATCATGGCTGTCAAATAATAAAATGTAGTCCACAGATGGGAAGTATGGCTGTTGGACAAGGTAGAATATGGAGATAGAGAGCTCAAACTCAAAGAGCTACTTTTAAATAACCAGTAGTCTCAAATATCTTACATTGGTATGGAATTTTGTATTTTGATGCAAATTTAAAGTTATTTTTATTATATTCTATATATAGTTTTATTCTTGTTTAAAGTATTGTACCTATGTAGCTCATTTAAAAAATAAAGTTTTAGTTCTTCAAAGCTATTTAGGATAATAAAATACAGGTTAATAGTCATTTATAACACTCAAACTTTTAGTCATGCTAGGTATGTTTTCAATGTCACACAGAGATATATTTTAAATATATAGGCAGTCTTCAACACTCAAAGACCCACAGAATATGGCATTTAAAATATTGTCACAACATAAGGCTTTTCATGACGGTGAGACAGGTCTGCTCCTGGCAGCACCAATTTATTTCCAAAACAGGAATAAGTATTAAAGAATCACCATATAGAGTTTGATTTCTTTGTGGCAAAATCTATCCATTTGGGCAAGAAACTGCCCTTGCCTAAACTACTGACAACATGCTGTACAAACTGAACAAGCAGGAAACAAAAAAGTGACTGCTAAGCTTGGCCATGACAGAGTAGGACAATCCTTCAAAAATTTTCTGCTTCATGGAAAAGTCTGTCAGACACTTTAGACCTATAGGCTGACAATGCATACCCCAAAGTTACAGAGGAACCTTGGGTAACTGTCCAGGCCATGAATTGTTTCTGTCATTTCTTAGTTTTGGAAGTTGCTTTCTCTACAATGTCTGTTTATTCAGGTAATATTATATCCTTCTGGGATCTCTGAAGATTAGGTAGTTACACCTATAGTTTTCTTTGTTACCAAATTTTAAAACTCACAAAAATGGGCCAGGCAGTGTTGGCACATGCGTTTAATCCCAGCACTCAGGAGGCAGAGGCAGGTGGATCTTTGGTTTTGAGACCAGCCTGGTCTACAAAGTGAGTTCCAGGACACTCTCCAAAGCTACAGAGAAACCCTGCTTTGAAAATCCAAAAGAAAAAACTCACTAAACTGTATAAGGGTGAGAGACATAAAAGCTTAAATTGTTTATCTAAGGAAATGTTTTGAGATCTAAAAAGATAGTTTTAAAATGGTAATACAAGTTATGATTAAAATGGTTAAATATAAAACTTTTGACTAAGATAGGATACATAATGGAATATTTCCCTAAATTTGCCAAATACAAATGACTGAACATTGTAATGTGATTCTTACTGTATATGTTTTTAAATGTGTTAGCATTAAAACCTTTCCTTTTTATTTAGACAAAAGGGGAAAATGTTGTGGAATATTCCTTTATACTGTGTGATATGTCAGTGTGATTGAGTTAATAAAAAGCTGAATGGTCAATAGCTATGCAGCAGGTATAGGTGGGACTTCTGGACACAGAGAGCTCTGGGAAGAAAGGCTGAGTCATGAGGAGACACAGAGGAATCCAAAAGCAGGATGAACTGTATGTAGATGAGGTAAATGATCCTGGAGCAGCACATAGGTAAATAGAAATGAACTAATTTAAGTTATAAGAGCTAGCTATAAAACAACCCTAAGCTATCAGCTGAGCATTTCATAATCAATAATAAGTCTGTGTCATTATTTGGGTACTAGCTGGTGGGATAGAAAAATACTTGTTACAAAGGTCTCTCACTCTGCATAATGTCGTCTGAGGGTATCTGTATTTGATCTCATCTGGTGCAAGAGGAAGCTTCTCTGATGATGGTTGTGGAAGGTATTGATCTATAAATACAGCAGAATGTCACTAGGAGTCATTTTATTGTTTTTAAAGAACAGTAGTGTTTGGTTTAACCTAGATCCCTGAACTATGCAGTGTCAGGTTCTTGGTTACCCAAACAAGGTTGGATATGGGTTCCATCTCATGGAGTGGGCCTTAAGTCAAATTGGATATTGGTTAGTTATTACCACAAGCTTTGTGCCACCATCATCCTAGCATATCTTGCAGGTAGAACATCATTAAAGATCAAAGGGTTTGTGGCTGATTTCGTTTTTACATTTCTCTTTTGATAGCATGTAGAGTACCAAAGATGCTAAAACATAGGGGTGTGGGCTCTATGCAGGCACCAGCTTGATTACTCCATGTTCAATAAGTTGTGTAAGTGTTCTCTTCTGTGGTGAGTAGCTTATGATCTTGGCCACAGTCTGAGTTGTTTGTAGTTCCTATGAGACCCTGTTGGCCATCAACTCAATTAGATATAACTCAATCCCAGTACTTGAGGCTTCATTTAGTGACAAGAGATAACCAACTGGAACTCTGTCTTCCCCATTGCTTCTCAAATCATTTAGATTGCCTTTGTATGTATTTTAGGATGCTTCTGCTGTATTAGGTTTCCATACCAGCCCTCAAATGGACCTTGATTTTAAATCTCCTTATTTTTAAAAAGAGACATAAGAAACAGTCAGTGGTAGGAGAGAGTGTATTCAGCAATCAAGTGCTATGAGAGAGAAGTCACAAAGCCAAGAAATCATAAATCCATCAAGCATCTTCCTGAAACTAAAAAGACAAGAAGATGGGAATTCTTCCCTAAAGTCTTCAAAGAGAACAAAGCTCAGCTAACACATCATTTTAGACTGTAAACTTCAGAATTTCAAAAGAAAATTCTTCATAACTACTAAATTCATGGTAATGTGTTATAGCAGTAATGGAAAATTAAAACAAACATACATGAAAAACTCTTAAAATGTCAGCCAAATGAATTAACAAGAGTATTTAAATTATTTACTTGCATATAATGTAATAAACTGTATTGTGTGTTATTTATACATTATATTTGTTATGCTAATATATGATACACACAAACACACACTTATCACAGACCAATGAAATGTATTGCAAGTGTGAAAGGCTGGTTCACAGTTTCAAAATTAATCCAGGTAAACTACCAAAATAAATTTTAAGAAAAGACAAAACATATGATGAGATACAACACCATTCATTATAAAATAGCTGAACAAACCACTCCCATGACCTGACTGAAAACCAAGTGATCTGAATTCTGGCTTCCCATTTCAGGTAGGGACTCCAGATTCACACCATCAACTCCACCTATACCTGCTACATGAGATCATGCTCCTGTCTCTCGGCATAGTTGCAAAACTTACACCACCAATTCCACCCACCATGCCATGTGTCCTTCAACCCACTCTATGCAAAGACCCTTGACCAATGCGACCATCACTATCCATCCATGCCCTTTGCTCCCTACCCCCCAGCCTCTCTTGGCAGATGACTCTAGATTCACACTGCTGACTCCTCAGCCTGCCCACCAACTACCCATCTCTAGGTAGAAATGTCAAGCTTAAATTGGTAAATCCACCGCCCCAATAATCAAGCTACATTTGGTACCTAACTTTTAGGCACAAATTCATGAATTATCCACTTGCCCATGGCTTTGCAGCCACCAGCACAGGCTGGAGCTACATGCAGGACTACTTCTGGAGTCTCTTCTCTTTTTTTCTCTAAACCTCTAATTGAGTTTGGAATTATTAGCTGTTATTGAAGCCTCTCTGCAGCAAACTTCACAGGACTCAAACTCTAGAGGCACTCCAAAGGCCACAGCGGGACTTATCTGCCCTAGATCAGCTGGCTTCAGGCAGCTCCTGCCACACATGTTTCTTCTATGTAATCCTGTGTATGATTTTTCAGACATCTGGCTCCCTCTTCCCCATGGGTTGCTGACTTCCCTTAGACTCCCTCTCCTCAAGCTGCCACTCTCAGCTCATGGCTACACACTAGCAGCTGCAGCTGTTCTCAGCCTGGCTGTTTGCTCAGAGGTGCTATGCCTAACACTTCACTGTCATTGTTAGTAGATTTAGTAAGATTATTGGGAATTCTTTATGGAGGAATTAGCTGAAAGATACAGTTTTCCCACATTAAAAGATAGGAAACATTATTACAATGAAGGGAGTTGGGTCTCTGTATGGTAATACAATGAACAATTTAAAATGGAACAATTAAATGAGAGAATACCTAATTTAGATGGGATTTATGCAACATCAATGATAAACATTATCAGTTTTATCATTTTTGTTTTTTGGCTAAAGAAGTTGGTCAGTGTGAATACTAAGATACAAGTTTTAGAAAAACTTAATAAAACAGATCATAGAGATATTCAGACCCAGACAGATGAATTTAATGGAGAAACAATTACAGCATTGCATTATAAGGGTAGAGAGGAACAGCCTGAAGTTTTCAAACAACAAACTTTAATTTATCCAGTCACCTTACAGAAACAATTGCCAAATGATAGATGACCCCCAAGGCTGTGCTACAATTAAACGGACTCCTGTGGAGATGTTAGATTTAAGGAGTCTTAAGGAAACGGTAGTCTCATGTGCATGCATTCACCTTTTGTGAAGCAATTGTTAAACTCATGGACAACTTGCAATAGAATTATCCCTCAAGATTGGAGAAAGTTGTTTACAGCACTTTTGAAGCGTGGTCCTCAATTAAAATGTAGGACCTGGTGAAAAGATGAGGCTAAGACCATTGAACAACAAAGTAGGGCTAAAACTATGGGAATCTCCCAAGACCAACTTATTAGAGAGGGAGATTGTGCTGATGTACAAAAGCAATCTCTACCTGACAACCACACCCTGGGTTTATGTCACACAGAAGCTTTGAATTCTTGGGACAGAATTGGAGGAGTAGAAAATAAAATTGAGTCATTTACTAAAGTTATATAGGGTCCAAAGGATACCTTCACAGACTTCTTACAAACATTAGCTTCAGTAGTAAATAGAAGCCATACAAATAATAATTAGATCTCTGGATTTTGAAAATGCACAATGCAAAGGGGTAATTAGGCCATTAAAGACAAGATCATCACCCTTGGAGGAATGGATCTGAAATGCAATCAATATCGAATATTATGACAATGGTGATGCTTGTATATAAGAGGTGATTTCCAGAGGTTTGAAAAAAAACTTGAAATGCCAAGGGTTTTAACTGTGGCAAACAAGTCACCTAAGGAGGGTTTTTAACCTGAACATTCCTAGAAACAACGTTTTTTCAAACATAAGTCAAACAGAGTGCCCCTCAAAGGTAGGGATTGGACTAATGACTATAGATCAACAAGGCCAGACCAAAAAAAAAAAAAGGTAATTTTTTGTCAGAAAATGCCTTGAGGGGTCTCTTACAGGCCCCCATGTCAAATTGGGTTCATTGTTTCCTGTAACCATGGAGGAAATGCCTTCCCAGAGCAATTAAAGAACCTAATACCTATTGTAAGAAACCATACTGCTCTGAGTAATAGAAAAGCTATAGAAGAAAGAACAAAAATTTCAGGGGAAACCATGAATCAAATATGTTGGAAAACTTCTATTAATGAACAAAGACCAAAATTAAACATATGAATAAATGATGTTGCCATTGAAGGTCTTGTAAACACAGGTGCAGATATAACAATAATCACACCAGAATCTTGGCATTGAAATTGGCCTCTTTAGGAGGTAAATGTTCAGCTATTAGGGATTACCTCAGGTAAGACAGAGTACGAGATGGGTCAAAGCATAGAACCAGAAGGAAGGAGAGGAACATTAAAGCCATATGTGGTTAACATAGCAAAGAGTTTATGGGGATGTGATTTGTTGCAGTAGTGGAATATTCAAATTAACATTCTTCCAATCTTAGAAACAAACAATAAATTAATGTATGTTCCTGGGGGGAAATTAGAAGGAATTGTAGCACAAATAGTAAAAACCAAGAGACAGATATTGGGGTACAAGCTGAAGAATTGAAAAGCAAAGCGACCAGTCACTAGAGAGTTCTTACCTCTACCAATGCTCAGACTAAACAGGTGATCCACTGAACTTCAGATTGCATCTCCAGGCTGCATTGCTTTCTACCAAGCCTCAGAATTCTAGACTGTCCTCTGAGACTGTACTGAGCTTCGTGTATACTCTCTAGTTCTGGGTTTAAAGGCATGAGCTATTTCTCTTTTAGACTGATTCACTCTAATGTAACCCTGGGTGACCTTGAACTCACAGATATCCATCTGCCTCTATCTCCCAAGTTCTGGAATTAAAGGTGTATGCCACCACTACCCAGGTTCTATAGCTAACTAGCATGGCTAGCTTTGTATTTTGATCCTTTGGGCAATCTTTATTAAATTATAAATAATATATCACCAAAAGGTATTATAAAGAACAGTCACCAACCATTCAGGTTGTACAAGAACAGGGCACAAAGGCTGCTGATCTTTCTTTTCAAAGGCACCAACACCAACATCCCTGCCTCTAAATTTGTTGACAGAAAAACCTGTATGGCTTGAGCAATGGCCTTTAACAACACAGAAACAGCAGTCTTTAGAATAGCTGGTACAGGAGCTGCTAAATGCTTAGTATATTGAAGAATCAACCAACCCTTAGAATTCTCCAGTATCTGTTATTGAAATGAAATCTGAAAAATGGAAAATGATAACAGTTCTAAGAGATGACAGTAAAGTCATTCAACCAAATGGACTCTCTACAGTCTTTAATTCCTTTGTCTTCTTTATTACCTAAAGCATGGCCTCTTATTGTAATTGATTTAAAAGATTGTTTTTTCACTATACCTTTACAAGAAACAACAGAGAAAAATTTGCCATTTGCCTCACAGTGTCTACTTATAATAATTCTCAGTCGTTAAGAGATATCAATGAAAGGTTCTCCCATAGGGAATGTTAAATAGCCCCTCTCTATGTCAATATTGTGTAAGTCAGCAATTGGAAATAATATGTTAGCAATTTCCTCAATCTATAGTTTTTCATTACATGGATGACATCTCACTAGCTGATTCAAATACAGATACATTACAAAGGATGTTTGAAGAACTAAAGAAAGTTTTGTCCTGTTGGGGATTAAAAATTGCTGCTGAAAAAAATACAAAGAGGAGATTGTATTATTTACTTAGGATATAAACTATGTCTACAAAAAAAAATTAGGAGAGATCAATTTCTAACACTTAATGACTTTCAAGGATTTCTAGGAGACATGTCTTACCAATAGGGGTACACAGTGATGAACTGAATAATTTGTTCAAAACCTTAGATAGTGACAAGGACTTAAATAGTCCAAGAGAATTATCATCTGAAGCTGAGAGCTAATAGGCTTTAAGGAAAAGAAATTACAAGAAGCACATGTGGATTATTTGGATACAAAACTTGATTGTATTTTGGTTATTTTTTACACCCTAAGCATTCTCTACAGAAATATTAATGCAAAGGGAAGATATTATCTTAGAATGGATCTTGTTACCACATAAACAGTAAAAAATTGAAAACTTAGGTAGAAAACTATGAGTTGATTCTAAAAAGGAAATTGAGACTTCATCAATTAGCAGAAATAGATGCAGCAGAAATTGTAGTACTTTTTACTAATGAAATTGACAAATTACGGGTAGACAGTGTCGTTCTTTTGTTACAGCTATAAGAATAAAAGGCTGGAGAAGTGGGTGTGAGTGGTCCCTAGTGAGGGTCCCAAGTGAATGGGGTCCCAAGGTAAGGGACAACATAGGAGAGCATAGCAGGTTCCATAGCAGGTGAATGTAACGAAGGCAGTGCAGCAGAGAGAATAACACGCTAGTCAGATAGAGCTTAAATTAGTTTATTTGGAAAGGGGAGTGAGGAAGAAGGGAAGGGACATAGAGGCACCGGGAACAGAAGAGGAGAGAGGGGGAAAGAGAGAGGGATAAAGAAGAAGAGGAGTAGCTGATGGCCAACCAAAAGCAGGAGAGAGAAAGATAGAGAGAGAGAGAGAGAGAGGGAGAGAGAGAGAGAGAGAGAGAGAGAGAGAGAGAGAGAGAGAGCAAAAGAGAGCCTAAGTGGGCAGGGGTCTGACTTTTAAAGGGGTCCTTTACACCTGCCTGCAGACTGGTACTCATGGAGCTCTGGGCTAACCAGAGTATTGCCTGAATGCATTCTTCCAGGTGACAGGAAGGGGCAGAGTAACGCCTGAATCCTTACATTCCCACCTTTATTTATTATTAAAAAGGTGAGGAGTTAGGTGTGGCAGGATAGGGAATTGAGTTCTCAAGACTGCTTCCTGCTGACTTGGGCGCATACCCTGGTTTTTCTTATTTTTACCCAGTCCTGTTTGATATATCTGTACATGTGATTTAAATTTAACTTTATATGTAAATGTAAGCTAAATATATACAACTTAAATTCAACTGTGCTATCTCAAATATTTCTAAATTGTTATGTGTCTTCACATGATGATAAACATTTAAGGTTATAAATGTCTATTTCAATTTAACAAAATATTTATGCCACCCAGTCCTTCCTATAAGCTGTTTATAAAGGTTAAGCTTCTATTACAAAAGGAAATTTTTCTCTGCCTCTTTGTCCTTCACAGGTGTAAATCTAACCCTTGCCCACTTACGCTCTCTTTTGCCCTCCCTCCTGCTTTTGGTTGGCCACCAACTACCCCCCTGTTCTTCTCTCTCCCTCCCCTCTTCTGTTCCTGGTGCCTTTATGTCTCTTCCCTTCTCCCTCATTCCCCTTTCTAAATGAACTCCTCATTTAAGCTCTGTCTGCCTGGTGTGTTATTCCCTCCACCTCGCCACCTCGGTCACCCTTCCCTGCTATGGAACCTGCTATGCTCTCCCACGTGCTCCTTTACCTTGGTTCCCCACTCACTTGGGACCCTCACTCGGGACCACCACCTCCCCCCTTCTCTAGCTTTTATTCTTAAAACTGTAACAAAAGAACAACAGACAGTGAACCTTGGCAAAGAGCTTGTAGTAATTTTTGGAAGAGATTAACAACCAATATTCCAAAAGCAAGAGAATTCAATGTATAAAAAGAACTAACTGGATTCTTCCTCATATTGTAAGGGAACACCAATATCTGGAGCCCCTACATTCTATACTGATGCAAATAAATCAGGAAAGGGCAGGTTACAAATTATAAAATTAAAGTGGCTCAAAGCCCTTAAGACTCTGTCCAAAAAATCTGAATTACATGTTATCCTCCTGTTATTAATGAATTTTATGGAAGCCCTTAAAGTAGTTCTGATTCTCAACATGCAGCGAGAGTTGTTTTACATGTTGAAATTGCTGAATTTATACCAGATGATACATAATTAACTTCATTATTTATTCAGTTTCAGGAAATAATCAGGAATAAGAATCATTCCATATATACATAACATACATCTGATCCCATATGGGTCTACCAGGCCCTGAAGCAGAAGGTAATGAATAAATTGATCAACCACTGGAAGGAAATGTGCTGGAGTCCTCATCATATCATGTCAATATCAAATGTTTGATAAAAGATTTTTCCATCACTTGGCAACAAGTCAAAATTATAATAAAGACATGTCCTCCTTGTTCTTTATACAACCAAATTCCAGTACCTGCAGGAAATAGCCCAAAGGGTACTCATAGTAATGATAACTGGCAGGTGGATATTTTCCATTTTGTAGAATTTGGAAAGTTAAAATATGTACACCATATCATTTATACCTATTGAGGCTTTCAATGGGCAACTACTTTGAGTTCTGAAAAGACTAATTCTGTAATCACACATTTGTTAGAAATTATGGCCATCATGGGTATACCTGCACAAATAAAGACAGACAATGCTCTAGCATATGCCTCTAAAAAGTGAAACAGTCTTTTGCTTATCATAATATAAAACATATTACAGGACAAGCAGTTATAGAAAGATCAAATCGAATTCTAAAGAATGTGCTGATATATAAACAGAAATGGGTAATTAAGACTCCCAGAAACAGAATACATAATACTTTATTAACTTTGAATTTTCTGGATGCCAATAAGAAAGGAACAACAGCTGCAGAGAAACAATGGAAAATAGAAAAAACTATGGCATTAAACCTACATACTTTAAAGATGTGCTGACCTCAGAAAGAAAACCAAGACATGTATTATGTTG
The DNA here is from genome assembly GCA_030556225.1 of Cricetiscus sungorus. Classification (NCBI taxonomy): domain Eukaryota; kingdom Metazoa; phylum Chordata; class Mammalia; order Rodentia; family Cricetidae; genus Cricetiscus; species Cricetiscus sungorus. Next base: position 124,031,116 of record JANBXA010000651.1, read on the forward strand.
GGTGTGGGAAGCCACAGCCCCAAGATGGTGCCTTGCTGGATGCCAGGTAGTTCAAGCTTAGCTGGAAACAAGCCTTATTTGGAAGTGCTTGATGGATCTGGTACACTTCCTCCTTCTGTGGCCTATCCAGGATCGCCAAGTGGCATGAGCTGATTGGGCTGTGAGAGCACATTTAAGGGCTTGCTGGGGCTGGGAGAGGCAGAAGCTGATGTACAAGGTTCCTGAATAAACTGCTTGAAGAAGAGTCGTGGTCGTGTTTCCAGGTAGATGCAACAGTTGGGGAACAGGTTTGCTTTTGTTTCCATGGGAGAAGAAAAGCTATGGATAGTATCATAATTGGTAAAGATTAGATTGAACAAGAAACACCTCTTGATTAGAAGAGGTGATAGTTAATGGAGCAGCGTATCTGTTCAATCTAAACTAGCTTTTAAACTAGCAAATGCTTTTCATTTGATCAGAAAAAAAAAAACTTGCCATAAGGGAACCTCTCCAAAATTAGGGTTTGGGAAGGGTTTTGTTTTTGTCTTTTCAGGAAAATGAAGGCATCCAGCTAAGGAATCTGAAGACCACTAAACAAATGGGACATCTGAAGAAAAGGGACAAATAATCCAGAAAAAAAAGGGTTCCAAGAATAAGAGTAAATTGGCCTATTAATATATCACATCTCCAACAGAATAAAATTTCATAAATTTTACCAAATATTTGTTTCTGCTTTTCTCTATGGATATATAGTGCAATGTTCATTTTGTAGTCCTAGGCCAGTTAAAAGTTAAAGCTAGCTTTGGAATTGGAGTGTTACTCTCCCCTCTAAACCAAAGCATGCTTGTTAGAATAAGATCCAAAATCTCTGTCTCATGTCAGAAGAACTTCCTGATATGGGACAGAAGAAAAACAAAAATTAATCAACTATTGTATTGCCACTAATCTCATAACCCTTTGGTTTTATTTTGACTTTTAACAGATTTTCTTAAATATATACATTGTATTTATGTAAAAATTTATAAGATTAGTATATATGTATTTTAAAGCTTTTGTCATGATATTGTCATATAGAGCACTAACTAATTCTAGAAAAAGGTTTCATCTAGCTTCCTGTACATGATTTTAGTTTGAGTCTCTATCGGGTGACTAGAAATTAAGTTTTTGTACTCTGGATGTGTGTAACAAATATTGATCCTTTAACTTCTTTAAGATCTGCAGTATATGACATTTAAAATGTTGACGTTTCATGCAGTGAACCATGACCATCTCTAACAGTGACCTTTGAAGTCTCCAAAAGCAGGATGAGTACCTACAATGACGATGCCACTAACCTGAAAAACACCACCACCTAAAGATTGGAGTTGAACTACAAAATGCTAGGACAATATTGAGGTGGGTAAATGAGATGATCCAGTTTCACAAACTACTCCAGGCAAGACACAAGATAAGCCCTGCACTTTCCCATTGTGCATACTATAACAAATGATACAGATACCTCTCCCAGGACTTGACAATTAACCCAAAATTTTCTTTTCAGGAATCCTTAAAGATGCTGTCAGACCCAGCCAGCATGAAGTCAATGTAATAACATGATGCCCACATTCCCAAGAGATGGGATGGGTAGTTTTTGATCATTCAATAGGTTATGGATATTTGTTATTGTTTAGAGGATTTGGTTACATGTTGGTATTGGTGTCAGTCAGGAAAAAAGCTAAACAAAGGATATTAGATTCAGGGTTTTGCTTTGAAAATAAAAAAGGGAGATAGGGATATGATAGGATAAATTATTGAATCTACTCTGAAAAGAAGAAAAAGAAGATATAGATATGATGAGATAAAAAGGTAGATTATTTAATCTACTTTTAAAAAGCAACTTCTAGTTTAAAATATTTTACATTGGATTGGACTTGTATACAAATTTAATATCACTGTGTTAGAACATACTGTACATACATTTCTAATCTTGTTCAAGGTATTGTACCTATACAACCCATTTCACACAATGTAATACAAAACTTGATTCTGGTGCCCTGCTTGGAGCCTCCTGAAGCCTGGGGACTGCACATGAGGAAACTCATCCCAGCAGACCAGCCCATCCATCCAGAGAATGCCAATGTTCAGGAAATATGGGACACCATGAAAAGACCAAACCTAAGAATAATAGGTATAGAAGAAGGTGAAGAAACCCACCTCAAAGGTGCAGAAAACATATTCAATAAAATCATAGAAGAAAATTTTCCCAATTTACAGAGTGACATGCCAATGAAAGTACAAGAAGTTTACAGAACACAAAATAGAGTTGACCACAAAAAAGTTCCCTCACCACATCATAATCAAAACACCAAACATAGAAAATAAAGACAGAATATTGAGAGCAACAAAGAAAAAAAGTCCAAGTAACATATAAAAGCAAACCTATCAAAATTACACCTGACTTCTCCATGGAAACTCTCAAGGACAGCAGGTCCTGGATAGATATTCTACCAACACTAAGAGACCACAGATGCTAGCTCAAATTACTGTACCCAGCAATCACTATAGATGGAAAAACCAAGATATTTCATGACAAAACCAGACTTAAACAATACATGTCCACTAATCCAGCCCTATAGAAAATTCTAGAAGGAAAACTCCAACCCAGGGAAGTTAACTACACCCACAAAAAATAGAAAATATATCCTACTTTATCAACAGCCATAAGGAAAACAAAAGAGGAAGCCACACACAATACCACATACAACAACAAATCCAAAACAAATAAGAATTAGCAATCAATGGTCATTAATATCCCTCAATATTAATGGTTTTAACTCACCTATAAAAAAGACATGGGCTAACTGAATGGGTAAGAAGAGAGAATCCATCCTTATGCTGCATACAAGAAACAAAACTCAACTTCAAAGACAGACATTACCTCAGAGTTAAAGTTGGGAAAAGATATTCCAATAAAATGGACCTAAGAAACAAGCAGATATAGCAATCCAATATCTAACAAATTAGACTTTAAAGTAAAATCAATCAAAAGATATGAAGAAGGTCATTTCATATTCATCACAGGAGAAATCCATCAAAATGAAGTCTCAATTCTGAATATCTATGCCCCAAATATAAAGGCATTCACATTCATAAAAAAATTACTAAAACTCAAATTAAACAAAAACACTCACACACTTATAGTGGGGGACTTCAACAACCCACTCTCAATACTAGACAGGACCACCAGACAAAAACTTAACAAGAAAAGGAACTAACAGAAGTTATGAGCCAATTGGATTTAACATACATCTATAGAACATTCCATTCAAATACAAAAGAATATACCTTCTTCTCAGCGCAACATGGAACTTTCTCTGAATTTGACCACATACTCGGCAATAAAGCAAACCTCAATAGGTACAAAAATGGAATAGCCCCTTGTATCTTATCAGACCACCATGCTTTAAAGTTAGAATTCAACAACAACACAAATTCCAGAAACCCTACAAACTCATGGAACTTAAACAATGCACAACTGCACCATTCCTGGGTCAAGGAGGAAATAAAGAAACTAAAGGTTTCCTAAAATTCAACTAGAATTAAGACACAACATACCCAAACTTATGGAACATTTTGAAAACAGTGCTAAGAGGAGAGTCCATAGCACTAAGTGCCCACATGAAGAAACTGGAGAATAGCCACACTAAAAAGTTAACAACACAACTGAAAGCTCTAGAACAAGAAGAAGCAAAATCACCCTGGAGGAGTAGATGCCAGGAACTAATCAAATTGAGGGCTGAAATCAATAAAGTAGAAACTAGAAAGGTAATATAAAAAGTCAATGTAACAAAGAGTTGGTCCTTCAAGAAAATCAAAAAGATAAACAAACCTTGATCCAAACTAACCAAAAGTCAGAGAGAGAACATGAAAATAAACAAAATCAGAAATGAAAAGAAGGACATAACAAGTGATACTGAGGAAATCCAGAGAATCTTCAGATCATACTTTGAAAACCTGTACTCCACAAAATTCAAAAATTTAAAGAAAATGGACAATTTTCTGGATAGAGATATCACATACCAAAATTAAATCAAGAACAGATAAGTAATTTAAATAGACCTCTAACCCCTAATGAAATAGAAGCAGTCATCAAAAGTCTCCCAACCAAACAAAAGCTTGAGGCCAGATGGCTTCAGTGCAGAATTCTACCAGAAATTCAAAGAACAGCTAATACCAATGCTCCTCAAAGTGTTCCACACAATAGAAGCAGAAAGGTCATTGCCAAACTCTTTTTACAAGACTACAATTACTTTGGTACCCAAGCCACACAAAGACACAACTAAGAAAGAGAATTACAGGCCAATATCTGTCATGAACATTGATGCAAAAATACACAATAAAATATTGGCAAATCAAATCAAAGAACACATCAGAACAATCATTCACCACGATCAAGTAGGCTTCATCCCAGGGATGCAGGGGTGGTTCAACATACAAAATTCATCAATGTAATCCATGGTATAAACAAGCTGAAAAGAATAATCACATGATCATCTCACTAGATGCTGAAAAAGTCTTTGACAAAATCCAGTGCCCTTTCATGATAAAGGACTTAGAGAGATCAGAAATAACATGAACATATCTAAACATAATGAAAGCAATATACAGCAAACCAATGGCCAATATCAAACTAAATGGGGAGAAATCAATGTGACTCCTCTAAAACCAGTAACAAAACAAGGCTGTCCACTCTCCCCATATCACTTCAATATTGTACTTGAAGTTCTAGCAATAAGTTCTATAGCAATAAGAAAACAAAAGGAGGTCAAGGGGATATAAATTGGAAAGGAAGAAGTCAAACCTTCACTATTTGCAGATGATATGATAGTTTGCATAAGTGACCCAAAGAACTCTACCAAAGAACTTCTACAGCTGATAAACACCTTCAGCAAAGTGGCAGGATCCAAGATTAACTAACAAATTCAGTAGCCTACTATATATAGATGATAAATGGGCTGAGAAAGAAATCAGAGAATAATCACCCTTACAATAGCCACAAAATCACAAAATATTTTGGGATAACACTACCAAACAATTGAAAGACTGTATAATAAGAACTTTGAGTCTTAAAGGAAAGAAATTGAAGAAGTTACCACAAAATGGAAAGATCTCCCATGATCTTGGATAGGTAGGATCAGCATAGTAAAAATGGCAATCTTACCAAAAGCAATCTACAGACTCAATGCAATACCCATCTAAATTCCAACAGAATTCTTCACAGATCTTGAAAGAACAATACTCAACTTTATATGGAAAGACAAAAAACCCAAGATAGCCAAAACAACTCTGTACAATAAAGGAGCTTCTGGAGACATCACCATCCCTGATGTCAAGCTCTATTACACAGCTATACTACTGGCACAAAAATAGACAGGTAGACCAATGGAATTGAATTGAAAACCTTGATATTAACCCACACATCTGTGATCACCTGATTTTTGACAAAGAAGCTAAAATTATACAATGGAAAAAGAAAGTATCTTCAACAAATGGTGAGGGCATAACTGGATGCTGTTGTGTAGAATACTGAAGATAGATCCATGTCTATCACTAGGCACAAAACGTAAGTCCAAATGGATCAAAGACCACAGCATAAATCCAGCCACACTGAGCCTCTTAGAAGAGAAATTGGAAGGTACACTTGAATGAATTTGTACAAGAGATAGCTTCCTAAACATAACACTAGAAGCACAGTGATCAACAATTAATAAATGAGACCTGAAACTGAAAGGATTCTGTAAGGCAATGGACACAGTCAACAAGACAAAATGATAGCTCATAAATTGGGAAAAGATCTTCACCAACTCCACATATGACAGAGGGCTGATGTCTAAAATATGCAAAGTACTCAAGAAGCTAGGCACCAAAACACCAAGCAATCCAATTAAAAAGTGGGGTACCAAACTAAATAGAGAATTCTCGATAGAGAAATCTAAGATGGCTAAAAGACACTTAAGAAAGTACTCAACATCTTTAACCATCAGGGAAAAGCAAATTAAAGCAAGTCTGACATACCAACTTACTCCTGTCAGAATGGCTAAAGTCAAAAACACCAAATGACAGTTTATGCTAGAGAGGTTATGGAGAAAGGGGAACACACCTCCACTGCTGGTGGGAGTGCAAACTCATACATTCACTTTAGAAATCAATATGGTGGTTCCCCAGGGAAATGAGAATAGATCTACCACAAAATCCAGAAATTCCACTCTTAGGCATATACCAAAAATTTGCACATTCATACAAAGATATTTGTTAACTATGTTCATAGTAGCATTATTTGTAATAGCCAGAATCTGGAAGCAACCTAAATGCCCCTCAACTGAAGAATGGATAAAGAAAATGTAGTACATTTACACAATGAGGTACTACTCAGCAGAAAAAAAACAATGGAATTTTGAAATTTGAAGACAAATGGATGGAACTAGAAGAAACCATCCTGTGTGAGGCACCCCAGTCACAAAAATCCAAACATGTTATGTACTCACCCATCTATGGATTTTAGACATAGAGCAAAGGATTACCAGCCTACTGTCCACACCACCAGAGAAGCTAGGAAACAAGGAGGACCCTAAGAGAGACATACATGGTTCCCTGGTGACTAGGAAAGGGAAAAGAGCACCTGAGCAAATTGGGAGCATGAGGAGAGAGGAGAGGGAGTTAGGAGAAAGAAAAGAGGAGAAGAGGAGGAGAGAGGAGGACATGAGGGAGCAGGAATATTGAGTTGGGGGAAGAATAGAGGACAGCCAGAAAAGAGATCCCATAATAGAGGGAGCCATCATAGGTTTAAAGAGAAATACTGCACTAGGGAAATGTCTAGAAATCTACAAGGATGACCCCAACTAAAAATCTAAGCAATAATGGAGAGGCTACCTTAAATGCCCTTCCCTGATAATGAGATTGATGACTACCTTATATGACATCCTAAAGCCTTTATCCAGTAGCTGATGGAAGTAGAAGCAGACACCCACAGCTAAACACTGAGCAGAACTCCTGGAATCCAGTTGCAGAGAGGGAGAAGTGATGAGCAAAGGAGTCAATACAAAGCTGAAGAAACCCACAGAAACAGCTGACCTGAACAAGGGGGGCTCATGGACCCCAGACTGATAGCTGGGAAACCAGCATAGGACCGACCCAGACCCCATGAACATGGGTGTCAGTTAGGAGGCCTGGGAAATCTATGAAGCTTCTAGTAATGGATAAGTATTTATCTCTAGTATATGAATGGACTTTTGGACCCCATTCCACATACAGGGATACTTTCTCAGCCTTGACACATGGGGGAGGGACTAGTCCCTGCTCCAAATGATATGACAGACTTTGAAGATTCCCCATGGAAGGCCTCACCCTCCCTGGAGAGAAGAAAGGGGATGGGGTAGGGGGTGGAGCCAGGGGAGGAGGGGAGAGAGAGGAAGCTGGGATTGGCATGTGAAACCAGATTGTTTCAAGTTTAAATTAAAAGGGGGGGATACAAAACTTTTAGCCCTTGAAAGTTATTATTACCAACTATTTAGGATAAAAAAGAAATGGAGGTTAGTAATTAGTCACCTATTACAATTGAACTTCTAGTCACATTAGGTATGTTTTCAAGGTCAAACAGAGATATGTTTTAGAAAGTCATGTCATCTTCAAACACTTCATAGATCTACCGAATATAGCATGTAAGATGTTTTAATAACATGGTTTTTTTTTCTTGTAACAATAAGACATATCTGCTAATGGCTACACCAATCTACTTCAGAGAAGATGATGGGCATCAAAAAAACTCCACATGGAGTTTATTTTCTTTGTGGCAAAAGTTAGGCACTGAGCAAGAAAGTGTTCTTGCCTTAACTGCTGATAGTATGCTATCCAAATTGGACAAGCAGAAAACAACAGAAAGCGCTGCCAAACTTTGCCAATACAAGGTAGGACAGCCCCTTCAGAATGTCCTGTTTCACAGAAAAGTCTGTCAGATATGCTAGACCTGTATGCTGAAGATGAATGCCCCAACATAACAGAGGAAAGTTGGATGACTGTCCAGGCAACCAATTGCTTCTGTCACTTCACATTTTTTTTTTTGGATGCTGTTTGATAGGCACTTCCTGCTTACTCGGTTAATATTATTTTCTCCTCAGGTCTCTGATAGAGTTGAAAACTTTGTAGTTATAATTATAGTTTTCCTTGTTACCATATTCAGAAAACAAATTAACTAAAGAAATAAAAAGTGTAGAAGGTTGAGAGACATGAGAAGATAGTTTTGGGCAATACAAGTTAGGATAGAAAGTAAATTAGGTACAACCTTTTGGAATAACTACGATAGGATAGATATGGAGTATTTTCTCTGAATTTGTCAAATGCAAATGGACTATAAATTGTTGATATACTTATTGCCTTTTTGTATACAGTTATTATACTTATTGTATATAGTTTTTATTATATCAAGTATAACCTTTTACATTTTTTAGACAAAAAAGAGAAATGTTTTGGTATCTTGTCTGTACTCTAACAAATACAGCTTGCCTCAAAATCAGAAGGTAGAGCTAGCCACTAGTTAAACGTAGAGTTCTAGAGGCCTGTGCAGACAGGAATGATATGACTAGGCAGAGAGAGGAATATAAGGTGGGGGGAGACAAGAATTCAGTCTCTTTTCAGTCTGAACATTTCATAGAGGTAAGAGCTCAAGTGTCTGGCTGCTCTGCTTCTTTGATCTTTCAGGTTTCGCCCCTAATAACTCACTCCAGGTTTTTACTATTGAGACAAACTAGAACTCATACTATAATCTCCCTCTGAATCCTACTCCTCAGATACATGCTTAGACTCGCACTAACAATTCCACCCTCTTGCCACTCAAATCCAGGTATAAATCCTAGACTTGCATCACGAATGCTATCAATTCTACCAGCAGTAGTTGTCTGAGAAGTCCTAAGTACCTCCCAATAAATACTCCTGAAGATTGGCTGTGAAAATCTTTTAACCCTATATTCTGTTCTTAAGCTTAGAAACTTAACTTAGCCCAAACTGAGCCAAGACTGCTTTTTATACACCACTGGAACATCAACAATGAATTTCCCAAGACTGAAACTTAAGCCCCACCCATACTTCTGATCTACAATCTGACAAGTCTGGGCTATGGGAAACAGAGATGCAAATACCCAGTCAATGAAGGGAAGAAAAGATGTCCTCACCAAGAAATACTACCAATGACCTAACTCAAAATACCTAGATCCCATCACTAAAACACAACAGGTCTCTATGAACAATTTGTTCTCCCATAGCAATGAGCAACCCTCCAAAGTGTCTTAGATGATGTACAAAACATTATTTTTCAAAAAAGCCATAATAAAGATTACCAAGGAACTCAAAGAGGATGCAAATAAATGCCAACATGAAGAATGGGAAGACAAAAAAAAGAATTGAATGAAATAATGAAAAAATTCAAGTTATAAAGATAGACAGAACTTTACTAGAGAGATAAAACATCTAAATAAAAAATGAAATAAAATATGGTGGGAAATTCAGAAATTTAAACAACAACAAAAAAAAATTAGAAGAAACCCTAACCGATAAATTGAAAAGTGACCACTATATCTGGAAGACGAGGTAGTGGAACAGATCATTCAGTCAAAGAAAATGTCAAATTAAAAAAAACAGGATTGCAGAAACTCTGGGACTCTTTATAAAAAACCATCATGGAAGCTAATCAAGGCAGCAGAAGCTTGAAGCAGTTGGTCATGTTACATCCACAGACACAGGACTAGCCAGTCTCTCCATTCAGACAATCTCCTGCCTACAGAATGGTGCTGCCCACACTGGGCATGTCTTTTCACCTCAGTTAAAATAATCAAGATAACTCTCATCTGCAGTTCCTAGCTCCAGGTCTTCGGATAAGAGTGTATAACCCTGGAGTAACTGCAGAAATCAGCAAAGTTAAAAGAGACTGTGGTGGAGGAGAGCAGTAGAGAGGGAAACAGCAGGGTACAACTTACGTGAATGAATAAATGGGGAAGGAAGGGACTTTAACCAGGGGAGGAAAGAGATTAATATAGGAGAAGGGGATAAAATAACAGTAAGGATGCCTGATAAAGTCATATGAAACCATTATTATCTATCTGCCTAAAATTACATATAAGCCTTATATAAATACAGAAATATAATTTAAATGATGTTTTCTCATCTGGGCTGACAATGCTCCCCCAAAGAACTATAGACTATCTAACAAAAAACCCAACATCAGGCATGAGATGCCTCTTTTATGTTGTTGGTCAAGGTTGTCCAAGAGACTCTCAAAACATAGACTATTGATTCTATCCTTGGCTGCCTCTATGTACTTTGGATACAGGACATGGAGGTTCTGACTTAAAAGCCTCCTCCCTAAGGACTAGCTTTCATGGTACCAGAAGGTGCCACACAAGCTTCCAAGGTAGGAAGGAACTGATACCCCTTACCAAGATAAGATGCCTGTGATTAAAAACAATGATCATCATGGTGCAACATCCCTAAGACTGCAATGGTGTCATACATACTTGGCAGTACCAAAAACTTTATAATTGGAATTAAGGTCCACTCAAGAAGAGAGAAACCATGCCTAGTATCATGTGAAATCATGGATCTTGGAGGAGAATCTATAACTGCCACTTCACTAAACCAGAATAATTCATAACTACATTCTACTTATAGTCATACCCACAGATAAGGTATATAGATCTTAGCCCTCAAAGAAATGGCTTCTTTATACAGATGTAGAACATTATAGGAAGCTACAACCAATAAAAATACAGATGACAAGTGACCACATAGTACCCAGCCCCAGCTGATACAACTGATACACAACTCCTGTATCTAAGAAGACTCAGAGATCCTACCTGAAGAAGGAGAAGCAAGATTGTTAAAGCCAGAGAAACAGGAAATTGGCTGTAAGATTTTGTCTCTTGAAACATCAGAGAAGTTATGCTCATGAAGTCTAATCAGCATAACTGCCTAAACAAGACCTGAACAAAAACACCACCAATAAACATGTTAACATGGAAGGGGTAAATCATATGGGGCTCAACTCTAAATGAAGAACTATAGTCAATTAAAGAATTTTGAGAGTTGTAAAAATAATCTTCCCCCAAACTAGTCATGCAAAACCAAATGGTCAACCCTGAAATTCATACACATATAGGTAACATTATACAGAATGAGCAAATTTCATTATATATATAAAGAAACAGAGGCCATGAATTTGAAAGAGTGCAAGAGGATACATGGGAAGGGCTAGAGGTAGGAAAAAAGAAAGGGAAAATGATGTAATTTTATTTTTAAAAAAATGTTTAAAAACAAAGAAAATCCCTTCTTTACAGGTGATTTGAGATTTACATCAAGTCAACAACTAAGACCAACTATCATAATAACCTACAGCCCAGCAATTTCGAATTTACATTTAAAGCTAGAGAAATATATGCAAATTGGAATAACAGATTCAGAAGAGTATTCCTAAAACCCATAAACAGTCAAAATGTCAAAAGTATTTCTAGCAAAGTGCTGTCTGTTTATTCAATAATCTACTCTAAAGAAATGTATAAATTGCAGTCATGCAACAACACAGAAAATCTTAGAAACAAAATATCAGGTGTAGGGAAAACTGCTGACCAGCCTACACAAGCTGCAGTAGCCCTGCCCAAGTGCCCAGACCAGCCCACATAAGCAAGCAAGGTAGGCACTTCCTCCCTGAGCCAAGCCTGCCTCTACACCCAGAGACTGCTGACAAAGAGACACCAATGAGGAAAGGACAATGCAGTGGAGTCAACTGCCTGAGCCAACGGGACCTTGGGAGGCAGAATAAAGGCAGATCTAACTTTCTTAATAAATGAGTCTGCAGCATGCATGCTCTAATACTCATTAACTTCAATGCCTGAGTCATTGGTGCTGCATCTTCTTGCCTCCTCCCCCAAGGGGGGTGTCTGAGCAGGGCTGCCTGCAACATAAGGGAAAACTTACTTTAAATTTTTATTTATATCAACATTAATAAGAGCAAAATCAAAACTCTGTTGTAAACCAGTGATGATCATTATAATAAAATAATGGTTAAGCTTTGGAAAGCTAGAGCCATTAGGAAAGGTGAGAGACCAGAGAGGGGCTTGTGAAGTGCTGGAAATGTTCTACATCTTTGAGGATGCATACTCTTTACTTTTAATATTGATTAAAACATATCTATGTGTTTAATCTTTTCCAATCAGAGTGTTATGCCTCATAATCAACATATACAAACATGACTAGGACAAGAAAGTGTTCATTATCAGAAACAAAATCTATACTTGATTTGTAAATTAGAAGGAGGAAGATAATAGCTAAATCATAAAAACCAGATAAGTTAGAAAAGGGAATAGCAAAGTAAAATACTGAATTATCATTGAATTAAATGGGAACATGTGATCATTTGGGGCATTGTACTAAATGTAAATGATACAAATTTTACATTAAAATAGCTATTTCATTAAGCTTAAAAAGAAAATCATTCACATGTTTTTACTAAGAATTATACTTCAGGCAATGAATAAACACTGAAAGTATAGATATAGACAAGTATACAAATATGATTTTAAGACAAGATTCTTGTCTTTAATAGAAAGTTCTTTGGGATTTAATTAAAAGAAACAAATAAGGTAGAGAGATATTATGCAATTATATATAACAATTTATGAATTTATTATCCCATGATGAATAATAAAAAAGTGCTGTAACAGTGTAGAGAGGAAAGAGGAAACAAATAAGGTTAACTCTAAGATTGTCCTCATTGTACCATCTGGAAGTGATTTCTATGATGCCACATATGAAGAAGAAAATTAATGGAGCCCACTGGCCTCACAGTACAGGAGAGGCAGAAGTCAAGAGTACAAAGGTTCAGGAAAATAAAATTTGCAGATCTAAGAAATGCATAGAAATGAGCTCTGTGTATCAGCAGTGGAGTCTTATCTAATCTTTGCTTGAATATTAATATCTATGTGCATTGGGCAAAATACCACAAAGCTATGGAAGCAATAACTAAAGATGTCTAAGTAAAATAATTTAGAGAACTCATACAGACTAGAAAAGTTTCAAGCTTCCACCAGTCAGGAAAGACAGAGATCTTATGACACAGAGCAATGGGTAATGTCTTCAGGAGAAATTTGCATTAATAAAGCACTAAGTCCAATGTTTTTTAATGCAGCATATTGACATTTTGAGATGGTAATTCTTTGCTGTGAATAGCTATGTTGTGGTTTGAAGAATATTTAGTGCCAATTATAAGATACACGGTGGAATTCCTGTCTTATGTCTCAAGATGACTCTACATTTGGAATCCCAGATGTAACAATCAACAGTACAGGCAAGTTACACAAAGAAGAAAATAAAATTCAAACAGGAAGAAAATTAACAGAAGAAGCAAATCAAGTAATGAAAAATGTTCAGATCAGCAGACAATAGTGTTAAAACTTCAGGGCATAGTAACACAAACCTTAAATCCAAGAACTCAGGAGACAGAGGCTGGTGGATTTCTAAGTTCAAGGCCGACCTGGTCTACAGAGTGAGTTCAGAGATAGTCAGGGCTATACAGAGAAACTTGCCTCAAAAAAGAAGAGTATTAAACATCTATTGGGAATATACATATATACTCAAGAATAGAGACAGGGCCAAGGACATGGCTTGGTGGGCAAGGGCCCTTTTGGTGCAACTCAGTTTAATCCCCAACCCACATAAAGAATGGAAAGAGATGCCAGGAGTCGATGATGCACACCGTTAATCCCAGCACTCAGGAGGCAGAGGAAGGGGGAATCTCTGTGAGTTCAAAGCTAGCCTGGTCTACAAAGTGAGTTCCATGACATCCAGGGCTGTTACACAGAGAAATCCTGTCTTGAAACAAACAAAAAGAATAGAAGGAGAGACCTAAGTCCAGAAAAGTTGTCCTTTAATCCTTACATGTACACTATGGCACATTTGTAAACACACACACACACACACACACACACACACACACACACACACACCAACCAAGCACACTAATACACACAATAATAATCCTTTTTTAAAGAATAAAGACCGAATGATGAGCATATGGAGATAAATAACATAAAACTTAAAATATCCAAATAGAATATTACATGAATACAAAATATCTTGTATAAAATGCAAAAATATACTGATTAAGATGAACAGCTATATACAAAAAGAAGTCAATCAAAGCTATCCAAAGTGAGAAAAGACTCAAAAAGTGAACAAAGCTTCAGACACCTACAAAACCAAATCAAGTAGTCCAACTCATTTTCTATATGCACTTGGAATCTCACAAAGGATTGAAGAGGGGAAAATATGCGAACAAATGTGGCTGAAATTTCCCAAATTTTGTGAAAAGAAGTCCACTGATCCTGGAGCATCAACAAAGCCCAAACAAAGTAACACAGAGAAAGCCACATTCAGAAATATACAACCAATGTTTAGACTTCAGTGATTTTTAAAAAGATACTTCAGAAAGTAACCCTAGGAACCCCGAAAGGATACACAAACACACTCAGGGACACAGATAAGAATGACAGCAATTTTCTCACCAGAAACTACACAAGCCAAGAAACAATATCCTGCCAGGTGATGGCTCACACCTTTAATCTCAGAAGTTTTGAGTCAGAGACAGGCTGATCTCTGTGAGTTCTAGGCCAGCCTGGTCTACTGACTTCTAGGACAAGCTCCAACGCTACAGAGAAACACTGTCTTGAAAACAAAAGGAAAAAAAAGAAGAAGAAAAAACACAATATCCTGTTCAGCTATACCTTATGAAGATATATTTGCATAAATGAAGTGGTAATAAAGATGTTTCTCAGAAGAATCTGAGTGACTGTTGGCAGAGTACACGCACTACAATAAGTATAAGAGAAAACATTCAGGCACAGAGAAAATGATACCAAATGCATATTTGGATTTACACAAAACAACAAACTTCACTGAAAAATTGCTAACACCTAGAGTATGCCTGGCATATGCAATACTGAACAAGTATTTAAGTCGTGAACCATTGTAAATTATTTTTGGCTCTGGTAATAGATCCAGAGCATGTCACACAATATACATCTCATTCACTGAGCCACATCTCCAATCTAATGTAGTTTTGTATAACATTTAAGAACCTTTTAACTTGAACCTACAGACCTTGAAGTCCATAAAAGAAAAAAAGAGACCTATTCTAACATATAAACTTTAATGCTGATATTGCAAAACAAGCTAATTCATAGAAATTAAAAGGAAATGTGTTACACAGCAATCATACTTATACAGAGAAGTTTGATTAAAATTAAAACACAAAAACTAAACTTTAAAACAGGGTGATAGAGAGATGAGTCAGTGGTTAAGAACACTGGCTGCTCTTCCAGGGCACCTGAATTCAGTTCCCAGCAACCACATGGAGGCTCACAACAAACTCTAAGTATGTAAATACATACATACATACATACATACATACATACATACATACATACATACATGCACTGGGGGGTGGTATTTGCTACCAAACGTGGTGGATTGCACCTGAAATCCTAGCACTCTAGAATGCAGACCAATGGATCGAGTAGTATTAGAGCCCAACTTGGGCTCCCTGGCGAGATCCTAACACAAGAAAAGAAAAAACAAAAACGAAGCACATAGGAGTGAAAAGTTATGAGCTCTTTAAAAATAACCAATGTGTGTAGGTATCTAAATACATTAAGACTAAAATTTCAAATAATTTAACTCGCTAAAATTGGTTTATGCTAAATGCTAAATATAAAACAAACATGTCAAGCTATTAAATCAAAACCGACAAGGAACACAAGAATAATTTTTCCAGATTGTAACACTTTAGTATGATTTCTGACAATATTTCATTAGTTAGTGGACAATCCAATGTCAATAATGAATTTTTTTTTATTAGTGTGAAGACTGCGAGGAAATATATTGTAAATGAGCAACTGTTAAAGAGGTTAAAAATCGGCCTGGTAGTGGTGGCCCAAGCCTCTAATCTCAGCACTCAGGATGCAGAGGCAGGTGGATCTCTGTGAGTTGGAGGTCAGCCTGTTCTACAAAATGAGTTCTAGGACAGCCAGGGCTACACAGAGAAACCTTGTATCAGAGGCAGTGGGAGGGGGGTGAGGGGAGCGAGGATGAAGGAAGGGAAGAAGAACGAAAAGAAAGGAAGGAAGGAAGGAAGGAAGGAAGGAAGGAAGGAAGGAAGGAAGAAAGAAAGGAAGGAAGGAAGGAAGGAAGGAAGGAAGGAAGGAAGGAAGGAAGGAAGGAAGGAAGAAAGGAAGGAAGGAAGGCAGACAGACAGACAGACAGGGAGGAAGGAAGAAAAAAAGAAAGGAAGGAAGGAAGGAAGGAAGAAAGAAAGAAAGAAAGAAAGAAAGAAAGAAAGAAAGAAAGGTTAAAATTAGCATAAACAATGGTTATGAACTTACCTCTTTCAAATGTTCGACATGCCTTTCTTTCTGGCATGTCTCTTCTGCAGAGCCTAGCATGGGAGGGAGACCCGGGCTGAACGCCATGAGGTCGGTCTTGGGTGGACCCTCTCCAGAGCACACCCTCTGCCGCCTCTGCTGCGAGTATGACCAGGTCCCCACTTCGCTGGAGCACACCAGCACCGGCTTCCCTGGCCCACACACGCCTTCCTTGGGCGCCGCCGAGCATCGCAACGCTGTGTACAGCAACAGCGTGAGCACCAACAGACTAGACACCGCGCAGATGGCGATGATAAGGTACACGTTGACAGTCACCAGCGACGCCTCAGAAGCTGCAGTACTCTTGGAAGCGAGCGAATTGATCTTGGGTGCCTGGCCGCTCTCCACCAGAGACAATAGCACCGTGGCTGTGGCGGTCAGCGCGGGTTCACCATGGTCCTTAACCAGCACCAACAGACGCTGGCGCTGCACATCCGTTTCGTCCAGGGCGCGAGTCACGCTGATTTCGCCCGTGTACAGACCCACACGAAATGGACTGCGCATGCCTCCTGCTACAGGCTGCAGCTCATAAGACAGCCATGCATTGTAACCAGAGTCCGCATCCACTGCGCGCACCTTCGTCACTACATGCCCTGAACCCACTGACCTAGGAACAAGCTCGTTCACTGCCCCACTGGCTCCGACAGCTCCGTGGGGCAGCAACGCGGGCGCATTGTCGTTCTCATCCAGCACGAACACCTGCAGGGTCACATTGCTGCCCAGGGCAGGCACACCAGCATCCCGCGCGCTCACCTGGAACTGCAGCAGCTCCAGCTCCTCATGGTCCAGAGGCTGCAGCGCGAACACCTTGCCGCTCTCCGCGTGCACAGACACGAAGCTCGACAGCAAGCGCTCGCCCACCCTCCTCTCCACCAGAGAGTAGGACACCAGCGCGTTCTCCTGCGCGTCCGTGTCCATGGCCGACACCGTGAAGATGTGCGCGCCAGGCGGGTTGTTCTCCTTCACGAACACCGTGTATTCGGGCTGCGCGAACGCGGGCGCGTTGTCGTTCACATCAGCCACCTCCACGGACACGCTGGCTGTGGTCCACAGCGAGGGCGAGCCCCCATCGCGGGCGGTCACAACCACCTTATAGTCAGCTGTGGTCTCTCGGTCCAGGGCGCTGTCCAGCACGAGAGAATAGTAATTCTTGAAGGTGGACACCAGCTTGAAGGGGACAGGAGGGCTCAGGGAGCAGGTCACCTGCCCGTTGACTCCAGAGTCACGGTCGGACACACTGACCAGAGCTATGACAGTGCTTGGCTGGGCATCTTCTCTGACTGGAAGTGACAGGGAAGTAATCGTGACCTCCGGTGCATTATCATTTACATCTAGCACCTCCACCAGAAGGGTACAATGGCCAGTCATTGGGATATTCCCGTTATCCACTGCCTCCACGGGTATCTCATATAATTTATTTTCCTCAAAATCTAGTTGGCCTTGCGTTCTAACTTCTCCGCTATTGGGATCTATACTAAATGCACGCCCCACTGCAGGGGATACAGGTCGCCGGAAGGAGTAGATTATATCACCATTTGTACCCTGGTCAGGATCTGTGGCGTTTAAGCTGATCACCAATGTCCCATTACGTGCATCCTCTAGCACTCTAACTTTATAAATGAACCGCTCGAACTCTGGAGCATTGTCGTTCACATCGAGGATGGTGATGAGCAGCTGAACTGTGCCAGTCAGCTCCGGTTTGCCTCCGTCACTAGCTGTTAGTAATAAACTATGTTGCCTAATTTCTTCTCGATCTAATGATTTCTTTAACACAAGTGATAATGAAGAAGTTCGCTCACGACTGTTTTGCGTGTCCAAAGCGAAATAATCACTGGGCTCCAATCGGTAGGTCAAGGCGGAATTTACTCCGATATCTGCATCCGATGCGCCATCTAGTGGAAATTTGGTTTCTGGAGGTCTTGATTCTGCAACCATTATGCTTTTGTAGGTTTCAGGGAACACTGGCGGGTTGTCGTTAATGTCCCTCACCTCCACCTCCACGTGGAAAACCTGCAGCGGCCGGTCCACGATCACCTCCAGGTGGATGCTACACTCCGCGCTCCGCCCGCACAGCTCCTCCCGGTCGATCCGAGAATTCACAAACAAAATGCCATTCTGCAGATTTACCTCCAGAAAGTCCCCGCGGTCCTTGGACGCCACCCTGAACAGGCGGGGCACCAGCTCCGCCAGCTCCAGCCCCAGGTCCTGAGCGATGCGGCCCACGAAGGTGCCGTGTTTGGCCTCCTCGGGGACGGAGTAGTGGAGCTGGCCGCTCCCTGCCTCCCAGGCTGCGAGGAGCAGAAGCCAGAATAGGAGGCACCGGGATTCTGGGCTACTTTGCCAAAATAACAACATGGTACACTCAGAAAGATGCAGTGATAGCTACAGTATACAGAATATCTTACCTGAAGCTGCCTCTTAAAAACTGGTTTGACGACGTCCTGGTACTGGAGAATTCACAACGAGTTCTCTGAAGGAAGTGACTTTCTTTGCGAAATATAAAGTTCTCAGTGAAGAGCGACATCATGAGGCATGAATGTGTAAGTGCAGCGAACACTGGGTAATCATGTTTTCCATTGATGTAAGCCTTTTTCCTTGCATTTTCTGAATTTTCCATTGCAAGTGTGTATTTAGGAATTAAATATTTGTCCTTCTAGGAACAGTAAATGATTTACTCTATAAGCGTCAGGTGTTACTTAACAAGTGGTATATGTCTTGCAATATTCTGCAAACTTAAGTGTGTGTGTGTGTGTGTGTGTTGTGAAACTTTATATTAATGAACATTATACATTTGGTTTTGGTCTCTAGTTCTCATAGTAATGCAGATTTTGTTAGCAATTTTATTTTCCTGTAATAGACCTTCGCTCATTAATTCCAGATGGAAACATAACGATTGCATAGAACACATGATGGGGAAGATGGGCAGTTATATACTAGAATTTAAGTAATGAACTTTGTTCATAAGTTCCAAGGGTGGATGAAATGTTTGTGCTTTAAAAGATGTGTCTACATGTAGTATATTTGTGTGTTTACATGAATACCCAACATCTATCTAAAATGCTTTGATGTTTTTAGTTTATCTTGTAGAAAACATACCAACAAGTAGCATCCTATTGGTTAGTATAATTTAAGCTACTACCAGTTCAATAAACTTGCTTTTTCCCAACCACATCTTAATTTCATCATCAGTAGAAAAAACTCTGGTATTCCATAATTCTGATTTTTCCAAGTACATGACAGTAGCTAGACAATGATGTTAATACCTTTTTTAGCAAAAGAATATTATTGTTATCTGTTGTTATAGCTACCAAGTCATAAAGTTTCAGACTAAACAGTACAATGAAAGATATATATTTATATGCTGTAAATGTAGGTGCTTGAGAGATAGTTCAGCAGGTAAGAGCACTGGCTGCTCTTTTAGAGGTCCTGAGTTCCATTCCTAGCAACCACATATTGGCTTACAACCATTCATAGTGGGATCTGAAGCCCTCTTCTGGTGTGCAGGCAGACATGTAGACAGAGCACACATATACATAAAATACATAAACAAAGAACCCTTAAAAATAAATGTAAAGTATATATGGCTCCAACTTCATATTATAAGTTATATATCCAAGCATGGCATTGCCTAGTCTGTAAACAACTCTATAGGAAATGGCCTTTGGGTTCATTTCTGTACCTCTAATCACCTCTGAAAATCCATGTGGACCATTGTATTCTCTTGCCCACACAATCCTCTCTTGTTCTGTTATTTCTACCATGTGCTTTACTCTTGCCATGGGAATAGTCCCTTGATTCTTCCTGATGTTTCATGTCTATCAAGCTGTACACATACCACATCCTTACCTCTCCACATAAGTAAAACATTTGTATGGCCTTTAGACCTCCTAGAATCACTCTTCTGTTCATCTCACTTCTCAAACATTCGCTTCAGTTTCCAACACAGTTAACTATTTATTCTTTATTGATCTTCAGTATAAATTTGTATAATATCCATGGTGACTCTAGACATTGGCATTCCCATCTACCTCAACTGGACACACAAAATGTGTGTATTCCTCTTACCTACAAACATTTTTTCTTATTTTCATTTGTTTCTCAATTTTTCAAGTTCATTTTTACTTCGTGACTTGATAGTTTTTCCATTAAGATGAATTATCAAGCATAAAATCAAGGGTTTTCTTCCTTTAGCAACATTTATCTATATTAACTATTAATTTATTAACTTACTTATTGTATTTATGTATATATTTTGTCTTCATGTACACATGCCTGGTGTCCATGGAAGCCAGAAGAGGGTGTTTCAGTTTCCTGGATATTTGTCAGTAACCATGGATCCTCTATAACAGTAACAAGTGCTCTTAACCACTCTGCCATCTGCCTCTCAATGTAGATCAACCCTATGATCTAGCAAAAATATTTATTATTTCTATTATTACTTATTTTAATTATTTTCCTCTATTTCCATGTTGTTTACCTTATACCTAATGTCTCCTTTCTTTGTTTTTCTTCACACAACTGCAATGCTCAAACACCTTTCACTTAAAAAAATATTCATCTTTTCTTCACCTCTCACTCCTAACATTTACTTAACATATCATACTCTCAGTTTCAACCTTGATTTCCTCACAGAGATCAGCTGAAGTCCTAGGTGTGCATTCTTGACAAGAGCAAAGCCATGTCTACAGGTCTCACATCTAAAGATACAGCACAGCCTCCCCCATGCCTGAGAGTAGGATGCTTGCTTAAGCAGGATGTTTGTGCAACAGTTAACCCTTTTACTAAGAAAGCAGCCATAAAGAAGGGTCTTCCCAGTTCTCTTGCTCCAAAAGACTGTGCACTCACCACCCTCCATGAGATTCCCTACTAAGATTAGCTGGCTGCTCCCTCCTTTTCCCAGTATTTAATGAAAGTGTTGAGTATTGGGGAGAGGACTGCCATGTCTCCATCCAAAAAGCCCACCTGATACCATCATGGCTTCTACTTTGTGTCTGTTTTTCTTAATCTCACGTTGCCCCCAATCATATTTCCAGGACCCAGTCTTGACAGCAGAGGTATTACCAACTTTCCATCTTTCTAAGCCTACTATAGAAGCCTCAGATGACGTACCCACATCTTAAGACTCGTGGATATAACTTTACACAGTAGCTAATATAATTAAATTAAGAATAATTTATCCTGGAGAATCCTGGTTAGCATAAGTGCTATTACATGTGCCTTTATTAAACAAAAACACACCTAAGAAGACATGAAGAAGAGAAAGCAATGTGACTATAAAGGCAGAAGTTGAAAGTGGTGTAGCCACAAGCCAAGGAATGTCAACAGCCACCAGAAACCAACACAAAGAATAGACTTTTTTTCTTTCTTGCTCTATTATTTCTAACATGCATTACTCTTGTAATGGCTACAGTCCCTTGATTCTTACAAATGCTTTATGTCTTCACTTTAGACTTCTGTCCTCAAAACCTGTGAGACAAAAATTCACATCCAGAGCTTTCGCTCAGACCAACCACAGTATGACCTACTGTGAAAAAAACTCTTATCAGTTGTGTTGACCTGAATTTCATATCCCTGTTCTCAAAATCCAGTTTCCCATCAATTCTAATCTCTCCTGTGTCTGGATTTATTTAAAACTTTAAGTTCTCACTAGTAGGCTGAATCATTCAGAACCCATAGGAAATTTCTCTGTTCTGGCCTTCATCTAGATCAGAAGCAGTTAGTTGAACTACAAAAGTGTCATTTTTGTTGTTGTTGTTGTTGCTGCTGCTGTTGTTGTTATTTTTGTTGTTTCAAGCAGGTTTATCAAACTGGTGCATTGTCATTCATATTTATGGTGGTTTATTTATTTTTACTTTTGTTTTGGGGGGGCTTTTGCTTGTTTGTTTGGTTGGTTGGTTGTTTTTTTGTCCTTGTTATTTTGTTTTGTTTGTTTGTTTGTTTTGGTTGTTTGGGGGTTTTGTTTTGTTTTGTTTTTTGGTCTTGTTTGGTTTGGTTTGGTTCTTTATGGACAGGGTTTCTCTGTGTGTACCCTTGGCTGCCCTGGAATTCTATTTTTAGACTAGGCTGGCCTTGAATTCAGAGATCCCCCTGCCACTGCCTGCAGAGAGCTGTGATTTAAAGTGTGGGCCATTTCCGCCCATCTCAGGATGTTATTTTGGATCTGAATAGATCCTGTTAGCTCCAGTTTACCACCCTCAATCACTGTTAACAACAGCGGAAGTTGTGATGTTTCCTCTCTGTCCAACAGCTTCCAAAAAATAAGAATAAGCACTGTTCTTTTTATCTGTTTGTTAATCATTATTTTAAGCGAAAATGCTCTTTGAAACTTAATATATAGTTAATATCAGCTTCAGAAGCGCCCTTTAGAGGAAACTGAGTGTCTAGAGAGACAAATTCAGAAATAAGCGGCTTTGGGAGGCTGGAGAGCGATAAAGAGCACTGTCTGCTTTTCCAGAGGACCAACATTGTAGCTCACAACTCCTGTAGTTCCATTTCCAGGGGATCTGACACCCTCACACAGACATGCATGTAGGCAAAACACCAATGCACATAAAATAAGTCTTTTTTTTTTTAATTAAAAGGAAAGAAATCGGTGTCTTTTGTTCTTTCTCTAAGCATGGGCGAATTATCATTGACCTCCTTGACGACCTCCATCTACACATGAAAAACCTGCAATGGCCGGTCCAAGGTCACCTCCAAGGTGGATGCTACACTCTGCACCCCACCCGCACTGCACCTCCAGGTTGACCGGAGAATGTCATTGTGCAGATTTACATCCAAAAGGTCCCCTTGGCCCTTGGATGACACTCTGAACAGGCGGGGCACCAGCTCCGCCAGTCCTAGCCCCGAGTACTATGCGATGTCGTCCACGAAGGTGCCGCATTTATCCTCCACGATGATGGATAGCTAGAGCTGCCCTCTCCCTGCGTCCCGGGCTTCGAGGAGCAGAAGAGAGAGCAGCAGACACTGGAATCTCCGGCCTCTTCATTAAGAAAACAACATCGCAAATACTGAGGGCATTTTGATTGGAACCTTTAAGGAAGCATTCATGAAATATTTTAAAAGCAGTCTCTATTTTCTGTCTTCATTTAAAACTTCATAGAGTATTTTGGTTTCCGTGTAGTTGGGTTTGTTAAGTGAATGGGTGAACTCTGGGCGCCAGAACCAAAATATTCTCCTTAGAGAATAGCGACATAGAGAGTAGCTGCATAACGACATCACGTGACTCATTATGCAAATACAAGAAAGATCGTTGGGTTCTTGGTTTGGATCACTATTTTCTGGGCCACTCTAATACAACTTTTGAATATTCCCATGGATGATTTGTGAATGCTGTTTAATTGATGTATGAACGGTTACTTTGTGATTTTAAGATATTTTCTTTTTCAAAGTTTATCTGAAAACCCTTTTTGAAATAAGGTGTGACAGAAACTACTCTAACATGTTGTTTTCGTGGAGATTGAGACATAGTATGTGCACCCCTGACCTTTCATGGCTTACAATTCACAATGCAATTTGTTCTTCACAGAACTTTCTTGGAAACTTTTGAAGAAAATCAAGGGTTCCACCATTTCATAAAAAGAAAGCTAGAACAGTTTAGCTAACAAAACAATACTCTATATAAAAAAATCTTTTTTCATAAATCTAGAGAACATTATAATTCATCATATATGTGAGAGGAAGTGTTTTTTGCTTAAATGTGATGGCTTTTCATGCAGCTGCTATACTCTCATACTTCAAATCAAAGCACATGAATAGATTAATGGCAAGAATAAAACGATTTCATTTAAAATACTGGATCAAGATGGGGTGGTGGTATATACCTTTAGTCTCAGCTCTCAGGAGGCAGAGGACTGCGGATTTCTGTGAGTTTAAGGCCAGCCTGGTCTACAAAGCAAGTTCAAGGACAGCTAGGTCTCTCATACATAAATAAATTCTGTCTTGAAAAACAAAAGAACTAAAACGCTAAATCAAAGTCTGAAGATTCCACAGTATTCTAAGATGACAATAGAATGCAAATATGCAGAAGTCTGGCAGTGTTTCACTGGATCCTAATCTTATCAACTAAAGGAAAAATGTGAATTTGATATTGACATTTTGCATCTAAATCTTTTCCTGCAGGTCAGTTAGTAGTTACTCAGACTGTACTTATCAGAAAGTCAAAATGCTGATGAAAGGAGAAATTAAAAGACCTTTCATAATTAATTATATTCATTAATTCAAGAGTGCCTTGCATATAAACACAATGAAGAGCCTATAGATCACTGTCAAAATCTTAAGCATGGGCTTTATAATTTCATCAACCCCCAGATCAAACTCTTTAATTTACTGACAGTCCTTTCACAGGGTGGTAAATTTCCTGAAATTCACAGTGGAAGGAGAGAATGGACTCCTGCAAAATTCCCTCCACATGCTGTGGCATGTGCACACATACACAATAAATAATAAATAAATGCAATACTTTTAATATAAAATTAAAGCTCTTAACCCAAGTTCCAAGAATGGTCTTCAATGTGAATTCCTCCAGAATATTGTGCCAGATGGTATATTGTACAATTTAGGAGAAAGTGCTTTGAATGCACCCCAAATGCATGACCAATTCCCCACTTCTGCACCTACCTAAGAGGCACCGAGCTAGAAGAACCCAGAGACATGAATGGTCTTTACTAGGTTCTTTAGATGAGATTAAACACGTGAAAAATATTGAAGATACTAGTGATAAGGCATTTACAAAAAATTTAAAAGATGAAAACAATGAATAATTATTAGTATGTATGCACATCAATAGATTTAACTTTCCTTTCTAGAAAAAAATTAAAGTTTAGGAAAGGATACAAATGAGCATCAATAATATGAATACAAGAACGCAACTAACAAGTGTGCACGATTTAATTGAACAATCTTATTTGCTTAGTTTACTTTGGAAGAATGAGCCAGCCTTCTTTGGATCTATAGTACTTAATAAATATCTTGCACTTTCATGGAAAAATCGGGTATGAATTATTTGTTCAATAGTAGCACCATATTAGAATGCAAGACTGGACTTTTTTCTCCAAGTAATTTGAAGATGAATTTTACTATGGTGATAGAGGATATTCAACAACTGCTGTGGGGAATAGTAAATCAATTCAGAGCTAGTGACAACGGATCCTTTGCTGACACATTTTTAAAGCAGCTGATTGAAGAGAGTGAAACTATCAATGCAAAGTACCGCTAACAGACAAACATGAGCGAATATAAGCACTCTGCTTGGATTATCAACTTCACTGGGAATTAGAAGCAAAGTGATATGACTTACTTAAGCAAAACAATGATCATTTCAGGTGAAATCATCTTGGGAATCTCTAATATTTTCTAACCAAATTTTGAAACAAATGGGGGCACTTCTTACCTGTAAAACCCTGACTATATAATTTAAAAGCTGGATATATGCACATCTGGTGTTTTACTAAAAGAGGTTGTTCCTTGAAACAGCGCTCAAAATGTAGAATATTCTTTTAAAATTTTTCCATGAAAACTGAATTCTAAATAATTATATATGCATTTACTGGAAAGGCGAGATTTGTCAAAAACTCACCTGTCCAGGGTGATTTGATTCTGATTCTTTTCTTTCCCTTTCATCTCTATCCAGATTGGGGGGTAGACTGGGGCTGAAGGCCATGAGGTCGGTCTTGGGCGGACCCTCTCCAGAGCACACCCTCTGCCTTCTCTGCTGTGAGTAAGACCAGGTCCCCACCGCGCTGGAGCACACCAGCACGGGCTTCCCTGGAGCACAGGCTCCACCAGTGGGCGCCGCTGAGCAGCGCAGCGCGGTGTACAGCAGCAGCGTGAGTACCAACAGGCTGGACACCGCGCAGATGGAGATGATCAGATACACGTTGACATCCACCAGCGACGCCTCTGGAATTGAAGCACGCCCTGATGTCTGTGAAAAGGACTTTGGAGCTTGGCCGCTTTCCACCAGAGACACTAACACAGTTGCAGTGGCTGTCAGTGCGGGCTCTCCATGGTCCTTCACCAGCACCAGTAGGGTCTGTCGAGGGGCATCTGCCTCATCCAGGACGCGCGTTGTGCTTATCTCACCCGTGTACAGACCCACGCGAAACGGACTGCGCAAGCCCCCTGCCGCCGGCTGCAGCTCGTAAGACAGCCAAGCATTGTATCCAGAGTCTGCATCTACAGCGCGCACTTTCGCCACTACGTGCCCTGAACCCACCGATCTGGGCACAAGTTCGCTTACTGACCCACCGGCTCTGTCAGCTCCGTGGGGCAGCAGCGCGGGCGCATTGTCGTTCTCATCCAGCACGAACACCTGCAGGGTCACATTGCTGCCCAGGGCAGGCACACCAGCATCCCGCGCGCTCACCTGGAACTGCAGCAGCTCCAGCTCCTCATGGTCCAGAGGCTGCAGCGCGAACACCTTGCCGCTCTCCGCGTGCACAGACACGAAGCTCGACAGCAAGCGCTCGCCCACCCTCTTCTCCACCAGAGAGTAGGACACCAGCGCGTTCTCCTGCGCGTCCGCGTCCATGGCCGACACCGTGAAGATGTGCGCGCCAGGCGGGTTGTTCTCCTTCACGAACACCGTGTATTCGGGCTGTGGGAACGCGGGCGCATTGTCGTTCACGTCAGCCACCTCCACGGACACGCTGGCTGTGGCCCACAGCGAGGGCGAGCCCCCATCGCGGGCTGTCACAACCAAATCATAGATTGGCACCCTCTCGCGGTCCAGGCTGCTATCCAATACCAGGGAATAATAGTTTTTAAAGGTGGATACGATCTTGAAGGGGACATTGGGTGTGAGAGAGCAGGTCACTTGGCCATTGACACCAGAGTCAAGGTCAGAGACGCTAATCAAAGCAATGACTGTGTTTGGCTGGGCATCCTCTCTCACTGGGAGGGACAGGGAAGTCAGTGTCACTTCAGGAGCGTTGTCATTGGTGTCTAAGATTTCTACCGAGACTGTACAGTGACCTACCATTGGGGGAGTCCCCTTATCCGTGGCCAGCACTTCAATTTCATAAAACTTGTTTTCTTCATAATCCAAAGTTCCGTTGACCCTCAGTTCCCCGTTGTTTTCATCTAGTATAAATAAAGGCTTCCCGCTGGGCTTGACTGACATCAAAGAGTACTCCAGTTGCCCGTTCACACCTTCGTCTCGATCTGTGGCATTTAACTTTATGACAAGAGTTTCTTTAGCAGCATTTTCCATTATTCTTACTTTGTATTCTAAATGATCGAACTCCGGGTCATTGTCGTTAACATCTAAAACACGAACCCAAAGCCGAACTGTGCCGGTGAGCTCCGGTTTTCCCCCATCTGAGGCTGTTAGTAGCAAATTAAGTTCCGGGGTTTTTTCCCGATCCAGGGTCTTCTTTAATATAAGTGATGGTCGTTTAGTCTGTTTGCTACTTGTTGGCGATTCTAAAGAAAAGTACTCGTTTTGACTTAATCTGTAGACCAACACAGCATTCTCCCCTATGTCAGCATCAGAAGCTCCCTCTAGCGGAAAACGCGAGTCTGGTTGCTTGGATTCAGAAATCAATAGCCTTTGTTCTCTAAGAGGAAACACTGGTGGATTGTCGTTAATGTCCCTCACCTCCACCTCCACGTGGAAAACCTGCAGCGGCCGGTCCACGATCACCTCCAGGTGGATGCTACACTCCGCGCTCCGCCCGCACAGCGCCTCCCTGTCGATCCGAGAATTCACAAACAAAATGCCATTCTGCAGATTTACCTCCAAAAGGTCCCCGCGGTCCTTGGACGCCACCCTGAACAGGCGGGGCACCAGCTCCGCCAGCTCCAGCCCCAGGTCCTGAGCGATGCGGCCCACGAAGGTGCCGTGTTTGGCCTCCTCGGGAACGGAGTAGTGGAGCTGGCCGCTCCCTGCCTCCCAGGCTGCGAGGAGCAGAAGCCAGAGCAGAGGTTGCAGAGTGCAGGATCCACGTCTCTGAAAACCTAACATTGCATATGGAATCGGCCTCCAAAATGTCTCCCTCCGCTGCCTGTATTAGATACTTGTCTTCAGATCCAAACCTCGCTGGATTCTCGATAAATTTTTAAGGATCCTTTTAACTGCAGCACTCAGCGTGATGGAGTCGGTTTTGTACGCAGAGTGCGGGACTCTTCGGACCAATTTATGAATGGATTCTTTCCACCTAGTAAAGAGCGACACCTTGTGCCTGAAAATGTGAGTAATTGTGCGTATCCACCACTGGAGAATTTCATGTTTTGTATACTTAGCCCAAAATAATTCCAAATCGGAATGTATGTGAAGGTGGTACTTTTTATTAAATAACATCAAATTAAATACCTACAAAATTGTTCTCTTATCCAAACACTTGAAGAAAAAGAGGGCTCAATTCTTTAGGTAAACTTGAAAACCTAGAGTTAAACATTTTGTTAACATCTTGTCTATCATATAAAATATCATCAGATTTTAACTGTTCGAATTTAGTCTCCCTTACTACTGCCAGGAAACTCACTGGAAAAGACTTTTCCAATGTTTGGGTCTACTTTATTGTTGATATTTGTGTTTGGAATTTTGTTTGAGTCTGCAGAATCCAGGGCCTTTTGGTGGTAGGCAAGTCTCAGCCTTTGAAGTTCCATAACAATGTTCTGCACCCTGTACCCTCAGCTATGTAGATTGAAACTACTCGAACAGATTTATGAGGTTCAAGCCATGTTTTGATGCATGTATCTACTGCGTAATGATCAAATCAGACTTAATACATCTAACACCTCAAACGTTTATCACTTCTTTGTGGTAAAATTTTCAAAGTTCTCTCTTCTATTTATATTAATATATGCATCCCTTTATCAATATTATTATTCCTATTTTCTTTAGTTCCAATCTTTTTTATATTCCATTGTCTTCTTGTAATAAATTTCTGATTTTATGTCCATTGCAGAGTAAATAAACAAATATTTTCAAGTTTTATAATTTGAAATAGAATTCACAGAAGAAAAATCTGTTGATAAAGATGAATTTTGCATTTGACATATATGATTTCTCACACAAATCATATGTCAGTAGTGGAATAGCAATATTTCACTTATGTAATCATCAGTAATATGACAAAGACAGCTTTTTAAATCACAGAATGAATTATCATTCAGTGAAATAAATAAAATTACCAGGAAAAGCTCTATATCAGTTTGGTATTTTCATGTAACCAATATTAGTTTTCTTAACACAATAAAAATACATCCATGGAAAGTAACTACAGTGCAGAATTTGAGGTTCGTGATTATAAGTCATCAGAAAGGTAACTGAATTTTACAATCTGTCCTCTAAATATGTGAGACTGTGCTTAAAAAACAGAAACTACTCAAACAGTTGGACTAAATGACAAATTACCTTAGAGTCTGAAAACGTAATTTTCTGTAATACTCAGTGGGAATTATTGAGGATAATTTTCATTTTTTCTCTCAAAGAAAGGTTTCTCTGGGTAATGCTGGCTGTTCTAAAACTCAGTTTGTAGACTACACTGTCCTTGACCTCAGAGATCCTCCTGCCTCTGACTCTGGAGTGCTGCCATTGAAGTGCCACCACTTTAGACTTTATTTTTTTTTCTTGAAGAAGTAGTTATGTTTTCTCTATCTTCAATACCCACTAGCAATTTAGAAGAAAAAGATGAGACAACACAAGTTTGGAGTAGAAAACCATTCAGGAAAAAACTCAATATTTTGTTATATAGAAATTTTTGAGGAAAAAAAAGGCTCAGGTTGACTTTGACTTCCCAGGATCAAGTGATACTCCTACCTCGGAGTTAAATGGTTTTGAGAGTTTGTCTCCAGTTTACAACTATCACAATAACACATAAAAATGACATAAACTGTCAACTCTAAGAACAAAGAATTATTTTTTTATTTTTTGAGAGTGGCAGAGGGTTGAGGAAGGGATTCTCTGTAGCCCTGGCTGTCCCAGAACTTGCTCTGGAGTCCAGGCTGGCCTCTGACAAGAGATCTGCTTACCCCTGCCTTCCAAGTGCTGGTATTAAAGGTGTGCATTACCAATGCCTGGAAAGAACACTGAATTCTATTATGCACTTGTAAAATAATATAATCATGTGTAATCAATCCAATACGAAATAACAATAAACTGAACACAATAGGTAAAGTGTGTTAAATTTATATTGAAGAAAAGGAAGCACATTGTTACAGGAAATGTGGTTTTAAAATGCAATGTGAACTTTTCTGAGATAAAGAAATAAATATAAAAGTTCTACCCATGAGAGGAGAGATGATAATAACACAAATGTGAGTTAAAACCATATTCTAATTCAAATGTTCATTTCCACTAATAAATAGTTTGCAGGTAATAAAATAGTTATCAAAAATGATAACATGTGTGAATCAACATCCCATCTTTTGTATTTTGGCTGAAATTGTTCAGGCAGCAATTCACAGAAAACATATTATACTTGCTCTAAACTTGTCAGTTGGGATGGACTCAACATCTAGCTGTAGGTTAATCTCAAGAAATTATGCTGAAATCATTGTTAATACTGTTTTGTGAAAATCAATTGAAGATTTCATGAACTGTGTGCTTTACTTCTACAAATCAGTTTGATTAGATGCAAATCCTACCTCTACACCTCACTAACTGTATATTAAAGTGAAAAGTTTTATGTCCTCTTAGCCTGTGTTATTTTGTATATCTGTTGTTATTCTTTCTTGCAAATGTAAGCCACGGAAATTAATTTCAAAACCATTCTTTAAACCCTGAGAAAATTTTCAAAACCAGATTATAAGTTTACTTTCCAAGCACTATGCTAACAAGAATAGAGGATTTACTCAATGATGCTTAGTCTGCTCTATTGTGGTTTATTAAAGGAAATACAGCAATTTTCTCTCAACCATTTGTTCAATTGGCCAGCCTGGTCTACAGAGTGAGTTTCAGGACTGCCAGAGTTATGCAGAGAACCCCTATTATGAAAAACCAAACTAATAACAATGAAA
This sequence comes from Cricetiscus sungorus, assembly GCA_030556225.1. Lineage (NCBI taxonomy): Eukaryota > Metazoa > Chordata > Mammalia > Rodentia > Cricetidae > Cricetiscus > Cricetiscus sungorus. The sequence continues at coordinate 124,062,555 of JANBXA010000651.1, forward strand.
AAGACTGCACAATAAACATCTGCACACATCTGAAGATTTTCATAGGAAACCAACTCCTTTGAATGTGCTAATGAAGTGTACATTGTTACTCAATGTTCTCAAATCTTTTGGCCGTATTGAGAATCCCCAAATTACCTTTATTACCACTTACATTTGCCTAAAACACTATTATTATTCACACACAAAAAGAATGAGATCATTTTATATGTGATATTTTACTTTGTTATTTATGGAATTTTGTTGCTCTACCAGAGTATGTGAGCCAAAGTCCACATTTTTCTCATGTTTTAAATAATTCCTGTTTATATCATTTTCAAATGATGGGTCCATAGTTCTTATATAGTTGCTCCTGATTATTATACACAGAATAAATGTCTATCTCAATGTGATATTGATTAAAATAAGTTAAGCCGTGAACACAACTAAGAAAGTATCACTCAATATGGAAAAGCATGACTCATCTCATTACAGCATTTATGCAAAATGATTAATATAAGCATGAGGAATTTTGTAATTGAGGCAAATAAGACTCTCCTGTTTCCCTTTCATACTCAACCTATGCTTGAACCGAAAATAGATTTACTGAAGAAGGTTCTACATTGTGGGGGCATGAGTGGCTCCAGACTCTGAAAATTTATACTTAGATATTATCACTAGAAAAGACATATATCTCAGATTTTCTTTTCCCATCTTTAAAATTCAGATAGTCATAGGTAGTACTACTATTGTTATACGTAGTATAAAGAAAGAATTACTAAATAATACTCATGATGACAAGAATGAAAGGCAATGAAGATTGCTAGGTTTCCAGCAATGAGCTATCTTAAGAGAGGCAAAACAAATAAATTTAATAACTTTGTAAATTATTGTAAGGATTAATGAAACAATATATCTAAGTCCTCACAGCAAGCCTAACACATAGAGATAATTCATACAGTGTGCTTTGACATACATTAAGCCATAGATTCTCATACTCTATAGTCTACACAAGTAGACAGTGTAGCAGGGCATGATAGTGAACATTTTTAATCCCACGTGGCATGCAGATACAAGTAGACCTTTGTGATTTCCAGGCCAGCCTGCTCTACATTGTGAGTTACAGGCCAGCCAGGACTTCACCGTACCTTGTCTCAAAGAAAATAAGCATTGGGCAACATGAAATAAGGCATAAGTCATGGTTACCTTTTTGAATGGTTTTCCTAATATTTATTTTCATGAAAATTATTCTTCCAAACTTCATCACCTTCTCAGATTTCCATTACACTTACCCTGTTTATACATGGTTTTCTTTCTGTATGTAAATATATTATATGATTTATTTCTTCAATAGGATTAAGAGGTATGTTATTTGCCATTAGAACCCCCCCAAAAAAAAGAAATCTTTCACATTGCTTTATGTATATTCTATTGTTTTAAAATAGAATTTTTGGATCCCTTTTTTAAAACTCTACATGAATATGATGTTGAGACAAAACTATTTTATATTAAATATATAGAGTATATACAATATTCTGTGCTGAGTGGTTGTCAGGAGTGCCTTTATTAACATTTCATGGTTCTTTTGCATGAAGTGTTGTCAAATAATCTTTTTCGTACACTGTAAAGATACAGTGTCTTTGCCATGGCACCTTCTGATCTGTTCAATAAAGAGCTGAATGGTTGATAGTTAGGCAGGAAGAGGTCAGACAGGACTTCTGGAGAGAGAGAGTGTGTGGGGGGGTGAAAGAGAGAAAGAGAGAGAGAGAGAGAGAGAGAGAGAGAGAGAGAGAGGAAGATGAATCTCAGCATGGGAGAGATGCCAAGGCACATGAACAGGAAACAGGAGATGCAAGATGGAAGAGAGGTAAAAAGCCACAAGGCAAAATGTAGATTAATATAAATGGTTAATTTAAATTGTAAGAGCTATTTAGAAACAAGACTAAGCTAAGGCCAAACTTTCATAATTACTAAGACTCTGTATAATTTTTTGTAAGTTAGCAACCCAAAGAAAAAGCCTGCTACAATGAAGAATTTAAAGTAATGTCATTTTGAAGATAATGCACTTTGGCCAGCACAGGCAATGGTGTTGGACCTCACAAATGACAAGACTCTCAAACTCAAAGCACAAAGAAGTGAGGATTCCCTTACCCTAAAATACTTCCACATAGCTTCATGACAAGGACCAAGAATTGAAGAAAAATAATTCTGATCCATAGCGGAAGAAATTTCTCGAGTAACTAGAAGAGCTCGAAAAGTTAAACTTTGAAAGAAAGCAACAGTAAGTTTAGTTTGTCAGGTGATTATGTGGAATCGACATCCTGATGGAAAGTGGCAAAAATGTTGTCTATCCAAAGCAGTTGAGGGCTTTGAAGAAATTGTTCTCGAAAATATAACAGGATTAATGACAGAGCAGTAAGATATCCCCCAAAAGAAACACTAAAACTCTGCCCATTTCAACTGCGGGCTCACAAAACATGCTATTGAATATAAAATCACAGAAAATAAAGTACGAGTATACCCATCTCCACCAGTGGCAGATAATCTCACAGTTTATAAAAGCCAAGAATTCAAACCAAATAAAATATTAAATAATACCATAATGCTTTTGAATACACAAACATAATAAAGAACAAGGGGCAGCGGCTGGAATAAGAACAATAAATGACTACGGGTTGAAAGTTAGATTTGAGCCCTGACTGTGCCCCGTATTTCCCAATATGGCCCTTGCCTTCTTCCTGACACACTTTTTAAATTTAAAGAAAACATTGGCTCATTCTATTTCATTTTCAATATCATCACTACTTTGACTAATGTTATTATACATAGCATGAAGAATTAATTGCTAAATAATACCTATGACGACGGGAGTGAAAGGCAATGAAGATAACTAGATTTCCAGGATTTTTTAAATGAGCTGTCATGAGAGAAACAAATTTAATCCTGAAGATAGAATACTAAATTGACAAACTATATCCGTGACATCACCAAGCATGGATTGTATTCCGGGATTTCGGTACTTACATTCTCAAAGATCTCTTGTTGGACTCCATTATCTGCAGAACCCAAAGCAGGAGGAACACTGGGACTGAAGGCCATGAGGTCTGTCTTTGGCGGGCCTTCTCCAGAACACACCCTCTGCCTCCTTTGCTGAGAGCAAGACCAGCTCCCCACTGCACTGGAGCACACTAGCATGGGCTTCCCAGGTCCACACTCGCCCTCAGTGGGCAGTGCTGAGCACCGCAGAGCTGTATATAAGACAAGTGTGAGCACCAACAGGCTGGACACCGCGCAGATGGCTATGATCAAATACACATTGACATCCACAACAGATGGTTCAGAGGCTGCTGTGCCCGCCAACGCCCGTGAAGAGGCCTTTGGTGCCTGATTGCTCTCAATCAGAGAAACCAGCACTGTGGCTGTGGCAGTCAATGCCGGCTCGCCATGGTCCTTCACCAACACCAACAGGCGCTGGCGGGGCGCATCCCCTTCATCCAGGGCACGAGTGATGCTGATTTCACCCGTGTACAGGCCCACGCGGAAGGGACTGCGCATACCACCAGTTTCGGATTGCAGCTCATAAGACAACCAAGCATTGTAACCAGAGTCTGCATCCACTGCACGCACCTTCGCCACTATGTGCCCTGAACCCACTGACCTAGGAACAAGTTCGCTCACTGCTCCGCCGGCTCCGACAGCTCTGTAGGGCAGCAGCACTGGCGCATTGTCATTCTCATCCAGCACGAACACCTGCAGAGTCACATTGCTGCCCAGGGCAGGCACACCAGCATCCCGCGCGCTCACCTGGAACTGCAGCAGCTCCAGCTCCTCATGGTCCAGAGGCTGCAGCGCGAACACCTTGCCGCTCTCCGCGTGCACAGACACGAAGCTCGACAGCAAGCGCTCGCCCACCCTCCTCTCCACCAGAGAGTAGGACACCAGCGCGTTCTCCTGCGCGTCTGCGTCCATGGCCGACACCGTGAAGATGTGCGCGCCAGGCGGGTTGTTCTCCTTCACGAACACCGTGTATTCGGGCTGCGTGAACGTGGGCGCGTTGTCGTTCACATCAGCCACCTCCACGGACACGCTGGCTGTGGCCCACAGCGAGGGCGAACCCCCATCGCGGGCTGTCACCACCACATTATAGTCAGCTGTGGTCTCTCGGTCCAGGGCGCTGTTCAGCATGAGAGAATAATAATTCTTGAAGGTGGACACCAGCTTGAAGGGGACATGAGGGCTCAGGGAGCAGGTCACCTGCCCGTTAACAGTAGAGTCAGAGTCTGTCACGCTGATTAAGGCGATAACTGTCCCCAATTGGGCATCCTCTCTCACAGGGAGTGATAATGATGTTACTATTAACTCTGGAGCATTATCATTGATGTCCAAGACTTCAATTAAGATTGTGCAGTGACCAAACATTGGAGGACTACCTTTGTCAACTGCTTCTGCTTGAATCTTCCATAACTTAGTTTCTTCAAAATCTATTTTCCCACTGACTTTAATTTCTCCAATGACTGGGTCGATATGAAAAGTGGCTTCTGTCTTAGGGGAAACATCCGTTGCAAAGGAATAAAGAATTTGACTATTTGGACCTTCGTCCAAATCTGAGGCATTTAGTGTAACCACTAGGGTACCATTTCTTGCATTTTCTACCAGCTTCGCCCGATAGATCGCTCTGTCAAACACTGGCGCATTGTCGTTTGCATCCAGCACTGTGATGTGTAGCTCCAAGGTGCCAGTGAGCTCGGGTTTGCCCCCATCCGTTGCTTTAACCACTAAGCGAAGCTCAGAAGCCTGTTCTCTGTCTAGAGGTTTTTTAAGCACTAGTTCCAGTGGTTTAACCTGTTCATCTGTGGTTGGTACTTCCAGGGAGAAGTATTCACTGGGACTCAGTCTGTAAGTCAGCAGAGCATTGGCTCCGATGTCTGCATCTGAAGCGCCCTCTAGTGAAAACCGAGAGTCTAGAGGCCTCGTTTCCGAAACAAAGAGATTCTTTTGTGTCTTTGGAAACACTGGAGGGTTGTCATTAATGTCCCTCACCTCCACCTCCACGTGGAAAACCTGCAGCGGCCGGTCCACGATCACCTCCAGGTGGATGCTACACTCCGCGCTCCGCCCGCACAGCGCCTCCCGGTCGATCCGAGAATTCACAAACAAGATGCCATTCTGCAGATTTACCTCCAGAAGGTCCCCGCGGTCCTTGGACGCCACCCTGAACAGGCGGGGCACCAGCTCCGCCAGCTCCAGCCCCAGGTCCTGAGAGATGCGGCCCACGAAGGTGCCGTGTTTGGCCTCCTCGGGGACGGAGTAGTGGAGCTGGCCGCTCCCTGCCTCCCAGATTGTGAACAGCACAAGCGAGGGCAGCAGGCACCAGGATCCTTGGCGGTATATCATAGCGACAAAGCACATATTCTCTTTGAGATTATTTTTGTTTTTGTTGTTGGTGGTGGTAGTAGTAGTAGTAGTATTCTTGCTCCGGGACAATCGCAACAATGTAGGTGCTGTTTATAGTTTTTACAGCTCAGGACCAGCTTCTTTCCGGTCTGCAGATCTGATTTTCTTCCCTTAGCGCACTTGTTGGAGAACGACGGCATCCTGTGGCTCAAAGTGTAAGTGCAATCGCGCTCTGAGTATTTTGCTTACCTGGTTTCAGAATGCATTTGCATTTGCGCTATTCTTTATAGGCTTCTAACTAGTTCACATTTCAGTAGCCAGCAGCTAATTAAAGGTTGCTTTATTGTGGATTTATAGTTCCTAGAGTAGTTTCATTTTCTATATAGACGTCCAAGAACATACTACTGCACAAACTACATTATCGGGCAAAAGGATATGAACAAATTACATTTGTACTGGTGATACGTCTTTTAAAAGGTTTTAAAGAAATGGTGTAACATGTAAAATGCTTCTTATCCAACCTCTTTCCAAGACTTTGAAATTGTGTTTTGCTGAATCTTTTTAAATGCTAAATTATTCTGATTATTTGATTTAACTGTACAGAGAATAATTCAAGATGCAGATTTTCTATGTTACCCGCAACACAATGGGATTTCAATTCAATGCTAGTAAGCTATTTACTATTTTATACTGTATTGATATAGGCAATGAATTTACTCAGCACAGATTGTGGGAAATTTAGAGCATATTTGTAAGGTTTTATCATTTTAAAGCTTTTGTCCAGTCATTATATCTGTTCAGGGTTAATGTTATTTCCACCATATTAAACAACTTCAGTGTAAAGTATACTTGCTATTTACTTAGAAAAATTAACTTTTATCCAAAAAATAGTGTCAGGAGTTCCAGTTATATTTATCTGTTTATACTTATTTCCTTAGAAAATATGTGAAGAGTTTATAATATAAAAATTATTCTAAGTCTCATTTACTCAATTTTATTACCATGTTTTAATCTGTTATACAAAAATATATTGGAATTTACATGGAAAACTTATAGATGGCAGCCAAGTTTATCAGTATGGCATTAAAGAAGAAAATGGTTTAATCAACCTCAAGACTGTATGGAACCAACTAATCACCATCTGCATCTTGCCGATAAAATTAAGTCATTGAAAAGAACTCAAATATTCCCCCCACTAAAAAGTGACTGTAAATGGATGCACGAGATGATCAAGTTTGTTTTCTTTGTGTGCACATCAGTTTTCATTCGACTTGATGACTATGAATCTATACCAAAGATATGTAATTCCAATTGCCTGTAATAGTTTTTATGACTGAAAACATAAATCCTAAACCAAGATACTGCACTGTTTAAAAGGAGCAAGAGAAAACAGAGCTTGAGAGATGGTTCAGCAGTTAAGAGCACTGGCTCTTCTTCCAGAGGCCCAGAGTTCAATTCCCAGCACCCACCCGGCAGCTCACAACCATCTGCAACTGCAGTTCCAGGGGATCTGATACCTTCACACCAACACAGTAAATAAAGTTAAATAAGTTTTTTAAAGATGAAGGAAAAATTTAGCCTATTGAGTTGACTAAAGTTAGAAAAAGAAGATCATGAAGAAAATTTTTAATCTCTGGTTTTCTGATTAAAGTGACCCAATGTCTTTTGAAATGACTCCAATGTAAAAATGAAAGTACATTACTACTTTGGATTGAAGAATTATGTCATCAATCAAGTACATACAATGCGTAATTTTTAGATTTGTGTGCATGGGGGTTTGCAAAACTAGTTAGGGAATCCTGAGAAAGGAAGAAGAGATCTTAAGAGAGGTGAGAAATAGAGCAGGTACTAAATACATGTGACAAGAAAACAGAAAGTCAAACAAAGTAGAGAGAGGGCACCAGCCAGATAGAGAGGGATAACAGGAAGGGGGATGAAAGACTGAAAAAGAGTATAATGAGGGATATGTGAAGATGCCATTACAAAGACCCTTACTTCAAATACTAACCTAAAATCTACATTTAAAAAATTAAAACTGCAATTGGCAATGTCTTAAAGTTCCAAGGTTTTCATTAATCTAACAAGTACAGTTTGATAATAAATCCATGTGTTAGTAACATATCTTAAACACTATCAAACCAGGTGTGATGGTGCATGTCCCTGATCCCTGTATTCAAGAGGCAAAAGAAGGATTGGGAATTCAGGGGTTCTATCAAAATGATGTGAGTGAAGAGTGAGGGAAGAAGAGAGAAAGCAGGAAATAATTAAAAAGCACACTTTGAGCTTCATAAGGGAAACCCTAATAAGTACTTAAGATAAAAGGTAAAGACTTAGCTATATATTTATTTTTAACTAAGCTCTTAGCTGTATTTCTTTGTATACTCCATTCATCACAGATGGTCTTATAAAAATTTTGACAACATGAAAAAAATGAATGAAAAATAATAATCACCAACCTGAAAAACGCACAATAACTCAGTATGTTTACATCTATTAGAATGTCAAATAACTGTAAAAAGCAAAGATATCTACTATTATAAATATATAGATATGTATGGGCAAGGAAAGAGGGAGAGGGAGGAAGGGAGAGAGAGAAAAAGGAGAAAGACAGACGAGACAGGGAGACACAGAGACAGAGAAGTTCTCTTTCTAAAGCTGGCAGCCAAGCCAGGTGTAATGGGTAGGCCATGTCTATAATCCTAGCACCTGACAGACTGAGGCAGGAAGTTTGAGGTCATCCTGAATTACATAATGATTTTAGGCCAGCCTGGGCTATTGTGAGACTCTGACTCAAAAAACATGAAATAAAATAAAAAACTGGAGGTTAAACTAGGATATCTTTACTATGATGGTCATGATACCTCCTAAATTTTACATTGCAATACTTGAATTATGTTAGTTTAAATTACTATATTTGGAAACAAGCACAACTGAGACATTATGATTAATAAGAGCTCTGATTAAAGAAAAACATGAAATTTTTATATGATTTCAAGTGTAAGGTATATATTTCATAAGTGTATTTGGCATATTGGCCAATAAAATTTTAACTTAACATGAATTTATCATTAATAATTTCTAAAAAATTGACATTGAGACCAGCAATGAAAAACTGGCAATTGAAAGCAATATTTCGCTTGCATTTTTGTCCTGATTTTTGTGTTATCAAACTTGCCTAATGATGTCAACTTTTGTTGGAATATATTTGTGAACACAGACTGAATAACAAATTCATAGTAAATGGGAAAGGACAAGAAATTGCTAAGGACCAGAATCGAAAAGATAAATAATCGTTGTTTTGGTGATGCTGTGATTAATCTGAAAACTGAAATTGTGAGTTATCAGATAACTACTAGATTTAATAAAGGATAATTTGATAGGGTATTTTGTCCTGGTCTCTATTAGTCAGAGTTCCCTGGAGGAACAGAGCTTATATAGAAATTGTATTAGAATGGCTTATATACTGTGGTCCAGCTAGTCCAACATGCTTGTCTAACAATGGAAGGTCCAAGAATCCAGTAGTTGTTCAGTCCCTGAGAATGAATGTCTCAGCTGGTCTTCAGTATACATTAGAATCTGAAGAAGTAGATTCTAATTCCAGGGAAGGAATGGACTTGCCAGGGAGAGCCAGAACAGGCAAGGAGAGTAAGCTTTCTTCTTCCATGTCCTATATATAGGCTGCCACCAGAAGGTACATCCTAGGTTAAAGGTGGATCTTCCCACCTTAAAAGAGCTGGATTAAAGGTGTATAATCTCACCTCAAAAGATACTAATTAAAATCGAGTCTTCCTATTTTAAATGATTTTATTAAGAAAAATCTCTCACAGGTGCATCCAGTTGATGGAATTTTAAGTAATTCCAGATGTAGTCAAGTTGACAACCAAAAACAGCCATTGCACCATGTAATTTAACTATTTTGTTTATCTGGTTATATGTAATTCAACACCACTCAGTTTAAGATGACAAGAGAAGCTGTTAAACTTAACCATACATCACAGTAATAAAAAATACTATAATTTAATTTTCTTTTCCCATTTTAATACTAATTTAGACTAAAATAACCCTTATTATTTCTTTTTTAAAAAAAAGAGTAATTGCCTGGCATGTAGAAGACACTTCGTCTGAAATCATGTCACAAGAAGATAAAGCTTTTGTGTTGTAGGAGAGTTTGATTGTATTCTGACACTCCTGAGAGTGCCAGTACAGTCAACCTTTGAGTCGGAGGGCAGAGTTAGCATTCAGCTGGCCAGAATTTATTTTTGGCAGACCCAGATTAGGATAGAGAGAGGCAGGAAGAAATAGTGAGAGGCTTAGAAAGATTCACCCCCTTTTCAATCCACGAAGGTGATGAGCAGGGTCAGCTGATCATCCTCTGTTGATCTTTGGATCTAGCAGGATTTTACCCCACTGCTTAACTTCTGAGTTTTATTTAAGAGTAAAACAATATAAGTAATTGATTCACTTTTGTTGGTGGTGCTGTTCTGCGTTTTTAAATAGATTTATTTTATTTTATGTGTAAGTATTTTGCTTTCTTGTATTAGGTGCACCATATGTATGGCTAGCACACACAGAGGACAGAAGAGATTACCAGGACCCCTAGACCTGACATTACAGATAGTTGTGAGCAACCATATGGGTGCTGGGAATCAAACCTGGGTCCTCTTCAAGAGCAGCCAGTGCTGCTGAGCCATCTCTGCATCCTCAAGAGAGGTAGTTTTTTTGTTTGGTTTGGTTTGGTTTGGTTTTAAAAACTGTTCTGGCTGTCCTAGAACTCACTATGTATATCAAGATGTCCTTGAACTCACAGAGATCTGCTTGCCTCTATCTCCTGAGTGCTGGGATTAGTGATGTGCACTACCAAACTCAGTGAGATAAAATTTTTAATAATTTTGAGAAACTTTCCACTTCCATCATAACACCTCCCTCAAAGCAAATGAGCTAATATCACACGTTCCTTGGGCTTTTCTAATAAAGAAGACTGTGAAGAGTTGTTCAATAAAATTATGTCAGTTACTACAAACATCCTAAGTCTGAAATTTTTAAAAGTGAATAATACATACTGGAACAAGGGTCAATAGTACAGAAACAAAAAAAATCAAATTAAAAAAACCTTTACCATTGAGTTGGCATTCTACCTTGCTGTGATGAGTCAAGAAAGAGTATATGATAGATATTAAATATTGCTGAATATAAAGTACTATGACATACATGTGGAGCAAAATAAAGTGCTAAACATTCTCATTAAAAAAGGAAGAAGATATGAATCAATGTAGTATTTTCTAAGTGCAATTGAACCAAATCAAAATTTCACTGGAGCAGGGTATGGTGGTGCACACCTTTAATCCCAGCACTTGGGAGGAGCTCTAAATTCAAGGCCAGCCTGGTCTACAAAGTGAGTTCCAGGACAGCCAGGGCTTCAGAAAGAAACCCTGTCTTGAGAAACTGAATTTTAAAAATTAAATTGAAAATGAAATCAATGAGCTTACCAACATGTATACATGAAGAAAGCATAAGAAAATAAAAATTACTGCATCCTAAACATGAGTTCTATTGAGAAAAACTTATATGTTCATAATAGCTATATTAAAATCACACATTTCGAGCAAAGGATTGATCTCATAAAACAAATTTCTGGACTAAAGTGTATTGAAAACATTACTAGAAATACTTTCACATAGTGGTACTCAAAGAAAATAGAGCCTCGGGCATGCATTTGACACAGAATAAAATGAGAGATAAAATCTATTTCATCAAGCCAAATACGAAAATAAAAAGATAATAGCCCACCTTCCCAGAAACGTCTCCTCCAGCGGAATGATTTTCCACTCCCACATCGGCCACAGGGCAGGGTGTAAGACTGGGACTGAAAGCCATGAGGTCAGTCTTGGGCGGACCCTCTCCAGAGCACACCCGCTGCTGTCTCTGTTGAGAGTATGACCAAGTCCCCACCTCACTGGAGCACACCAGCACGGGCTTTCCAAGCCCGCACCCTTCTTGCATAGGCACTGTGGAACAGCGCAACGCAGTGTACAGCAACAGCGTGAGCACCAACAGGCTGGACACAGCGCAGATAGCGATGATCAGGTACACATTGACATCCACTAGCGAAGCCTCCCTATTTGAAGAGTTGGACAACCCCTGGGAAGAAGCTTTTGGCACCTGGCCGCTCTCCACCAGAGACACCAAAACGGTGGCAGTGACAGTCAACGCTGGTTCGCCATGATCCTTGACCAACACCAGTAGGCGCTGGCGCGGTGTATCACCTTCATCCAGAGCGCGTGTCGTGCTGATCTCACCCGTGTACAGCCCCACACGGAAAGGACTGCGTGTACCCACAGCGGGCTGCAGTTCATAAGACAGCCATGCATTGTAACCTGAGTCTGCATCCACCGCGCGCACTTTTGAAACCACGTGTCCAGCACCCACTGTCCGCGACACAAGTTGGCTAAATTCACCAACAGGTCCAACTGTCTGAGGCGCCAGCAGCGTGGGCGCATTGTCGTTCTCATCCAGCACAAACACCTGCAGAGTCACATTGCTGCCCAGGGCAGGCACACCAGCATCCCGCGCGCTCACCTGGAACTGCAGCAGCTCCAGCTCCTCATGGTCCAGAGGCTGCAGCGCGAACACCTTGCCGCTCTCCGCGTGCACAGACACGAAGCTCGACAGCAAGCGCTCGCCCACCCTCCTCTCCACCAGAGAGTAGGACACCAGCGCGTTCTCCTGCGCGTCCGCGTCCATGGCCGACACCGTGAAGATGTGCGCGCCAGGCGGGTTGTTCTCCTTCACGAACACCGTGTATTCGGGCTGTGGGAACGTGGGCGCGTTGTCGTTCACATCAGCCACCTCCACGGACACGCTGGCTGTGGCCCACAGCGAGGGCGAACCCCCATCGCGGGCGGTCACCACCACATTATAGTCAGCTGTGGTCTCTCTGTCCAGGGCGCTGTCCAGCACGAGCGAATAGTAATTCTTGAAGGTGGACACCAGCTTGAAGGGGACATGAGGGCTCAGGGAGCAGGTCACCTGCCCGTTGACTCCAGAGTCACTGTCGGACACGCTGATCAGGGCGATTACAGTACCCAAAAGAGCGTCTTCTTTCACAGGAAGTGACAAGGAAGTAAGGACTATTTCTGGTGCGTTATCATTTTCATCCAGGATTTCCACAAGTACAGTGCAATGAGCAACCATAGGTGGTTGTCCTTTATCTGTAGCATCCACATGAATTTCATAACTGTTTTTATCCTCAAAGTCAATAGCGTCATTTACTTTTATCTCTCCAGTTTGTTTATTTATTAAAAATTTCTTTCTTATGCTAGATGGGGTCAAAGAACTAAATGAATACTCCACTTCCTTGTTTGTTCCTTCATCTGCGTCAGTAGCATTCAGCCATATCACTAACGTTTGATTCTCTTGATTCTCAGACATCTTAACTTCGTAAACAGATCTGTCAAACACGGGAGCATTATCATTAGCATCCAACACCTGGATCAACAAAGATACCGACCCAGTAAATTCGGGTTTGCCTCCATCCGTTGCTGTCAGTAACAACTTTAGCTGAGGATTTTCTTCCCGATCTATCAGTTTTCGAAGAACAAGCACTGGGAATTCGCCTTTGCCCTTTTTGTTTACAATATCCAGGATAAAAAAATCGTTTGAACCGAGTTTGTAAGTGAGCATCGCGTTCTGGCCAACATCTGCATCAGAAGCGCCTTCTAGTGGAAATCGAGAATCAATCAGCCTAGATTCCGGTACCAAGATCGTTTGTTCTGCTACTGAGAACATCGGAGGGTTGTCGTTAATGTCCCTCACCTCCACCTCCACGTGGAAAACCTGCAGCGGCCGGTCCACGATCACCTCCAGGTGGATGCTACACTCCGCGCTCCGCCCGCACAGCGCCTCCCGGTCGATCCGAGAATTCACAAACAAAATGCCATTCTGCAGATTTACCTCCAGAAGGTCCCCGCGGTCCTTGGACGCCACCCTGAACAGGCGGGGCACCAGCTCCGCCAGCTCCAGCCCCAGGTCCTGAGCGATGCGGCCCACGAAGGTGCCGTGTTTGGCCTCCTCGGGGACGGAGTAGTGGAGCTGGCCGCTCCCTGCCTCCCAGACTGCGAGGAGCAGAAGCCAGAGCAGCAGACGACAAACTCCATGACTCAGGCATCTGAACATCACCATAGAACCATTCTCTTGTCTTAAAATTCCATGAATATGCCGTGTGGAATGCACACAAGTTCTAATATCTTCTGGCCGATTTCCTAGTCTCATTTTTTTTTTTTTTTAAATCGAAACGCTGAGATGTCTGAATGTAGCTACTTCCTGACCCTCGAGAAACAGTGAAGTACGTCTTTGTCCTTAAAAGCTACATATTTTGTGGACGACAGCGACATCCAGTGGCTAAATGTGTAAGTATACTATATATTTTTTATTGTTATTTCTTCTTATTTTACATATCGATCTGTAAGTATACTTTTATGAGTGCAATTTTTCTTAAATTTGTTTCTTTAATTCATATCTTTGGTTTGTTTCTGTGGATTATTGTTTCTGCATACACTCAGTGCCTCATATTATATCTCTTTAATATGTGTTAATGTTTAATGTGTTTCCGTAGTGCAACTTTTCCTTCAATGTGAAACCAAAGTGATTCCTTTCTTGATCGAGCGTAATTACTAGCTAAATTTTAACATACCCTTAAGAGTCACGAAATAATGGGATATTTTATTGCACAACAGGTGTAGGGTCCTACAAGTTGTAATACTCAATTCAATTATTTTTGGCATTGTTTTAAGATTAAGTAGACTTCATTTAGACAGCAATTTCAAGACAATAATTCAGTTGTTTTTAGGTACGTGTGACTCCAAAGTCAATGCAGAGATTGCCAACCTCACATTGGCCATGTTTCCACTTACATTCTTATATGTGTTCTTAGCAACCATGCAGCTTTGGCTTCCTATCTATGCAAACTCTCCAAGTGTCATTTCCCACCTTCATAAAAGTATCCCAATAGTAGGAAGAGAGTGTGTAAATTACAGCATATTGAAGCCTGTGTTGCTCCTTTGGGAGAATAGGCACTTTGTAAGTACAAACTATTTTCAGACCCCAGTTTAGATACATTTGTTTTTATGATGCTTATGACCCAATCTGACTCCTCAGAAGAAAAATAAAAGTATTTCCTTTGGAAAAACTGTCACATTCTGGTGGCTAAACTCTGGCTAGTATACAAACCAAACGAAATGGTTCTTGTATTAAAGAAAATGGAAATTGGTTACAGGGAAAGAAATCTCATTTTATTATACCTTACATTGACCCAAGAATCTCATTTTTAATGAAGTAATTGACAAATACACACCCACTGCTTTCAGAGTTGACTACAAGACATGCATTGCTGCCATCTTTTCAAAGTTTTGAGTAGTCTCTGAGTTGCTGTTCTCAAATGCATGCCCATCAACACACTTACCTTGAATTCAGACTTGTACTTTCAAATGTTTCTGTTTGAATTTGTTTTCCACATTCCATGTACCATTTTAACTTGGGTTCGAGTATTTGCCTGTTATTTTGTTTTCTTGGGAGAACAGTTGACACAGGGTTTTTTTTTTTTTACATACCCCTGCCTATCCTCAAACTCACTTTGTAGGCCAGGCTCGACTCAAACTCACAAAGATCTGCCTACCTCTACCTCCAGAATGCTGGGATTAAAGGCATGTGACACCATTCCCTGAAGGTACAGTTATTTGAATATGTACTATAGATTGGGAGGAGCTATCAGTGTCTTTTGCATCCAAGACAATTCTGTTATTAAGACTTAATACTTTCAACAATTATTTTGCTTTTGGTAACTATACAACACATTCCTTCTCACTCATGTCTACATTAATGTACTTGGCAAGTTAGCCTTCTATAGTATCCACATTTTCTCC
The DNA here is from genome assembly GCA_030556225.1 of Cricetiscus sungorus. NCBI lineage: Eukaryota > Metazoa > Chordata > Mammalia > Rodentia > Cricetidae > Cricetiscus > Cricetiscus sungorus. Next base: position 124,077,842 of record JANBXA010000651.1, read on the forward strand.
CAGATTATAGGTTACCATCATATACAAATTCAGAATTTGTGAAATGCCTGTGAGATTAGTTCATCTTTTGCTACATGAGAAAGCATGAGCACAAAGAATCTAGGGCCATAAGATGAAAAAAGGCTGAGAAATTAAGAACAAAATGGTGATAAAACACACTGGGGTTTTGCCTAACAGCTGACTGTGTCACCCTCAATAGCAACTTCTCTTAATCTAAAATGGAATTATGAAGCCTAATTGAAGTTGCCTGTTCTTCCACATCCTCCCAATTTTTAGTTTCTCAAGTACAAATGAGAAAATTAGAAAATAGCTTGGGCTAAATGTCCAGCTAAAGAACCACCAAAGTGAAAGTCATAAATTATGGTTTCAAAATGTTAAGTATAGCATGTAACATTGAAGATTCTTGTCTTGTGGACTAAAGAGAGAACACTAAATTGTCATTTATTGTAGGAAAGTTTCTTAACTTTCAGACTATTAATTACAGGTGGATTTAAATCCCAAATTAATATCTAAACCAAAAAATTTTAATTAAAAAAATCACTTTCTGAAGAAAGAAAGTATTAACTACCAGGAAAGAGTTTTCTTTAAGACCACAAAAGAAATAATTCAGACTTGGAAATATCATAAAAATCAATATCAGTAAACTTTTTAAATACTTGACATTGTAAGAAATTTAGGGAAATTTTACATTCACTGAAATGAGAATAATAGTTATACTCTTTTGATATAATTATATTTCTGGTTTGGGGGATTTTTTGTGTGTTTTGTTCAGTTTTTGTTTTCACTTTTTTAAAACAGTCTCTCTATGTAATTTTGAGTATCCTAGAACTCTCTATGTAAACCAGGATAGTCTTGAATCCACAAATCTAAACGTGCCTCTGTGCTAGGATTAAAGGTGTGCACCAGCATGCCCAGCCTAGAATTATGTTTCTAAGTAGTTTTCTATGACTCCTTGGTTGTTATATGTCTCTATCCAGAGAATATAGAAGGATGCTAACTGAACAACTACTGAGCCATTGTGTGTTGTTTTTGTAGTGGTGGTTGGTTGATTTTTCAGTTCTGTATTTCACAACAAATAGCTTTCAAGTATTAGAAAAGATCGGCATTAGCCATTTGATTCATTCAATGTTTTTAAACAAAGTCATGTCAACAGTTAATTGATGTGCAGCTACTAGTTCTAAAGGAGTGTGCAAACACACACCTTTTCCTGATGCAGATATCTGCAATTTAAAAGAAAAAAACCCACTGGTAGAATTGTAGAAAATGCAAAACATTATTTAAACATACCAATGAAGTAAGAAATTCTTCCATAAAGAAATATTTGCATAAATAATGCGGTTCTACAACAACTCACCTTCTCATGGGAATCCAAAGAAACAGATGGTTCTCCCAATCCATCTGCAGTTCCAGGACATGGAGGGAGACCCGGGCTGAAGGCCATGAGGTCGGTCTTGGGTGGACCCTCTCCAGAGCACACCCTCTGCCGCCTCTGCTGCGAGTATGACCAGGTCCCCACCGTGCTTGAACACACCAACACGGGCTTCCCTGGCCCGCAAACGCCCCCTGTGGGCGCCGCCGAGCAGCGCAACGCGGTGTACAGTAGCAACGTGAGCACCAACAGACTGGACACAGCGCAGATGGCGATGATCAGGTACACGTTGACATCCACTAAGGATGATTCTGGCACAGTAGCACCTACAGAAGACCGTGAAGAGACCTTTGTTGCCTGGCCATTTTCCACTAGAGACACCAGAACGGTGACTGTGGTAGTCATCTGAGGCTCACCGTGGTCCCTCACCAGCACCAGCAGACTCTGTCTAGTCCCATCTCCCTCGTCCAGGGCCCTTGTGGTGCTGATCTCACCAGTGTATAGGCCTACACGGAATGGGCTGCGCGTACTGCCTGGCCAAGACTGTAGTTCATAAGACAGCCAAGCATTATAACCAGAGTCTGCGTCTACTGCACGAACCTTCGCCACCACATGACCAGGATTCACAGATCTAGGCAAGAACTGATTAAACACTCCATCTGCACCTCTTGTTCCAGACCCAAGCAACACCGGTGCGTTGTCATTCTCGTCCAGCACAAACACCTGCAGGGTCACATTGCTGCCCAGGGCAGGCACACCAGCATCCCGCGCGCTCACCTGGAACTGCAGCAGCTCCAGCTCCTCATGGTCCAGAGGCTGCAGCGCGAACACCTTGCCGCTCTCCGCGTGCACAGACACGAAGCTCGACAGCAAGCGCTCGCCCACCCTCCTCTCCACCAGAGAGTAGGACACCAGCGCGTTCTCCTGCGCGTCCGCGTCCATGGCTGACACCGTGAAGATGTGCGCGCCAGGCGGGTTGTTCTCCTTCACGAACACCGTGTATTCGGGCTGTGGGAACGCGGGCGCGTTGTCGTTCACGTCAGCCACCTCCACGGACACGCTGGCTGTGGCCCACAGCGAGGGCGAGCCCCCATCGCGGGCGGTCACAACCACATTATAGGTAGCTGTGGTCTCTCGGTCCAGGGCGCTGTCCAGCACGAGAGAATAGTAATTCTTGAAGGTGGACACCAGCTTGAAGGGGACATGAGGGCTCAGGGAGCAGGTCACCTGCCCGTTGGCTCCAGAGTCAAGATCAGTAACACTGATCAAGGCTATAACTTTCCCCAGCTGAGCATCTTCTTTAACGGGGAGCCAGAGCGTTTTGACAATCAGCTGTGGTGCATTGTCGTTGGCATCTACAACTTCCACAAGAACTGTACAGTGACCAATCAGTGGTGGGAAGCCTTTGTCACGTGCCTCTAATGGAATCTTGTAAACTTTACTTTCTTCAAAGTCAATAACTCCCATAACTGTAATTTCTCCACTCACAGCATCCATGTGAAACTTGGGTTTTATATCTGGAGAAATATCACTAGAAAATGAGTACACAACGTCCCCATTCACGCCTTCGTCTAGATCTGAGGCATTGACTTTGATTACCATCGTCCCGTTTGGAACGTTCTCTGGTACTTTCACCGTGTAGAGAGATCTGTCGAAAACTGGAGCATTGTCATTGACATCCAGCACTGTGATGAGCAACTGTACTGTGCCGGTCAGCTCGGGTTTGCCTCCGTCGGTGGCCGTGAGCAATAAGCGCATCTCTGCAGCTTCCTCTCTGTCTAACGGTTTCCGCAAGACAAGCCCAAGAGGTTTCACCTGTTCGTGGCTGGGTGGTACATCCAGCGTGAAATGTTCATTGGTGCTCAGTCTGTAAGTCAGCAGAGCATTGGAACCGACATCTGCATCTGACGCGCCCTCTAGTGGAAACCGCGAGTCAAGCAGTCTGGATTCCGGGATAAACAGAGTCTTTTGTGTTGCAGGGAACATGGGAGGGTTGTCGTTAATGTCCCTCACCTCCACCTCCACGTGGAAAACCTGCAGCGGCCGGTCCACGATCACCTCCAGGTGGATGCTACACTCCGCGCTCCGCCCGCACAGCTCCTCCCGGTCGATCCGAGAATTCACAAACAAAATGCCATTCTGAAGATTTACCTCTAGAAGGTCCCCAAAGCCCTTGGAATCTAATTGAAACAGACCAGGCACCAACTCCGGCAGCTGCAGTTCAAGATCCTGAGCGATGCGGCCCACGAAGGTGCCGTGTTTGGCCTCCTCTGCGATGGAATAGTGGAGCTGTCCGCTCCCCACCTCCCAAACTGTTAGGAGCAGTAGCGAAAGCACGAGACGCCAGCCCTCCCGGACTCCTCCGCCTAAATACAGCATTTCAAGAGCTTGATATTCCAGATTCGCTTAAATGGCCTCCAGATGAAGAGAAGCAACCGGATTTTATCAATTCTACGTCCCCGTGTACACCATTGCTTGCCGGAGTAAACAAGAATGGAGCTTCTCTTCTCCTGGAAAAGGGATGGCTGTACTGGTCTTGAATCAGAACGAATAAGAAGGCGAAGAGCGACATCAGGCGGCGCAAAGAGTAAGTACATTTTTGGCGAGTAGACGTGGAACCATTGACTTGCAAAATCTTACTTTATTCTCTGAATTTTATAATTGTTGAAACAGAAAGCCACCTTTCTCTTCCTGCAGGCTTTATTAGATGGCTGAGCTCTGAAACTACGAAATGTCATAATTGCAGTTCTCTTGTGCCTGAGAAAACTGTCCCCGTAACTTTAAAATACTGATGGAAATGCAAAGCAGTTAAATCACAATCACAAATATTAAACTCGAAAATCATTTTGTTCTGTAACTCGGGATCATCCATATTCCTAAATTTCAGATTCTGATGTTACAGACAGCTGTGAAACTAGGTGCCCAGAAATTTAGTGATAAAAAGTTAATGTTTATATGCTGGATAAAAAAAAAATCAGTAAACATATTGATGAAGCAGTTTCTTAAGTAATTTCATGAATTGTAAATGTGTAAATGAAGAATTTAGTTAAATAAGAATTTAATTAATATAAGAATTTAGTTAAACATCCTCATGGTAAGAAAGTATATTATATATGTATATATATTTCTTTTTATTAATATTTACATAAACTTTCCCACCATCATGTTTTAGTCCTACATATGATTATTTTCAAGAATTGTCATATGCAAATAGTAATCTTTCTCTTCTTTATCTCTTGTACAGCTTGTATTGTATCACCCCCATAGTACTTTTCAGTTTCACTGTTGTTCATTCAGGGTTTAGAGAAAGCTCTACTTTTAGAGTTATGCTTAGGATTCTTGTCTGGCTAAGTTCTACTTCAGAAAAACTCTTTTGAGTTCTAATCTCTCATTAAAACATGAAAATTGATTAAGTAAATCTAACATCATAACCACAGACATTGATAATAATTGAAATTCAGTGTTAGATGATATAAAGGATCTTAAATGCCATTTCTACTTTTTAAAAACCAATTAAAATTTAAGAAGAAGATATGATTAAGTCACATCTGAGAGTCATGTAGATGTCAACATAATATAAAATTATTTCCACAAAGAGAAGGCTGCACACTCTATTCAAATAATGAACTAGACAAGCACATACAGAAATCCAAAAATCATTAAACCTTAGAGATAAAGTAATTCATTTCATGTAGAGCATTTTAATAGGCAAGTAAGATGATAGGCATAGACAGGAATTATGAAAAATGTAAAAACACCCACAAAAAGAAACTTGCTTTCTGATATCTTTCATTTTGAAAAAAAGGATAAAATCTAGTCATAAATGATTACTCAGTGTCATTATGTCTCTAACAGGCTATAAGAATCCAGAGTCCCAAAAACCTCTAAGTTGCTTCTATTAATGGTTAATTCTCTTCTGAGGGATGTACTCAACATCGAATTAGTAAGCAATATAAGGGCAAATGAAACAGACATAAGGTGTAAAGAATGAAGAAAGTTATAGAATTTAAACACTGAAAGACAAAACAAGGATCTGAAACTTTTCAAAGATTTACTTCCCAAAAGCAAAATATTTCTACATGAATGAAAGAACCCTCATTATTTAGTATTTTTATGTTAAAGATGAATATATTATACATATCTCTACAACAATGGAATTGGGATAACTGCACACAGTATTCTTAATATTTAATTTTTGTTAAATCGTATTAAATGTAAATTCAATGTAGTTTGGGGGTGTGCTAGGGTTTGAACCTCAAATCTTGAATATGCTATGAAACATTTTTATGAGCTATGCCAATTTATACACAAAAGATTAACACAATTTCACTGTGTCACTGATTCAAGTTCAGCTGATGTCTATCAGAATAAGAGCAAATATTGACCAGACACAGATGTTCAAAAGTAGTAAATTCTTGAAAATATTGTAAAACTTCCATGCCAGTAAAATAAATAAGTAAATAAAATGTGAAATGGTGAAAATCCCCAGATCCTAGCACTCAGAAGTATGAGACAAAAGGAGTCTAAGGTTTTGGTATATCTAAGATACATGGTTGACACTATTTTTAAAAAATAGGAAAAGGAAGAAGAAAATAAAAGTTAATAAATGTAGAGCGTATTAAAAGTAGCTTCATACATTTGTCTTCTCATTTTACCTTTGGCTGGCTTATAAAAAAAAATGAGAGGACTGGTGGTGGTGGCACATGCCTTTAATCCCAGCACTAGAGAGGCAGAGGCAGGCAGATCTCTGTGAGTTCGAGGACAGCCTGGTCTACAAGATAGGACAGGTCCCAAAGCCACAGAGAAACCCTGTCTCAAATGCCCCTTCCCAAAAACTTTAATTAATTAAATAGTTAAAGAGAGAGAAAGTGAAAATTGAACATGTGATTGGAAATTATTCTGCACGTTATGAATAAAAGGTTCAAAACATGAATAAAGATCACAACATCTTGAAACTACTGGAACTAAAATAAATAAGATAATAAACTAAAACCATGAAATTAATTAATGTAAGTATAAACAAGATAAGAATTGCAATATACCTTTCCAATAATACTACATAATATACTAAAGGCTCAGAGCATAATCATGAAATTTAAATGTTTAGAGGAAAGCATTTCCATGGGCCCCACTAAAGTTCTGTTCTAGAAGGCTAAAATCATATGAAGATGACAACCAGTATTCCACACAATAAGAAATTGTGACAACTTGAAACAACAGAGACTCTACTCTGGTATGTGGATAATCAGTGTTCTACATCAGTAGAACCCAAAGGTATCAGGCCAACCTAAAAATGTAAGATCCCAGATATAAAAAAATAAAAGTACACAATACAAAACTAATAAACCAGAGCCTGGTGGTGGTGGTGGTGGTGGTGGTGCCTTAAATCCCAGCACTGGACAAGCAGAGTTCCAGGACAGCCAAGGCTGTTCCACAAAGAAACCCTGTCTAAAAAAAAGAAACAATAATAAACCAGGAAAATTATTTAAAACTAAAATAATGTTGAATTTTGCCAATAATGTGCAAATGTGAAATGTCATGAATGTAATTACAAAGTTTCTACAAATTAAATATTTCTAAGTATAAATGGACTTACTTGAAAGCCACGATCAACACTTAAATCTTGCCCTTCCCCAATGACCTCTGATCCTGGACGCAGTGGAAGACTGGGACTAAAGGCCATGAGGTCCGCCTTGGGCAGACCCTCTCCAGAGCACACCCTCTGCCGCCTCTGCTGCAAATAAGACCAGGTCTCCACCGCGCTGGAGCACACCAGCACGGGCTTCCCAGGAGCACAGGCTGCCTCGGTGGGAGTCGCCGAGCAGCGCAGCGCTGTGTACAGCAGCAGAGTGAGCACCAACAGGCTGGACACCGCGCAGATGGCGATGATCAGGTACACGTTGACATCCACTAGTGACGCCTCTGGGACTGAAGAGCGTCCAGAAGCCTGAGAAGAGGCCTTTGGCGCCTGGCTACTCTCAACCAGTGACACTAGAACTGTAGCTGTGGCGGTCAGAGCTGGCTCACCATGGTCTTTCACCAATACCAACAAGCGCTGTCTGGGTGCATCCAACTCATCAAGGGCACGTGTAGTACTGATCTCACCCGTGTACAGCCCAACACGGAAGGGGCTGCGAGGGCCCACTGAGGGCTGCAGTTCATAAGACAACCACGCATTGTAGCCAGAGTCTGAGTCCACCGCCCGCACTTTTGCTACCACCTGACCCGCACTCACAGACTTAGGTATCAGGTCAGTTGCCATACTACCCAAGCCTTCAGTACCAGCCAAAAGCAAGGTAGGAGCGTTGTCGTTCTCATCCAGTACGAACACCTGCAGAGTCACATTGCTGCCCAGGGCAGGCACACCAGCATCCTGCGCGCTCACCTGGAACTGCAGCAGCTCCAGCTCCTCATGGTCCAGAGGCTGCAGCGCGAACACCTTGCCGCTCTCCGCGTGCACAGACACGAAGCTCGACAGCAAGCGCTCGCCCACCCTCCTCTCCACCAGAGAGTAGGACACCAGCGCGTTCTCCTGCGCGTCCGCGTCCATGGCCGACACCGTGAAGATGTGCGCGCCAGGCGGGTTGTTCTCCTTCACGAACACCGTGTATTCGGGCTGCGCGAACGCGGGCGCGTTGTCGTTCACATCAGCCACCTCCACGGACACGCTGGCTGTGGCCCACAGCGAGGGCGAACCCCCATCGCGGGCGGTCACCACCACATTATAGTCAGCTGTGGTCTCTCGATCCAGGGCGCTGTCCAGCACGAGCGAATAGTAATTCTTGAAGGTGGACACCAGCTTGAAGGGGACATGTGGCGTCAGGGAGCAGGTCACCTGCCCGTTGACTCCGGAGTCCAGGTCTGAAACGCTAATTAAAGCAATGACAGTACCCAGGGCAGCGTCCTCTCGAACAGGCAGGGACAGGGAAGTCAATGTGATCCGAGGCACATTGTCATTTTCATCCAGTACCTTCACTAGAACAGTGCAATGACCCGCCATCGGAGGGTGTCCTTTGTCCGTCGCGTCAACGCGGATTTTGTAGACATTGACTTGCTCAAAATCCAAGTTCCCTTGAATCATTATTTCTCCTGTATCTGCCTCTATGCTAAAGTGCTCAAGAACCATGGGCGGGACCAGCCGATTAAAGGAATAAGAAATTGCTGAATTCGTCCCTTCGTCCCTGTCAGAAGCATTCAGTCTAATAATCGTCGTTCCGTTGTCTGAATTTTCTAATATTCTCACTTCATACTCAGACTGCTGGAAAGTAGGGGCATTATCGTTCACATCCAGCACAGTGACCAGCAGCTGAACAGAACCTGTGAGCTCAGGTTTTCCTCCATCCGTGGCTGTCAGCAGTAGCTTATGTTCAGGGGCATCCTCTCTGTCCAAGGGTTTTCTTAATACTAGCTCAACCTGTTTATTTTCTTCGTTCTTTGAAGTCACAATTAGTGTGAAGTAATCATTTGAGTCAAGTCTGTAGGTTACAATTGAATTAGCACCGATATCTGCATCAGATGCGCCCTCTAGCAGAAACCTAGAGTCTAACATTCTGGATTCTGAAATACTCAGCTTTTGTTCTTTTACCTGGAACACTGGCGGATTGTCGTTAATGTCCCTCACCTCCACCTCCACGTGGAAAACCTGCAGCGGCCGGTCCACGATCACCTCCAGGTGGATGCTACACTCCGCGCTCCACCCACACAGCTCCTCCCGGTCGATCCGAGAATTCACAAACAAAATGCCATTCTGCAGATTTACCTCCAGAAGGTCCCCGCGGTCCTTGGTCGCCACCCTGAACAGGCGGGGCACCAGCTCCGCCAGCTCCAACCCCAGGTCCTGAGCGATGCGGCCCACGAAGGTGCCGTGTTTGGCCTCCTCGGGGACGGAGTAATGGAGCTGGCCGCTCCCTGCTTCCCAGATTGTGTACAGCCAAAGGGAAAGCAGCAGCTGCCGGGAATCCGGACCTCCTCGCCAAGAAAACACCATGTCAAGTATTCGTTTTGTTCCTTGAGAAAATCCGATATTGATATAAAGATCAACTGTTGTGCGTCAGGAATTCTTTAATTAAGTTGAGCTACAACTGCCATTGTTCGGCTTCTTTTTAAGAGACCGGCTACTGGAATGGCTAGGGATCTTGGCAAGCCAGAACTTGATAGACAGCGACATCATGCGGCTCCAAAGGGTAATAACTCCAAAGATTTAACTTATCCTTAACCTGGGCAATAATTGGGTTCTTTCATAATTATTATTTTCTTTTATTTTCATTCTTTAATATAGATCCTTAGCGTTACAAGTGTACGTACGTTTATCTTCTGTCTTGTCACACAAATTTAGTTTCAGTAAGAGGTCTTTTCATAAGGACCTTCATAAGGTTTCTTCCCAATGTTTTAAATACTGGTTTAGCAGGAAGATGTTAACATTACTCTGTAATATATATTATGACCTGGGGATGACATGGATATCACAGGTATAAACTGCCCTCCACACATGTGTGTGAAAGGAATTTATTCGCTGGTATCTGATCATTCGAATACATTATTTTATATTAGCATAATGTCTCTTAAGTTCATATGTTTTCCTGTGGATTCTTATTAAATTTCTACTTGATTTATTTGGTGAACATAAAATTTCTTAAACTATTTTGCTTACTAATGCTTGGAAAACAAAACCACATATTTTTCAAACATTCTTTCAATATATGTGTAATGTGTCAAATAGGACTCTCCCTCCATTTTTCATTATAGGATTCTCAGCCATTATAAACCCTAATGGTTTTTAACTACTGGTCTTTTCTGGATTTGGATTTTCCTGCTACTCCTAAATATGGATATTCTCCAAAATTATTACTTTATCCATTCACAGATCTTACTGTTAATGCGATTCTTGTTTATTGCAATGTCTTTAGACTACTTGATCTTTTGAAGAATCTTCAAACCTATAATGCAAAGACAGTGATGTCTTTCATCACTGTACAAGGGAGGCAGAGGCAGGAGGATTGTTGTGAGTTCACGAAATTCCAGAACATCTAGGGTTACACAGTGAGATCTTGCCTCTAAAAATTCAAAATAAATTTCAATATTTATCCCCAAATCTAAACATTTGAACATCCCAATTTCTATACTTCAATCATCTCCAAACTTACTTACATATTACTGGTTTTCCCTTGCATACAATATGTAAAGTTTCCCCAGACCCTTCTGATTTTATATATCGTAACTGCTGGAGATCTCTAGCACATTTGATTTCTATTTAACAAGTATGAAGACATCAGACACACATAAAAGACACCATAGCTAATATTATTTCATGTCATCTCTGACCACTTTCCAATGCAAATCATATTTTGCAGAAAAGGCGCCATCTCTTTTTAAAATAACTTCTGTTCAAGTTTTCTTCTACTTCATTTTTATCTATGGAAAGGCTAATATCCAAATTAACATGAGAAATCAGTTCTCCAAGAATTTACTGTATTTTTTTATATTGTATCCAAGCAGATGTATGTTCATTGGAATTGCTCTAGTGGCTTTATCACTAAATCTCTGATCATTTCCAAGAAATCCGTTGTTTTATAGATTTCTATCCCTACAACCTGTAAAGATACATTACATCAAAGTTTTCTAGTGATTATTTTTTGTAAATGTAATTCTTGATTGAAGCATTTCAATTTCCAAAATTAAGTAAAGCATAACATGTGACTTTTTACTTAAGTCCTTTAAAATCTGGATGTTTGGGGACATCATAATTATGTGATGTTTTAATTGCTTCTTAGCCCTTGGAATAAGAATATTTCATTAGCTTTAGATGATAAGTGTACTGGAAATGCACACACAAAATAGTAAAACAAAAAAAGAGGAATAATGGAATTGTCTATGCAACTATTATATTTATCTTCATTTTACTTGAAAAAAGGCTATCTCTATAAATAACATTAAAGACTTTAGAAAGAAAACAGGCTTACAGAATCTCTTAGAACTTTTACAAACAATAAATATATCCCATAGCCAGAAAGGAAAAACCTGAAAAAGTTTGTATCTCTCAAAAGTGATTTTCCAACAAAAAAAACCCACAGTAGCTCATGAATATAGAGGTTATGATAAGGAGAACCCTGTCGATGTCAACCGCAACCAAACATGACTTCATGTTAATTTTTACCAAGTAATCTGCTTAAGGCTTTAAAATGGCATATGGATGCAAGATAAACCAAATGTTTAAAAAGCCGTAAAACAATATTGCAATTACCATCACTAAAACTCTATAATAATCATGAGAATTCTCCAAAATGGACTATTCTTTAAACAGAACAGAATTTGTTATGCTTGTGGTAGTGCTCTATGAAATCCTGTGAGAGCTGCTCATGGATTGAATACTTTGTTTATATTTATATTGAAAACAAGAGCAAAATATTCTAAAATAATATTATAGCACATTCTAGAATTTAGCCAACGTTGAAACTTGACAGTCAAAGCTAACTAAACAAATAATTGAAAATTTAAAAACAACATGAGATTTTGTTTTGTTTTATGAGACAGGGTTTCTCTGTGTTATCCCTGCCTGTCCTGCAGGTAACTCACTCTGTAGACCAAGATGGCCTTGAATTCACAATGCCACCAGTACCAGGAAAAGAGGTGTTTTTGGTTTGGTTTGGTTTGGTTTGGTTTGGTTTGGTTTGGTTGTTGTTTGGTTTTTTTTTATGAGACAGGCTTTCTCTCTGTAGCTTAGCTTTTTGGAGTCTGTCCTGGAACTCACTCTGTAGAACACACTGGCCTTGAATTCATAGAAATCCACCTGCCTCTTCCTCCCAAGTGTTGGGATTAAAGAAATTCACCACCACCATCACCCTGGCTTAGTTTTGGTTTTTGTTTGGTTGGTTTTTGTACAATATGAGTTTTATAATCAATGTTGTGCTCCATGGATATGCACAAGGGACAACTGTAAAAATAATCTTGATAAATCTGAAGAAACAAAAGACTGCATGACTTGCAAGAGAAGAATTTCATATATGCAGAGAAGGTGTTTAAGTGTTACTATTTTTCTAAAACACAAAGGCACATTGTATGTGTAGTCATAGTTTTAGACTATACAACAAAAACCAAAGCCTCCCAGAATTCAGAGAGGTAAATACTTTACTGTAAGAAACCTCACTGCACACTAGAGGCGATGCTTCTATGCTTTGAATGTAAATGTACTCCCTATACAAATATGGACCCAAATAAAAGCACTAAGTCCTGACAAGACTGTACTTTAAAATAATATTAATTATCACAGACATGGCGAATACAATCCTGCAAGTAAGGTTTGAAAATAAGGAAGTGCTCACAAATATGATGGGAGAATATAAACTGTTGCATTAAAATACAGATAATTCAACTTGTAGAGAAAAGAAATGAAACCAACAAGGTTGAAACACGTGTTGTGGTAGAATACGCACAATATAGACAATGAGTAGTAGGTCAACATATACGTTTAAATTGCTTTACTGTAGGATTTATAGAGATGGGATCGAGTGGAAACCATTAAGAGTGCTTGCCTACCATGCTACAGAAACAGGAGCCTATTCTAAGAGGTGTGGGCACTGAATAACATAATAGAAATGAAAACACTCAATTTTTGAAATCAGCTATGTGAAGAAGGTAAAGTCATTATTCATATTAGCAAATTATGTATCAAAGCTACAGATCAGCATAAATGAACAACTTTATGAAAGAGAAGCAGAAGCTGGCCTGAAACTCCCTTTGCCAGTCAGCCTAGACTCAAAATCAAGTATCTTCCTGCCTCTGCCTCGATAATGCTGAAAAGAACAGGGCGCATCAGGATAAACAGCTGAAAGTTTTCCTTCAAGCCTAGAGAGAAAAATATTTAAGACTCACGTTGTCTGAAGAGCTGGGACCCTGCGGTAGGCTAGGGCTGAAGGCCATGAGGTCGGTTTTGGGCGGACCCTCTCCAGAGCACACCCTCTGCCGCCTCTGCTGCGAGTATGACCAGGTCCCCACCGCGCTGGAGCACACCAGCACGGGCTTCCCGGGAGCACAGGCTGATTCTGTGGATGTTGTCGAGCAGCGCAGCGCTGTGTACAGCAGCAGAGTGAGCACCAACAGGCTGGACACCGCGCAGATGGCGATGATCAGATACACGTTAATATTCACCAGCCCCTGTTCCAGGCTGGAGGCTCCAACCGACACCTTAGATGATACCTTCTGTGTTTGGCCATTGTCTACCAGAGAAAGCAACACCGTGGCAGTGGCGGTCAGCGAAGGTTCTCCGTGGTCCTTCACCAACACTACCAAGCACTGCCGCATTGCATCTGTCTCCTCCAGGGCGCGTGTGGTGCTGATTTCACCAGTGTACAGTCCCACACGGAAAGGACTACGAACTCCAGCAGCAGCTGGCTGCAGCTCATAGGACAGCCACGCATTGTAGCCAGAGTCCGCGTCTACTGCCCGCACTTTTGCCACAACCTGACCAGGTTCTAAAGCCCGAGTTATCACCTCATTGACTGTGCTACCAGCCCCGTTTGTCAAAGGACCCAGCAGCGCCGGCGCATTGTCGTTCTCGTCCAGCACAAACACCTGCAGAGTCACATTGCTGCCCAGGGCAGGCACACCAGCATCCCGCGCGCTCACCTGGAACTGCAGCAGCTCCAGCTCCTCGTGGTCCAGAGGCTGCAGCGCGAACACCTTGCCGCTCTCCGCGTGCACAGACACGAAGCTCGACAGCAAGCGCTCGCCCACCCTCCTCTCCACCAGAGAGTAGGACACCAGCGCGTTCTCCTGCGCGTCCGCGTCCATGGCCGACACCGTGAAGATGTGCGCGCCAGGCGGGTTGTTCTCCTTCACGAACACCGTGTATTCGGGCTGTGGGAACGTGGGCGCGTTGTCGTTCACATCAGCCACCTCCACGGACACGCTGGCTGTGGTCCACAGCGAGGGCGAGCCCCCATCGTGGGCGGTCACAACCACATTATAGTCAGCTGTGGTCTCTCTGTCCAGGGCGCTGTCCAGCACGAGCGAATAGTAATTCTTGAAGGTGGACACCAGCTTGAAGGGGACATGAGGGCTCAGGGAGCAGGTCACCTGCCCGTTGATACCTGAGTCATGGTCATATACACTAATTAAGGTGATGACTCTTCCGGGTTGGCTGTCCTCAGATACAGGGAGAGACAGGGAACTGACAATCAGCTGTGGTGCATTGTCGTTGGCATCTACAACTTCCACAAGAACTGTACAGTGTCCAGGCAGTGATGGGAAGCCTTTGTCGCATGCCTCTAAAGGAATCTTGTAAACTTTAGTTTCTTCAAAGTCAATAACTCCTATAACTGTAATTTCTCCACTCACAGCATCCATGTGAAACTTGGGTTTTATATCTGGAGAAATATCACTAGAAAATGAGTACACAACGTCCCCATTCACGCCTTCGTCTAGATCTGAGGCATTGACTCTGATTACCATCGTCCCGTTTGGAACGTTCTCTTGTACTTTCACCGTGTAGAGAGATCTGTCGAAAACTGGAGCATTGTCATTGACATCCAGCACTGTGATGAGCAACTGTACTGTGCCGGTCAGCTCGGGTTTGCCTCCGTCGGTGGCCGTGAGCAATAAGCGCATCTCTGCAGCTTCCTCTCTGTCTAACGGTTTCCGCAAGACAAGCCCAAGAGGTTTCACCTGTTCGTGGCTGGGTGGTACATCCAGCGTGAAATGTTCATTGGTGCTCAGTCTGTAAGTCAGCAGAGCATTGGAACCGACATCTGCATCTGACGCGCCCTCTAGTGGAAACCGCGAGTCAAGCAGTCTGGATTCCGGGATAAACAGAGTCTTTTGTGTTGCAGGGAACGTGGGAGGGTTGTCGTTAATGTCCCTCACCTCCACCTCCACGTGGAAAACCTGCAGCGGCCGGTCCACGATCACCTCCAGGTGGATGCTACACTCCGCGCTCCGCCCGCACAGCGCCTCCCGGTCGATCCGAGAATTCACAAACAAAATGCCATTCTGCAGATTTACCTCCAGAAGGTCCCCGCGGTCCTTGGACGCCACCCTGAACAGGCGGGGCACCAGCTCCGCCAGCTCCAGCCCTAGGTCCTGAGCGATGCGGCCCACGAAGGTGCCGTGTTTGGCCTCCTCGGGGATGGAGTAATGGAGCTGGCCCCTCCCTGCCTCCCAGACTGCGAAGATTATCAGCAGCAGGAGTAATTGTGGGCTCTTCCAGTTGTATCCTCTCAGGTTTACCATTTCAAATTACTGACGTTTTATTCTCATTCGCGACAGTTACCTCAAGTTTTGGAGATTTCTTTTTATTTCTTCATTCTAATCCCGAGATGCTGGCCATTGCTGAGCAATCGAAGAGTGAAGCCCAGTGGATTCTTCCTAATAGAATATGAATGGCTTCCGTCGTGACCATTTAGTGGTTAAGAGCGACATCATGTGGCTCAAGTTGTAAGTAGAATTTACAAAATTTAACTTTACAGTTAATGCAATAAAAGGTGTATTTTAAATTGGAAATTTTCTTCTTTGTTGTCAGCATGTAGAGCAACATCTCTCGTGTGTCTTCATAGGATTTGGGGGGTGATTGGCTGCGTTTGAATTTATTTGCTTTTAAGCACAATTTTTCCCTTCTTTGTCATTAGAAAAACGTTTGTCCCCACACAATTTGACATACAGATCTCTTTAAGACAAACTTAGAAAATCTTTTTAATGTCAAGAAGGCGAATTGATAAACAATTTTCATATATCTTTATTGGACAGAAATATAGAAAGTTTGGGATCATTGGAACAAGCTTCTGTATTAATGAAAACAAGTATTGTGAAAGTCTCTTTACAGGATTTATATATTCCATTGTAAGAGTTTGTAGTTCTCATTTATTTATTCTATCCATGTCTTGTTTTTATGAGTATATATATTACTATTTTCAGTCTCCAATATCATGGAGTCTATTGTTTCATAATATAAACATTTATATTATATAAATATTGGCTCTGACCTATCTTATTTTCCATAAATTTCAATTAAAGTCTTTGAATATTTTATCTTTGGGGGGTTTATTTAACAAATGTCGTTTTCTTAAATGTTTCACCCAGTGTTCCCAGATCCAAGTAAAAAAGTTACATGCATGTTTCAATGCCTTCAACATTTCATACTGGCCCACATCAGTTTTTTAATGGGCACTCAGCTTAACTATTACACCTCATTCAATTCTTATTTAAGCCTCTGGTCAACTTTATGAGCACCTTATTACCATTGCTTCAATTGTTTGGTACTTTCCAAATGTCATTTGAGATGAGTAAAAAAAGATATTCTAATACTTTTCCTGTCTTGTCTCATACTCTCTCCTATGAGAGACATACACTTCAACCCACGTGCACTGTTCCCTGACTTCACATTCAGTTGGGATTTTGCTGCACACCCATTTACTTAAAAGTCACTTCTTCCCCAAAAATACTGGTTATTGCCAATATTCTCCCACAGGAACTTCTCCATTTTATAACCACCAAACTCATCATTAATCTGGAAATTTCCTTAAACTAGCGAGATAGGTAGACAGTTGCACTCGGCCTTGCTTTGATTTATTTACCTTTCTTGTGGCTCATAACATTGTGTTTTCTATGATTTGTTACATTATTTATAGCATTCTTTATTTTATATGAAATCCTTGAAGGTTGGGCTTTGACTGGTTTTTGGCAGGTACTGGACTATGAAGTTCTCCTATACATGTGCCAGTCTTTTACTTGGTGAATATGGCCATAGCTTTTTTTTTCTGCTTCCAGAAACAGTGAGCTGTGTTCAGGTAGCTAGACATAATTATCCATATAAATTTTCTTCTTCTTCCTTCTCTTCTTCTTCTCCTCCTCCTCCTTCTTTTTTTCTTCTTCTTCTCCTTCTCCTTCTCCTTCTCCTTCTCCTTCTCCTTCTCCTTCTCCTTCTCCTTCTCCTTCTCCTTCTCCTTCTCCTTCTTCTTCTTCTTCTTCTTCTCCTTCTCCTTCTCCTTCTTCTTGGTTTTTCAAAATAGAGTTTCTCTGTGTAGTCCTGCCTGTCCTGGAACTCACTATGTAGACTGTACTGGTTCAAACTCAGTGCTAGGATTAAAGGTGTGTACCATCCATCATCACCAGCACAAATTGTGTTCTTTATTGTTGAGTGTGTCCAGAAGTAAATTTGTTACTCTTAATTATGTAGAAGAGTTTAGAGGTTTTTCAGCTTGCTGTTATATTATATGTTAAAAATCACTCTGTATTTATTTTTGAAGAACAAAGAAACTGGATTAATAATTTATGGAATTTCAAGAATTAAAAAATGAAGATATTAGAAGCACAAACTCCAACTTAGTCCTCTTATTGAAAATGACCAGTTTTTAGTGGAAGCAGACATATGATACAGAGCTTAGGGTGCTCTATTTTCTAGGGGAAATACACAACACAAAAAGTTAAAACTACCTCAGGGCATCAATTCTATGTCTTGAATGTCTTTCGAAACCAAAATGTTTTCTATTGATGAAGTCTTGATTCAACAGTTAACATTGAAAATAATTATTTTCAAAGTGCTACATGGCACTAAAATGCTAGTGGTATCTCAGAATAATTTGGTAATACTGGACTCCCCAGAATAACAAAACAAATAACTTTCCATAAAATCAAAATGATATGCAAAACAAATAACTTTCCATACAATGAAAATTATATGTAATTCATACTAATTAAGCAGCTACTCCTTGGCAAATATTATAAGCACCTTAGAAGTATCAAGTAACAATTTTTTTTCTGTGTGACAGATGTTAATTATAACCTAAATTTTGTAGATTTGAAATAGAGAACTAACAGGATAAGCAG
The DNA here is from genome assembly GCA_030556225.1 of Cricetiscus sungorus. Classification (NCBI taxonomy): domain Eukaryota; kingdom Metazoa; phylum Chordata; class Mammalia; order Rodentia; family Cricetidae; genus Cricetiscus; species Cricetiscus sungorus. The sequence continues at coordinate 124,096,026 of JANBXA010000651.1, forward strand.
CCTATGCAACGCTTCAAAACTAAACAGCAGGGGTGGAATTTGGCAAGGGAAGATGTCCCAAAGACCCACAAGGGGAACACTACATGGCTGCCTTTTTGTACAGAAGCAGTAAACAGTAAAAATAATTACACAGAGAAAGAAAGGGATTTAATATCTTGTACTCCATAAGGAGACCCAGTAAATGAAATTCAATGATAAGAGAATTACAACATCACAGAAGTGCATTGAATTTTACCTTTGCTTCTTAGTGGTTTTCCCTCCCTTAAATAGAACCTAGGACCTTATATCTGCTAGACAAGAGAACCATTGAGCCCAACACTAGGATGTTGACTTTATGTGAGTTTACTGGATTAAAGTCTGAGTTCCTCCAACTGCTGTTTCTATAGCATCCAGACCACTACTAAACTGAATAATAACTATGGATAGAACAAGCTTACTAAAGACTATGAGATCTCCTTCCCCAGACCCACTCAACCTACTCCTAGTTCTTGATCCCTAAGTGGGTCCCAGTAATCATTTTTTTAAAAAGAGCTCTAGTTCCTTTAGGAATAACAATGACTAGGGAAAGAATACAGAAAATAACATAGTATGAGTGTTCTTTCAGAAGAGGATGGAGTCACGTATTGTTACATAGATGATTCATAGAGTGTTTGCCTGGCATGTCCTTGTTTTTGTCTCAAGCATGCACATACACACACAAAGCAAGAAAACAAAAAAGCAAAAAGAAAAGAATGTGTGACCCAACTGTGTTATGATTTCAATGTTCTATGAAAAATATGTTCAAAATAGTACTCTCAGTGTTACAACACAAAAACGCGAATACCCTATGTATTTACTCAGAAAAATATTAAGACTGACCTAAACAATGCGGTAGAAAAGGTCAAGTGTAACAAATTTTGAGTTTGCTTTTTTAAATTATGTAGCGCAGAATGCACATAATGTTTAATTCTCTTTACATGTAAGATCAAACACAAATGAAGATTGTAAGGAAAATAATAAAATAAAAATACTTAGCCCAGTGAAATGAATAGAAATTTAAAGAATGAGAAAATATAAAAATAACTACAGAAAAACAATACAAAATTTAATTTAAACTGTAATGGCAATTATAAACTTTGGACTTACTCTTGAACAATGATCGTCGTTTAAATCCTGATGCTCGCCCACAACCGGACAAGGAGGAAGACTCGGGCTGAAGGCCATGAGGTCCGTCTTGGGAGGGCCCTCTCCAGAGTACACCTTCTGTCTCCTCTGCTGCGAGTATGACCAGCTCCCCACCTCGCTGGAGCACACCAGCACAGGCTTCCCAGACCCGCACACGCCCTCTGTGGGCGGCACTGAGCACCGAAGTGCAGTGTATATCATGAGAGTTAGAACAAGCAGGCTGGACACGGCGCAGATGGCAATGATCAGATACACATTGACATTCACTAACGAAACTTCCTGGCCAGTGGAGCCTGACGCCCGTGAAGAGACTTTTGGAGTTTGGCTATTCTCGACCAGAGACACTAACACGGTGGCAGTGGCCGTCAGGGCTGGCTCCCCGTGGTCCTTCACCAGCACTAATAGGCGATAACGCGGTGCATCCGCTTCCTCCAGGGCACGTGTAGTACTGATCTCGCCCGTGTATAGACCAACCCGGAACAAGCTCCGAGTTCCACCCGTTAAAGGATGCAATTCATAAGACAGCCACGCATTGTAGCCAGAATCCGAGTCCACAGCACGCACCTTAGTGACAACTTGGCCAGCACCCACTGAGGGAGACACAAGCTCACTCACTACACCACCGGATCCTTGTGTCCAAGGCCCTAGCAGCATAGGCGCATTGTCGTTCTCATCCAGCACGAACACCTGCAGAGTCACATTGCTGCCCAGGGCAGGCACACCAGCATCCCGCGCGCTCACCTGGAACTGCAGCAGCTCCAGCTCCTCATGGTCCAGAGGCTGCAGCGCGAACACCTTGCCGCTCTCCGCGTGCACAGACACGAAGCTCGACAGCAAGCGCTCGCCCACCCTCCTCTCCACCAGAGAGTAGGACACCAGCGCGTTCTCCTGCGCGTCCGCGTCCATGGCTGACACCGTGAAGATGTGCGCGCCAGGCGGGTTGTTCTCCTTCACGAACACCGTGTATTCGGGCTGTGGGAACGTGGGCGCGTTGTCGTTCACATCAGCCACCTCCACGGACACGCTGGCTGTGGCCCACAGCGAGGGCGAACCCCCATCGCGGGCGGTCACAACCACCTTATAGTCAGCTGTGGTCTCTCGGTCCAGGGCGCTGTCCAGCACGAGCGAATAGTAATTCCTGAAGGTGGACACCAGCTTGAAGGGGACATGAGGGCTCAGGGAGCAGGTCACCTGCCCGTTGATACCTGAGTCCAGGTCTGAAACGCTAATTAAAGCAATGACAGTACCCAGGGCAGCGTCCTCTCGAACAGGCAGGGACAGGGAAGTCAATGTGATCCGAGGCACATTGTCATTTTCATCCAGTACCTTCACTAGAACAGTGCAATGACCCGCCATCGGAGGGTGTCCTTTGTCCGTTGCGTCAACGCGGATTTTGTAGACATTGACTTGCTCAAAATCCAAGTTCCCTTGAATCATTATTTCTCCTGTATCTGCCTCTATGCTAAAGTGCTCAAGAACCATGGGTGGGACCAGCCTATTAAAGGAATAAGAAATTGCTGAATTCGTCCCTTCGTCCCTGTCAGAAGCATTCAGTCTAATAATCGTCGTTCCGTTGTCTGAATTTTCTAATATCCTCACTTCATACTCAGACTGCTGGAAAGTAGGGGCATTATCGTTCACATCCAGCACAGTGACCAGAAGCTGAACAGAACCTGTGAGCTCAGGTTTTCCTCCATCCGTGGCTGTCAGCAGTAGCTTATGTTCAGGGGCATCCTCTCTGTCCAAGGGTTTTTTCAACAAGAGTCCGATTTGTTTGTTGCCATCACTGTTTGTTTTCACATCTAGCCCAAAGTATTCGCTGGGACTGAGTTTATAGGTTAAGATAGAATTTGATCCAACATCAGCATCTAAAGCGCCCTCTAGTGGAAACAAAGAATCTGGCAACCTAGATTCATAAATTAACATTCTTTGCTCCTTTATGGAGAACACGGGCGGATTGTCGTTAATGTCCCTCACCTCCACCTCCACGTGGAAAACCTGCAGCGGCCGGTCCACGATCACCTCCAGGTGGATGCTACACTCCGCGCTCCGCCCGCACAGCTCCTCCCGGTCGATCCGAGAATTCACAAACAAAATGCCATTCTGCAGATTTACCTCCAGAAGGTCCCCGCGGTCCTCGGACGCCACCCTGAACAGGCGGGGCACCAGCTCCGCCAGCTCCAACCCCAGGTCCTGAGCGATGCGGCCCACGAAGGTGCCGTGTTTGGCCTCCTCGGGGACGGAGTAGTGGAGCTGGCCGCTGCCTGCCTCCCAGGCTGCGAGGAGAAGAAGCCAGAGCAGCAGACACCGTGTTCCCAGGCTGCCTTCAGTGGTAAAATCCATGTCAAATGCTTCGTGCTTTATTTCCATTAGAAGATTTTTTTCCCTGCATAAAATTCTGTATGACTCAAAGACTATCAATTCATTTTTCCTGCATTCGCCATCGTTCAGCAGTCATGGAAAAAAATCAGCAACCAGAAGAAAGGGCTTTGTGTGCTGGTTAGATTTAACTCCGTGGTAGACAGCGACACCATGCGGCTCCAAAGGGTAAGAAAAGAATTCCTATAACCACACTTACCTTGAGAGTAAATTCTCCAGATGTTTGTAATTTTCAGGGCAATTCTTTTCGTATGATTTTGTTGTTGTTTAGAGTGAAGGTGTTCTTCATTCACAGAAAAACAACATTCTTAACAACATTTCAAACATTTTTTGCCATCCAATTTAGTAATATTGAGTGTGGTATAATTAATCTTGGAAATCAGTGAGCAATTTGGGTACATCATTAATCTGTTCATATATCCCTTTCATGGTAAATATATATAAATGTGTATATATTTCCTTGATTTAAAAAATTAATTCTCGATGTTTACTCTCACTTTGTTTCATAAATATCACATGTTCTTAAGGTTCCTTCATGTGATGTTGAGCATGGTTTTAATGCATAGTGTGTGCAACATTTTAAATTTGTATGTGTTCTCATTGGAGATGAGGTTCACCTTAAGCTGTGCATCTCAGAATGTCCTCAACCTCAAAATATTTGCATCTCGGAATTGAGAATAGGTATTAGGATACAGAAACACGATACTGAACCTGTCTATGTCATTTCTCCATTGGCATTTACTTTATATTGATTATTTCCCATTTGTATACCTCACCACATTAATTTCTGTTGGAAATGTTTCCGGTTGTGTTCTGTTGCCCTCCTCTGTTGTTCCTAAAGAATTCATCTTTTTCTCTAAACCTCAACTTCATCTTATATTCTTTACTCGTATAGGGTCTCATCTCCCATGTTTCAAGTGATACCTTTCTAAACATTCCCTGACCCACATCTGCATTACCCTTTCTATATTTATGTAAATGTCATTAATATATGCCAACTCAACATGAAAGCATTGCTAGTAATTATTAGTGAATTTGTAAATTGAAGGGTTGAAAATTAACATTTTATTTTAATAACATAACATTCTCTATATTACCTATAGTAATTTTTATTTTTATTTCTCTATCTCTTTACTTATCTTGTTCAAAGTCAGCCCACAATGTCTCTATCTTTCACATATGCCATATTTATCTTTATAAATATAAATTTAATTAAATTACTAAAACTAGAAGTTTAATATTAGAACCACTTACAGCTTGGTCATAAGCCAACTTCTCATTTTAACCATAACAACATTTCTGGTTTCTCAAATGTTTCTTCTTGCTAAGAATTACTTGTATAATTTTTTTGGTTTTTCGAGACAAGGTTTCTCTTGTATTATTTTGTAAGGTATGTATTTTATACACAGCATCTTCAATTCATGGTTCATTTCTAGGAAACAGTACTAGTGATAAATGCATAAGCCAAGTAATGGTTCTCAGTTATTCTTTGATATGGATCATATTTTGTACAGAATATAAAACATTTATAACCTCTTCCTGAAAGTGGCCTTTGTTCAAACTTGGTTTTCTTGGCTGAGGATTGAACCCGAGGTCTTGAGTTAGTGCTCTATCACTATGCAGGACACTCAGCCTAAGATGACCTTTTAATATTTTCATTTTTTCCTGTAAAAATATTATCATCATGCATTTAAGTCATGTCAAATACAATCTTTACTATTTCTTCATCCTTAATGTCACTAATTGGAGATGATTGAACTTCTCTTCAAACTTAAGCAAGTCAACAGTAAGACTTTGCAAATGAGGCATGGCATCCCACCTTCTTCCACTATTCTGACATACATTAAGCTGCACAATGATAACACAAAGCTCTCCCTTTTGTGAGACACTGTCTTCAAATAATTAACCTAGATCTATTTAATATTTTAATATTTTTTCACACAGACTTTCCATTCAACTCCCCCAAAGGAGAATAATATAAGCCTGGCAAAAAATATACATTGATTTAATCTTTTCGGCAAAGGTTTTCTATAGTAACTAACAGATGTATAATAGTCTAAAGTGTACTTCCTACAAGGAACTTTGACTGGTAAAAATTAATAAACATTAAACATCATATTTGCCTTTTTTTTGTAATTCTTCAAAGTTTCCTGAAGTTTAGTTATACAATCCCTGGAATTGTTGTAATAATCTTATAGGTTCCAGGTAAAATAAATTATAAAACATTACTGAAATCCTTCATGTAAAATAAATTTATATAAACAATAAAATGTTGATCTATTGTGACAAATAGCTCATAGCATCTCTATTTTATTTCTCCAAATAGTTTAATCTAGTTGAGGGGGAAGATTATATGAAAAGATGTTTAGTTGATCTCTTTATAAGTAAATACCTCCCCCTCCATAAGGAATATTTTATAGAAATTATATAAAAACAGTAAGTTTATGTTTCAAAATTAACTTAACCTTATTTTTAAGTTGGTAGGTATTTGCAATAAACCAATATTGTAGAAAACTCTAATTTTAATTCGAAGACCTCCCTAAAGTTGATCAGTGTTATAAATATCCAAACAGCATGATAGCAGGGGTAACTATAAAAGTAAATTTATATGTAAATTTTAACAATCACCAATGCAAGAAAAAATGGTTTTAACATTTACTGTATTAGGTATGTAATGTCTATAACCTGTTGAGCCCACATGTTTGCCCAAAACACAAAAAGGAGAAACAAGACAGTTTTATTTTTCAATGGCAAGGACCCTCATCTATGTTTGTAGACTACAATATTTGTAAATAATAAACAAAAAAGAGTTTTTATAATAGTAAATTTGTTACTTCCAGAACTGAAAATGTAAAGTAATAAATAATATATTTTCTGACCAAGTATACTGGGATTTTTCAGAGCTGAATGAGTTCCCAATTACTTCTCAATACAAATAAAGTAAAACAGTATCAAGTTTCTAAAAAATCATTGTTCCTCCAAATTCCAATGTGAAACTTTGGGAGAAAATGATATTCAGTATTCATGCTATGCTCTATTATGGAAATGGAAAGGAAATTTTAGCTGTAGTCCTTTGTGCTACGTGAATTTTAAAATAGTAGCTATGTATATCCAAATGAAAACATTAGTAAAATAATAAATTTAACAATAAAGGTTTTAATTATGAACCACAGGTGTGAAAATCCACTTAGACAAAGACTAAATACATCACTATTAAAATACAACTGAGAAAGAAATTAAATGTTTATGTAAAAATAAAATAATTGCAATTCAACAGGAATAAAAAAGTATAGTTGATTAGCTATTGTAAAAATATTGATATGTAGTCATATAATAGTTTATATAGAGTGAATCATTTAACCCAGACTCTTTAACCCAGCTCTTGGGAGGCAGAGGCAGGTAGATTTCCATAAGTTCCAGTCCAGCTGGTTTATATACATAGTCCCAAACCAAGAAAGGCTACATAGTGAGACCCTGTCACAAAACTGACAAAAAGAAAGAAACATTTAAAAACATGTCTCAAAATTTATTCTACGATGTACCCTAGATTAAGTGTGAGTGTACTTATATGACAAGATATTATGAAGACATTTTGCAAGCAGAATGTGGTCTCTCATGCCTGTAAACCAGCTCTGGGGAGGCTAAGACAGGAGGATTCAGGGTTTTGAGGGCAGCCTAGGAATCTAGTGATATCAACACTAGCCTCAGTCACATAGCTCAGCTCAGTCACAGAAAAATAAATAAACAAAATAAGTAAATATGAAAAAAATGACTTAACAGAAAGAATTCTTGCTGCACAAACATAAGGACCTGAGTTCAAATCCCAAGAACCCAGGAGCCACATGTGGTCCTGAATACCTGTAGCCCCAGCATATGCAGTTGTGCATGACAACAGAGATTGCCTGGGCTAGCTCTCAGCTAGCCTAGGACAATACTTAGTAAAAGAATCTTTCTCAAGGAAATAAAGCAGAGAGTGATAGAGCAGGGACACACACACACACACACACACACACACACACACACACACCATGTCCCCAAACAACTCGAAATATTGTAGGTTAAGAAAGAAGATTGTTGTGTGTATTAGTAAAACCTCTTACAGAATAACAGTGGCTACAGGCCCATCATCAGTAATACATATATATCCAAATACAGAGATTTAAATGTTTTATGTGTCTGAATGTTTTTCCTGTATGTATGCATTTGTGTGTACCATGTGCCTATAGAGATCAGAAGGTGTAGGCTCCCCTGGAACTGAAGTTACAAATGGTTATATGAGTAGAAGAAATTGAACTCAAGTCACACCCGGTCTCTATACCACTGAACCAATGGGGTTAACCCTGAGGACTCTGCGGGCCCCAATTACAGCTTTTTAAATTGCATATACTTTAAAGAATAGGAAATGGCACAGCTAAAACTCGACTACAAATTTGCTAGGTTAATTGTGTGTAACGTTTGATTCTTAAGCACTGAAAAAAATCACTGGGAACGCCTTCAATATTCAATGTTAAGGAGTTAAGAGAAAAATTAAGTAAGATAATGAAACTCACATTCTCTGTAGAGCTGGGGCCCTGAGGTAGGCTGGGGCTGAAGGCCATGAGGTCGGTCTTGGGCGGACCCTCTCCAGAGCACACCCTCTGGCGCCTCTGCTGCGAGTATGACCAGGTCCCCACCGCGCTGGAGCACACCAGCACGGGCTTCCCTGGCCCGCACACGCCTTCCGTGGGTGTCGCCGAGCAGCGCAGCGCGGTGTACAGGAGCAGCGTGAGCACTAACAAGCTGGACACCGCGCAGATGGCGATGATCAGGTACACATTCACATTCACCAGCGTGGAATCTGAGCCCGAGGTTCCAACCAACACCCTAGATGAGACCTTCGGTGTCTGGCTGTTCTCCACTAGAGACACCAGGAAGGTGGCCGTGGCCGTCAGTGCTGGCTCCCCGTGGTCCTTCACCAGCACCAACAAGCGCTGACGTGGCGTGTCCGATTCGTCCAGCACACGTGTTGTGCTGATCTCACCAGTGTATAACCCCACGCGGAACGGGCTGCGCACAGCACCCACCGCCGACTGCAGCTCATAGGACAACCACGCATTGTAGCCAGAGTCCGCATCTACCGCACGCACCTTCGCAACTACGTGGCCTAAACTCACTGACCTGGATAACAATTCAACAGTCCCTCCGCCGCCCTGAGGCCCCAGCAGTGCGGGCGCATTGTCGTTCTCATCCAGCACGAACACCTGCAGGGTCACATTACTGCCCAGGGCAGGCACACCAGCATCCCGCGCGCTCACCTGGAACTGCAGCAGCTCCAGCTCCTCGTGGTCCAGAGGCTGCAGCGCGAACACCTTGCCGCTCTCCGCGTGCACAGACACGAAGCTCGACAGCAAGCGCTCGCCCACCCTCCTCTCCACCAGAGAGTAGGACACCAGCGCGTTCTCCTGCGCGTCTGCGTCCATGGCCGACACCGTGAAGATGTGCGCGCCAGGCGGGTTGTTCTCCTTCACGAACACCGTGTATTCGGGCTGTGGGAACGCGGGCGCGTTGTCGTTCACATCAGCCACCTCCACGGACACGCTGGCTGTGGCCCACAGCGAGGGCGAGCCCCCATCGCGGGCGGTCACCACCACATTATAGTCAGCTGTGGTCTCTCGATCCAGGGCGCTGTCCAGCACGAGAGAATAGTAATTCTTGAAGGTGGACACCAGCTTGAAGGGGACAGGAGGAGTCAGAGAGCAGGTCACCCTCCCATTAGCGCCTGAGTCGCGATCAGACACGCTAATCAGAGCAATGACAGTCCCCAGTTGAGCATCCTCTTTGATAGGCAAAAAGAGCGAGGTTATGGCCATCTCTGGCACGTTATCATTTACATCCACAAGTTTCACTATAACTTTACAGTGTCCTGCTAGTGGAAACGCACTTCTGTCCACGGCGTCAATATTAATTTCATATAATTTACGGTCTTCGTAATCCATCTCCCCTGTAACTTTTATTTCTCCGCTGGTAGAATCTATTGAAAATTTAGATTTTACATCATCAAGTACAAGATTACTGAATAAATACAATATTTCGTTATTAATTCCTTCATCTGCGTCTGAAGCGTTGAGTTTAATTACTACTGTCCCGTTGGATGTATTTTCCAACAATCTAACATTGTAAATAGATTTGTCAAACTTCGGAGCGTTATCATTTGCATCCAATACATCAATCAGTAACTGAACAGTTCCTGTTAATTCAGGTTTCCCTCCATCGATTGCAATCAGTAACAAACGGTGCTCGTGGGTTTCTTCCCTATCTAAGGGCTTCTTCAAAACTAGCTCTAAAACGTTTGTTTCTTCTTCATTTCTTTTAACATCCAAGTCAAAATATTCATTAGGATTTACCTTATAGCTCAAGACTGCATTGGTTCCAATATCCATATCAGATGCGCCCTCTACCGGAAACCGCGAGTCTGGCATTCTTGACTCTAAAATACTTAGTCTTTGTTCTGGTCGGGAGAACCTAGGCGGATTGTCGTTAATGTCCCTCACCTCCACCTCCACGTGGAAAACCTGCAGCGGCCGGTCCACGATCACCTCCAGGTGGATGCTACACTCCGCGCTCCGCCCGCACAGCGCCTCCCGGTCGATCCGAGAATTCACAAACAAAATGCCATTCTGCAGATTTACCTCCAGAAGGTCCCCGCGGTCCTTGGACGCCACCCTGAACAGGCGGGGCACCAGCTCCGCCAGCTCCAGCCCCAGGTCCTGCGTGATGCGGCCCACGAAGGTGCCGTGTTTGGCCTCCTCCGGGATGGAGTAGTGGAGCTGGCCGCTCCCTGCCTCCCAGGCTGCGAGGAGCACAAAGGAGATGAGCAGGCGCCAGGACCCCGGACTTCCTCGCTGGGAATATAGCATCGCAATCCTGTTGCACTTCTCCAGTCTCTGTTGCAGCTCCACACAAAATCCTTTGAAAACTTAATTCCAATTTACTATAGATTTGATTTCCTCCTTTTTTTTTTTGTTGAGCTCTCGTAGCAGAGCCTAAAATGGAAGGTCCTTTTCCTAAGTAAAATGTATTCTCCGTGTCCTTTTGACGTTGGAAGACAAAGCATATCGTGGTGTCTAGCGACATCATGTGGATAAAAGGGTAAGTATTTTATTTTATTCTGTTTTATTCACTTACCTTTCATTGGTTAAATATTCTCAATACTACTCAATGTCAATTACATGTTTTCTATGCCTCTGTATATGCCTGTTCTCTATTTAAATATCACTTTATTAGCCAGGCTCCTTTTATATTAGTGGCATTACTTCCCAATCCCCCAGATGTTCTGCTGACGACCTTCCAATTGGACTTGACTTTGTAAATACAACCTAAAGCAAAACCTCAACATGAGTATAACACTGCATATCGATACATCTTCAGTAACGACACACCAAATAATTTATGTCATCTATTTTGTTTATAGGAGATTTTATACTCAAACTGAGGAAAGTTTCCAATAGTTATTAGTTAATGTTGTTCAATAATGTCCTTTCCATATTTGTCTATAACCCCCCTTTTTTTTAGTTTTTCTTTATCACCTTAATGGAAATGTCCTCCCTCAGTATTAGTTGAACAGAATATTCTGAATTTCAATGTTTAATACTGGTGATTTATTGATGCTATCTTCAAAAATAATTAAGTTTGAATGTGATAGTAACTTAGGTCCTTTTTTGAAATTTATCCAAATTAATGAGCATTTGGTCCTTTAATAATCTTTCAGCACCTAGCAGTAATACATTGTATTACTGTAATGTGGAAACTTTAATTGTCCAGATATCATACAACTTAAGTAAGCAACCTGACACCATTTTCAAGATACAGCATCTAAGTAGCAATTATTCCAGTTGCTATTACTGTGTAAACGGCATAATCACATATCTTACATTCACTCAACAAGTCAGAATCTTAATATTGATTGAGAAGAAGTGAGCCACAAAAATATTTAGGATCCACTAAAAGTAATGTTATACTCAATGGAGAAAAGGCATTCATAACATGGAAAATAATTTACATTTTTTACAGATGTGTGAAAGATGAACGTCTCTTATCATCTGATCCATCTTTGCCAATGTTGGAATTATGTCCTGTGTTTGTCATTCTGTAGTTGATTCTTAATTTGAGGATTTCTTTCTCAGTCATTACATTCTAAATCCCACAGAAGACACATAGGAAAGTAAAAACTTTCTAAGCCGTTCTTTCAGTCAGATATTAAAGAGTACTTTCTTGGCAAGTCCAACACATTGCTCTCTTTCCTTGGAATTCTAGTTACAGCCAAGAGTGACAGAATTCTATAATTCACTTTACTTTATGCTGCCCTACAAAGTATAATAAAAGTAATGAATAAGAGATTCATTCAAAGAGATTCATTAAGAGATTCAATAAGAGATTCATTCATTCAAAGCTTGTTTGTTCAGAACACATAATTACAGATAGCACACTAGTGAAAAACAAGAGAAATTAATATTTACTTCAATCAATCTTTCTTATTAATGAAATTTATTTTTATTTCTTTTCATTTTTTTATTTTTATTTTATGTGCATTGGCACTTTGCCATGGGTGTCAGGTCCCCTGGAAATGGAATTATAGAGAGTTCTGAGCTGTTATTTCAGTGCTGAGAATTGAACCCAGGTCCTCTGGAAGAACAGTCAGTGCTCTTAACCACTGGGCCATCCCTCCAGCCCCAAAATGAATTATTTTCTAGATGCAAATCAAGCAAATATTTAAGTAGGTTATCCTTCTCTAAAAGAAAATATCATCTGAACAACTGCAACTTTCAATGTACAATGTCTATTATTGGACTTAATAAGAAGGTTGTAAAAAGAAAAACAGAGGCTGGCAGATGAGTCAATGACCTGAGAGATCACAAGTAACTATAATTATTGTGTTAATTAAATCCACAAAAAGTAGTGGATTAAAAATGTCTCCAACTTTGTAAAAAAAAAAATAAAGGAATGTTCTAAAACTGAAAAGGCACTGACAGAAGTTAAGAATTAGGCTGATGATGTGGGTGGTACCCCAGACTAATAAAACAAGAGTCAAGCATGTGGTGTACACCTTTAATCCCAACACTCCAGAGGCAGAGGCAGGCAGATCTCTGATTTTGAGGCTAGCCTGGTCTACAGAGCAAGTTTCAGGACAGCATGGGCTACACAGAAAAACTGTGCCTCAAGAAAAAAAAAACAAAGAAGAGGAGGAGGAAAAGAAACTAGTAAATAAGGGGAAAGCTGCTATAATATAAGCATCATGCAGTAAAGAGCATGCGTGACTTTAAAAGCACAAATTGATTATAAAATCCATGAAGTATGTGGTGAAAAGATTTAACACATACACACTCTGATTCTCAGGAGAGTAATGTAAGGTAGAAGCAATATTTGAAGGTACACCGGTAAGTATTATTTTAAGTCAATAAAGTATCAGCTCACAGGTACAAAATGTAGTAACTTCGAGGAAGATATTGTAATAACTTCAAGAAAGTCTTTAACAGTAAATCAAAGCTGATCAGGTAATATAAGGCTTTTGACGATTTTCAAACAAAGAAAGAATTTTAAAAGGAACTAAAAAGAGGAAGAAGTCACAGTATATCAATAATAAATTCAGTAGTCATATTCTTAAGAAAAAACTATAAGAAGTTTATCTTGAAAGTTATGGGAAAATAACTTCCAACTCAGCATTAAATACCTAGCAAAATTATTTCTCAAAGGTAATATTGAAATACAACAAGTGAATATACAAAAACATGGGAAATGTCTTCACTATCAAGCCATAGGGAAAGAAATGTTCAAGAACTTTTCCAGAAGAAAAATAAACTCAGGGAGAAACACAAACATAAATGGGTATTAACAGTACAAAGGTGATAATTATATGTATGGGATCTATGTCTAATTCAAAAACACAAGTGTAACATAAAGTGGGAAGCAGATACATAATGATTTCCTAAGGTCCTAGCATTTACTCAGCATGACAATACATTCTAAGTACTGGTTTATGCCTTAAGAAGTCATCAGTGTACATTATAATCTCCAGGAAATCAAAGAGAAATAAAAAGAAAATATGACTTTAAGACACATATCAGAGCTACAGACATCAGCAAAAAGGGTTCATATAAAGTCCTAGACCCTTCTTCCCCACCCGACCCCCGCAAAAAAGAAAAAAAACCCACTTTGTCAAGACAATTATGAGAAAGCTAAAATGAGGCAAGAATTTTCTGCCCTCCAGACAAGCTCAAATCTCCCATTTCAAAGCAGGGGAGAAACACAAGGAACTTCTCATCGCATTCTTTTCTCCAGGCACAGTGTTGCTCACTTAGGGAGAAGCAACAGCTTTAGCCTTTTCTCCAAGGAATGATGAAGCGTGAAACGTGCATTCTACATCCTCCATTTCAGGGCACAGAGCCTTGTGTTTGTCTCACTACTCAGAGCACAAATGGAATCCTGCACATTGTAGGATGAGTGAAGACAACTAGCAGGGGTCATGTTCCACAGGACCTGCAGTTCAGCAGGTGGGGGCTGCCCCATACTACTCTCTCTCTCTCTCTCTCTCTCTCTCTCTCTCTCTCTCTCTCTCTCTCTCTCTCTCTCAAAGAGTGGAACAAAGAGGGACCCAATTTTATGGATTTATCAAAAAATTCTTTTCTGTCTTGCCTGAATCAGCACCCTGATAGAGCACAGAAGAGCCTAGATGCCTGAAAATGACTCAGAACAACAACAAAATGGTGCATCTGGCTATGGGTGCACACCTTTAATCCCAGGTCACTGTGATTTCTTAGTCAGCCTGGCTTACCAAAGAGTTCCTTGCATCCAGATCTTCTAGTGAGACACTGTGTGGATAAGAGGAAAGAGGTTAACAGACACTGCCACTCCTCCAGGGTAGCCACAGTGCAATGAATGGACACCAATGGGAGCAGAGATGATAAACCCCAGAATAAAAACGAGTGGATCACTCCTGCTAGGACTTTGTGCATAAAACTACAGAGAATACACATCTGCCCAAATGGCTTCATGGAGCCTCAGGTTCTTAGACAACTGACAAGTAAGGGTCTTTCCATGCACAAAGGAAGCCCAGAAATATTGGGAGAGATGGCTGGTTTTTTTTCTACAAATAAGAGAATGTAGAGATCATATAACAACAAGAAAAAAGCAAAACACGAACACAACATAAAAGAATGCTATCTATGAAAATCAAATGTAAAGACACAGAGACAAATGAATTCTGACCAGGGTTTTAACTTACAAATACAAAATGTCCAATGAGCTCAAGAAAATAAAGCATTAACAGAAAGAGAATCTCAACAGATGTGGAATTTTCGATTCAATACAATTTAACGGCACACACGGCCAAGCAAATGGAACTGTAACAACAAGGTGGAATATTTAAATTTACTCAGGAAGAGAGTAAAAACTAAAACAAAACTTTAAAGACTGAAGAAGAACTACGGGACATAAAAAGGGTGAGCCAATATGCGCAATGTTATTCACAGAGAGAGAAAAGAAAAACAAGCAGAAATCCTAGAGAAATTATGGCTCAAAATCATGGGATAAAATTGATAGACCAACAACCTTAACATAGTTCAGATAGGGTGAAACTAAGTAAAGCCTCATCAACAAACTAATTTTAGAGTCTACAAGCTAACTGTAGAGTCAACAATGAAGAGAGAATTTTGACAGCAGCAAGGAAAAAGAGACTCATCATATACAAGGGAACACTGGCAAAGCTTAGCATCAGATTTCTCGGCAGAAAATCTGCATTCTAGAAGAGCTATTCAATCAACTGAAGGAAAATGATCACCAAGCAAGAATTCCATATCCAGTAATAAGTAAAATTATGAAGAAAGTGATAAACCACATACGAAAATCCTAATAAAAGAAAGAAACTAACCTTTCCCGAAGAATCCCCTTCGGACTGCAATTGATCCTCTCTGTCCCTTGAATCAGATAAACTGGGGCTGAAGGCCATGAGGTCAGTCTTAGGTGGGTACTCCCCAGAGCACACCCTTTGCCTCCTTTGCTGAGAGTATGACCAGCTCCCCACCGCGCTGGAGCAAACCATTACTGGTTTTCCAGGCCTGCACATGCTCTCATTGGGCACAGCGGAGCAACGCAGTGCAGTATACAGCAACAAGGTGAGTACTAAGAGGCTGGACACCGCGCAGATGGCGATGATCAAATACACGTTGACGTCTACCACAGATGCCTCTGGGTTTATGACACTTGTGGACACTCGCGATGGAGTCTTTGGTACCTGGCCATTCTCTACTACCGTCACCAACACAGTGGCGGTAACCGTCATCGCTGGATCACCATGGTCTTTCACCAGCACTAGAAGGTTCTGGCGCAGCAAATCTGCCTCGTCCAGGATGCGCGTAGTACTGATCTCGCCGGTGTACAGACCCACACGGAACGGACTACGGGAATTGCCTGCTGGTAACTGTAGCTCATAAGACAGCCATGCATTATAGCCAGAATCCGCATCCACTGCGCGAACCTTTGCAACCACATGGCCCACACCCACGGACCGTGACACCAGCCGGCTCACAACTCCACCAGATACTCCCGCCTCGGGTTCCAGCAACAGAGGCGCATTGTCGTTCTCATCCAGCACGAACACCTGCAGAGTCACATTGCTGCCCAGGGCAGGCACACCAGCATCCCGCGCGCTCACCTGGAACTGCAGCAGCTCCAGCTCCTCATGGTCCAGAGGCTGCAGCGCGAATACCTTGCCGCTCTCCGCGTGCACAGACACGAAGCTCGACAGCAAGCGCTCGCCCACCCTCCTCTCCACCAGAGAGTAGGACACCAGCGCGTTCTCCTGCGCGTCAGCGTCCATGGCCGACACCGTGAAGATGTGCGCGCCAGGCGGGTTGTTCTCCTTCACGAACACCGTGTATTCGGGCTGCGCGAACGCGGGCGCGTTGTCGTTCACATCAGCCACCTCCACGGACACGCTGGCTGTGGTCCACAGCGAGGGCGAACCCCCATCGCGGGCGGTCACAACCACATTATAGTCAGCTGTGGTCTCTCGATCCAGGGCGCTGTCCAGCACGAGCGAATAGTAATTCTTGAAGGTGGACACCAGCTTAAAGGGGACATGAGGAGTCAGGGAGCAGGTCACCTGCCCGTTGACACCCGTGTCCCGATCAGACACACTGATGAGTGCAATGACTGTGCCCACTGGAGCATTCTCTAGGATTGGAAGTGACAGAGATTTGAATTCCAAAGCTGGGACATTATCATTGATGTCTTCAATTTCTACAATAACTTTACAATGTCCAGAGAGCGGGAGTTGTCCCTTGTCAATGCCCTCTATGAGAATTTCATAGGATTTGCAATCTTCAAAATCAATGTATCCCTTTACAGTAATCTGTCCTGTAACTGGATCTATGTGAAATTTGCGTTTCACATCTGGTGAAATATCCATAGAAAATGAATACATAACGTCCCCGTTCAATCCTTCGTCTACATCTGAGGCATTGACTTTAACTACCAGTGTTCCATTTGGTACGTTTTCTGGTAATTTCACAGAATAGAGAGGCTTGTCAAAGACTGGAGAATTATCATTGGCATCCAGCACCGTGATGTGTAACTGAACAGTGCCAGTCAGCTCGGGTTTGCCTCCATCGGTGGCTGTGAGCACTAAAAAAATCTCTGGAGTTTCCTCTCGGTCTAAAGATTTTCGTAATACAAGCCCAAGACCTTTTACCCATTCATCGTTGGATGGTTTTTCCAAAGAAAAATAGTCATTAAGGCTTAGCCTATAAGTCAGCATAGCATTGATTCCGATATCTGCATCTGATGCGCCCTCTAGTGGAAACCAAGTGCCAAGAGGCCTTGATTCTGCAATGAACAGATTCTTTTGTATCACAGGGAACGTGGGAGGGTTGTCGTTAATATCCCTCACCTCCACCTCCACGTGGAAAACCTGCAGCGGCCGGTCCACGATCACCTCCAGGTGGATGCTACACTCCGCGCTCCGCCCGCACAGCTCCTCCCGGTCGATCCGAGAATTCACAAATAAAATGCCATTCTGCAGATTTACCTCCAGAAGGTCCCCGCGGTCCTTGGACGCCACCCTGAACAGGCGGGGCACCAGCTCCGCCAGCTCCAGCCCCAGGTCCTGCGTGATGCGGCCCACGAAGGTGCCGTGTTTGGCCTCCTCCGGGATGGAGTAGTGGAGCTGGCTGTTCCCTGCCTCCCAGGCAGCGAGGAGCAGAAAAGAGAGCAGCAGGCGCCGTGATTCCTGGCCACTTCCCCAGGAAAATTCCATCTCAAGTGCACAGTGCCTTGTTCTAATTAGGGATCCTCTCTCAGAGATAGGAGAATTCTTCTAATCCGTCAGTCCATCGCCTCTGCATCCTCCATTGTTCAGATTCAGGATGGTGGATACAGCTTTCCGGGAAGAATGGAAATGATTTTTCCTTTGGACTGTCTTCTGTCGGATTTATTTTATGGTAAAGAGCGACATCATGTGGCTCCAAACTGTAAGTATGGATTCTGGAAATCCACACCTCTAAAAACTGTCCTGTTTATTCCTTCAGCCTCACAAATAGGTTTCTTGAGTTGCAAAATAGGCTTATATTTTGTAGGAATGTGTTCTGTACCAGTGATTAATTATGTGGGATCTTTTATTTTACCAGAACATCAATTTTTTAATACAGTGAAAATTCTTTTTCATGTGGATTTTAAGT
The DNA here is from genome assembly GCA_030556225.1 of Cricetiscus sungorus. Classification (NCBI taxonomy): domain Eukaryota; kingdom Metazoa; phylum Chordata; class Mammalia; order Rodentia; family Cricetidae; genus Cricetiscus; species Cricetiscus sungorus. The sequence continues at coordinate 124,114,277 of JANBXA010000651.1, forward strand.
ATTTACAGAGGCCCAGCATTATCATTAATATAAACTTTGTTAATATGCAATTATGAGGTGTAAGTTAGGAAAATTGATGGCAGATTCCTTGTGTGCTCTCAAATGGTGGTTTGTGATTGCTAATGGCACTCTGTTCATCCTTGGGCTTGTAATATTTGTTTTGAAACTTGGGAGAAACAACGTTTAGGGAACCACTGATTCTAAGAACAAGCCAATGAAAGGGAAGTTCGCAGACACTGTTTTAAGAAATCCAAGTTTGGCTGGTAGTTGGTAGCACACGCCTTTAATCCCAGCACTCCGGAGGCAGAGGCAGGCGGATCTCTGTGAGTTGGAGGCCAGCCTGGACTACAGAGCAAGTTCCAGGACAGGCTCCAAAGCTACACAGAGAAACCCTGTCTCAGAAAAATAAAGAAAAGAAGAAAGAAAAAGTGGAAGGAAGAAGTTAAGAGTCGAAGTCTGTTAACATTCAACTGTCTTCTTGGAATCACAGAAGGCCCCAGTGTACATGGGAGATTTAACAAGGAATTTTAAGCATGTAGTAAATAGCCATGTGCAAATGTGGTATTCTCATTTTTGCTCTTGTTGTTTATAAATTTCTGGTGCTTTCTGGTGTTCAAGATGTCTAGATTTCTATTTTCCCATATTGTCCTCATGTTTTAGTCACAGAAGATAATTTCCTACCTCTGAAAAAAACCATTAATTAGCAAACAGACACACTCCTATTGCCCACTAAGTAATGGATTTAGCAAATAAGATTCTCAGTGTTATTTATTTCCTTGCGATATAAAGATAAACAAATGTTTTAAGTAGACCTGTAGGCCAGTCTTAAATTGAGTGGTAGGATCTGGGGTTGGGTAAGAAAAGGGAAATATTTTTCCCTTCTCTACAAACCAATTTCACACACTTTGTAACAAGAGCTCCCCAAATTATGAGACATTTCATGATTAAAGCAACTGAACAGTTGTTCTACCCTCTTTGATAATCTGCAACACCAAGACTGCATTGTTTGGTTCATTTTTTACTTTAATTTCTCCTTTACAACTTTTTAAATATATGTACTCTCTTTTGAAATTATACTTTTAAAGACAAACATTGTATATTAATATTAATACATCAGAGGTATTCAAATAGTGCTTGTGGTGTATTTACCCAACAAGACTGGTTTCCTTTTCATTTTTGAGTCAGCCTTATTTAGCCCAGGCTAGCCATGGCTGACCAGAAATGTCTGACTCCCCTGCCCCAAGTGCTGTATTACAGGCATGCACCAACACAAGTTTCAGGTAGTCCTAGAAGAAGGAGAACTCAGAGCTTTTTGCATACTAGACAAGCACTCTACCAACTGGACTTCATCCCCAGCCCAGTTTTGTTTTTTTTCTTAATAAAAATATGCTAATTTAAGTTTAAAATGGTATCTCAACACTTTACTTTTCTAGAAATACAAAAATCTATATGACATTGACCTAAATAGGATATATTTCAATGTAGAAAGCCTGGGCTTTACCTTAATTTCCATGTCTCGTCTTGCCAGGCATGCTCTTTGATTCACCAAGGGTTTTAATGGATAATGAAGAGTTCCCAGCAAATAAAGAAATTTCCTATACAACCTCAACAATGGAGAAGATGGTGGAGGTAGCCCTCTGCAAACTATTTTTGCATATTAAATTCTTAAGTTTCTTTCTTCCATGTTTGCTTAGACCAAAGAAAACTCAAGGTATCATAAAATAATTTTAATCTCCCTCTTTCTGTGAAAAACCCTTCTCTCCTTTCCTCTCTCTCTCACTCACACAAAAACTAATTTCTGAATCAAAACAGAAATAAACATGCTCTCACTGAGTAGCCAAAGAGGGTTTTTTTTCCCAAATTGTCAAAGATGTAAAACACACTAGAAGAGGCCACAAGAAGAACCTTCCCTTTGTTTGATTTATGGAGCCTGCAGATGCACAGGTAGGGGTGCCTCAGAATAGGAATGGATATTTTTGACAGTAATCTTCATTGTTAAGTTGATTTCTAACAACCCTGATGGCAACAAACCTCAGGGTGTGTCCATGGTACTGTTCTGGATTACACTAATTGAGGTGAGATTAATCCTGAATGTGGGCAACACCATTGCACGGCTGAAGATTTTCTTTGAATAAAAAGCAGAAAGCAGCTGAGCAACAGGCTTCATCACTCTCTGCTTCTAAATTGCTAGCACACAATGACCTGCTGGCAAGACTTCCACACTATGGTGGTCCACACCCTGGAACCTCCACCCAAAACAAACCCTTCTTTTCATACGTTGATTTTAACAGGACTTTGTCACAGCCACAATAGAAATAACTAATACAATATTAATTCAAAATAAATACATATTAAATGAATAAATTTTCATTTTGCATCCAATAAGATAGACTGGTGGGTAAAAGACAATTGCCATGCAAACCTGATAATCTCAGTTTGAGCCCCAAAATACATGGAGGAAGGATAGTGTCAATTCCCACAACTTAGCCACTGATCTCTATATGTGTCACACACATACAAATTAATTCACTGATAATTAACCAACCAATTAATTAATTATTCACTTTTATAGCTCAAATACATATTTAAGGAGAAAAAGAAAACACTTCAAATTCTTCAAATCATCTTTGCTGAAGTACAAGACCACCTGAGCTTTTTAAAGCAAGCCCTATATCAAAATTTTTCAAAAGTATGTATCCTTGAAAGAGTTTTTAGTCAAGCATTTCAAGAAGAGCTAGATTAGAAGATTAAAGTTCTATATCTGAGGAACAAGAACTCTGAATGACCCTGTAACATACTACAGGATGATAACAAACCAAAAAGTAAGTATTGAATTAAGATTGGATTGCTGTGGCAAATACTTGATGAATGAAGAAACAAAAAAAGGATAATTCTGGGAAAGAAAATGGAAATCAGAAAGAGAAAAGATAAAACATATTTCAGAAGTTGTACTAACTTATGAAGCGTTGATTGTGTTTTCTTGGATATTAGTTCTCTCTGAAAACAAGAAAAATTGAATAGGAGTCCAAGTATTTTTTAAGAGAAATTGACAGATGCCTTGCAAAACTAACTGGAGAACAGTCTCACATAAATTTTATTTGATTTAAAAAAAAAAGAAAAATGGAAGACACAAGGAAAATTTCATTTTATATCAGTTGTCTGAAGATTCTGCTTATTGCAAGACAAATAGATACTCATAGAGCCAAACTGAAAATAACTCTTCACAAGATTAAAAATATTTTTCTTCCTTTTGGGGGGATCTGAAACAGAATTTCTCTGTAGCTTTGGACGCTGTCCTGGAACTCCCTCGGTAGATTGGACTGACCTCATATTCACAGAGCTCCACCTGCCTCCCGAGTGCTGGGATTAAAGGCATGCCCCGCTAAAAATATTTTTCAATTGGAGAAAAAAATGAAGACAACATGGTGTTTTGAGAACCTTGTTTGCTTTGATTAATTTTTAGTGTAATGTTTAAATTATCACTGTGGAAGGTCTGGATAGATAGCTAGTGGTTTAGAACACACATGTAAGGCCAGGCAGTGGTGGTGCATGCCTTTAATCTCAGCACTAGGGAAGCAGAGGAAGGTGGACCTCTGTGAGATCTAGGCAAGCCTGATTTACAAAGCTAGTTCCAGGACAGCTAGGGCTGTTACAAAGAAACTCTGTCTTGAAAATCCAAAAGAAAAAAAAGCACACATGTATATGAACTAAACACATATATAATTTAAACGTTTAAATTAAAGTAACTGTTGAATAAAAATTTAATACTCCCACAATATGTGTGTGTGTGTGTGTGTTTAAAATAATATTTTAAATCTAATGATAAATTACTTTCAGTTTGGTCAATTGGCTGAAAATAAACCTGTATATACTTTTTAAACTTCTCCATTGTTAACCTATTACATGTAGTTATAAGGATAATAATGTCCTGTTAGTGTAAGTCAAAGAAATACCAAGCATCCAAGCTTGACTAACCAACTATTTAGTGAATGGGCCAGTGACAATTCTACTAGCGCCTCCTAGAAATCCCCAAGAAAGAAGCAAAGGATATTGAAGCTTTGCACACAGGTTAGAGACATGGCAGATGCTCTAAACGATGTCATTCACACAAAAAGAAAACGGTTCCCATTTGTACATAGACTGCCGTAAAATAACCCTACCACTGTATTTACCAACAAACACTCTGTAAGTGGGGACCTCACAACTTGTCGATTCAGTACAGAATTTAGTCATGAGAAACCCGCAGCTTTAATGACAAAATTGGTGAGTGTGAAGTGTTCAGCAAAAAGAACATAAATAGAATAATTAAATTCAACACATCTCCAAGGACTGAAAATACTACCATATAAAACGAGAACATGTTAGAGAGAAAATTACTCACTTTCACGGTGAAATCAATGTCTGCCACCAGTTTGTCCTCTTTCTCCTGACTAACTGGGCAGGGTGTGAGACTGGGGCTGAAGGCCATGAGGTCGGTCTTGGGTGGGCCCTCTCCAGAGCACACTCTCTGTCTCCTCTGCTGCGAGTATGACCAGCTCCCCACCGCGCTGGAGCACACCAGCACCGGCTTCCTGGGACTGCAAGGGCCTTCTGTAGGCATCGCTGAGCACCTGAGTGCAAGGTATAGCAGCAGTGTGAGCACCAACAGGCTGGACACGGCACAGATGGCGATGATCAGGTACACGTTGACATCTACAAGCGATGTCTCCCTGCCCACAGAATCCACCAAAGCCCGCGATGGGGCTTTTGGCGTGTGCCCACTCTCTACCAGAGACACCAGCAAGGTGGCTGTGGCTGTCAGCACCGGCTCCCCGTGGTCCTTCACGAGCACCAGTAAGCTCTGTCTCGGCGCATCAGTCTCATCTAGGACACGTGTAGTGCTGATCTCACCGGTGTACAAACCCACGCGGAATGGAAGACGCCCACTGCCCATCGCCGACTGCAACTCATAAGACAACCACGCATTGTAGCCAGAGTCCGCGTCCACTGCGCGAACCTTTGTCACCACATGTCCTGCACCCACTGTCCGTGACACCAGTTCGCTCACTGCGCTGCCCGCCTGAGGCCCCAGCAGTGTGGGCGCATTGTCGTTCTCATCCAGCACGAACACCTGCAGAGTCACATTGCTGCCCAGGGCAGGCACACCAGCATCCCGCGCGCTCACCTGGAACTGCAGCAGCTCCAGCTCCTCATGGTCCAGAGGCTGCAGCGCGAACACCTTGCCGCTCTCCGCGTGCACAGACACGAAGCTCGACAGCAAGCGCTCGCCCACCCTCCTCTCCACCAGAGAGTAGGACACCAGCGCGTTCTCCTGCGCGTCCGCGTCCATGGCCGACACCGTGAAGATGTGCGCGCCAGGCGGGTTGTTCTCCTTCACGAACACCGTGTATTCGGGCTGTGGGAACGCGGGCGCGTTGTCGTTCACGTCAGCCACCTCCACGGACACGCTGGCTGTGGTCCACAGCGAGGGCGAACCCCCATCGCGGGCGGTCACAACCACATTATAGGTAGCTGTGGTCTCTCGGTCCAGGGCGCTGTCGAGCACGAGCGAATAGTAATTCTTGAAGGTGGACACCAGTTTGAAGGGGACATGAGGGCTCAAGGAGCAGGTCACCTGCCCGTTGGCTCCAGAGTCACTGTCAGAGACACTGATCAGGGCGATAACGGTGCCAAGTGCAGAATTTTCTAACACAGGAATTGATAGGGACTTGATGACCAATTTAGGCACATTATCATTAACATCCACAATTTCAACTAGAACCGTGCAGTGATCTGTCATTGGGGGTGTCCCCTTGTCTGCTGCCTCTACTTGGATTTCAAAAGACTTAGTTTCCTCAAAATCTATGTTGTCTTTCACAGTGATGTAGCCATTAACCGGGTCTAAGTGGAATTTCGACAGGATGTCAGCTGACATATCTGTGTGGAAAGAATACACAATGTCCTTATTTACTCCTTCATCCAAATCGGAGGCGTTAACATCCACTACCACAGTGCCATTTGGTGCGTTTTCAGATAGTCTGACTTTGTAGAGCGTCCTCTCAAATGCGGGGGCATTGTCGTTCACGTCTAGCACAATGATCTTCACTTGAGTGGTGCCGGTTAGCTCAGGTTTCCCGGCATCAACTGCCGTTATCAGTAAATGATGTTCAGGAATGTCCTCTCGATTTAAAAGTTTTTTCAACACAAGTCCCAGGGATTTAATTTCCTCATCTTTTCTTTTGACGTCCAAAGTAAAATACTCACTGGAGTTAAGACTGTAAGTCAACAACGAATTTGCTCCGATATCTGCATCTGATGCGCCCTCTAGCGAAAACCGAGAGCCAAGTTGTCGAGACTCGGAAATAAACAGATTCTTTGTGGCCACTGGAAACACTGGCGGATTGTCATTAATGTCCCTCACCTCCACCTCCACGTGGAAAACCTGCAGCGGCCGGTCCACGATCACCTCCAGGTGGATGCTACACTCCGCGTTCCGCCCGCACAGCTCCTCCCGGTCGATCCGAGAATTCACAAACAAAATGCCATTCTGCAGATTTACCTCCAGAAGGTCCCCGCGGTCCTTGGACGCCACCCTGAACAGGCGGGGCACCAGCTCCGCCAACTCCAGGCCCAGGTCCTGCGCGATGCGGCCCACGAAGGTGCCGTGTTTGGCCTCCTCGGGGACGGAGTAATGGAGCTGGCCGCTCCCTGCCTCCCAGGCAGCGAGGAGCAGAAGCCAGAGCAGCAGACGCTGATCTTCTTTCCAAGAAAACACCATCGCAAGCCCCTTCCAAACGTTTGGTCGCTCTCACACCGATCCAAAAATTTCTTAAATATTTTCAGTTTCTTATTCTTCACATCTTAAACCCCTTACCGTTACCATTTTCTCTGAGACTGCTACGAAAAGGATCCTGTGGATGTATAAAACCCGCTGCGTTTCTTTTGTGAAGGAACTTGTGGTGGGCAGCGACACCAAGTGGCTAAATGTGTAAGTATTTAATATGTTTATTTTCTTATATACCTAATTTGAACTGTCCCCAAGTTTGTATTTTGACCCGTGATTTTCTTCAAGTAGCCATCAAGAAGTTTGTTTTACCGAAACATAGCCTTACATTTTCATGAAATCTCTCAAATGCATGGCTTCACTGCTAATAATGGACTTCTGTATGGTAGGCACAGTGTTCTGTTTCTCTTAAAGGAGTTTACCCATTAAAATTTCACAACAGTCTTCTAAGATGAATTTTAATATAAGTCATTGATTACAAGTACATATAGACCAACCAAATTAGAAAGGGCTCTAACTGATGTTTTCTCCATTCAAGATGTCAGGTTCAAAGTACATTTTATACAAAGATGGTTTTGTGATGATGGAGGTTTAAGTTATGAAAATATGTGATAAATGTTGGGTATATCTATTAATATATGTTTTATTTAATTTTGGCATTACAAACTTAATTGGAAAAAGGCTGGTTTGCATTTATTAATTTAGAACATTTGTAAATCACCCCCAGGTTATTTATTCAAGCATAATACTTGTTAATACTTGTTAATACTCTTATTAACTGGTTAAAACTGGTATTTATATAAATATTTCAGGTTTCGTTCATTCATTTTCTTAGTGGGGATTGAAGACAGTGTCTCAAGTACCTAGACAAGAGCTCTGCCGCTCAGCTGTATTCCCCAGCCCAGAGTTGGTGTTTTACAGTGAATTTCTTTTGTAAATGTATTTCCTGTTGCAAGACAACACTGTGTGACTTAGATGTTTGTTATATGCACATCGCACCAAGTAAGAACACCATTTTTAAATTTCCACACTATTCATGGATTACAATTCACATGAATACTCTAAAATGAAAATTAAATGATTATAGCTTTAGTGATCCCCTCTCTGGATGAATTTCTGTATCAATGAACTTTAAAAGATTTCATGTAGCTAAGTATTGTGATGCACACCCATCACCTTAGGACTTAGGGGGCTGAGGCAGGAAGATCATGAGCTGAAGATCAGCCTAAAATCAAGATCCAACTCAAACAAACAGGACCTGAGAGATGTTTCACTGGGTAAAGTCACATGCTGTCAAGCCTGCCTACATGAGTTCAATCCCTGTGACCCAATGACTCCTGCAAAATTGTCTTCTAACTTGCATAATCACATTATGGTATGCATGCACACTCACACACGTAAAGCCACACAAAAGAAATAAGTGTTAAAGAAAGATTGAACACATTGTCAACCTAAAAAAATTACAAAGAGAAAAATTCTTTGGAACATGAGTCACAAGGCAACATATATAAGACTAGGTAATGAAATATTCTCTTTAATGTGTTCTATGTATATGAGTGCTTGAATTGAATGTATGCCTGCATGACAGAAGAAGGCATCAGATCCCATTACAGATTGTTGTGAGCCACCATGTGACTGATGGGAACTGAACTCAGATCCTCTGTAAGAGCAGCAAGGGATCTTAACTACTAACTAACTAGGACTTTATATTATTTCTGAATGGTATGTTTCTAAAAATCAGTCATAGATATCATGATGTCAATCAGTGCTGGGATGGTCATATCTTAGAAAGTCAATTTGAAAATGAAATAGAAAATTTAAGACATTGTGGACTTAAAACTTATGAGATAATTTTGAAGACTTATGTATGTATTCAAGGAATATACTATTGAGAAATGTGATATTACATATGAATTGATAACAACTAGACTTTGGTACTGAGTATCTGCAAATAAAGGTAACATCGAAGAAATATAGAGTTTGAAAGATAGGCCGGTGTGTAGATGAGCATCAATGAATATGTTGTACTATCACTTAGGCAAGAAAAATGTACATCAGACTAAGAAACCATAAGAATTAATCAGAGAACAGATTATGGATATTGGAAATCTGGGAACATTTCAACATAATTTTAAAAGATCGTCACTTAGCAATAGTAAAACATGGTGGCCAGGCTTTGAGTAGGGTAGACTCCATCTGACCATTCAGACATCTGCCAACCAGCCTTCATAGTGGTGAATAGCAATGTACTCTAAATTGGAGGGTTTTTTTTTTCAAAGAAAGGCTATTCCTCATTTTTCAAGCCATTTTATCCTCTGTAAATGGTCCTAGATTGAAATGGATAGTATGAGCAATAGCTAAGGCTAAGACCACTTAGTGGAAGTCATGTATTTAGTTCATCAATATGCATTTGAATCCAATGAAAGACAGTAAATAATTAGTTGTCAGAAAACTGTTTTAGACTGTTAATTCACTCAAACACATCTTCCTTTGGTTGGAAAAAAAAAAACTAAAGCCAAAAATAAAAATTCTTCACAAGTGTATCACTTACTGGTCAAGCCCAGTGTTTTAAGTACCCACTGCAGGAGTTTCCATTGAAAATGCATCCATCCAAGCCATGCCTTGGGGAAAGTTCAGTTCCATAAGGAACATACTCAAAAACAAGATAAAAAGGGTAAGCTCAGTGTGATGGAAAGTGTAAGCAGGGTAGAGTGAGAAGTGGTCAGCTCCTTCACATAAGGAACCCTCCATAAATTAGGCTAATGACACTGGGATGATGACCCTTGAGAACTAACATGAAGACTAGGTCACACACAATACTCTTCACAAACACAAAGAAAAGGGAAAGATCTGGATGCTTGGCCAACCCAATTTTTATTCAGGCAAGGTCTGACTATTCAGTGCTGTTGGCATGGAACCTGCTATATAGATCAGGCTAGACTGAAACCCAGTGATCTATCAACCTCTGTTTCCCAAATGTCATGATTAAAATCATGCACCACCACACCCAGCCCAATGTAATGTTTATCTTCTTTTCTTTCTCCCCCCCCACCCCACTTTTTGAGACAGACTTTCTCTCTGTGTAACCCTGGCTGTCGAGGAACTCACTCTGTAGACAACGATGGCCTTGAAGTCACAGAGATCCACCTGTCTCTCCCTCTAGATTAAAGGCTAGGATTAAAAGTGTACACCACCACACCCAGCCCAATGTAATCTTTTTGTTGCTCCTGTTTTTCTTTTCTTTTTTGAGACAGAGTTTCTCTGTGTGACAACCCTAGCTGTTCTGGATCTAGCTCTGTAGACCAGGCTGGCCTCGAACTCACAGAAATCCAACTGCCTCTAATCCGCAAGTGCTGGAATTAAAGGCTTGTGCCACCACTACTTGGATCCAATTTAATCTTTAAATGTTAAAATCTGAAGGATTCTTGCCTCAGTGAAGAAGATTCTTGCCTCTCTGTTGCCTGAAAACCCAAAGTTTTTACTGTAATTAAATCTTTATCTCCCAGTTTCGATCATTTTTCCGTATTAAGGACAAAGAGACTACCCAGTATTCCTAAATGCTAATGCGTATTGTAATGGCCAATGATAGATACTTTTAGAGGCCTGGCATTAAAGGTTCAAAGAGCAAATTTGGAATATTTCCAGAGTAACTGTTTAGTTACTCTAAACAGACTCTGATAAGATGGGTAGAATTCTATGTTTATAGTTGTCCTAAATTTTAAAATCCTTTGAGTTTTCTAATTTAGGCCATTAAGTTTTCAAAAGGAAAACATTTAGGACTAATGTTGAATTATTACGATTTGGTGCCAGTAAGAACATTTATAATTGTTCTATGGGCAGGAATTTGATACCCAGTTCACAAGTATCTCATGACAGGCAACATAATAATATAAAATAAAGGCAGAGCATTAGGTCTAAATAATGAACAGGAATCATAAGCAATACAGAAATAGTGATGTTCTTAGCAAGAAAAAATGTAAAGCCTACCTTTGCTACGTATTCTGAGTCTAAGGGCAGCTGTCTCTCCTCTGCTGATTCCGGACCTTGGGATAGGCTGGGGCTGAAGGCCATGAGGTCTGTCTTGGGCGGACCCTCTCCAGAGCACACCCTCTGCCGCCTCTGCTGCGAGTATGACCAGGTCCCCACCGCGCTGGAGCACACCAGCACAGGCTTCCCAGGAGTACAGGCTCCACCGGTGGGCGTTGCCGAGCAACGCAGCGCTGTGTACAACAGCAATGCAAGTACTAACAGGCTGGACACTGCACAGATGGCGATGATCAGGTACACGTTGACATCCACAAGCGATGCCTCTCGGCCAATGGCACCTACCAACGTTTTTGATGAGGCTTTTGGAGCTTGGCTGTTCTCCACCAGAGAAACTAGCACTGTGGCTGTGGCAGTCAGCACAGGCTCACCATGATCCCTCACCAACACCAGTAGGTGCTGGTGCGCCGCATCTGCTTCATCCAGGGATCGTGTGGTACTGATCTCGCCCGTATACAGACCCACGCGGAACAGGCTACGGGAATTGCCTGCAGACGACTGCAGTTCATAAGACAGCCAAGCATTGTAACCAGAGTCGGCATCTACTGCGCGCACCTTCGCCACTATATGCCCTGAACCCACTGACCTAGACACAAACTGGTTCACAACCCCTCCCGCTCCCGCGGGTCCATTGGGCAGCAGCGTGGGCGCGTTGTCGTTCTCATCCAGCACGAACACCTGCAGAGTCACATTGCTGCCCAGGGCAGGCACACCAGCATCCTGCGCGCTCACCTGGAACTGCAGCAGCTCCAGCTCCTCATGGTCCAGAGGCTGCAGCGCGAACACCTTGCCGCTCTCCGCGTGCACAGACACGAAGCTCGACAGCAAGCGCTCGCCCACCCTCCTCTCCACCAGAGAGTAGGACACCAGCGCGTTCTCCTGCGCGTCTGCGTCCATGGCCGACACCGTGAAGATGTGCGCGCCAGGCGGGTTGTTCTCCTTCACGAACACCGTGTATTCGGGCTGTGGGAACGCGGGCGCATTGTCGTTCACATCAGCCACCTCCACGGACACGCTGGCTGTGGCCCACAGCGAGGGCGAGCCCCCATCGCGGGCTGTCACAACCACATTATAGGCAGCTGTGGTCTCTCGGTCCAGGGCGCTGTCCAGCACGAGCGAATAGTAATTCCTGAAGGTGGACACCAGCTTGAAGGGGACATGAGGGCTCAGGGAGCAGGTCACCTGCCCGTTGATACCTGAGTCACGATCTGACACTGAGACGAGGGCGATGACAGAGCCCAGTAGAGCATTCTCTTGGACAGGTGGTGAGAGAGACGTTATTGAGACTTCTGGAGCATTATCATTGATATCCACAAGTTTTACCGAAATTTTGCAATGTCCTGACATTGATGGGCTTCCCTTGTCAGACGCAATGACCTGAATTTCATAGGATGTCCTTTCTTCATAATCTAATTCCCCCTCAGTTCTGATTTCTCCTAAGATGGGGTCTATTTGGAACTTTGTCCGCGTGGTCGAAGATACATCACTACTGAGTGAATACACAATCTCACTGTTTGATCCTTCATCTGCATCAGATGCATTTAATTTAACAACCAAGGTTCCATTTGCAGTGTTCTCTAACAATTGTACTTTGTAAACTGATTGGGAGAAAGTGGGCTCATTGTCGTTCACATCTAAAACCTTAATGACTATCTGAACAGTACCTGTGAGTTCAGGTTTGCCTCCATCCGTAGCTACCAGTAACAATTTCACCTCAGCGTTTTCCTCTCTGTCCAGAGATTTTCCCAGTACAAGAAACAGCGATTGGCTTAGTTCATCATTTGTTTGTACATCTAGAAAGAAAAACTCACTGGGACTGAGCTTGTAGGACAGAAGAGCATTTACTCCTATGTCTGCATCCGATGCTCCCTCTAAAGGAAACCGCGAGTCAAGCAGCCTCGATTCGTGAAACTGGATAGTTTTTTCTGTGGTTGGAAACACTGGCGGGTTGTCGTTAATGTCCCTCACCTCCACCTCCACGTGGAAAACCTGCAGCGGCCGGTCCACGATCACCTCCAGGTGGATGCTACACTCCGCGCTCCGCCCGCACAGCTCCTCCCTGTCGATCCGAGAATTCACAAACAAAATGCCATTCTGCAGATTTACCTCCAGAAGGTCCCCGCGGTCCTTGGACGTCACCCTGAACAGGCGAGGCACCAGCTCCGCCAGCTCCAGCCCCAGGTCCTGAGCGATGCGGCCCACGAAGGTGCCGTGTTTGGCCTCCTCGGGGACGGAGTAGTGGAGCTGGCCGCTCCCTGCCTCCCAGGCTGCAAGGAAAGGAAGCAAGAGCAGCAGACACTGCCTGACGTCTGGGCCTCCTCTCAAAGAAGGCATCACTTCTAGTCCTCCGTATTTGGTCAAATTAAATGATCATATTCAAAAACAAATAGTCTAACACCTGCTCAAATCCCGCTGCTTCTCCCAACGTTTTATCTGAAGTAACAAAGAGGCTCTGGGTATTTTCCTTTCTAGAGAACGCTCTCTGGTGAACAGCGACACCCTGTGGCCAATCTGATTCGAACTTTACCGTATTAACTGTAAGTGAGAAGTTTACCGTATTAACTTCAAGTGTCAGCTTCAGGAGTGTTCAGTATAATCACACTGTTTTAAAACTTTCCTCTTGTAAAGTCGAAAATTTATATCCATTAGGCAGCAATTCCAGTTTCCCCCGTCCTTGCCCATGGTAACCACCATTTTACTTACGTTTTCTGTAAGTTTCACTACCTTGTAAGTGAAATTATACAGGATTTGTTAGAGTTTGTTGCTCTGGAGTTGAGTTCTTTTTCTTTGTTTTGGTTTTTTGTTTGTTTGTTTGTTTGTTTGTTTGTTTGTTTGTTTTTTGCCGGGCGGTGGTGGCGCATGCCTTTTTAATTAATTTTTTTTTTTTACATTCCAATCCCAGTCCCCCCTACCTCCTCTCCTCTCGCTCCCACCACCTCCACTTTACCACTCCTTCTATCTGCTCCACGGAGAGAGTAAGGCCTCTCTTAGGAAGTCTACTAAGTCTGTCCCATCATCTAGTTGAGGCAGGACCAAGGCACCTCTCCACCCTCACTGCCTTGTGACTAGGCTGGGCAAGGTATCTTTCTAGACAGAATGGACTCCACTAAATCAGTTTGTACATTAGTGTTAGGTCTTGAATCCATTGCCAGTGGCCTCATATATTGTCCCAGACACACCAAGTCACCTATATTAAGGGAGTCTAGTTCAGTTTTATGCAGGTTCCCATTTGTCAGACCTGAGTCAGTCATCTCTCACTAGCTCAGCTTAGCTGATTCTGTGGGTTTCCCCATCATCATAGTCTTGACTCCTTTGTTCATATTATCGCTTCTCCCTCACTTCGATTGTATTCCAGGAGCTTGGCCCATTGGTTAGTTGTGGATTTCTGCATCTGGAAGAGGGTTCGAGCTTCTCTGGGGGTTATAAATTGTAGGCTGTGTATCTTTTGCTTTATGTCTGGTATTCACTTACGAGTGAGTACATACTGTATTTGTCTTTCTGGTTTTGTGTTACTTCACTTAGGATGTTTTTTTTTCTAGTTCTGTCCATTTGCCTGTGAATGTTAAAATGTCGTTTCTTACTGCTGAGTAGTAGTAGTAGTACTCCATTGTGTAAATACACCACATTTTCTTTATCCATTCTTCAGTTGAGAGGCATCTAGGCTGTTTTCAAGATCTGGTGATTTTCTTTATTTTGAGACTGGCTTTTTCAACTTACTATAATATCCTGAAGGCTTATCAGTGTTGTAGCATGTTACAGCATTTCTTTTCTTCTTAATACTGAATGGTTCCACTGTGAGCACACCAGAATCAATGGGTACTTTTGTTCATTGAAAATATGCATACACTCCTGTTATTTATAATTTCGAGTTTTGAATTGTTTGTGGGTTACATTAACTTCTTGTATGAGAAGTATATTTTATTTTAGGATACTATATTTGCATTTTCTTACAGAAAGAATGGACTGATTTCTTTTCAGTGTTAGTTACATGACTAACTTTATTAATGGTTAACTGGCTCCTTCACATACAAAAATATTAAACTTAAATAAAGATTGAGTAGGGATTATTTGAAATGAATGGAGGAATGTGTCCCTTGGCAAAGTGCATAACCACTTGTGAGCCACCATGTGGTTGCTGGGAATTGAACTTAAGACCTCAGGAAGAGCAGCCAGTGCCCTTAACCTCTGAGCCATCTCTCCAGCTCCCAAGCTGGATGTATGTCAAGCAATTTACTTTTATCTTTCTTAGAAGAAAATAAAATGAAATGCAAAATTTATAGTGTCAATTAAAAATATCAATGAAAAATAGATTTTATATGAGTAGGGCATGGTGGTGCATGCCTCTAATTCCAGCACTTGGGAGGCAGAGGCAGGTGAATCTTTGAGTGAGAGGCCAGCCTGGTCTGTGAAGAAAGTTCTAGCACAGCCATAACTAAACAGAGAAACCCTGTCTTTAAAAGCTATTACTAATAACAACTACAATAATGATAACAACTTTCCTTGAGTTTACTATCTTAAAGTTATTCCACTTATTCATTCTTACAGTAAAATAAATGCAACTGGGGATAACTAAAGAAAAATTATGTCCAGAAAGAAAAATATTCCATGTGTTTCAGTTGTGGTTACTAGATTTTATATAGATAGATAAACTGGAAATAAATACATACATGTGTTATATATAACACATATATCATATATTGATGAAAGCAGAAACAAAAGTGTCTAGAGAAACAAAAAGGACTAATGGAATGAGAAAGAACAGTGAGGAAGACAGTGTATGGGGAAATATGCTCAATAAGTATTATATACTTATACAAAATACCCCTTCATAAAACAGTATTATGTACTATGAATACACACAATAAAATTCTTGGAAAAAAATAAAAGGAATAATAGGTGAAATAATTCATTTCACTAAAATGCTGTGAAAGAAGAAAAAAACTATTGAAATATACTGAGTAGGACAAGACTATCAATGGAAATTCCACTCGTGTTTATGTTAAATATTAAATCACACTACTCCACACACACATATATATATGTATCTCAGGTCTCTGAGACAGAAAATTACTGCCTCCTAAGAAATAAGCAGGATGTTCAGCAGAACATTCCAAGGTACAGGCTTAGAACAGCTCAAGGCTATCTATCTCTCCTGCTGCAATTTACAGCCAATTACAGGTTAGCTAAACAACTTAGGGCATTCCTTCTCCTGACCTTCTCACTCTGCCTACGTGCCAGTGCCCATACCCTGGCTACGTGCAAACCCCTGCTCACATCCTGCCCATGGTCCTATAAAAGCCTCCCCTGAGAAAATAAAATTTGTCAGCTTGATCAGAATATTGTCTTGCTGTCTGTTCTTCATGCCCCTTGCCCCCCACCATTTTCCTCTAAGTGTTTCCTCTTTCTATAATAGCATCCCATAAACTACAGTCACTTTTCAAACTTTGTAATCTTAAACCCATGCCTTTTTATAATTGTGACTAATACTCGAGATTTACCCCCAAGTTAATACAATTAGCTATTCCAGAAAACGTTTAAGTTTTATAAAAATCATTATAACACAGAATTGTCATCCCAGTCTTAAATGTACATTTAATCATCTTAAGCTTTGTGACCACAATGTAGATGCATGAAGACATATCCAAACATATTAAGGTCAAGTTTGTTTTTGGGGGGTTTATTATTGTTATTATTGGGTCTTGTTTCTTCATTTGGTTGTTAAGAAAATTGTCACTTACAGCTCAGGCTAGCCTCAAACTTGTTCTGTAGCAGATAATGGACTTTAAATTCGGATCCTCTTGCTCCCTCCCACCACCCAAGGACAAGTAGGCTGGGCTCTTACAATTTTTGAAGGATACTGGTATTATCAAAAATGTTGGGTTCTATTCATAATTTTATGATTAATATTTCAGTACTCTGAGATAACTACATTTTCAGTCTATATTAATACCTTTATTTAATTTTATTTTTATGTGTGTAGGTGTTTTGCCTGTGTGTATGTTTGTGCATGCCTGGTACTCACAATACAGAAGAGAACATCAGATCCCCTGGAACTAGAGTTACAAATGATTTTGAACCACCATATAGGTGCTGGGACTCAAACCTTGGTCTTCTGGAAGAGCAAAAAGACCTCCTAACCACTGAGCCATCTCTCCAGCCCACAATCTACATAAACTTTTTAATATAATGAGTAAAGTCATTGTAGCCTCAAATGCCAACTAACTCAAGTTTTTCTGACTTAAGTAAAAGACAATAATGTTTATCTTCAACTTAGAATTTTCAGTTTAGCCACAAAACATTCTCTCTATACCTCTCAATTTTTAAATCATTTTTAACAGGGTTTTTCTTTGTAGCCCTAGCTGTCCTGGAACATACCCTGTAGACCAGACTGGCCTCAAACTCTGAGATCCACCTGCCACAGGCTCCCAAGTGCTGGGATTAACGGTGTATGCCACCACTGCCTGGATGTTTTATCATTTTAATTGCCCATTCAGAGCATTTTCCATAGTCTTACTTTAGTTACTGCCAGGAGAATCATAGTTTTTCTAAGAATGATTTGCATAAATAAGGAATGGTCCCCTTTCCACTGTTTTGTTTCTACAAAATTTGTTAAGCAGGATTAGCATCACATTTCTTATCTTTTAAGTCACATACAGTAGGACAATATTTTCTTTCATGGATGTGATGGTTTGACAAAGAAAACTGAAAAGGGTGTATTACACCAAATCCAACATGCTGTGTGCTTAGGGTTTTTTGCAGGGCTCTTCATATGGTAGGCTGTTAATATGTGCTTATAGAGTGAATGGTAATAAATACTGAATGTCCCTCTAAAGACAATGATTATGTGTTGCTAATGAATAAAGTTATGGAGATACAATAATGTAAATGGGGAAGAAAGTTTTATTTGCGATTCCTGAATCAATTCTCTCCAACTGTAAAATTCTACAAGATTTATGTCACATATAGAGAAATTTGATAGGGTTCTTAGCATTATTATTTAAAAAAATTATTTGGCTGTTATTCTTGCCCAAAGACTGGGTGTAATAATGTTAACATTTGGAAAGTTTCAGAACCATGCTTTGGCCTATGCCTTGCAATGCTCTAAAGAACACATCTGCCAACCTATCACCCCAATCTCAGGCAGTTCAGCTGTCATTTTTTTATAGAAGGTTTTACAAGGGTTTTTTTGAGTTTTAATATAATTACATCATTTCCCTCTTCCCTTTCCCCTATCTAAACCCTCCCTTGTTCTTTTTCAAACTTATGGATTCTTTTTCTTATTGTTTATACACATGTGCATGTGTGATACCTCAATACAACCTGCTCAGTCTATATAATGTTTTCAAGTCTGAGCATTTGGTATTGGATAGCCAGTTGGTGCACTCTTTCCTGGGAAAGACTATTTTTCTTGTTCTCGGCATTCCTTAGTTCCCTGTAGTTCTTTGTCTAGGGCTGGGGCCTTCTGAGCTTTCTCTCTTCCAAGTTTGCACATCTATTGGTGCTTTCCTTTTACAATAGGAATTTTAAGGGACTTTTTTGTATGTGTATTTGAATGTCTGGCCAACAAGGTGCATTCACTTCATACTTGTGTAACTTCAGAATTGAATGTAAGAAATAAAGCAAGATATTAGAGACTGTGGAGGTGGCTCAGTGGATAAAGTACTTGCTGTGCAAGCATGAGTACCTAAGTTCAGATCCCTAGTATCCACTTGCCCAGCCAGTCTAGCCAAATCGATGAACTACATGACTCAAAAAAGAAAAAAAAGAAAAGAAAAGAAAAAAAAAGATAAGGTACAGAGTAATTAAAGAACATACCTAACATTAATTACTGACCTCCATCTGCATGCACAGGAGAGCATACCCACACATACACATATACTCCCCAACACACACAGATTTAACAAGCTCTTGAATAAATGGTTAGAAGACTCAGAGAGACTATATCAAAAGTATGTCAGGAGTCAGGATGTAGGCCGTGACAGAAGTAAGTAGTTTGGACCCTCTCTCTGGTAAGATAAGACTACATGGAAACACTTGGATTGATAGAAATGGATTAATATTTAAGACAGAGCTAGCCAATAAGAAATGCTAGTAACCAGCCAACAGTTTTATAATTTAAAAAAGCATATCAGTTGGGTTGTTAAAATTTCTGTAAAACATACTATCGAATATGGTCTAATGTGTTACTCATTATTGATCAACAAGATGATTTGGACTCAAACTTTGAAGAGACCATTATTCACAACTGGTATAAATAATTTTCCTTTTTTTATTTCTACATTCATTTCTAGAAAGTCAAGCATTAGGGATTTTTTATGTAGTACAATTTTGTTTGAAAAAAATTACTGCACCTTTCTCAGTCTCTTTTATTTTGATTTTCAAACAGTGCTTAAAATTTAATGTCTGCAGAATTCTTCCATTGAAAACAACTTGAAATATTTAATCAAATGCAATGGACTGCACTAGAACAATTTTTTTAAAAAAGAAAATTAGAATTATCCTTAACTTAGTTTAGGGTATTTTTTCTTTCTTCTGGCCTCAATAATTTCATCTCTAAATGGAAAAAAGGTCCCCCCTAATAAAATATCAGAAGGAGTAAAAGAGAAAGAGAAAATAAAGGGTTTAGAGACATTGGGCAGTGCTCTCAGTACCTCTTGACTGGATCGTGTAAGACACAAGTTCATGTAATATCAGTCTTTTAAACCAGGGAACGGCATCAGGAACTTGTTGGATACTTTAACGTGGGAATTAAAGTATCATCAACAAATATGTTTTAAATCACATTGTTTAAATTTATTTTTTATTGGTCACTTTGAAACTTAGCAGTGTAGAGAAAAAGCAGATGGTTTCTGTAAATTTGCCTACAATCATTTGTGCAGGGTGAGATACTCCATAAAAACTGAGAGCCCGTGTTAAAGGTGACCAGCACCGTGTTTGCCTGGCATTTATGAAGTCCTTGGTTCCATCCCTAATGCCATCACTACCCAAAATTAACACCAAGAGTGCTGGAGTGTGTTAAAGAATTATACCATGTTAATAAAATAATTCAATAATTTGCATCTACATTGCTTCCTAGCTCCATGCATACTGGAAATAGAAGAGAATTTGCAAAGGTGTGGTTTGTTAAATATCATTGAACACCCTGAATACATTTTAAATGCCACTTAAACAATGCTTTAAAAAATGAAGTTAAATCTACAAAGAGGTTGAAGTCACAGCTCAAATTTGGACTTACATTTCCAGAAAGATCCGGATTTACTTCTGCCTGTTCACTCCTTTCCGGTATGTTCAAACCTGGAGATAAGCCAGGGCTGAAGGCCATGAGGTCGCTTTTGGGCGGACCCTCTGCAGAGCACACTCTCTGTCTTCTCTGCTGCGAGTAAGACCAGGTCCCCACCGCGCTGGAGCACACCAGCACGGGCTTCCCAGGAGCACAGGCTCCACCAGTGGGCGTTGCTGAGCAGCGCAGCGCTGTGTACAGCAGCAGCGTGAGTACCAACAGGCTGGACACCGCGCAGATGGCGATGATCAGATACACGTTCACATCCACCAGTGATGCCTGGGAGCCCACTGCACCAGTTAATACAGGCAAGGAGGCTTTCTGAATCTGTCCGCTTTCCACCAAAGACACCAACAAGGTGGCGGTGGCCGTCAGCACCGGCTCCCCGTGGTCCTTTACCAGCACAAACAGACGCTGTCGTGGGGCGTCGGTCTCGTCTAGGGCGCGTGTCGTGCTGATCTCACCCGTGTACAGGCCCACGCGAAACGGGCTACGTGGGCCACTTGTCGAAAGTTGCAGTTCATATGACAGCCACGCATTGTAGCCAGAGTCCGCATCTACTGCACGCACCTTTGTCACCACATGTCCCGCACCCACTGACCTTGACACCAGTTCGCTCACTGCACTGCCCGCCTGAGGCCCCAGCAGCGTGGGCGCATTGTCGTTCTCGTCCAGCACGAACACCTGCAGAGTCACATTGCTGCCCAGGGCAGGCACACCAGCATCCCGCGCGCTCACCTGGAACTGCAGCAGCTCCAGCTCCTCATGGTCCAGAGGCTGCAGCGCGAACACCTTGCCGCTCTCCGCGTGCACAGACACGAAGCTCGACAGCAAGCGCTCGCCCACCCTCCTCTCCACCAGAGAGTAGGACACCAGCGCGTTCTCCTGCGCGTCAGCGTCCATGGCCGACACCGTGAAGATGTGCGCGCCAGGCGGGTTGTTCTCCTTCACGAACACCGTGTATTCGGGCTGTGGGAACGCGGGCGCGTTGTCGTTCACATCAGCCACCTCCACGGACACGCTGGCTGTGGTCCACAGCGAGGGCGAACCCCCATCGCGGGCTGTCACAACCACCTTATAGTCAGCTGTGGTCTCTCGGTCCAGGGCGCTGTCCAGCACGAGCGAATAGTAATTCTTGAAGGTGGACACCAGCTTGAAGGGGACATGAGGGCTCAGGGAGCAGGTCACCTGCCCGTTGGTACCTGAGTCAAGGTCGGACACCTTGATGAGGGCGATGACAGTGCTAAGTGGAGCGTCCTCTTTGATGGGCAAAGACAAGGAAGTGATCTCCAGCTGCGGGGTGTTATCATTTACATCTAGCACTTTCACCAAAACCTTGCAGTGATTTGACATCGGGGGAGTTCCTTTATCAACTGCTTTTACCTGAATTTCATAGGATTTTATTTTTTCATAATCCAAGTCACCAATCACTCTAATTTCTCCTGAAATAGAATCCACTTTGAATTTTTCTTGAATGTCAGGAGAAACGTCATTGCCAAAGGAAAACACAACTTCGCCGTTTACACCTTCATCAGCGTCAGAGGCATTTAGCTTGGTCACTAATGTTCCATTAGCTGTAGATTCTACTAACTGAGCTCTGTAGACGGCCTGGGCAAACAGTGGGGCGTTATCATTAACGTCCAGCACAGTAATCTGCAGCCGAACTGTCCCCTCCAGCTCTGGCTTGCCCCCGTCAGTGGCTGTCAATAATAACAGAAGTTCTGGTGTTTCTTCTCTATCCAAAGATTTTCTCAGTTCAAGCGAAAGGGATTTACTGAGTTCGTCAGTCGTCTCTGCTTTCAAAGAAAAGTAATCAGTGGGGCTCAGCGTGTAAGTTAAAAGAGAATTGGCTCCAATGTCTGCGTCCGCAGCGCCCTCTAGTGGAAACAGCGAGCCTAGTTGTCTGTTTTCGGGAATAAATATCTTTTGTTCTGAGCCTTTGAAAACCGGTGGGTTATCATTAATATCTTTAACCTTCACATCCACGTGAAAAACCTGCAGCGGCCGGTCCACGATCACCTCCAGGTGGATGCTACACTCCGCGCTCCGCCCGCACAGCTCCTCCCTGTCGATCCGAGAATTCACAAACAAAATGCCATTCTGCAGATTTACCTCCAGAAGGTCCCCGCGGTCCTTGGACGCCACCCTGAACAGGCGGGGCACCAGCTCCGCCAGCTCCAGCCCCAGGTCCTGAGCGATGCGGCCCACGAAGGTGCCGTGTTTGGCCTCCTCGGGGACGGAGTAGTGGAGCTGGCCGCTCCCTGCTCGCCAGTCAATGAGGAGCAGAAGGCAGAGCAAGAGCAGGCGCCGGGCTCTCAGGCCTCGGAGCCTGGAAAACAGCATCGCAAAAGCACTGCACCTTTCGTACCGCTGTCACTCCAAGATCATATTTTGTAACTTCATGTTTTCAGTCATTTGTCTTCTCACCATTTTTGCCTTTTCTCGGCTAATGACGAAGCTTCCTCCCCTCGGTTTTATCAATACCTCATTACCAGCTTCAAGACTTTATGGTATACAGCGACATCATGTGGCTAATGTGGATTTTACAACAATTCATTGGTCTTTCAAAGGAGTTTCTGTATTTATTTTGCAATGCACTCAATTCAGTCGTTCATAAATTTTGTAATTTGAAGATCCAAGGCTGTTTGAATGTCATTTGCGAGTATGTAATTCAATGTTTTTATTGAACTATAATCGTACAATATTACACTTGGGTTTGAGAAAATTAAAGATATACTTAAATAGTCTCTATATCATTGTCTCTTAAATGATTTAGTTGGAGGGGCATGGTGGTACGTTGCTTTAATCCCAGCACTCGTTGCGAAAGCACAAACAGGTAGATCTCTAGGATCTACATAGTGAGTTCCAGGCCAGCTAGAACTACATGGTGAAACCCTATCCAAAAAAAAAAAAAAAGAAAAGAAAAGAAAAGAAAAGAAAAGAAAAGAAAGAAGGAAGAAAGAAAGAGAAGAAAGACATATTGGCTCACATATATTAATTACTAGATATTAATAATTGTATTTGAAGTTTTAACCTAAATTCATTTTGACCACTAATGGAACTTATTTGTAAACTATATGATCATTTACATGTAGATTTACAAAAGCATAGTTACCAAATACTATTTTAGAGGATTTTCAGAAGCATACTTAACATTTTTTCTGTGTGTGTGAATAACTTCATATCTGTTATATCAAGTGAAGATATTTGAGAGTTTATCTATGCTGCATTTTTTTTACAACAGAATAATCTATGAGTTTTGTTTTTTAGTTTTTATATGATTGTTCTTTATTTGTTTTGTTTTTGAGGCAGGATCTCAGTGTATGTAGCTCTTGTTGGCTCAGAACTATCTGTGTAGACCAGGCTATGTGATCTTGAGGCCAGCCTGATCTATTCAGTGAATCCAGGTTAGCCAGTATACATATGTGAGAACCCATTTCAAAGCAAATGTGGGTTATTTGAGATAATACAACCTTCAAAGTTCTTTGATAAAGGTTTCTGAGACTTTCTATTTCATTACCATGGCTACTTTTTTTTGTTATTTCCAGTATATCTGAAATTGCAATAGAATGATTCATCAATGAAATAGAAAGTCTAAGCAAATAACTGACCGGTAAAAGTAACAGAAGAAATGTTTAGAATAGGACATACAAAAACCATCATTATGTGTTCTATATTTTCATATAATTTTGTTTCCTGCAAAATTGTTTCCACACAGTATCCATTACATGCATGCATCAAATGGGCCTGTAGTCCTTTAGAACATTTATTCTAGAACATATACCTCTCCCTTAAGTTGATTTCCATCTATATATGCTCAAGTCCTTCTTATAAAATGGTATAGAGCATACCTATGCATGTCTTCCAAATCACTTTATATAACATCTGAATAGCAACATCTAAGGCTATCTAAAACTGTCAATAGCTGTTATAATGAATTGCTTAGAAGGCAAATCCTTCTCATGTTGATCACAAATACAGTGTTTTTTCAAACTTTTCTGTCCACATTTGGTTATACTCATGAATGTGAATTTATTGGTATAGAGGATTGTATGTATGTATGTATGTATGTATGTATGTATGTATGTTTCTTGGTGAGAGCCTAAGCATGAAAATGTGCAGATATTCACAGACCAATTCTGTGGTTTCTTCCAAGTTATAAGAAACTATAATTAACAACAACTGCCTTAATGTCTCTGGAAATTGTCTTGAGGTTATAATTTTTTTATTCAAATTCAATTACTTTCCTTTTGTTGAAAGACTTTTAAATGGACAAGCATAAAAAACCAACAGCAATATCAAAAAAGTAGTCCTGAAAGTTATAGAGGGAGGGGAAGTAAGAAATGCTTTTAGTCTCTGGTAGTTGAAACTATGAGTTTGACCATGCTTAAGAAGTAGTCTACAGGACTAGAGGGATGTCTCAGCAGTTAAGGGAACTGGCTGTTCTTCCAGAGAAACTGGGCTCAATTCCCAGACCCCACATGGCAGCTCATAAATTCTGCAACTCCAGTCTTAAGGGATTCATCTCTCTCACACAGACATATATGCAGGCAAAACACCAATGCACAAAAATAAAAGCAAATAAATCATTTAAAAATATTCTACAACCAAACATCATTCCTAGCCTTAGAAAGGAGGAAATTCTGCAATAAAAGAGGCAGGGAACAGAATTTGAATGCTTAAAAGTAAAACTTTTTATACCCTAAATGGGAACACAAATAAGACTAAGAGCTTCTTTCCAGAAAAATCAATATAGGCTAGAAGGCAATGTAATTACAGACTCTGTTTCAGGAAAGAAGTGTCAGCAAGATACTCAGCAGTACTGTATTACAAAAGTGAAGTAAAATGAAGATATGTCCATATGAAAAAAAACACTATAACTAAAATAAAATCCCAGTAGAAGAAGGGGATTTTTCAAAAAAGAAAGTATCAAAGCTAAAAGAAAGAAATTGCATGAGAAAAAACATCCTAAAAGAAATACAAAATAGAACCACATAGACATCCAAAACTAAAACAAAACAACCATCATTTGTCACTCTATCCTGAGGGGAGAGAAGAGATGGTAGATAAAGTATTCCAATACATAATGGATAAAATAAACCCAACTCTGGTAAACAAAATAAGGAATTAAGCAGGCACAAAATATGATAAACCCAAATGGTCGAAGCCAAGACACATGGTAGGCATATGTCTGAAAACAATTAATATGTACACATTAGGAAAACAATTATAATTTCAGTGGATTCCCAGAAGAAACTAGAAACAAAGAAGCATTACAATATTTTTAAATTGTTTAATGAAAAGAGATATCAACTCAGAAGTCTAGATACACTAAGAGAATCGTTCCTAAATGAAAGGGAAATGGAGACATTTTCACATGACAGAGAATTAAGGCAAGTTATTATTAGTACACCTATGTTCAAACAACCACAAAAGGGTCTCTAAGTAGAAAAGAAAATATCAATGAAGTTATCTTGAAAGATCAAAAAAGAAAAAGGAAGCTGAGCATGGTGGTGCTCACTTTTAATCCCTGCACTGGGGAGACAGAGGCAGGAGGATCTCTGAGTTTATAGCCAGCCTAGTCTACAGAGAAAGCTCTAGGACAGCCAGAACTACAAGAGAAACTCTGTCTCAAAAGCAAAAGAAAAAATACAGTACACAGAAAGATGTCTAATACAACCAACTTTTCTTGGCTTTCAAACTATGAAGGGTAGAAGAATGTAAAGAATATAAATATTTTAAATTTCATGTAACTGATAAGACAATGGCACATTTTATCATGATTTTGCTAGTAAACAGATAAGATGTATATATGATATAAATACATAGAGAAACCAATAAAAATCTATACAAAAACGAAACAACATAACACTGAAAGTAAATAAAAGTGTAATTCAAAGATATGATCAAGAGGGCTAAGGAGACAGCTCAGTGATTGTTACCAGGCAAGTTTGAGGGACTGAATTCAAATCCCCAGAACCCATGTAAAAAGCCAGACACAATATGACAAGACCACCTAATCTTCCATATGCCGGATGAACAAAGTATCTGCTTTAAACAGGGAAGTTTGCTCTCTCACCTCTACAAATGTGCATGCCTGTACTCATACACACAAACATGTACAAATAGAAACACACACATATACACAGACACACACACACCCAAAAAAGTAATCGATGCTACATTTTATTGGCAGCTGAGTAAATATAGATCAATCAAAAAATAACCAAAAATAGACCAAGCAAATTCTGACAAAGGTGCAAAGGCAATGGGCTGCACAAAAAAAAACATAAAAAACAACTGTCCAGTAAATAGTATTGGATAAGAAAGTGGGAGTGAAAGTTTTAAATTTGTGATAAATATAAATATGACCAAGATGCACTGTACACAAGTATGAAATTGTCAAATAATGAATAAACAATTCTCAAAAAAGTAACATTATTTAAGCATTTGGATGCCCAGAGGAAAATACAACCCCACAAAATAAACAAATATGGCACTGGATAGATGACTCAGAAGTTATGAGCAGTGACTACTATTTCAGAGTATCTGGGTTCAGTTCACATGGTGGATCACAACCATCTGTAACTCCAGTTCCAGGTGATCCAATACCCTCATATAGTCCCCTAGGGCAGCAAATATACACAAGAGGAACACAGAAACATTCAGGTAAAATACTCATACACATACAACTAGAGTAAATTTGAAATGTTTAAATGGTTAAAACAAACAAATAAGAACTCATCATAAGCCTCACATAGTGTACAAAGGTTAATCCAAAATGTGTAACAAACTTAAAAGTAATACATAAGCTTCTAAGGCTCATGAATAAAATATATACTAGACAATGTCTAGGTTCTGAAGCTAGGTAAATATTCTCTGACTTGACACAAAAGGTCCAATGTATAAAAGGAAATACTAATGAACTATATTTTAAAGTGGTTTTTTTTTTTACATTTTACTCTGGAAAATTATTAAGAAGATGGGAGCTGAGCTACAATTTTGGAAACAATGTTTGGAGGTACACATCCAACATAACACTTGTAGATAGAATATACATTTTTAAAACACTCAAACTCAACATAAACAATCTTACCTCTTTTAGATGGAGAAGAAGTCTTGGACAGAGCAAAAAAGACAATCATAAGAGAAACATACACTCTCCCAAGGCTCGGAGATCAATTTTAAAGAGGATAGAACTAGTATAGAATCATTAGGATATGGATTGAACAAGAAAATATAGTATTCTAGAAACATCAGGGCACCTGCATATATGAACTCAGTGTTTGCAATAGTATGTACAAAACCTGTGCAACCCCAAGACAAACTAAATTCCAGAAAAGTCAAGCAAATGACCCCACCCAAGCCATAGAGCTTTTAGCAACTATTAGATCCTGGGAAAGGGAAAGGGGAATGTCTCTGGGAGTGTAGCTCCTGGCAATCAACCACAACTGGAAGACCTCATATCCAAGAGTATTTGAACAGCACAAATCAGTAATGAAAAAAGCTTTTTTTTAATGAAGGCACAAACTTGGGTGGATAAAAAAGAGAAAGTGAACAAGAGAAAATGGATGTAATAAAAAGATGTTGTATGAAACTGTCAAAGAACTAATAAAGAAAAATTTAAAAGAAATAAAACTAGATTGACAGCTTTAGATGACCTCTCCTGGAAGGCATCACCTATGTGTGGAGTAGGGGGGATGGGAGGAGAGGATGGTCAGGGTGCATGTGAGGGTGGGAGAGAGGGAAGAGGGAGGGAGGAAGTGAGGGGGAACTGGGATTGATATATAAAATAAAATAAAAAATAAATTAATAAAATATAAATAAAACTAGAAAAGGAAGAAGTCAAACTATCCATTTTTACATGTGACATGATTTTATACTCTAAAGATCCTATAGACACTACCAGAAAACTCTAAGTTACAATAAATACTTTTAGTAAAATTAAAGGATACAAAATCAATATATATGCAAATATCAGTAGCCTTTGGCTGGAGAGATGGCTCAGTGGCTAAGAGTACCTACTACTCTTCCAGAAGACCCAGGTTCAATTCCCAGTACTGAAATGACAGCTCACAACCATATATAACTTCCAATTTTAGGGAATTTGATGCCCTTCTCTGACCTCCTCAGATACCATGTGGAGCACTGATGTATTTATATTCAGGCAAAACACCCATATGAGTAATAAAAAAACAAACAAACAAAACAAACAAACAAACAAATAAATAAATAAATAAAGCTGAGTGTGTTAGCACATGCCTTTAATCCCAGGACTCCAGAGGCAGAAGGCTATTGAATCTGAAGCCAACCTGGTCTACATAGTGAGTTCCAGGACAACTCTGGCTATGTAGAGAAATGCTGTCTCAAAAATAAATAATATATGTTAACACAATATAATATATTAAGTACATATTATATTTTAATATATTAAATTTGGTAGGCTTTGAATTTAAATATAAAAATTAGGAAAATGCCACATTCATGACAGTACCAAAAATAATAAAGTATCTAGGCATAAATTTAACCAAGGAGGTGAAAGATTTCTAATATGAAAACTTAAAGATGTAAAAAAGAAAACAGCAAAAACACTAGATGATGCTGAGATCATCTATGCTCCTAGATTGTCAAAATTAGCATCGTGAAAATGTCTATATTATTAATAGTAATCTACACATTCAGTGAAATTTCCATTAAAAATATTGATGTCATTCATCCCAGAATTAGGGAGAAAAATCCAGCAATTTAAATAGAACAACAAAAGGTGACAAATCATCACAGTAATCCTAAGGAGAAATAACAGCTGGAGGGATCACAATACCTCACCTCAAATTATACTACAGGGTTACAGTGACAAAAACAGCTGGATGCTGGCATAAAAACAGACAGGTAGACGAATAGAAAATAACAGAAGATACAAAAATAAACTGACAAAGCTATGGCATCAAAATTATGCAGTAGCAAAAACAAAGACTATTCATAAAACAATGCCAGGAAACTGGATATCCATCTGAAAAAGAATGAAGTTGTATCCAAGCATTTTACCCCATACAAAATTAATTAATTCAAAGTGTATCACAGACCTTTGTTTAAAATAGGAATAGTTGAAACCACTAAAGTAAAACACACTTGTTTATAGATATAGTAGTTTCTGAAAAAAAACTCCAACACCTCAAGAAGTAGCTTAAGAACCAGCATATGGGGCTACATGAAATTAAAAGGTTTCTACATAGCAAAAGGGACTATAAGCAGAACAAGAAGAAAGTATTGAAAGATTTTAGTTTGCAGAGCAAGGATATAGGAAATGGGCAGGAGAATAGTTCTTGCAAGCAGAATATGGAAAATTACAAAGAATAGAAATTGAAATGGGTGGAAAGATCAGGAATTATGAGAACAAGAAAGGTTACTATGGTGATGGGGCTAGTGGTTATATGGTAGGCTGATCTTGCTAAATAGGGCTAGTTACTATCATCAATCCTTTGTGAAGTAACTGAAGGCTCTAAATGCAGAGCCAAGAGAAAGCCAGAGTATGAAAGACTCTAGTTTGCAAAGAAAAAAGGGGACAAGAAGTTTCTCACAGGTCTTGGTGCACAACAAGAAAATAGGCCCCAACCCTAGAACAAATGATTCCAGATGACCAGCCCTGTCTGGGTCACACCTGGCCAACAGTCTGGAGACTTTCCAAGGTACATGCTATGGTTTTTCCTTTGAAGAATAACAGGTCACACCTGGGTGATCTCTCAAACATGAGATCACACTTGTAATTAGTATCCTTGTGCCCCATGCATGTATGCTGATTTGTGATCTTTCTCTATAAAAAGAGCCAGGAGGGGTGTGCAGCTTTCCCCGAGATTGCTGACACCCGAGTGCACACTCGTTCAATAAACACCTCTTGCTTGTTGCATGTCCTGGTTTTGGTGTTTGTGTCACGGGGCTCTCCCATCAGCCCATCAGGACCCCAGAATTATGGTCTTATAGTATAAAGATTGGGGAAATCTATTGGCTCCACTCAGACAGGTTTTAATAACCAAAATTTATGGACTACTGCAGAAATTAAACACCAAAAACTGCCAGGTGACAAATAGGCTAATAAAATTTACCTAATTTTATTTTGGGGGAGGGTTCTGAAACAGTAATAAAGGAAGAAAGGGAGGGAGGGAGGGAAGGAGGGAGAGAGGGAGGGAAAAAGGGAAAAAGTCAATTACACATTGTCATTTGATCCCAGTAACTATACTCCAGAATTTTCATCCAAAAGAAATGAGAAATTTTTGTTACATAAAAACTTGACCCAGGGCTAGGTGGTGATGGTGCATGCCTTTAATCCAGTGTTCAGGAGGCAGAGGCAGGCAAATCTTTGAGTTCAAGGACAGCCTGACCTACTGCTTGAGTTCCAGGACAGCCAGGACTACACAGACAAACCCTATCGTGAAAAAGCAAGTAATTGAACAAACTAAAACCCCACTTTACCTAGATTTGAAAAATGTGAAAACATCCCAACTACCTTTTAATTAGTGAATGGTAAAATTTAACTGTGAAACATTGGTGTCACAGAATCATATTCTTTAATAAACAGAAATGAAATCCTGATATACAATACATTTCCAGACAATTAACCAGGCCAGAGAAACTAATCTCAAAATGCTACATGTCATATGGTTACATTATAGGTCATCCTTAGTAGGATGCCATTTTAGAAATAGACAATAGATTCATGGCAGCAATGACAGGGGAAGATGTGAGCTTGGGAAGGAAGTGTGGGAACGAGAGGGCATATGAAAAACCTTTGGAGATGAGGATGAGGGGACTCTCTATATTGTGGCTACATAAATGTCTTTATCACAAATAGGATATTGTATTGTAGTTCGGCAAAATGTTACCATAAGTGGAGATTAGCTAAGATACATAGGGCTTATGATGTCTTATTACTATATATAAATCAACATTATATCAAATATAAATGTCATTGTAGGGGCTGGAGAAACTCGTCAGTTTATAGCATGTCCTCTTACAGGGGACTAGAGGTCAGGTTTCAGCACCAGCATAAGGGAGCTCAAAGATGCCTGCACCTCCATCTCCAGGGAATCTAATGTCCTCTTCTGGACTCCATGGATAATTGTACTCACATATATACATTCCTACATCACACACACACAACACACACACACACACACACACAAGAGAGAGAGAGAGAGAGAGAGAGAGAGAGAGAGAGAGAGAGAGAGAGAGACCTAAAAACAACACAGAAACAGCCTGAAACATTGTTAAGTAAGGCTGAAGAAATAAAGCCAAAAATAGTATTTCAACTAAAACATATCTTAAATATACAATAGTAATAAGTATTTGAGAAGATAACTGTGTTTAACATAATTTAAACAACATGCACTATATACATGGATTATGATTTGAGCAAAAAATTTCCCCATAGGGCCTTTCCCCTGGCGGCAGCCATAAAGTAGGCAGGTGAGCCAAGATGGGTGCAGCTCTCTGCGCTGCACAGGGCTCCCCATCCCACCAGGCCCGATAAAGCTCGAAGGCTGGGATACAAGGTCATGATAGTAACTGGCCGACAGAATTATATCAAATACAGAGTCTCTGCGTGTTATTGGGGACTGGCGTGGTGGCGGGACCAGGCGGCTGGCGGGGGAAAACATACTCGCTACAACAAGGCCAAGCAAGGTTATGTCATATACCGGATTCGTGTCCGCCGTGGTGGCAGCAAACACACAGTTCCTAAGGGTGCAACTTACGGCAAGCCTGTCCATCATGGTGTTAACCAGCTAAAGTTTGCCCGAAGCCTTCAGTCTGTTCAGCTGGCCGTCATTGTGGGGCTTTGAGAGTCCCCAACTCTTACTGGGTTGGTGAAGATTCCACGTATAAGTTTTTTGAGGTTATCCTCATTGATCCATTCCATAAAGCTATCAGTAGGAACCCTGACACCCAGTGAATTACCAAACCAGTCTATAAGCACAGAGAGATGCGTAGGCTGACATCTGGGGGCTACAAGAGCCGTGGCCTTGGAAAGGGCCACAAGTTCCACCAAGCTATGGGCCGTTCTCGTCCTGCAGCCTGGAGAAGGCGCAACACTATGCAGCTCTACCGTTACGGCTAATATACGCGATGATTGTAAAATTTCATACCCAATAAACAATTTAGGACCGTCAAAAGAAAGAGAGAGAGAGAGAGAGAGAGAGAGAGAGAGAGAGAGAGAGAGAGAGAGAGAGAGAGAGAAAGAGAGAAAGAGAGAAAGAAAGAAAGAAAGAGAGAGAGAGAGAGAGAGAAAGAGAGAAGAAAGAAAGAAAGAGAGAAAGAAAGAAAGAAAGAGAGAGAGAGAAAGAGAGAAAGAAAGAAAGAGAGAGAGAGAAAGAGAGAAAGAGAGAAAGAGAGAAGAGAGAGAGAGAGAGAGAGAGAGAAAGAGAGAGAGAGAAAGAAAGAAAGAAAGAAAGAAAGAAAGAAAGAAAGAAAGAAATTTCCCCATAGGCTCATACTGTTGAAGGTTTGGTCCCAAGCTAAAGTGCTATATTAAAAGGAAAATGTTAGGAGTGGGGGGCCTGGCTGGAGAAGGTAGGTCACTAATGCCTCCTCACCCTAACTGACTCTTGCTGCCTTAATGTTAACAGCTTTCTTCTGTCATGTCGTTCCTCCACAATGATCCCATCTGACGATGGGCTTAAAGGGAGTGGAGTAGCTGGTGACTGCTAGAAACTAATGCAACCACGAGCCAAAATAAACTTTTTCTCACTTGAAATGTTTGTGTCTGGTATTTTGTCATAGTCATGAAAACACAGCATTATGAAAACATTATATATAAGTTCCATAATATACATAATTTTAGTATTTTTATGTGCTTGTTAAAAATAAAATTTAAAAAGGAAAAACACTTCCAGTGAGTAAGTTCTTTAGTGCTTTACTTGTCCGAAGCCAACCCCCTCTCTACTTTGTATCGCATCACACATAGTGTTGAGTCGTTGGAAACACAGTTCTCTCTCTTGAACCATGAGCAAAGAACTTAATCACAGTTTCTTTCTGTCCTAGCTTGTCTAGGAGACATCTGAAGAAATAAGTCTAGGTACCTGATTTTAGGTCTTTAAGTCGAGATGGAAGAAGTGTTAAACACTGCTCCTTGCGGCTACTAGGTGACTTACAAACCCACCTAGAAAAATAGACTGTGTCTTAGTCAGTGTTGAATTACTGGGAAGAGACACCATGGCCAAGAGAAACCACTTACTTGGGGATTTGCATACATTTTCAGAATTTTAGTCCATTATCATCAGGATAGGCAGCATGGAAGCATGCAGGCAAATATTAGAGCAGTAGCTTCTATCTTCATCATAATCCATAGTCAGGAGGGGAGAGAGACTCTAGGATTTACATGACCTTTTGAAACCTCAAAGCCCACCCCCAGTGACACATTTTCTCTAAGATCATACTCTGAATTCTTTTAAATAGTGCCACTCCCTAATGACTAAGCATTCAAACATATGAGCATGTGGGGTCTGTTATTCAAACCACTGTGTAAGTATATATAATACTAAACTAATATACAGTGAATCTCTTTTGGAAATTAGGGCATTCAAAATTAGCTACATTTATGCCAGAACTTGAAGACTGATATACATGCTCTGGAAAGAGACAAGACAAATGGCCCCCAAGATGGCCCAGCAGGTAAAGACATTGCCACATAAGTCTAGCAACCTGGATTTTATACAAGGAAGCCACATGGATGTAGAAAAAGAGCCATCTTCACAAAGTTTTCTATATACAAGCTATGGCATCTGTGCCTCCCATAATTATGATAATAAATACACAGACAAAAATTAAACCCCAAGAAGACACCAGTTTTTAACATTGGGCTAATCTCTGTATGTATAACAGTTTATAAACAGTTATTCCAGTATCTCATTGTAATTTAGCTCCTAGCTTCCTGATTCAAAAAGTATGAAGAATTTCCACCTCGTATTCCCGACTTTAAGGTTCAAGACACCCCAGGAACAAATTCTTCCTCAGTATTATTGATTGCATCCCTTGAAACTATGAAAGAAAATTAAACTATCTGCTCT
This sequence comes from Cricetiscus sungorus, assembly GCA_030556225.1. NCBI lineage: Eukaryota > Metazoa > Chordata > Mammalia > Rodentia > Cricetidae > Cricetiscus > Cricetiscus sungorus. The sequence goes on from JANBXA010000651.1 coordinate 124,148,421, forward strand.
TAAATGTTCTGTCAAATAGGTCACAACAATAAAACTAATACAGTTGATAATCTGATTTTCATAGTTACTACATAGTAACCAAATATCCAATTTTCAACAAAGACACACAGAAAACATAAAAAGAAACAGGAAAATGTTGGTTATTCAAAGGAATAAAATTAACAAATGAATATGAATCATCCCTGACAATATCTAGTTATCACACTTAATGCTTAAAGGCTTAAAAATATACTAGGTATTGTTACGAGTAGGTTTTTCCCACCACCGGTCTGGTCCTGCCACTGTGCCAGCCCCAAATAACACGATGAGACTTTGTATTTGATATAAGGCTGTTGGCCAGGTACTAATTCCTTATCGGCTAGCTCTTTCTTAATGATTAACCCATTTCTATTAATCTAAGTATTTCCATGTGGCTCATCTTACCGGGGAGCTGTGATGGGCCAGCATGCTTCTCTCTCCAGGCTCACCATGCTGACTCCTCCTTACTTTTTCCTCTTTCCTCCTAGTCTCCTAGCCCCACCTATCTTGCTTTCCTATTGGCCAATAGTGCTTTATTCATTAACCAGTATGAGAAACATATTTACAGAATAACATCTCCCATCAAGGTATGGAGGTGTGCACCTTTGATCCCAGAACTCAGGAAGTAGAGGAAGGCAGATCTGTAAGTTTGAGGCCTAATCTACATTGTGACTTCCAGGCAAGTCAGGGCCACACAATGAAACCCTTTCTCAGAAAAATAAAATAAAACAGTTATTGTAAATATTTTCAGATCAGGGATGGAAAACATGAGCAAGAAAATAAAGAAAAAAAGACAAAGATAGACCTGCCGCATGTTTGACCCCATCACCGGGCCTCTGCTGGAGAGTTCCAGACCCCAGCCAGAGATCTGCCTATCCCCACAGGACCATCCTGAATCCCTGTCTGCTAGATCTTTGACCCCCATCGCCAGGCCCCTGATAAAGGTAAGTCTGGGACCAGTTTGGGTTGAATTCTCCTATAAACACACCCTTCCCTGGGAACTTCCTGCATTGGCCCCAATCTCGCTCCCTCCTGTGTCCTTTCCACAGCAAATGCTCTCCTGGTGCTCTGATAAACACCCAACCCCACCCCCACAAAGAGCCTGTCCTCCTCCCACCCTGTGCCCTACCCTGCCCACTGTCCCACCACTATGGTTGAGCACTAGAACAGAGGGCAGATCCAACAATCCTGCCACCTTCGGGGAACTTCCTGGAGCTGCTCTGAGCACAATAGACTACCTATCTCCTCAGGACCATCCTGTGTCCCTGCCTGCCAACCTTTGACCCCCATCGCAGGGCTTCTGCTGGAGGGGAACTTCCTGGAGCTTCTCTGACCACACTAGACCCACCTATTCACTCAGGACCATCCTGTGTCCCTGCCTGCCAGACCTTTGACCCCCATCGCAGGGCATCTGCTGGAGGGGACTTCCTGGAGCTTCTCTGACCACACTAGACCCACCTATTCACTCTGGACACCCTGAATCACCACCAGCCTGATCTCTGACCACAACCCTGGTCCTCTGCCACAGTTGCTGGCCCAGGCCAGAGAACCGCCTATCCCCACAGAACAATCCTGAGACCCTGCCTGCTGGATCTTTGACCCCCTTTGCCAGGCATCTTCTGGAGCCTGATCTCTGACACCGATCACCGGGCCCCTGCCTGAGGAGAGACCTCCTAGAGAGCTTGGACCACCCACAGCTACAGACATCGAAATTCTGACCCACCTAAGCCCACAGGAAGAGAGAGAGAGAGAGAGAGAGAGAGAGAGAGAGAGAGAGAGAGAGAGAGAGAGAGAGAGAGAGAGGGCCCATCTGCACTAAGTGGAAGAAGCAATGGGAAGACAGGAATACAAGAAAACACCTAACAATAGAAAGACAAGAATGACACCACCAGAATCTAGGGACTCTACACCAACTAGACCTGAACACCCCAAAGCAGATGAAGCAGAAGAGAACATCTTTAAAAAATCTTTATAAAAATGATAGAGGCCTTCAATGATGATGTGAGAAAATCCCTTAAAGAAATGGAAGAAAAACAAAATATTGAAAGAAATGAACAAACCTCTTAAAGAAAGTACAGAAAGCCTAGAAAAACAATTAAACAAGTGAAGGAAACAGTTGAAAACTTGAAAACTGAAATAGAGACAATAAGGAAAACACAAGCAGAAGGATTACTGGAAATAGAAAAACTGGGCAAACAATCAGAAACTACAGACACAAGCATAACCAACAGAATTCAAGAGATGGAAGAGACAATCTCAGGCACTGAAGATAAACTAGAGGAAATAGATTCATCGACCACAGAAAATCTTAAATCCAACAAATCCTTAACATAAAACATCCAGGAAATGTGGGACACCATGAAAAGGACAAACCTAAGAATATTAGGGATAGAAGAAGGTGAAGAAGCCCAGATCAAGAGTGCAGAAAACATATTCAACAAAATCATTGAAGAAAACTTTCCCAATCTGAAGAAGAATGTGCCCATTAAAGTACAAGAAGCATACAGAACACCAAATAGACTGGACCAAAGGAAAAAAAACAGACTCCTCGACACATAATAATCAAGACACCTAACATACAGAATAAAGAAAGAATATTAAGAGCAGTGAAAGAAAAATGCCAGGCAGACCTATCAAAATTACACATGACTTCTCCATGGAAACTCTCAATGCCGGAAGGCCCTGGATAGATGTTCTACAAGTACTAAGAGTCCACTGATACCAGCCCAGGATAATATACCCAGGAAAACTGTCAATTACTATAGACAGAGAAAACAAGATATTTAATGAAAAAGCCAGACATTCACAATTCTTATCTACAAATCCAGCCCTACAGAATGTTCTGGAAGAAAAAGTCCAACCCAAGGAAATTAACTACGCTCACAAAGACATAGGCAATAGATAATACCACTTCATCAGAACCCAAGGGTAAAGCAGGGCAAATATATTCACAATACCACCGCCAACAACAAATCTAAAACAAATAAAAATTAACAACCAATGGTCCTTATTTTCTCTCAACATTAACGGTCTTAACTAGCCTATAAAAAGACACAGGCTAACAGAATGGATACTAAGACAGAATCCATCCTTCTGCTGCATACAAGAAACACATTTAAGCTTCAAAGACAGACATTACCTCAGGGTAAAGGGTTGGGAAAAGATCTTCCAATCAAATGGACCAAAGAAGCAAGAAGATTTGGCTATCCTAATATCTAACAAGTTAGACTTCAAACGAAAATCAATCAAAAGAGATGAAGATGGTCATTTCACATTAATCACAGGAGAAATTCATCAGCAAAAAGTCTCAATTCTGAACATCTATGCCCCCAATACAAAGGCACCCACATTTGTAAAAGAAACGCTACTAATATGAATTTCTTAGAATCCAGCTTGTATCCTAGTTCCTCTAGCAGTGTGAATTATAGGCTGGTGATGCTTTGCTCTAGGTATAAAATCCATATATGAGCGAGGATATACCATGTTCCTCTTTTTGTGACTGGGTTACCACACTCAGGATGGTTTCTTCAAGTTCCATCCACTTGCCTGTGAATTTTAAGATTCCATTGTTTTTTTTTCTGCAGAGTAGTATTTTGTTGTGTAGGTGTGCCACATCTTCTTTATCCATTCTTCAGTTGAGGGGCATTTAGGTTGCTCCGAGGTTCTTGCTATTACAAATAATGCTGCTATGAACATAGTTGAGCACATGTCTTTGTTTATGGATGTAGATCATTTGGATATATGCCTAAGAGGGTGATTGCCAGGTCCTGCAGTAGACTGATACCCATTTTCCTGAGGAACTGCCATAGTGATCTCCAAAATGGCTGTACAAGTTGGAACTGCCACCAGCAGTGGAGGAGTGTTCCCCTTTCTCCACATCCTCTCCAGCATAAGTTGTCATTGGTGTTTCTAATTTTAGCCATTCTGGCAGGAGTAAGATGTTATCTCAAAGTTGTTTTGATTTGCATTTCCCTGATAGCTAAGGATGTTGAGCACTTTCTAAATGGTATTACATGTGATATTCAACAAACAATTTTAAAATACACTTTAAAATTTTTTTATGTGTGTGGGTGATGTGGGATGCCCATCTATGTGCTATGAATATGTTTTCTTACCATTGTCTAATGAAGAAGCTGTTTTGCCAATGGCCGGGCACAATAGAGCCAGGTGAGAGATCCAGAAAGAGATATGGAAAGAAAGAAAGCAGGGTCAGGGAGAAGCCATGTAACCACAAGGGAAGATCCCAGAGCATTACCTATAAGCCACAGCTATGTGGCAATGCATAGGTTAATAGTTTCATCTACGTGTATATCTGTGTACTGCAAAAGTGTATGTGGTGCTTCAGAGGCTAGGAGAAGATAATTGGATCTCCTATGACTAGAGTTACCAATGGTTGTAAGCTGCTGTGTGGGGCTGGTTATCAAACCTAAACCTCAGGAAGAGCAGTCAATACTCATATATTGGGCCATCTCTCTCCAGCCACACACACACACACACACACACACACACACACACACACACACACACCAATTTCACAATGCATCAAGGTAAAAGGAAAGACTAGAGTGAAGAACTAATTTAAGTTCAGTGAGGTCCTGAGAGTAGAAAAGACAGATGTAGGCTGCATAGGAAATGAATGAAACAGGTTTTCCTGCATCTAAAAATATGGCAGGTTAGAATTTCACATGCCTTTCAACTGTTTTCTGCTAAAGAAAAACACACTGAAAATGTAAGGTTCATGTTTTGTTTGAATTTACATATTTGGTTTGTTCCCCTTTCACAAAATAAGGAAAATAAATTCTATTTCCTGTTAGTTCCCAGGTCACTCTAAATTATACAACCTACTCCAAATCTGTGATGGTTAAAACTTTCATATGACAAGCACAGATATGAAGGTCTTTCTCTATCAGTTTGGTATGCCTAAGAGCAATTTTCTTGATTAGAGTGGGAAAATCCACCCTAAATCTGGTCAGCACCATTCCATTAACTTGAGTCCCAAACTGTATGTAATTTTTTGTGAGCGGAAATGAACATCTTCCTTCCTTAAGTTGCCTTTTCAAGGCATTTTATCACAGCAATAAAAAACTGTAATTAATACAGAAAATTGGTACTAAGAAGAAGGTCTATGGCTGTGAGAAACCTGACTGTGTATTTCTTCATCCTTTAGAACTGGGGGAGGAGCATGGAAGAGTTCGGAACTGTGAAGTATAAAAGCACATGAACACTGTTAGCAGAGATTTGTGGACCCTAGTGACAGGAATGGGGTATACCAGAAGGCCAAGAGAAATGAAGACTGTTAAGAAAGGGAAAAGGGACTCTATCAAGAACTGGAACCACTTGTGTGATATTTAGATTTAGAATCTGACTTTATTTCTACACATGTCCTAAGAATGTCCATGAAGTTGAATTTAACAATAAAAATAAATTTTATTGGTGGTAAAAAATCTCAACAACATTCAGGCTGTGACATAACTACTATTTGTTACACTTATCAATAGCTACAGAAAAAAAAAGAAGCAAAGAGTTCGACAAAAAGATATAAAAACATACAATTTGTCAGTGAGCAAAACAGCTGGAAGGGTTAAACTTCTCAGCCAATAAATATCCTGAAAAAGAAGTTGTAACTGTTAAAAAGAAGTGTTGTCCCCTGCACTGAAACAGTAGGAACTGTGCCTCAGAGGGAAAGTTCACCCATCACAGCCCTCAGGGTGTGAAAATATAAACTTATTTGAAGAGAGCACCTGAACTGAGAATGCAATTGATTGGGCTTCTTATTCCTTGAAATCAAATGCAGGAATGTGTCCTGCTCAGAGTCATCACAAAGGAGTAGATACAGCTGTAGCTCAAAGTATCCAAGCTATATCTCATGCTGACAGCAAATAAGGTGGAAGTTATCCACATGCTATCAGTTCATAGGCATTAAAACAAGCAATATTGAGGGGATATTATGGTCTTGTTCCTGAGAGGTCATTGTGCAAATCTATGAAGTCAAAGCCTACATTGAAGTGGAGATCATAGGAAGATGAAATGCCAGACTATGGCATGTATGCCAGAGAAACCTGCAGATGTGGAGTGGACCATGTTCAAATTGAAGGTTGTGTATGCTTCAAGAACCACAGCTGCAGCGTGGGGATAGCTGATCCTTTTTAAGCTCAAATGACTCTAACACAAGCCATAGATGCTAAGCTATAGCTAAAAGATTTGGTGTTTGCCCTATGGGATTTTCTGTACTGCTTTGGTCCTGTTTACCCAATTGTTGTCATTGTTATACCAATATGGTCTTGAATTTAGAGATCACCTGCTTCTGCCTCCCAAGAACTGCATTAAAGGAAGGAATGTGCCATCACATACATCCTGTAACTTAGGGTTTGGGGTTTTTTGTTGTTGGTTTGGTTTGGTTTGGTTTGGTTTTGGTTTTAGTTTGCTATAAAGTGATGGGGAATGTTCTTCTGTGTATATGTTTGTCTTGTTGGTTGATGAATAAATTACTGATAGGCCAGGCAGGATTATAAGTAGGACTAGGAGACAAGGAGGAGTCTGGGAAGTATAGTCAGAGAAGAGTCTCTTGTGATCCCAGGAAGTGAAGTAGCTGGGAAGAAACCTACCACTATCTATCCATAGAGGTCTGGAGGTCTGTACAGATAGGCAGGAAGTGATATAGCTGTGCAGAATCAAAATGTAAGCAGGGACAAACAGGGAATTGCTCTCTTCTCTGCAGAGACCTTGCAGTCATGCTGTAGCAGGCAAAGAAGTTGCAAGACCAGCAATTCCCCAATATGATAAGACCACAGGGAAATACATGGATTAATAGAAATGGGTTAAATATTAAGACAGAGCTAGACAATAAGAAACCTTAGCCAACGGCCAACAGTTTTCTAACTAATTTAGCATCTGCATGTTTATTTGGGGTTGAAGTGGCAGCAGAGTCCTGCCAGGACAAAACCTCACATTACAATAAAAACTTTAAATTAAAAGATTACTTTAAATCTAAGAAGGGACTTAATACATTTAAAGTGTTGGGACACTCAAAAACTACATGGATTTTGGAAGTTAGACAAAATGTATAATTGCATTATAAGATGGTCTTGAGTACATGGGGTTAAGGTGATGGATTTTGTTGCTTAAATATGATGTGATATTTGTATGTGATGTTAACAAAAGGTAGACTTGTAATGAGTAATTATGGTCAACTTGATACAATCATTTATACATACAAAGAAATTACTGTTCATCAAGCCACCAAGCATGGCTGAAATGAATTTTCTTGATCAGTTGAGATTCTGGACATGGCTGTGAGACATTTTCATGATTAAATTAGTTTGAATGTTAAAAAAAACCCACCATATACACAGCAACTTATCATGGAATTAAATAGCAAACTAAACAAAATAGAGAAATTTGCTGAACATGAGCATTCATCTGACCTTGTGTTATTACTTTCATTGAAATATGATCAGCTACCTCTGTTCCATGCACTTCTCAGCCATGATGGACTGGACTCTGAACTGTGAACCAAAATAAGTCACTTCTTTCTGTCATGGTATTTTATCGTAGCAATGAGAAAACCAACTGATATCAAATGTTCTCCATAGTAACCTCTGTGATTCCAAATGTTCCTGATAAAGCTATGTGACTTAGAAAGATAGGATCTTACGGTAGCATGTAAAGACAATATGTTCTCCAAATTGTCTTGAGAATAGGTATCATGTCATTCTACAAATATACACATAAAAAAGAATGCAGGCTACTCATGACAGTGGACAGCTTTAAGCCCAGCACTCAGGAGGCAAAGGAAGGTGGAGCTCTGGGTGGTTGAGTCCAGCATGGTCTAAGTATCAAGTTCCAATAAGCCAAGTGTACATAGTGAGATCCTGTCTCAAAAACTGAATTCATGGCTAGTTCAATAATCACATGGCACAGAATATGTAACCATAAAATTTTTATCAGTATGAATTCTCTTTTGTATATGAAGATTTTTTTTCATTCTTTGACAAAATAATTTATTACACATGGTAAATACCATGAGTTTCTAATGCTGAGTAATAGGCACATATTGCTTAGTCCTTCCTGTAAGCCTGATAAAGATTTTTGCTAGAATTAATCATTTAATTAAATAACTTCATTATCATGGTTTTGATCCTGTATGAATTCTCTTAAATTGAACAAATTGGTATCCATTTATTATCATTTGTTCTTGTTGCACTTAAAATTCCTTGAATGGAATTATGTACTGGGTATCTTGAGCACTATCATGTATCATTGTTTTGGGAGAGTATAGAAATTTTAGAAGGGAGACCTTATCCAAATGAGATAGATTCTGTGTATACAAACATGGGACACATTTTCCTGGTTCCTATTATGAGCTCAACTATATGTCTACTATAAAGTAACACCTCTCTTCTTCAAATATCCCTACCACCATGATAGGTCTGATGACCAAGGAATTATACCTCTGAAACCATTAACCCAGATATTCTCTTTTTATTTCAGGTACTTGATGACAGGAGGAGTTTTGACTAACACTAACACATCTCTTCCTGTGTTTATGATCATAGGGTTTTTCATGAGTATGAATCCTCTTTTTTACATTAAGAATTGCCTTTTCTTTTCAGACTACAGGCATAATTTGCATGAATATAAATTCACTGTTATATACTAAAATCATTTCTGAATTCCCTTCATATAAATACCTTCTCAATAATAGAAATCTTCTGACTCTGAGTCATTTGTCAGTACACACTAATAGTCTTTTTTATTTTCTTATATTTATAATGAATTTCAAAACCAATATTCATGTTCAAATTTTCTCAAACTCATAAATCACAGTATGGGCTTTATTGTATTTTTTATTAATAATGTATGAAAAACACCAGTATGAGTTCTCTGGAATATAGTAAGGACAGAATAAAGTATAATTTTTTTTTACATTTTTACATTCACTATGTTCTCTACAGTATGAATTTTCTATTAAGCAACTTATCCACAAAGAATAGAGACAGTTAAATATTCAAAACACTAAAAACTTTATCAAAACTATAATTTAATCAAGTATTTAATAGAACTAAATTATATATAGACAATTGTCTATTGCTTTTAAATATGAAATTTCTCAAATATATGAGTACTGTGGTATTTAATAAATTGACAACAGTTCATTAAAACTTTACTGTACTTCTTATATCTACTAGTGTTCTAGTCAGTATGAATTCTCTTCTACATAATAAAAATAGAATCCCGGACCTATATTCCCATTATATTCATATCTTTCCTTACTAGTATGAACGTTTTAATTTTTAGTAACTCCTCAAAATCAATAAAGGCCTTCTCATATTGCTATCACCCAGTATGAATTCTCTCAAATTCAGAACAAATTTAACCACTTCAAAAGAACTTCCGTGTTCCATATTTTCATAGGATTTCTTACACAGTATGAATCCTCAGATACCGACTACTTATATTGATAACATTTTCCTTAAGTTCTTGATATTTATGGTTTTAAGCTAAGATAAATATATTAAGAACTGGTTAATATTTGCTAATTTTAAGTATTTTTTCTGATCTGATTCTGTGCTGTCATTGTGATTTTTTACTAGTATGAGTTCTCTGATGTTGAGTAAATAGTTTCCCCTCTTATAAATCATCTCATTATTTTTTATCACAATAATTTTCAATTGGAAGAATTTTTCTCAGTTTTAAAAGAATCTTATGCATGATATTACATACACAATCTATTATGAATCAATAAAAGAACATAGAGTATTAATAAGTCATCATATAATATTATAGAGGATAATTAAAAGTAAAGCATTCTATCTGGATTGTGTTTATACAATTTCAATCATTTCTTCCTTTTTAATTGGGGTCTTGATATATAGTCTAGGATGGCTTTGACCTTCTGGTCCTTCTCTCTTATCTTCCAAAATAAAGAAATTATAGGTATGTTCCACCACACACCTATTTTCATTCATTTAAAATATATGTATTAGTTACTTTTCTATTCTTGTGAGAAATATGCCATGACCAATGAAACTTATAAAAGTAAGTCTTTAATTGGTGTTATGGTTTCAGAGAATTAGAGGCCAGGATGATTGAGCAAAGGTATGACCACCCACAGTGAGGTAATTACAATAAGTCAATTCCTAATCATTCCTAAGTCATTACACCAACCAAGAACAAAGCATTCAAACATATAAGCATATCTATGCCATTTAACAACCATATTACAACAACTACTACATAGAAGCCTTATAGTCAAACTTATTATTTCTTCATATGTTTTCTTATTTGTGGTATTTGTGTGTGTGTGTTTCGAGATACAGTTTCTCTGCATAGTACTGTGTGCCCTGGAACTCATTCTGTAGACCAGTTTGGCCTCAAACTTTCAGAAATCCACCTGCCTCTGCCTGCCTCGAGAGCTAGAATTAAAGGAGTTTTAATATGTTTTCTTAATTACTAGTTGACACATTTACTGTATACTCGCCAGAATGATGTGTTCAAAGGCTGGTGGTGATCTGAATTTGACTCTCATCTCAATTAACGCATTTACTGTTTGACTTAGTCTCTGTTACTGTGATTAAACACCGTGACTAACACAACACATTGAAGGAAGGATTTATTTGGTCGATAGTTCCAGAAAATTACAAGTCCATCATGGAGGGGAAGTGTGGCATTAAGCAGGAGGCTTGGTGGCAGGAACTGTATGCTGAAAGCTCATATTTTGAAACTGCAAGCCTAAAACAGAGGAATAAACCTAGAAATGGTGTGAGTCTTCAAGCTCTCAAAGCCTGTCTCCAGTGACATGTATCCTACACACAAGGTTGAACCTCCTAATCCTGTCCAAACAATACTACCAACTGATAATGATCTTCAGTGGCTTTAACAAATCATAAACAATATATCACCACAATTCCCCTTTTTTGTCTAATACAAAAAAGAAAGCTACAAATAATATATAAAACTATATACACAAAGTACAATAAGTATATACAGACAATAATTACATCAAAAAGGTCTAATTCATTAGCATATGACAGATTCAGAGAAAATACCTAGTTCATTTGCACTTGACAAATTCAGAGGAAATACTTCATTATCTATCCTATCTTGGTGAGTTCAAAGCATTATACCTAATTTACTTTCTATTCCAATTTGCATTATCACATATCTTCTTAAGCTTTTCAACTTTATATACTGTACATTTAGTCAGTGAGTTTCTTTTCTGAGTCTGGTAAACAATGAAAACCATAACTATCTAGTGTTCAACTCCCTCAGAGACCCAAGAAGGAAATAACATTAACTGAGCAAGCAGGAAGTGCAAGCAAGCAACTTCCAAAAACATGTGTAATGAAAAGACATCTGACTGCCTGGACAATCACCCAAGATTTCTCTGCAAATTTGTGTCATCCACCTTTGTCCTAAAGGCCTAGCATCTCTGACAGACTTTTCTGTGAAGCAGGATTTTCTGACGGACTGTTCCAACTTGTCTTGGCAAGGTTTGCAGTCACCTTTTTGGTGTCCTATTTGCCCAATTTGGACAACATGCTCTCAGAAATCAAGACAAGGGCACTTTCTTGTCCAGTGGCTGCTTTTGGTACAAAGAAAGTAAACTCCATGTGGAGTTTCTTTGATGCCCATCATCTTCTCTGAAGTAGGTTGGTACTGTCAGAATCAGATATGTCTCATTGTCATGAAAAGTACCTATGTTATTAAAACATTTTAAATACCATATACTATAGATCTCTGAAGTTTTTGAAGATGACATAGGCTTTCTAAAATATACCTGATTGACTTTGAAAACATATCTAATATTACTGCAAGTTTGATTGCAATAGGTGAGTAATTACTAATCTACACTTCATTATTATCTTATACAGTAGGCAATAATAACTACCAAGAATTAGAAATTTTCATTACACTGATAAATGAGTTTATATGTATAACACCTGGTAAAATATTAGAAATGTAAGTACAGTATGTTTTAACCAATCAATTTCAAATTCATATTAATATACAATATTTGTACACAATATACAAAAGTACAATCCAAGTAAAATATTGAGAACTAGTAGTTGCTTTTTAAAAGTAGATTCAATAATCCACCTTTTACCTTATCATATCTATATCCTCATTTTTTATTTTCAAAGGTAGATTAAATAATCTACCCTTTTGTATCATATCTGTATCCTTATAAAAACAAAAAACAAAAACCTTGAATCTAATCTCCTTTGTTCAACTTTCCTAATGACCATAACCAACATTTTGCAATCAATCTTCCTAAACAATGACAAATATCCACAACCCATTGAATGACCAGAAACTACCCACCCCACATCTTTGGAATGTGGTCATCATGTTCTTAAAGTTGTTTCCTGATGTCTGGGGGATATGGCATCTTTAAGTAATTCTGATAAGGAAAATTTTGGGTTAGCCATCAAGCTGTATTATTTTTTGTTCGCTCTTTGCATAATGGGGGAGTGCAAGACTTATCTCAATACCTTGGTGATGGGAGATGTGATTCTGTATATATGTTTCTCATACTGTTAATAAAGCCCTGTGGCCAATAGAAAACTAGATAGGTGGGGCTAGGAGACTAGGAGGAGGAAGAGGAAGTAGTAGGAGGAGTCAAGATGTAGCCGGGGAAGGAGCAGGACGCTTGCCGCGGCTCCCCGATAAGACAACCACGTGGAAATACTTAGATAAGTAGAAATGGGTTAATAATTAAGACAGAGCTAGCCCATAAACAATAATGGTACTGGCCAACAGGATTGTATCAAATACAGAGACTCTGAGTGTTATTTGGGGCTGGCGCGGCTGTGGGCACACTTGGCAGCAGGACCGGGAGGCCGGCAGGGAGACCTGCTGTAACTTAATGGTGTCAGAACTGGGACTGAGAACTTTCGCTTAAAACTTAACAAAAGCTTAAAAAATAGTTTTTAGAAACAAGGGAACAGAGACTAGCAAGACTTCTTAGTAGCAGTATTTTCTCGGTTGGATTTGTTTTGTTGTAGACAGAGATTTGCGCGGCTCCTTTAAGGGAGGTTTCCAAAATTAGCATAAGCGGCAAAAAAGCCGCCTTGCTTTTAAAGAGCTCTGCTAACAATTCATTGGTGTGTACAAGAGCTGCAATGAAGGTTTACACTGTGTTTTAAAAAATACGCTGGCTTGGGAGAGAAAAAGAAACAGGGTACAAGGTTTAAAAAAGAAAAAAGAAAGTAGAATGAATGGGTATAATGGGGCATGCCATTAATCCCAGCACTCGGCAGACAGAGGCAAGCAGATCTCTGTGATTTCAAAGCAAACCTGGTATGCACTGAATTCCAGGACAGATAAAAGTTACACAGAGAAACCCTGTCTCAAAATATGTAAAAATAGAAGTAGAAGAAATAGAATAATAAAAAAGCCACGTAAAGATGGAAAACACAGAGAAATTTTGGATACTATATGCGCTTCTATTGTCTTTAAATTATTTGATTGCTGAGAAAATAACTACTGATAAAAGAAATGCTGCTAGATTAATTCAATTTATATATTTTAAAAATGCTTTGACTCAAAAATTTAAGCCTAAGGACAAGCTACTGGGGAAAAGGATTTCTATTTTTATTTCCACAGAAAATGAAAAACTATGGATTCTTTCCAGACTTATGTGGTTTGATCAAGCCAGACCCCCTGAAACAGCTCCCCAGGTGATCCAACATTCAAAGCAATTGAGACAAAGCCTTGCAGACCACAGCCAAGATTTCTGCATCTTCTTTGGACCCCTATGACAGCGCCCTCTACCAGCAGGAAGTAGTTTGGAAAGAACGACACCCAAATTCCCAAATATTGTTTATAAATGTTTGTTTTCATTTAAATGGACTTGCTTATAAATAGCTATAACCACAAACAATCTTTTTAAAGGTAAAAGGGGAATTATGATATAGATATGATACTTTGCTTTGGAATGGATTTTCTTTTATTGATACAATTTAAGATCAATTTTGTGATATGTATATTTCTCCTCTTGTTTAGGTATTGTGTTTATATAGCTCATTAGAAAATGTAATGTAATAATTTAGTACAGATTATAGAGAGTTACCTATGGGAGTTAAGTTAGTTTGGATTTCTAGATATATAGAGATGTATTTGAGATGGATAGGCATTCTTCAAACCTTTCAAAGACCTACAGAATATGGCATTTAAAATGGTTTAGGGTTTTTCTTGACAGTGAGGCACAACTGCTCCTGGTAACACCACCTACAGAAGAAAGGAAGATGGACATCGAAGAAACACATTATGGAGTTTGCTTCTAATATGGCAAGACTAGCCATTTGGGCAAGGTACTGCTCTTCTGAACTGTTTGACTTTATGTTGTAGAAACTGGACATGCAGGACCCACAAAAAGGTAACTGCTGATGCAAGATGGACATTGCTACAGGATTCCTGTTTCATGGAAGAGGCTGCCAGACAGCCAGATAGTCTACAGGACACAGAGAAAAGTTTCCTGCCTTATTGAGGAGTCTGGACACACATTATGGCCTATGGGCTGAAGATGGAACATTACAGAAGAACTTCGGGTGACTGACCAGGCAATGCATTGTCTCTGTCATTTCTAGAGTTTATATATTATCCTTCTGTGGTCTTTGAAGGAATTGAAGACAGATAGTTATGATTATAGTTTTTCTTAGTTAGGATTAAAAATAAGTTACATATAGGTCTTTAGACTGACAAAGATAGGATAGATGATATTTTCTTTAAGTCTTACAAAATGTTAATGGACTAAATATTGTTAACTGTGATTCTTCTTTGATAACTGTTGTATGGTATATTTTGCTATGTTAAGGTTAAACCCCTTCTTTTACTTTAGACAGAAAAGAGGAGATGATGGGAGATGTGATTCTGTATATATGTTTCTCATACTGTTAATAAAGCCCTGTGGCCAATAGAAAACTAGATAGGTGGGGCTAGGAGACTAGGAGGAGGAAGAGGAAGTAGTAGGTGGAGTCAAGATGTAGCCCGGGGAAGGAGCAGGAAGCCTGCCGCGCGGCTCCCCATAAGACGACCACGTGGAAATACTTAGATAAGTAAAAATGGGTTAATAATTAAGACAGAGCTAGCCCATAAACAGTAATGGTAATTGGCCAACAGGATTGTATCAACTACAGAGTCTCTGAGTGTTATTTGGGGCTGGCGTGGCTGTGGGCCCACGTGGCGGCGGGACCGGGAGGCCGGCGGGGAGACCTGCTGTAACATAATGGTGTAGGACTTTAGACTCACAAAGATAGGATAGATGATATTTTCTTAAAGTCTTACAAAATGTTAATGAACTAAATATTGTTTACTATGATTCTTATTTGATAACTATTGTATGTTATATTTTGCTATGTTAAGGTTAAACCCCTTCTTTTACTTTAGACAGAAAAGAGGAGATGATGGGAGATGTTATTCTGTATATATGTTTCTCATACTGGTTAATAAAGCACTGTGGCCAATGAGATAACAAGATAGGCGGGGCTAGGAGACCAGGAGGAGGAGAGAGGAAGTAGTAGGTGTCGAGATGTAGCCCGGGAGGAAGGAGGACGCCAGCCGCGGCTCCCCGATAAGATGACCACGTGGAAATACTTAGATAAGTAGAAATGGGTTAATAATTAAGACAGAGCTAGCCCATAAACAATAATGGTACTGGCCAACAGGATTGTATCAAATACAGAGTCTCTGAGTGTTATTTGGGGTACATGTGGTTGCAGGACAATGGCGGCAGAACCAGCGGCAGCCGGCAGGGAAACCTGCCGTAACACCTTGGCTAGAGTAGTCTGTAAGGATGGATCATCTCACCTGACTGCCTCAAAACTGTTCTGATCAATTTGTAGTCCAAAATGAATCTTTAGGTGTATTGTTCAGCTTAATGGTGTTATTGTAGTCCCAGTGAAATTGTTGATGTGTGGCCCAATCCTCCTTTTGGAGACTTTAATGCTCACAGTTAGGCATTGTTACGGTTCACTATAAAAACTGGTAGAGACTACACCTAAAATTGTGTACATTTTTCTAAAACTAGTCATTACTCTATGTAACCATTAATATCATGACAGAAATTTTAATCTTATAAATTTTTATATAAATATAATATTTATGCTTTAGAAAAAGTCAATATAAAGCCAAAGGATTATGAGAATAATGGTAATACAATTAGTCCTTAAATATTTGCTTTTCTTCTGTTCCATATCAGGTGGATCTTCTGACATGAGACAGAGGTTTTTTATTTTTCTTTAACAAGCATGCTTGGGCTTAGAGAAGGAGAGAGCCACATTCCAACTCTAAAGCCATCTTTAATCTTTAATTGGAATGGAAATACAAAAGTATTTGTATTGTCTCTGTAAAGAAAAGCAGAAACAAACATTTGGGAAGATTAATAAATTTTATTCTGTTGGAAATATGATATGCCAATAAAAAACAATTTACTCCTTTTCTTGAAACAATGTTTCTGGATTATTTGTCCCTTTTCTTCAGTTGTCACAACTGTCTTCTGATTCCTTAGATGGATACATTTATTCTCCTGAAAAGGTAAAAATAAAACCTTTCCCCAACCCTAAATTTTTGGAGAGGTTCTCATTTGGCAAGCTACATCTGATCAAATGAAAAGCATTTGTTAGTTATATGGGTTAGTTTAGATTAAAAGGCCATGTGTTTGATGAACATCATCTCTCCTAATTTATCTTTATCCATTTTTACAGTATCCACAGATTTTCTTCACCTTTGGAAACAAAAGCAAAACCTCTTCCCCAACATAACACATGTCCTGATTTCCATTCAGAGGTAAAGATATCTTTTATTAGTTGTTGTTGTTGTT
Source organism: Cricetiscus sungorus (assembly GCA_030556225.1). NCBI lineage: Eukaryota > Metazoa > Chordata > Mammalia > Rodentia > Cricetidae > Cricetiscus > Cricetiscus sungorus. The sequence continues at coordinate 124,165,261 of JANBXA010000651.1, forward strand.
TTTACTTTTAATATTAATTTATTTTTTATTTTGTTTACATATTGATCCAAGTTCCCTCTCCCTCCCAATCACCCTCTTTCCCTCTCTCCCACATTCCCATGTCCCAAGATCACCCTCCCCACCCAACCACCCCCACTCCACATGTAGGGTGATGCCCTCAGCAGAGGTCATCTACATCTGTCAAGTTATTTGGAGTAGGGTCTAGGACTTCTCTCCTGTCTCTAGGTTAAGGGGGTATCCCTCATGGGGGATGTCCCCGCAAAGTCATTTGTGCACCAGAAATACATCCTAGTTCCACTGTCTGAGGTCCCTTAGACTCCTCAGGCCTTCTAATTGAGACCCATGTTCAAGGGGGTCTGAGTCAGTCCCATGCTGGATTCCCAGCTATCAGTCTGGGGACCCATTAGCTCCTCCTTGTTGAGGTCAGCTGTCTCTATGTATTTCTGCACCCTGGTCTTGTCCTCCCTCTCTGCATCTGGATTCCAGTTTGACTCAGTGTTAAGTTGTGGGTGTTTGTTTTGTTTCCATCAGCTACTAGAAGAGGGATCCATGACAATGGATAAGTTAGTTGTTGATCTCATTATCAGGGAAGGGCATTTATGGTAGCCTTTCCACTGTTGCTCAAATGGTTAGTTGGGGTCAGTCTTCTACATCTCTGGACATTTCTCTAGGTTCAGTTTTCTCTTCAAACCTAAAATAGCTCTCTCTTTTATGGTCTCTGTCTCTGTTTCTCCTCTCTCTCTCTCTCTCTCTCTCTCTCTCTCTCTCTCTCTCTCTCTCTCTCTCTCTCTCTCTCTCTCTCTCTCTCTGAGTGTGTGTGTGTGTGTGTTCTTTCATCTATTCCTCCCCTTACTCAATCTTCCTAGTCCCACGTGCTTTCCTCTCCTCCCTTTGTCTTTCTCATAGTTCCCTCTCCACTCACTGCCCCCCACTCCCTATGTGCTCTGGAAATTTTGTCCCTTTCCGTTTCTGTAAGGGACCTTATATGAATCTCTTAGAATTCTCCCTGTATCCTAGTTTCTCTGGCAGTGTAAATTATAGGTTGGTGATCCTTTGCTCTATGTCTAAAATTCATGTATGAGTGAGTACATACCGTGTTCCTCTTTTTGTGCTGGGTTACCTCATTCAGGATGGTTTCTTCAAGTTCTATCCACTTGCCTGCAAATTTCAAGATTCCATGTTTTTTTTTCCACAGAGTAGCATTATATTGTGAAGATGTGCCACATCTTCTTTATCCATTCTTCAGTTGAGGGGCATTTAGGTTGCTTCCAGGTCCTTGCTATAACAAATAATGCTGCTATGAACATAGATGAGCAAATCTTATTTTTATGGATGTGGATCATTTGGGTATATGCCTAAGAGGGGGATTGCTGGGTCCTTGGTAGACTGATTCCCATTTTCCTGAGGAACTGCCATACTGATCTCTAAAATGGCTGTACAAGTTTGCACTCCCACCAGCAGTGGAGGAGTGTTCCCCTTCCTCCACATCCTCTCCAGAATAAGCTGTCATTGGTGTTTCTAATTTTAGCTGTTCTGGCAGGAGTAAGATGGAATCTCAAAGTTGTTTTGATTTGCATTTTCCTGATAGCTAAGGATGCTGAGCACTTTCTTAAGTGTCTTTCAGCCTTTTTGATTTCCTCTATTGAGAATTCTCTCTTCAGTTCTGTTCCCCATTTTTAAATAGGGTTATTTGGTGTTTTGTTGACTAGTTTCTTGAGTTTTTTGTATATTTTGGAGATCAGTACTCTGTCAGATGTAGGATTAGTCAAGATCTTTTCTCAGTCTGTAGGCTGCCATTTGGTCTTGTCAACTGTATCCTTTGCCTTATAGAAGCTTCTAAGTTTGAGGAGGTCCCATTTATTAATTGTTGATCTCAGTGTCTGTGCTACTGGAGTTATGTTCAGGAAGCAGTCTCCTGTATGAATTTGTTCAAGGGTACCTCCCACTTTCTCTTCTAAGAGGTTCAGGGTGGCTGGATTTATGTTGAGGTCTTTGATCCATTTAGACTTAAGTTTTGTGCATGGCGATAGACATGGGTCTATCTGCCGTCTTCTACACACCATCACCTAGTTGTGCCAACATCATTTGTTGAAGATGCTTTCCTCCTCCCATTGTATACTTTTAGCTGTTTTGTCAAAAATCGGGTGTTCATGGGTGTGTGGATTAATATCAGGATTTTGTATTCCATTCCATTAATCTACTTGTCTATTTTTGTGCCAATACCAGGCTGTTTTCAGAACTATCACTCTATAGTAGAGCTTAAAGTCCAGGATAGTGATGCCTCCCAAAGATCCTTTATTGTACAAGGTTGTTTTGGCTGTCCTGGGTCTTTTGTTATTCCATGTAAAATTGATTGTTATTCTTTCAAGGTCAATGGTGATTGCATTGAATCTGTAGATTGCTTTTGGCAAGATTGCCATTTTTACTGTTTATCCTACCTATCCAAGAGCATTGGAGATCTTTCCATTTTCTGCTATCTTCTTTAATTTCTTTCTTTAAAGACACAAAGTTCTTGCTATATAGGTCTTTCACTTGTTTGGTAAGCAATACCCTAAGATATTTTATGTTGTTTGTGGCTATTGTAAAGGGTGATGTTCCTCTGAATTTTTCTCAGCCCCTTTGTCGTCTGAATAAAGTTGGGCTACTGATTTTTTATTAATAATATAATTTAAGAATTTTACATGTCGATCCCAGTTTCCTCTCCCTCCCCCCCTCTTACCCTCTTTCCCCTATGACATGCATCCTGACCACCCTCCCCTCCCATCCTGCCACCCCCATTCCACATGTAGGTATATAGTTTATCTTGTATCCTGCTAATTTGCCAAAGGTGTTTATCAGCTATAGGAGTTTCCTGGTAGAGTTTTAGGTTTGCTTATGTAAACTATCATATCATCTGCAAATAATGACAATTTAACTTCTTCATTTTCAATTTGCATCTCCTAGACTTCCTTTTTTTGTCTTATTGCTTTAGCTAGAAATTCAAGTACAATATTGAAGAGATATGGAGAGAGACGGCAACCTTGTCTGGTTCCTGATTTTAGAAGAATCACCTTAAGCTTCTCTTCATTCAGTTAGTTGTTGGCTGTTGGTTTAGTGTGTATTGTTTTTATTATGTTTAGGTATGTTCATGTTATCCCTATTCTCTCCAAGAACTTTATCATGTAAGGGTGTTGAATTTTGTCTAAGGCTTTTCAGCATCTAGGGAGATGATCATGTGGGGTTTTTTGTTTTGTTTTGTTTTTTTCAGTTTGTTTACATGTTGGATCATGTTGATAGATTTTTGTATGTTAAATCATCCCTGCAACCCAGTGATGAAGCCTACTTAATCAGGATGGATGATTTCTCTGATGTATTCTTGGATTCGGTTTGCCAGTATTTTATTGAGTATTTTTGCATCCGTGTTCATTAGGGATATTAGTTTGTAGTTTTCTTTCTTTGTTGTGTCATTGTGAGGCTTGGGTACCAAGGTGATTATGGCCTTGTAGAAAGAGTTTGGTAATGAACCTTCTGTTTCTATTGTGTGGAACAATTTCAGGAGTATTGGTATTAGCTCTTCCTTATATTTATGGTAGAATTTTGCACTAAAGCCATCTGGCCCTGGGCTTTTTTTGGTTGGAAGGCTTTCCATGACTGCTTCTATTTCATTGGGGGTTATAGGTTTATTTAAGTTATTTGTCTGTTCTTGATTTAATTTTGGTAAGTGATAATTATCCCAAAATCTGTCCATTTCCTTTGAATTTTCAATTTTGTGGAGTACAGGTTTTCAAAGTATGACCTGAAAATTCTCTGGATTTCTTCAGTGTCCGTTGTCATGTCCCCCTTTTTGTTTCTGATTTTCTTAATTTGCATGTTCCCTCACTGCTTTTTGGTTAATTTAGATAAAGGTTTGTCTATCTTGTTTATTTACTCGAAAAACCAACTCTTTGTTGCATTTATTTTTTTTTTTGTATTTTTTTCCTGACTTCTACTTTATTGAATTCAGCCCTCAAATTCATTATTTCCTAGCATCTACTCCTCTGGGGTGAGTTTGCTTCTTTTTGTTCTAAGGCTTTCAGTTGTGCTGTTATTTCTCTAATGTGACTATACTCTGTTTTCTTCATATGGGCACTTAGTGCAATGAACTTCCTTCTTAGCACTGCTTTCAAGGTGTCCCATAAGTTCAGGTATGTTGTGTCCTCATTCTCATTGAATTTTAGGAAGTCCTTAATTTCGTTCTTTATTTCTTCTTTGACCCAGGTATGGTGCACTTGCGCATTATTCAGTTTCCATGAGTTTGTAGGATTTCTAAGATTTCTGTTGCTGTTGAATTCCAATTTTAAAGCATGGTGGTCTGAAAAGATACAGGGCACTATTCCAATTCTTTTGTATTTTTTAAGGTTTGTTATGGCACCTAGTATGTGTTTGATTTTAGAGAAGGTTCCATGTGGAGCAGAGAAGAAGGTATATTCTTTTGTGTTTGGATGGAATGTTCTATAGATGTCTGTTAAACCCTATTGAGATAACTTCTGTTAGTTCTTTTGTTTCTTTGTTAGGTTTCTTCCTAGTGGCCCTGTCTAGCAGTGAGAGTGGAGTGTTGAAGTCTCCCACTATAAGTATGTGAGGTTTTATGTGAGCTTTAGTAGTGTTTCTTTTACAAATGTGGGTGCCTTTGTATTTGGGGCATGTATGTTCAGAATTGAGACTTTGTGCTGATGCATTTCTCCTGTGATGAACACAAAATGACTGTCTTTATCCCTTTTGATTGATTTTGGTTTGAAGTCTAACTTGTTAGAAATTAGGATAACCTGCTTGCTTCTTGTGTCCATTTGATTGGAAGATCTTTTCCCAACCCTTTACTCTGGGGTAATATCTATCTTTGAAGCTTAGATGTGTTTTGTAGACAGCAGGATGAATTCTGTCTTAGTATCCATTCTGTTAGCCTTTGTCTTTTTATGGGTGAGTTAAGACCATTAATGTTGAGGGAAAGTAAGGACCATTGATTGTTAATGCGTGTTTGTTTTAGATTGTTGTTGGCGGTAATATTGTGAATATATTTACCCTCTTTTACCCTTGGGTCTGGTGAAGTGGTATTATCTGTTGCCCATGTCTTTGTGAACATAGTTAATTTCCTTGGGTTGCAGTTTTCCTTCCAGAATTTTGTAGATACATATTGAGAAAATCTGGCTTTGTCATTAAATATCTTGTTTTTTCCCTTATAGTGATTGAGAGTTTTCCTGGGCATAGTATCCTGGGCTGGTATCCATGGACTCTTAGTACTTGCAGAACATCTATCCAGGACCTTTGGCCCTGAGAATTTTCATGGAGAAGTGAGGTATAATTTTGATAAATCTGCCTTTATATGTTACCTGGCCTTTTTCTTTCGCTGCTCTTAATATTCTTTCTTTATTCTGTATGTTAGGTGTTTTGATTATTTTATGTTGAGGGATCTTTTTTCTTTTGCCGAGTCTATTTGGTGTTTGGTATGCTTCTTGTACTTTAATGGGCATGTCCTTCTCCAGATTGAGAAAGTTTTCTTCAATGATTTTGTTGAATATGCTTTCTGCACCTTTGAGTTGGGCTTCCTTGCCTTCCTCTATGCCTATTATTCTTAGGTTTGTCATTTTAATGGTGTCCCACATTTCCTGGATATTTTGTATTAAGAATTTGTAGGATTTACGATTTTCCTTGATCAATTAATCTATTTTCCCTAGTTTATTTTCAGCGCCTGAGATTCTCTCTTCCATCTCTTGTATTCTGTTGATTATGCTTGCATCTGTAGTACCCGGTCCTTTGCCCAGTTTTCTATTTCCAGCATTCCTTCAGTTTGTGGGATTTCTTTATTTTCTATATTTCAGTTTTCAAGTCTTGAACTGTTTTCTTCACCTGTTTAATTTTTTTTCTTGACTTTCCGTGCTTTCTTTAAGAGATTTGGATATATCTTCCAATTTTTTTGTTTTTGTTTGGTTTTTGTTCCATTTTTTAAGGTATTTTCTTACATTGTCTTTTAGGGCCTCTATTGTTTTTATGAAGATATTTTTTAAGTCATTCTCTTTGCTTCATCTGCTTTGGGGTGTTTAGGTCTATATGATATAGAACCCCTAGGTTCTGGTGGTGTCGTGCTTGTCTTTCTATTGTTAGGTGTTTTCTTGTATTGCCATCTTCCCATCATTTCTTTCAGTAGGTGCAGGTGGGATCTCTCTGTCTCTGTCTCTGTCTCTCTCTATCTCTCTCTGTTGCACTCTGTCTCTGTCTCTGTCTCTCTCTCTCTCTCTCTCTCTCTCATATTCCCCGGGTGGGCTTTGGTGGATCAGAAGTTTGATGTCTGTAGCTCTGGGTGTTCCAAGCTCTCCAGGAGGTCTCTCGTCAGGCAGGGGCCTGGCGATGGGAGTCAAAGATCAGGCTCCAGCAGAGGTCCCACGATAGGTTTCAAAGATCCAGCTGGTAGGAACTCAGGATGGTCCCAAGGGGATAAGCAGATCTCTGGGAAGGGCCCAGAACTCCAGCAGAGAACCAGCAGTGGGGGTCAGAGATCAAGCAGGTGGGGATTCAGGGTGGTCCCACATGGCTAAGCAGGTCTCCAGCAGAGGCCCAGTGATGGGGGGCAAGCAGGGACTCGGGATGTTCCAGGGCAGATAGGCTGATCTAGCTAGGGCCAGGCACTCTCCAGCTGAGGCCTGGAGGTCAATGATCCCGCAGGCAGGGGCTCAGGATGGCCCTGTGCAGATAGACGGATCTCTGGGAGGGGCCCGGGGACTCCAGCAGAGTACCTGAGGTGAGGGTCAGAGATCAGGCAGGTGGGGATTCTGGGTGGACCCGCATGGATAGGCAGGTCTCTAGCAGGGGCCCAGCGATGGGAGGCAGGCAAGGACTCCCATAAAGATGTCTTTAAAATATATCAGTTCATTTAATTCCATAGTTTTTCTCCTTTTATCCAGTGTCTCTTGGTGGCTGTTGTTCCTTTCTTATTAGCATTCAGAAAATTCAAAGCACTATGAAATCTATTTTGGGAGTTCCTGCGACTTTCTTCCTTCTCTAAGCACTGAGGCTCTGGTCACCAGCTTCACTCCAGTTCCCTCATGCCATGGCCCAGAAACGGCAATCTGTGCTCCTGCCTCAGTCCAACAAACACAAACCGGTACAAGTCGGCCTCTCTTGGCCTGCCAAAGGGAGAAAAAGAACAGCAAGAAGCAATTGAACACATTGACAAAGTACAAAATGAAATACACAGATTTAATGAACAAGCCAATGAGGAAATTTTGTAGGTAGAACAAAAATATAACAAACTCACCAGCCATTTTTTCAGAAAAGGTCAAAACTGATCACCAAAATCCCAAATTTTGGGGTAACAACATTTGTCAGCCATCCACAAGCGTCTGCACTGCTTGGGGAGGGAGACAAAGAGGCTCTGCATTACTTGACCAGAGTTGAAGTGACAGAATTTGAAGACATTAAATCAGGTTACAGAATAGATTTTTATTTTGATGAAAATCCTTACTTTGAAAATAAAGTTCTCTCCAAAAAATTTCATCTGAGTGAGAGTGGTGGCCCATCTTCAAAGTCCACTGAAATCAAATGGAAATCTGGAAAGGATTTGACAAAACACTCAAGTCAAATACAGAATAAGGCCAGCAGGAAGAGGCAGCACGGAGTGCCAAAGCTTCTTTACCTGGTTTACTGACCATTCTGATGCAGGTGCAGGAGAGTTAGGAGAGGGCATCAAAGATGATATTTGGCCAAACCCCTTGCAGTACTATTTGGTTCCCGATATGGATGATGAAGGAGAGGCAGAAAATGATGATGATGATGATGATGATGATGATGATGATGATGATGAAGAGGAGGAGAAGGAGGAGGAAGGCTTGGAAGATATTGATGAAGAGGGGGATGAAGATGAAGATGATGACGAAGGGGAGGAAGGAGAGGAGCATGAAAGTGAGGAAGACTAGCACAGAAGACTGATGGATTCCAACTCTATTCTTTTAATTTTCTCCAGTCCCTGGGAGCAAGTGGCCATGGTTTCCCTCCCCTCCCCAATCCCTGTTGTGCTCAGTTGCCCTTTTTTGAGGTCTCTTCTTAACACCATGGTTCTCAACTTATTGGGGGGGGGATACTTTAAACAAAATACAACAAGAAAAGAATCTCAAAAAGAAGAAAAGAAAAGAAAGAAATCTATTTTGGTGGTTCTTTATCATCTCTTTCTCTTTTCTTAGCATTTCCTTTAGAATTTGATTTGATCTTTCTATAACTACATGCTCTGTAGGATTGTGGGGTATACCTGTAATATGCTTTATATTAAGCAAAAAAAACTATCTTATTTTCTTAGAGACATATGCTAGAGCATTGTCTGTCTTTATTTGCACAGGTATACCCATGATGAGCATGTCTTCTAACAAATGTGTAATTACCAAATCAGCCTTTTCCATACTCAAAGCAGTTTCCCATTGAAAACCTGAATAGGTATTAATGGTGTGGTGTATATATTTTAATTTTCTACAAAATGGAGTATATCCATATGCCAGATTTCATTCCTTTGAGTACCCTTTGGGTTATCTTCTGAAGGTAGTGGAGTTTGGTTGTATAAAGAACAACTAGGACATTTCCTTATCATTTCCTTGGCTTGTTGCCATGTGATGGAAAAGTATTTTTCAAACCTGTGTTATTCACATAGCATTATTTATGAAATTCTGAGACCTTTAGCACATTTCTATCAATAGTTGATCAATTTCATGATTAGCTTCTGCTAAAGGGCCTGGCAGACCCATATGGGATCAGATGTGTGTTATATATGTGAAATGATTCCTTTTCCTGACTATGTCTTGCAACTGAATAAATAATAAAGTTAATTCTGTATCATCTGGTATAAATTCAGTGGTTTCAATATGTAAGTAAATCATTCCTTTCTGCATATTGTGAATCAGTAGCAATGCTGAGAGGTTCTTTATGATCTATTAACACCATGAGAATAGCATGTAATTCTGAATTTTGGATAGATTTATAAGAACTTACATCCACTTTACCTAAATTTTATGATTTGTAACCTGCCTTTCCTGATTTATTTGCATCAGTATAGAATGCAGGGGCCCCAGTTATTGGTATTTCCCATACAATGCAAGGAAGGATCCAGTTAGTTCTCTTTATAAGTTTAGTTCTCTTGCTTTTGGGAGACTTCTCCCAAAAATTACTACAAGCCCTTTGCCAGGGTTCACTGTCTACCCATAATTTATCAATTTCATCATTAGTAAAAGGTACTATAATTTCTGCTGTAGCTATTCTTGCTAATTGACAAAGTCTCAATTTTCCTGTTAGAATCAACTCAGATCTTTTCTAAGGTTTTTTTTTACTTGGTTTATGTGGTAAAAAGATCAATTCTATGATAATATCTTCCCTCTGCATTAAAATTCATGTAGGGGAATATTTAGAGAGTAATATGAGTAGAATGCAGTTAAGCTTTAGATTCATACAATTCACAAGTGCAATCTGTAATTCATCTTCCAGCAAAGTGAAATCTCTCTTAGCTTCAGCTGTTAATCCCTTGGACTATTTAAGTCCTTATCACCATCTCAGGTTTTGTTTACCTTAATCAGTTGATAAGGTTTTATCCCAATAATGTGCCAAATATGGAAAATGTCTCCTAGCAATCTTTAAAAATCATTAAGAGTCTGTAATCATTCTCTCCTAATTTGAACATTTTGGGATCTACTATTTTGTGAACTCATTTTATACCATAAATAATTAATAAATTCTCCTCTTTGTATTTTTTCAGGAGAAAATTGTAATCACCAACAAGGCAAAATTTTTCTTCACTTCTTCAAACATTCTTTCTAAATTATCTTCATTTGAAACAAACAGAAAAATGCCGTTCATGTAATGGTAAACTGTAGATTGAGGAAAGTGCTTACATATTATTTTCAATGGCTGCATTACAAAATATTGACACAGGATGAGGCTATTTAATATTGGCACAGGGTGAGGCTATTTAACATTTCCCGTGAGATAACCTTCATTGATATTTCTTAGTAGGTTGAGAATTATTATAGGTAGGCACCATGAAGGCAATTTTTTCTCTGTCTTTTCCTTGTAATGGTATACTAAAGAAACAATCTTTTAAATCAATAACTATGAGAGGCCATCCTTTAGGCAATAGATAAGGCAAAGGAATTCCAGACTGTAGCAAGACCATTCACTGTAATACCTTATTAACAGCTCTTAAATCTGTTAGCATTGATTTTCAATAACAAATACAGGAGAATTCTAAGGGCTGGTTGATTCCTCTATATGCTGAGGATTTAGTTGCTACTGTAGGAGATCTTCTTGAATATGCAGTTTCTCTGTTGGTAAAGGCCATTGCACAACTCATATAGTTTCATCTGTCAGTCATTTTAAAGTTAGAACTGTTGGTGTCTTTTGGAAGATTAGCAGCTATTATGTCCTGTTATTGTACTACCTAAATTGTCAGTTACTTTTCTTTATAATACCTTCTTATAAATTTTGCAGAACCATATCTAAATTATATTTTGTTTCCAAGATTGGGAGAATGTTTATCTGAGTATTCCATTGCTGTAATAAATCACGTTCCCACAAATTCATTGCAATATTAGCAACAAATGTCTTTAATATTCCTTTCTGTCCTTCTGGCCCTATACATTTGAGAATTTTATGCTCTGTTTTAAATGAAATAAAGTTCCAGTCCCTAAAAGTTGAACATTTACCTCCTAAAGAGGCCAATTTAGATGCCAAGATTTTTGTGATATAATTGTTGTGTCTGCAGCTGTGTCTACCAGACCTTCAATAATAACATTATTTATTCATACTTTTAATTTTGGTCTCTGCTTATTTATAGAAGTTTTCCAATATACTCACTTTGTGACATTTTTCTCAGACTTTTTATTCTTTTATAGCTCTTTCTTTATCCAGAGCAGTATGTTTTCTTTAATTGCTCTGAGAAGTGATTTCCATGGCAACCGGAAAGAACTGAAGTAAATTTGGCATAGGGTTTTGCATGGGGGTCTGTGAGAGGCCACTCAAAACATTTTCTGATAGCAATGTATTGCCTTGATAATCTCTTGTTGACCTGTATTCCATTCTGCAATGCCTGCCCTTTCCACACCTTCTGCATAATGCAGAAGGTGGTGTGTTTTGTTTGGATTATGTTTACAAAAATAATTGTTTCTAGAAACTCCCTGTTTACAATTCCTATTTAGGTGACATTGTATGGCACATTTAAAACAGTTAACATTTCTATTTTTTCTTAAACCTCTTGAAATCAACTCTCCTATCCATGTACCATCACCATGGCCAATCCTCTAAAGGTGCTGATTTTGCTTTTAAAGGCCTAATTTGGGCATTAGCATTTTAAAAATCTATAGCTTCAATTACTATTTCTAGCTTATGAATCTGATATCATTCTATTTACTGCTGGTGACGGTCTTTTTACAAAATCCATGAATGCTTCCTTTCAGCCCTGCATAACTTTTGTAAATGATTTCGTTTTCTTTCCTGCTTCTCCAATTCTGTACCAAGAATTCAAAGATGTTGCATGGCAATAAGCCTAGTGGTAGTCATCATATAGACATTGCCTTTCTAAAGTAGAATAATCTCCTTCTCTAAGAATTTGGTCTTGGGAAATATCTCTACCTCTAGAAATGCCCAAGACTGGCCCCAACTAACAATTTGAGCAACAGTGGAAAGGCTACCATAAATGCCCTTCCCTGATAATGAGATTGACCTCATCTAGTAGCTGATAGAAACAGAAGCAAACATCCACAACTAAACACTGAGCCAAACTGGAATCCAGATGTCAGAGGGAGGACAATACCAAGCTGCAGAAACACATAGAGACAGCTGACCTGAACAAGGAGGAACTAACGAGCCCCCAGACTGCTATCTGGGAATCCAGCATGGGACTGATTCAGACCCTCTGAACATGGGTCTCAGCTAGAAGGCCTGAGCAGTCTAAGGGACCTTGACAGGGAACCAGGATGTATTCCTGGTGCACAAAATGACCTTGTGGGCACATCCCCCATGGAGGGATACTCCCTTAACATAGAGACAGGAGAGAAGTCCTAGTCCCTACTCCAAATGACTTGACAGATTTAGATGACCCCTCCTGGAGGGCATCACCCTACATGTACAGTGGGGGGCGGGTGAATGGAAGGGGCAGGTGGTCGGGAGACATGAGAGGGAGGAAGAAAGAGGGAGGGAGGGAGAGGGAACTGGGATTGATATGTAAAATAAAAAAATAAATTAATAAAAATAAATTATATTTTTTACTATTTAAGGAAATTAAGTATTTATTTTTAAATTAAATTATCCAAATTTTAAAGTTATTAAATGCACACAATCCTTCAATTTTAATAGTATTGACGGGACCATGCACCATGAGGGGTTCCCTTCTGGGCCCAAGATTAGATGAGGACCACACCCAAACACCAATTGTCAGCACAAGATCGCCTTTATTAAACAAGATAGAGAGACAGGGTGACTGAATCTGATCAGGCAGAAACAGCATCAGGTGGCTCTGCAGGAGTGGATTTTAAGGAGTAAAAAGGAAAGTCTGTGCTAGGATGAGTTGGTTAATCCTATTTGAATATGTTGGTCAGTGCAACCACATAAAGACTTTGATATCTAGACCTTTATAGGCAGCCTCAGAAATGGGGAAATGGCCAAATAGGGAATCTCGTGGTTTAACAAAGGAAATAGGAAGGGGCAGGATCCCCTGGCATTATGTTTGGGCCCCCTCAGAGCCCTTCAATTCCACCTTGTTGTCTTATTACTGAGTGACTGTGTATGTGGGCATAATTCTTTTGGCTACTTCCTGCTGATTGGGAGCAAGGCCAAAGAAAAGGGGGTTAATTATTAGTCTAAAGGGACTGAATGTGGGGCCAGTGAGGAAGGAGGTAGGAAGAGTTAAGAGGCTCAAGAGGAAAGTACAAAATTCAGTAAGCTCTGGGTTGAGGAGCTAGAAGGATCCTTGGAACCACAAATCGGTAATTTTCCATGCAGGTCACCTGGCTCACAGAAGGGCATTTGTAGAAGCCAGAGATTCTCCTAGAGACCACCAGGCACGTGTCCCACGCCCAGATAAGAAGTTCGCAGGCTGATTGTGGACACGACATCATCTGTGGGAATGAGAGGTAGATAACACCCGAAGAGGAGGTGATTAAAAGTTTGGTTATCGATCCTTGGCTCTGCTGGCCCCACTGCTCGGAGTGAGTGTTTGGCCAGAGCAGGGGTCCAACACCCCCACCCTCTCCTTGGAACTTCCTGGGTCAGTTCTGCCCATACTGGAACAGCTCCTCCACGAGGGACCATCTTGAGCCTGCCCTCACCTGACCTTTGGGCCCCTTTGCCTGCCATCTTCCTGAGATGAGTCTAGAACCACCCCAGGATGAATCCTCCCACATCCTTTCCTGGGAACTCCCTGGGTTAGCTCCCCATCTCGTCCCCTCTATACCCTTGGCCTGAGTGGCCCAGTCCTGGTACTCTGGACCATCCACCATCCAGAGCCTGCCTTCCCCTCATCCTTGGCCCTGCTGGGCCTACTGCTCAGAGTGAGTGCTTCACCCCAGCTCAGGTCCAACACCCCACCCTTCCGTTAGAACTTCCTGGGTTGGCTCTGAGCATACTGAACCCGCCCGCCCTCCACATGGGACCAACTGGAGTCTGCCTTCACCGGGCCTTTGGGCTGCTTTGCCTGCCTTCTGCCTGAGTGCTTGAGACCATCCAGAGCCTGCCTTGCCCACATCATTGGCCTTGCTGTGTCCTCTACTTGACAGACCTCCAAGAGAGCTCAGATCATCCAGAGTTACTGACATCAAACTCATGACACACCTACACCAACTGGGAGAGCAGGAGAGAGAGAGAGAGAGAGAGAGAGAGAGAGAGAGAGAGAGAGAGAGAGAGAGAGAGAGAGAGACTCCACCTGCACCAACTGGAAGAAGTGATGGGAAGACAGCAATACAAGAAAACACTCAACAATAAAAAGACCAGTATGACACTACCAGAATCTAGGGACTCTACACCAACTAGACCTGAACACACCAAAGCAGATGACATAGAAGAGAACAACTTAAAAAGTAACTTCATGAAAATGATAGAGGCCCTCAAAGATTATATAAGAAAATCCCTTAAAGAAATGGAAGAAAAATCAAACAAAAACTTGGAAGAAATAGAGGGAAAGACCAATCAAAAATGCAAGAAAAGAACAAATCTCTTAAAGAAAGCAAGGAAAGCCAAGAAAAAACAATCAAACAGATGAAGGAAACAATTCAAACAGTTCAATACATGAAATCTGATATAGAGACAATAAAGAAAACACAAACTGAGGGAATGCTGGAAATAGAAAAACTTAAATCCAACAAATCTTTAACACAAAACATCCAGGAAATGTGGGACGCCATGAAAAGGCCAAACCTAAGAATAACAGGCAAAGAAGCCCAGTTCAAAGGTGTAGAAAATATATTCAACAAAAATCATTGAAGAAAACTTTCCCAATCTGAAGAAGGACATGCCTATGAAAGTACAAGAAGCATACCAAACACCAAATAGACTGGACCAAAAAAAAATACCCTCACCCCATCCCTCACCTAACAAAACACCTAACAGAGTATAGAAAGAATATTAAGAGCAGCGAAGGAAAAAGGCCAGTTAACATATAAAGGCAAACCTATCAAAATTACACCTGACTTCTCATGGAAATTCTGAAGGCCAGGAGGTCCTGGATAGATGTTCTACAAACACTAAGAGTCCACAGATGCCAGCCCAGGATATTATCCCTAGCAAAACTCTAAATCGCTATAGATGGAGAAAACAAGATTTTCCATGAAAAAAAAAACAGATTTTCACAATACATATCCACAAATCCAGCTCTACAGGAAGTTCTGGAAGAAAAACTCCACCCAAGAAGTCAACCACTCTCACAAAGACATAGGCAATAGATAATCCCACTTCATCAGAACCCAAAATAAAAAGTGGGACAAATATACTCACTATACCACTGCCAACAACAAATCTAAAACAAAAAAGAATTAACAATCAATGGTCCTTACTTTCCCTCAACATTAATGGTCTTAACTATAAAGACAGGACCCATCCTTCTGCTACACACAAGAAACACATCTAAGCTTCAAATACAGACATACCTTAGGGTAAAGAGTTGGGAAAATATCTTCCAATCAAATGGACACAAGAAGCAAGCAGGTGTAGCTATCCTAATATCTAACAAGTTAGACTTCAAACCAAAATCTATCAAAAGAAATGAAGGTCATTTCATATTCATCGCAGGAGAAATCCATCAGTACAAAGTCTCAATTCTGAACACCTATGCCCCAAATAAAAAGGCACCCACATTCGTAAAACAAACATTACTAAAACTCAAAGGCACATAAAACCTCATACACTCAAAGTGGGAGACTTCAACACCCCACTCTCACCACTAGACAGGATCACCAGACAGAAACATAACAAAGAAACAAAAGAACTAACAGAGCTTATGTTTCAGTTGGGTTTAACAGACATCTATAGAACATTCCATCCAAACACAAAAGAATATACCTTCTTCTCTGCTCCACATGGAACCCTTTCTAAAATCTAACACATACGAGGTGCCATAACAAACCTCATCAAATATAAAAGAATTGGAATAGTCCCTTGTAGCTTATCAGACCACCATGCTTTAAAGTTGGAATTCAACAACACAATCGCAGTAACCCTACAAACTTATGGAAACTGAACAATGCACAATTGCACCATTCCTGGATCAAGGAAGAAATAAAGAAAGAAATTAAAGAATTCCTAGAATTCAACGAGAATGAAGACACAACATGCCCGAATTTATGGGACACTTTAAAAGCAATGCTATGAGGGAAGTTTTTTGCACTAAGTGCCTATAAGAAGAAATAGAAGGATAGTCACATTAGAAAATTAACAGCACAACTGAAATCCCTAGAACAAAAAGAAGCAAACTCACCCTGGAGGAGTAGATGCCAGAAAATAACCAATTTGAAGGCTGAAATCAATAAAGAAGAAACTAGGAAAACAATACAAAAAATATCAATGTAACAAAGAGTTGGTTTTTCCAGAAAATCAACAAGATAGACAAACATTTATCCAAACTAAGCAAAAAGCAGAGAGAGAACATGCAAATCAACAAACTCAGAAATGAAAAGGGGGACATAAAAATGGACACTGAGGAAATCTAGACAATTTTCAGGTCATACTTTGAAAACCTGTACTCCACAAAATTGGAAAATTCAAAAAATGGACAAATTTCTGGATAGCTATCACTTGCCAAAATTAAATCAAGATCAGATAAGCAATTTAAACAGACCCATAACCCCTAATGAAATAGAAGCAGTCATCAAAAACCTCTCAACCAAACAAAGCCCAGAGCCAGATGGCTTCAGTGCAGAATTCTACCAGAAATTCAAGGAAGAGCTAATACCAATACTTCTCAAATTGTTCCACACAATAAGAATAGAAGGTTCATTATAAAACACTTTTTACGAGGCCACAATCACCTTGGTACCCAAGCCACACAAAGATACAACTAAGATAGAGAACTACAGACCAATATCCCTCATGAACATTGATGCAAAAATACCCAATAAAATACTGGCAAACAGAATCCAAGAATACATCAGAGAAATCATCCACCATGGTGAAATAGGCTTCATCCCTGGGTTGCAGGGATGTTTCAACATATGAATGTGATCTACCATATAAACAAAATGAAAAAGAAAAATCATATGATTATCTCACTAGATGCTGAAAAGGCCTTTGACATAATCCAAGAACCTTTCATCATAAAGATCTTGGAGAGATCAGGGATAACAGGAACATACCTAAACATAAATAAAAGCAATATACAGTAAACCAACAGCTTACATCAAACTGAATGGAGAAAAGCATTCCTCTAAAATCAGGAACAAGACAAGGCTGCCCACTGTCTCCATATCTCTATATTACTTGAAGTTCTTGATAAAGCAATAAGACAACAAAATGAGATCAAGGGGATACAAATTGGGAAGGAAAAAGTCAAACTGTCACTATTTACAGATGATATGTTACTTTACATAAGCGACCCAATAAACTCTACCAGGGAACTCCTACAGCTGATAAACACATTCGGCAAATTAGCAGGATACAAGATAAACTCAAAAAAATCAGTAGTCCTACTATATAAAGATGATAAAGAGGCTGAGAAAGAAATTAGAGAAACATCACTCTTTACAATAGCCACAAACAACATAAAATATCTTGGGGTAAAGCTTACCAAACATGTGAAAGACCTATATAGCAAGAACTTTGTGTCTTTAAAGAAATTAAAAAAGATACCAGAAAATGGAAAGATCTTTCATGCTCTTGGATAGGTAGGATAAACATAGTAAAACTGGCAATCTTGCCAAAAGCAATCTACAAATTCAATGAAATCCCCATCAAAGTCTCAGCACAATTCTTCACTGACCTTGAAAGGATAATAATCAACTTTATATGGAAAAACAAAAGACCCAGAATAGCCAAAACAACCCTGTACAATAGAGGAACTTCAGGAGACATCACCATCCCCGACTTCAATCTCTACTATAGAGCTATAGTCCTGAAAACAGCTTGGTATTGGTACAAAAATTGACAGGTAGACCAGTGGAATCGAATCAAAAACATTAAACCACACACCTTCAAACACCTGATATTTGAATAAACAGCTAAAATTATACAATGGAAGGAGGAAAATATCTTCATCAAATGGTGCTGGCACAACTGGATGATGGTGTATAGAAGATTGCTGATAAGCCCATGTCTATCGCCATGCACAAAACTCAAGTCCAAATGGATCAAAGACCTCTACATAAATCCAGCCACACTGAACCTCTTAAAAGAGAAAATGGGAGGTACCCTTGAACAAATTGGTACAGGAGACCACTTCCTGAACATAACTCCAGTATCACAGACACTGAAATCAACAATTAACAAATGGGACCTCCTGAAACTGAGGAGCTTCTGTAAGGCAAAGGACACAGTATACAAGACCAAACGGCAGCCCACAGACTGAGAAAAGATCTTCACTAACCCCACATCTGACAGAGGGCTGATCTCCAAAATATACAAAGAACTCAAGAAACTAGTCAACAAAACACCAAATAACCCTATTTAAAAAGTGGGGTACAGAACTGAAGAGAGAATCCTCAATAGAGGAATCCAAAATGGCTGAAAGTGCTGAACATCCTTAGCCATCAGGGAAATGCAAATCAAAACAACTTTGAGATACCATCTTACTCCTGCCAGAATGGCTAAAATTATAAACACCAGTGGCAATTTATGCTGGGGAGGATGTGGAGAAAGGGGAACACTCCTCCACTGCTGGTGGGAGTGCAAACTTGTACAGCCATTTTGGAGATCAGTATGGCAGTTCCTCAGGAAAATGGGAATCAGTCTACCACAGGACCCGGCAATCCCCTCTTAGGCATATACCCAAATGATCCACATCTGTGCAACAAAGACATCTGTTCATCTATGTTCATAGCAGCATTGTTTGTAATAGCAAGCACCTGGAAACAACCTAGATTCCCCTCAACTGAAGAATAGACAAAGATATGGCACATTTACACAATGGAATACTACTCAGAGGACAAAAACAATGGAATCTTGAAATTCGCAGGCAAATGGATGGAACTTGAAGAAACCATCCTGAGTGAGGTAACCCAATCACAAAAAAGATGAATATGGTATGTACTCACTCATATATGGATTTTACACACAGAGCAAAGGATCACCAGCCTATAATTCACACGGCCAGAGAAGCTAGGACACAAGAAGGACACTAAGAGATTCATAAAAGGCCCATCACAGAAGGGGAAAGGAACATGATCTCCTGAGCATATTGGGAGCTGGGGGGGTAGTGAGTGGAGAGGGAGTTAGAAGAAAAAAAAAGGAGGAGAGGAGAACATGTGGGACCAAGAAGATTGAGTTGGGGGACGAATAGATGAGAGCAAGAAAAGAGATATCATAATAAAGGGAACCATAATAGATTTGAAGAGAATACTGATTCTAGAGAAATGTCCAGAGACCTACAAGGATGACCCCAACTGACATTCTGAGCAACCATGGAAAGGCCATCTTAAATGCCCTTTCCTGATAATGAGATCGATTACTAACTTATATATCATCCTAGAACCTTCATGTAGTAGCTGTTGGAAACAGAAGCAGACACCCACAGCTAAACCCTGAGCTGAACTCCTGGAATCCAGTTGCAGAGAGGGAGAAGTGATAAGCAAAGGAGTCAAGACCAAGATACAGAAACCCATGAACAAGGGGGAGCTCATGGACCCCCCAGACTGATAGCTGGGAAACCAGCATTGGACTGACTCAGAAACCCCAAACATGGGTCTCAATTAGAAGGCCTGGGCAGTCTTCAGAACCTCTGACAGTAGAACCAGAATTTATTCCTGGTGCATGAAAGGACTTTTGGAGCACATTACCCATGGAAGGATACTCCTTTAACCTAGAGACAGGAGGGAGGGCCTAGACCCTACTCCAAATGATTTGACAGATTTTGATGATTGCTCCTTGAAGGCCTCACCCTCCCTGTGGAGTGGGCAGGGAATGGGATGGGAGGGAGTCAGGGGGCATGGCAGGATAGGAAGGAGAGGAAACTGGGATCAATATGTAAAATAAGAAAAATATTATAATTAATAATAATAAAATTCAAAAAAGCAAAACAACTCTATAAATCACAGAAAACAATCATTGCTCTCTAGAATGATTTCTTCAAGGTCTAGGTACCTCCAACAAACACTATTACATTCTACTGTTACCCTAGATACAGTGAGAAGCAACTAGTGCATTCTAATGTTTACCCGAAACACAATGACTCTACTAGATTCCCACTAGACTCTACTGTAGTGATGTTTGTAATCTAACAAATGAAGCTTGCCTGAAGATCAGAATGGAGAGCTAAGCCACTAGATAACAACACACACACACACACACACACACACGAAGCCAATATTTAGCCATGTATCTAAGCCACTAGGTAGCCATAGAGGGCAGGCAGTAATGGCCACACCTTTAATCCCAGCACTCAGGAAACAGAGGCAGACGCATCTCTGTGAGTTCAAGGCCACACAGATTTATGAGAATGAATTGATCTAAAAGACAGAGATCACACCTTTGGTCCAAGCACTTGGTATGATACACCTTTAATCCCAGAACTAAAGAGGAATATAAGAGAGTCTGAGATTTGGTGGAGTGCATTGCAGTCTGTAGTCACACTGACGACAGTATCTTGGCCTTGGTAGAGGTAAGAACTCTAGTAGCTCGGCTGCTTTGCTTTTCTGATCTTCAACTTAAACTCCATTATCTGTTTCAGGGCTTTTCTTATTTGTGCTACATATTGGCACCCAACGTAAGGTATGTATTCACAAAAAAAAAAAAAAAAAAAAAAAAAAAAGCTGTTGGCTTGTGGTTTTGCAGCTACCAGCACAGGCCAGAGCCGCAGGTGGGGCTCCTTCCAGATTTCTTTTCCTCTTTTCCCAAGCCTCTGAGCCAGTTTGGGATTTTCTTGTTGTAGCCTCTTGAAAACAGACTCCATCTGCCACTCAAACTCCAGAAGTACCTGGCTCCAAATGACACAAGACTTATCCTAGACCGGCTGGCTCTGCCTTCAGGCAGCTCTCACCACATATGCTTCTTCCTAACAATCCCATGTGCATTTTCAGACCACATGCGCTCTTGCTCTCGCTCTCGCTCTCGCTCTCGCTCTGCTCTCTCTCTCTCTCTCTCTCTCGCTCTCGCTCTCGCTCGCTCTCGCTCTCGCTCTCGCTCTCGCTCTCTCTCCTGCACCAACCAAGCATTGTGGGTTTTTCCTACAGCCCCTGTCCTTGGGCTGCCACTCTCAGCTCATGGCTACACACCAGTTCTCCAATAACTCCAAACAGATGTGCTAGGCCTCACTGACATTGTCAGAAGATTTCATAAGACAATTGGGAATTCTTTAAATTTAATAAATTCTTTAAATTTAAATAAAGGAAGAAATTAGTTAAAAGAGAGGGTTTTTACCACATTATAAAATGGGAAAGACTATTACAATGAAGGGATTTAGGCCTCTGTATAATACACTAGATGGTTAGAAGATGGAATGATTCAATGGCGGGATAACTAATATAAATGGGACATATGTAATGTTAATTATAAGCTTTAATATTTTTGTTTTATCGCTAAAATAGTTGGTTTATCTGAGTGCTAAGATATATTTTAGAAAAACTTAATAAAAGAGATCATAGAGATATTCAGACCCAGACAGAGGAATCAAATGGAGAATCAATTTCAGCATTGCATTATAGGGTTAGAGAGGAACAGCCTAAGGATTTCAAACAAACAACCTTAATATATCCAGTAACCTTACATGAATTGTCAAATGATAGAAGCTCTGTAAGAGCTAATTCAACTCCTATGATTCAAGGAAGCAATAGTCTCTTTTGGCATGCATTCACCCTTTGTGAAGCAGATGTTAAACTCATGGTCAGTTTGTAATAGAAATATCCCTAAAGACTGGATAGATTTGGTTAATGCTGTTCTAAATCCTGGTCCACAATTACAATGAAGTACCTGATTCAGAGAAGAGGCAAAGACTATTGAACAACAGAGTAAAGCTAGAAGTATGGAAATCTTCCAAGATCAAATTCTTGGAATAGGAGATTATGTTACTATAGAAAGGCAATATCTATATGATGATCACATCCTGGCTTTGTGCCTTGCAGCAGCTTTGAATTACAAAATATTGGCATCAGCATTAAATAGAATGATACCAAATTAAGAAGCTAGACAAATAATAATTAAATCTCTGACTTTTGAAAATTCTAATTCTCAATGCAAAAGGATAATTAGGCAAGGCAAAAGGATTAAAGGCAAGGTTAGCACTCTTGGAGAAATGGGCTGAGATACAATTAATATCGACTCTCGTGACCATGATCATGCATGAATAGGAGAGGTGATTTCAAGAGGTTGGAAGAAAAATCAAAATATCAAGTGTTTCAATTATGGCAAACAAGGTCATCTTCAAAGGAATTAGAAACATGACATTCCTAGAAGTAATGTGGGTTTTTTGTTATGTTTTGTTTCTTAAGACAGATTTCTCTGTTTAACTCTCTGGCTGTCCTGTAGCTTTCTCTGTAGACCATGCTGGCCACAAACTCACAAAGACCTGCTTACCTCTGTCTCCCA
This sequence comes from Cricetiscus sungorus, assembly GCA_030556225.1. Classification (NCBI taxonomy): domain Eukaryota; kingdom Metazoa; phylum Chordata; class Mammalia; order Rodentia; family Cricetidae; genus Cricetiscus; species Cricetiscus sungorus. The sequence continues at coordinate 124,187,458 of JANBXA010000651.1, forward strand.
AGTGCTGGGATTAAAGGTGTGCATGTGCCAAATAACCTGGCAAGAAGCAATGTTTTTTATAAGCATAATCCAAACATAATGCCCCTCCCTTCTGAATTATGCAGAAGGTGTGGCAAAGGCAGGTGTAGGTCAACAAAAGACATTCAAGGTAACCCTTTGCTGTTGGGAAACTCCTTAAGAGGCCTCTCCCAGGCTCCAAATGCATATGGACTATACATTATTATTATAACTATTGCCTGTATATATTTGTACATAGTTAATGTATTCATTATATGTAATTTTACTGTGTTAGTTAAAACCTTTGCTTAAGGGGGAAATGTTGTGTGATATTTTATTTGTATTCTGACAAAGCTTGCTTGGAGTCAGGGGGTAGCTAGCCACTAGTTAACCATAGAGGTCTGGAAGACTGTACACAGAGACAGGAAGTGATAAGGCAGGGTGAAGAGGGGAGCTAGGCCCTTTTGGTAGGAGGAATCACAAAGGTAGGAAGTCACTGGTGGCTGCTCTGCTGCTTCTCTGATCCTTCAGGTTTTTACCCTGATATCTGACTTCTGATTTTATTAAAATTAGATTAACACCTTCTAAGTTAGTCAACTTCCTGTTGTCTGCAAGAAGCAGCATTCTCAGCTCTAGCAATATGTCTGCCTACATGCTTCCATGCTCCACTTTATGATGATAACTGTAAGTGAACCACCCCAATTAAATGTTTTCTTTATAAGAGTTGCTGTGGTCATGGTGTGTTTTCACAGCAATGAAATACTCTAAGACAAACCTTAAGATAAAGTCAGGATTGTCCATCACAAAGGACCCATGTTTGGTTCCCAGCACCCACATGGTTCACAATCAACTGTAACTCCAGTTCCAGGGAATCTGATGTTCTCTTCTTTATGGGCACCAGGCATGCACATGGTACACACATACATGCAAGCAAAAAACTGGCACACACAAGGTTAAAAAAAATCTAAATGATTAAAAACAAAAAATATAAAGCTAAGTTGATGGCATAATTATAATCACTTAGCAGGCTGAGACAGGAGTTCATGGTCAGTCTTAGCTACATGAGACCTTCTCTCCAAATAATAAATAAATAATAAAGGCTAGGGAGACAGTTAAATTAATAAAGTATTTGTTATGCAAACACTAGGACCTGAGTTCAATTTCCATCAGTTAAATAAAAAGTTGGCATGGTGACATGCATTTGTAATCACAGTCCTGAGTGGGCAGAAATGGGCAGATCCCTGTAGCTAGCCTGAAAGCCTGCCTCAAAAAGCAAGAGGACTGCTCTTAAGGAACCACACCTGGGGTCCCTCCTGGACTCCATATGCATGTACATATGCACTAGCATACCAGCATATGCACACGCACGCGCACACACACACACACACACACACACACACACACATATAAACACACACATACACACAGAGAGAGAGAGGAAAAAACAAATATTAAGGTATCACTGGGGAGACTAGAGAGATGACTACAATCATTCATAACTTCAGTTCTAGGTGATCTTCTGTCTTCCATGGGCCTGAGGTACCCAAATGATACACAAACATACATGCAAGCAAAAAACTCCTATGCATTTAAAAACTTTTTAAATAGAATTTGTAAATCGCTGCCCTCCCCCTACCCTGGGCCCTACCCTACCCACTGTCCCACCACTCTGGTTGAGCACTGGGACAGAGGATGGAGCCAACAATCCAGCCACCTTTGGGAACTTCCTGAGCTGATCTGAGCACACTAGACCTGCCTATCCACTTGGGACCACCCATAATTTCCACCTGCCTGGTCTCTGACCCCTACCGCAGGTCCTCTACTGGAGTTCTGGGCCCCTCCCAGAGATCCGCCTATTTCTGCAGGACTACTCTAAGTTCCTGCGGGCTGGATCCTTGACCACCATCACAGGGTCTCTACCAAAGAGGCCTCATCTGGAGAGTGCCAGGCCCAGGCTAGATCTACCTATCAGCTTAAGGAACATCCTGAGTCCCAGCCTTCGAGATCTTTGATTCCCATCCCCAGTCCTCTGCTGGAGCCTGATGTTTGACCAACATCGCCGGGGCCCCTGCCTGTGGAGAGACCTTCTAGAGAGCTCGAACCACCCAGAACTATAGACATCGAACCTTTGACCCACCTAAGCCCACTGGGGAAGTACCATAGAGAGAGGGAGAGACCCCACCAACACCTACTGGAAGAAGCTATGAGAAGACAGCAATACAAGAAAACATCTAACAACAGAAAGACAAGCATAACACTACCAGAATCTAGGGAATCTACACCAACTAGACCAGAACACAACAAAGCAGAGGAAGCAGAAGAGAACGACTTAAAAATTATCATCATAAAAATGATAAAGGTCCTCAAGATGATGTGAGAAAAAGAAATGAAAGAAAAAACAAACAAGAAATTGGAAAAAATGAACAAATTTCTTAAAGAAGGTTAAAAAAAATACAGAAAGCCAAGAAAAAACAAACAGGTGAAGGAAATGGTTCAAGGCTTGAAAACTGAAATAGAGACAATAAAGAAAACACAAACCAAAGGAATGCTGGAAACAGAAAAACTGGGCAAACGACCAGGAACTACAGACGCAAGCATAACCAACAGAATACAAGAGATGGAAGAGAAAATCTCAGGCGCTGAAGATAAACTAGAGGGAAATAGTTTCATCAACCACAGAAAATCATAAATCCAACAAATCCTTAACACAAAACATCCAGGAAATGTCGGACACTGTGAAAAGGCCAAACCTAAGAATAATAGGCTTAGAGGAAGGTGAGGAAGCCCAGCTCAAAGGTGCCAAAAATATATTCAACAAAATCATTGAGGAAAACTTTCCCAATCTGAAGAAGGACATGCCCATGAAACTGCAAGAAGCATACGGAACACCAAATAGACTGGCCAAAAAAAAAAAAAAAAAAGACCCCTCGACATATAATAATCAAAACACCTAACATACAGAATAAAGAAAGAATATTAAGAGCAACGAAGGAAAAAAGGACAGGATAGGCAGACCTACCAAATTACACCTGACTTCCCCATGGAAACCCTCAAGACCAGAAGGTCCTGGATAGATGTTCTACAAGTCCACGGATGCCAGCCCAGGCTACTATACCCAGCAAAACTCTCATTCACTATAGATGGAGAAAACAAGATATTTAATGACAAAGCCAGATTTTCACAATACATATCTACAAATCCAGCCCTACAGAAAGTTTTGGGAGGAAAACTCCAACCCAAGGAAGTTTACTACGCTCACAAAGACATAGGCAACAGATAATCTCACTTCTCCAGAAACCAAGATTAAAGCAGGACAAATATATTCACAATACCACTGCCAACACCAAATCTAAAACAAACAAACATTAACAATCAGTGGTCCTTACTCTCCCTCAACATTAATGGTCTTAACTCGCCTATAAAAAGACACAGGATAACAGAATGGATACTAGACAGAATCCATCCTTCTGTTGTGTCCAAGGAACACATGTAATCTTCAAAGATAGACATTACCTCAGGGTAAAAGGCTGAGAAAAGATCTTCCAATCAAATGGACCCAAGAAGCAAGCAGGTGTGGCTATCCTAATATCTAACAAGTTAGACATCAAACCAAAATTATAAAAAGAGATGAAGACGATCATTTCGTATTCATTGCAAGAGAAATCCATCAACCAAAGTCTCAATTCTGAACATCTATGCCCCAAATAAAAAGGCACCCACATTCATACAAGAAATGCTACTAAAACTCAAACCTCACTGTTACAGTAAGTTTTTCCCCGCCAGCTGCAGCGCCAATCTGTTGCATGTATGTTTCCGCCAGCCTGCCAGTCTGGGCCCTCAGCCGCACCAGCCCCAAGTAACATTCTGAGACTCTGTATTTGATACAATCCTGTTGGCCAGTTACCATTATTGTTTATGGGCTAGCTCTGTCTTAATGATTAACCCATTTCTACTTATCTAAGTATTTCCACGTGGCTCATCTTATCCCGGAGCCACAGCTGGCGTCTTCCTTCCTTCACCGTCTCCATCTTGACTCCTCCTTACCATTTCCTCTTTCCTCCTTGTCTCCTAGCCCCGCTTATCTTGCTATCTCATTGGCCCAATGGTGCTTTATTAATTAACCAGTATGAGAAACATATTTACAGAATAACATCTCCCATCACCTCACATAAAACCTCACACACTTAGAGTGAAAGACTTCAACACACCACTCTCACCATTAGACAGGACCACCAATCAGAAACTCAACAAAGAAATAAACAACTAACAGAAGTTATGTCTCAACTGGGTTTAACAGACATCTATAGAACATTCCATCCAAACACAAAAGAATATACCTTCTTCTCTGCTCCACATGGAACCTTCTCTAAAATCGAATACATACTAGGTGCCATAACAAACCTTAAAAAAATACAAAAGAATTGGAATAGTCCCCTGTATCTTTTCAGACCACCATGCTTTAAAATTGGAATTCAACAACAACACAAATCTTAGAAATCCTACAAACTCATGGAAACTGAACAATGTGCAATTGCACCACACCTGGGTCAAAGAAGAAATAAAGAAAGAAATTAAGGACTTCTTAAAATTCAATGAGAATGAGGACATGACATACCCAAACTTATGGGACACCTTAAAAGGGTTACAAGGGAAGTTCATTGCACTAAGTGCCCATATGAAGAAAACAGAGGATAGTCACATTAGAGAATTAACAGTGCAACTGAAAGCCTTAGAACAAAAAGAAACAAACTCACCCCAGAGATGTAGACCCCAGGAAATAATCAATTTGAGGGCTAAAATCAATAAAATAGAAACCAGGAAAGCAATAAAAAAAAATCAATGCAACAACGAGTTGGTTTTTTGAGTAAATAAACAAGATAGACAAACCTTTATCTAAATTAACCAAAAAGCAGAGAGAGAGCATGCAAATTCACAAAATCAGAAACAAAAATGGGGACATAACAACAGACACAGAGGAAATCCATACAGCATTCAGGTCATATTTTGGAAAAACTGTACTCCACAAAATTGGAAAATTCAAAGGAAATGGACAAATTTCTGGATAGCTATCACTTACCAAAATTAAATCAAGAACAGACAAACAACTTAAATAAACCTATAACCCCCAATGAAATAGAAGCAGTCATGGAAAGCCTTCCAACCAAAAAAAGCCCAGTGCCAGATGGCGTTAGTGCAAAATTCTACCAGAAATACAAGGAAGAGCTAATACCAATACTCCTGAAATTGTTCCACACAATAGAAACAGAAGGTTCATTACCAAACTCTTTCTACAAGGCCACAATCACCTTGGTACCCAAGCCTCACAATGACACAACAAAGAAAGAAAACTACAAACTAATATCCATAATGAACATCAATGCAAAAATACTCAATAAAATACTGGCAAACCGAATCCAAGAATACATCAGAGAAATCATCCACCATGACCAAGTAGGCTTCATCCCTGGGTTGCAGGGATGGTTTAACATACGAAAATCTATCAACATTTTCCACCATATAAACAAACTGAAAAAGAAAAACCATATGATCATCTCCCTAGATGCTGAAAAAGCCTTCAACAATATTCAACACCCTTTCATAATAAAGGTCTTGGAGAGATCAGGGATAACAGGCACATACCTAAACATAGTAAGAGCAATATACAGTAAACCAACAGCCAACATCAAACTGAATGGAGAGAAGCTTAAGGTGATTCTTCTAAAATCAGGAACAAGACAAGGCTGTCCTCTCTCTTCATATCTCTTCAACATTGTACTTGTAGTTCTAGCTAAAGCTATAAGACAACAAAAGTAGATCAAGGAGATCCAAATTGGAAAGGAAGAAGTCAAAATGTCTCTATTTGAAGATGATATGATAGTTTACATAAGCGACCCAATAAACTCTACCAGGAAACTCCTACAGCTGATTAAACACCTTCAGCAAACTAGCAGGATACAAGATAAACTCAAAAAATCAGTAGCCCTACTTCATTCAGAAGACAACGAGGCTGAGAAAGAAATCAGAGAAACATCACTCTTTACAATAGCCACAAACAACATAAAATATCTTGGGATAACGCTTACCAAACATGTGAAAGACCTATATAAAAAGCACTTTGTGGCTTTAAAGAAAGAAATTTAAGAAGATAGCAGAAAATGGAAATGCTCTTGGATAGTTAGGATAAATATAGTAAAAATGACAATCTTGCCAAAAGCAATCTACAGATTCAATAAATCCCCATTAAAATCCCAGCACAATTCTTCACTGACCTTGAAAGGATAATAATTAACTATATATGGAAAAACAAAAGACCCAGGATAGCCAAAACAACCCTGTACAATAAAAGAACTTCAGGAGGCATCAACATCCCTGACTTTAAGCTCTATTACAGAGCTATACTTCTGAAAACAGCCTGGTATTGGCACAAAAATAGACAGGTACACCAATGGAATCGAATTGAAAATCCTGATATTAACTCACACACCTATGAACACCGGATTTTTGACAAAACAGCTAAAAGTATACAATGGGGGGAGGAAAGCAATTTCAACAAATGGTGCTGGCACAATTGAATGATGGTGTGTAGAAGACTGCAGATAGACCTATGTCTATTGCCATGCACAAAACTCAAGTCCAAATGGATCAAAGACCTCAACATAAATCCAGCCACTCTGAACCTCTTAGAAGAGAAAGTAGAAGGTACCCTTGAACAAACTGGTATAGGAGACCACTTCCTGAACATAACTCCAGTAGCACAGACACTGAGATCAACAATTAATACGTGGGACCTCCTCAAATTTAGAAGCTTTTGTAAGGCAAAGGACACAGTGAACAAGACCAAACGGCAGCCCACAGACTGGGAAAAGATTTTTACCAATCCTACATCTGACAAAGGGCTGATCTCCAAAATATACAAAGAACTCAAGAAACTAATCAATAAAACACCAAATAACCCTATTAAAAAATGGGGTACAGAATTTAAGAAAGAATTCTCAACAGAGGAAATCAAAAAGGCTGAAAGACACTTAAGAAAGTGCTCAATAGCCTTAGTTATCAGGGAAATGCAAATCAAAACAACTTTGAGATAACATCTTACTCCCGCAAGAATGGCTAAAATTAGAAACACCAATGACAATTTATGTCTGTACGCACCTACCCTGGCCTGCAAGGAAGATGCGACTCTGGGAAGATCTTCTTCATGCAGTTTTAATCAGGATCCTTGAAACATGTTCTTGTGACTTGCGAGAGACCTGGCGACCCCTGCACAGGCTTAAATACCCTTGAGCTAACCAACCCCAATGAGCCACGTGGACCCTGCAGATAGGCTACTCTAACGCGGAAGCAGACAGGCTGAACAGACTTAACCAGTTAAGGGCTTGTTTACACCAGAGAGCCCTCACCAACGGGAAGGTGTAAGGCGGAAGCCAGTGCCACTTTAAGGCCTGGCACTTCGAGGCTCTCTACACTGGAGAGGATGTGGAGAAAAGGGAACACTCCTCCACTGCTGGTGGGAGTGCAAATTTGTACAGCCATTTTGGAGATCAGTATGGTGGTTCCTCAGGAAAATGGGAATTAGTTTACCACAGGATCCAGCAATCCCCCTCTTAGGTATATATCCAAATGACCCACATCCATGCAACAACGGCATGTGCTCAACTATGTTCATAGCAGCATTATTTCTAATAGCAAGAACCTGGAAGCAACCTAGATGCCCCTCAACTGAAGAAAGGATAAAGATGTGGCACATCTACACAATGGAATACTGCTCTGCAGAAAAAAATAATGGAATCTTGAAATTCTCGGGCACGTGGATGGAACTTGAAGAAACCATCCTGAGTGTGGTAACCCAGTCACAAAAAGAGGAACATGGTATGTACTAGCTCATATATGGATTTTAGACCTACAGCAAAGGATTACCAGCCTCTAATTCACACCACCAGAGGAACTAGGACACAAGGTGTATTCTAAGAGATTCATATAAGGTCCCTAACAAAAAGGGAAAGGGACAAGTCCCCCAGAGCACATGGGAAGTGGGGGGGGGCAGTGAATGGAGAGAGAACTAGGAGAAAGAGAAGGGAAGGAGAGGAAAGCACTTTCAACTAGGAAGATTGAGTCAGGGTAGGAATAGAAGACAGGAGAGAGAGAGAGAGAGAGAGAGAGAGAGAGAGAGAGAGAGAGAGAGAGAGAGAGAGAGAGACCATAAAAGAGGGAGCCATTATTGGTTTGAAGAGAAAACTGAACCTAAAGAAAGGTCTAGAGACCTTCAAACTGACTCCAACTAACAATTTGAACAACCATGGAAAGACTACCATAAATGCCCTTCCCTAACTTATCCACCATCATGCAGCCCTCATCTAGTACCTGTTGGAAACAGAAGCAAACACCCATAACTAAACACTGAGTCAAACTAGAATCCAGATGCAGAGAAAGAGGACAAGACCAGGTTGCAGAAACACACAGACAGCTGACCTGAACAAGGAGGAGCTAATGGGCCCCCCAGACTGATAGCTGGAAATTCAGCATGGGACTGACTCAGATCCCCTAAACATGGGTCTCAGCTAGAAGCACTGAGCTGTCTAAAGGACCTCAGACAGTGGAACCAGGATGTATTCCTGGTGCACAAAAGGTCCTTGAGGACACATCCCCCATGGAGGGATACTCCATTAACCTAAAGACAGGAGAGAAATCCTAGTCCTTACTTTAAGTGACTTGACAGATTTTCATGACCCCACCTGGATAGCATAGCCTTCCATGTGGAATAGGGGTGGGGGATGGGATGGGAGTGTGGTCAGGGTGCATGTGAGGGGGGAGAGAGGGTAAGAGGGAAGAGAGGGAGGGAGAGAGAGAGGAAGGGAGGGAGGGAGGGAGGGGAAACTGGGATCGACATGTAAAATTTTTAAATTATATTATTAATTTAAAAATTCAAAATAATAATAATAAAACAAATAAAAATAATGAAAAAAGAATTTTGTAAATCATCACAGAGAAAAAAACTCACCAATTATTCACTAATTATTCACTAATTAATGTGATCATGAAGGCCATCCTCAGGAATGAGGTTGAAAAGCAATTGTTCAGGACTAGGAATGTAGTTTAGTAAATAGAGTACCTGAATGGCATGCACAAAGTCCTGGGTTCAATCCCCAGGATCACATAAGTCTGCAGTAGTGGCACACGCTGTAATCTTAGCACTTAGAAAATAGAGATAGGAAAATAAGAAGTTTAAGATCAAGCTGGGTGGTAGTGGCTCATACCTTTAATCCCAACACTCACGAAGCAGAAGCAGGCTGAGCTCTGTGAGTTCAAGCCCAGTATAGTCCACATAGTGAGTTCCAAGACAGACAGGGCTACATAGAGAGACCCTATTTAAAAAAAAAAAAAGAAAAGAAAAGAAAAAGCTGGACCTGTTAGTGTATACCCTTAACCCCAACTCTCAGGAGGCAGAGGTGGGTAGATCCCTGCAAATTGGAAGCAAGCCTGGTATATGTAGTGAGATATTCACCTTGTCTGCACCTGTGGCTTAGACCAACGCCCATTGGGGTGGAGACAGGGCCGGACGTGACCTGGGGGAAAAGGCTGAGGAGGGGCTCGGAGAGCTCTCTTGCTGGCAGGACGCTGAGAGGAGAGGATCCTGTGGAAACTGCTGGTGTTCATCTGTCTATGTTGTGAGTTATTTCTCCCTGAATAAACATCTATTCGGCCTATTTGATTCTCCTGATCCTTATTAAACATCAATAGGTATACATAGTGATTTCCAAGGGATACAGTAAGACCCTCTAAAAACCAAAAAAAAAAAAGGAAAAATAGTAAAGTAATTGTTCTGTAGAGACTGAAGGTGATCCCAATGAAAACTTTGAGAAGACAGTGTTATTCTATCAGGGATAAACATAATTCAGAAACATATTTACATACATCTTATAAAAATGTGTTTGAGTTTCTATTTGTTTGGGGTGCAGAGGATCCAGGAGACTAGAAAACAAGACATTGGATCCTCCAAAACTTGAGTTTGGGAAATTGTGAGGCATCCAGATGTGGGCGCTGAGAAC